>OX421980.1:65902290-67102290 GCA_949128135.1 Parasteatoda lunata | reverse complement strand
ATTTTATTCTTCAAAAATGATTGTATTCTAATCAAAATTGTAATTCAAATTATTCCTTAAAAAAAAAGGTTTCTCTAAGTGCGGTTAATATTTTAAAGCTTAATTAAATTTATAATCCAAATAGATGAATTCAAATATTGTAAACACAAAAATCATATTCAGTTTGAATTAAATTCTTAGGTACAACAAATTTAGAACTCATTATGACACTCACTTAACATTATCACTTAACATTATTGGTCAAAATATTTATCAAACTACCAAAACATTATTATCATACTATAAAAAATATTCGCAAGTTTGTGATACCATTAAATTAAATATTGATAAAGAAAAATACCTATTTATTTACCTTATGTAATCACAAATGATGTTAAAATATTTTATTAAAGCTTAACACATTAATTCAAAACGCTTTAAAATATAATTAATATTATATCATACACTGAGAAAAAATATGGCAAAAGCTACTAGAATATTGTGAAATGTACTGTGCTTCTGTCTTTAAAGGAACATCAAATAGGTCGGTAATTTTTACCGCAACGCTTTGCTTACGGTTTTCGCAAAAGCAACTTTAAAATATGTTTTTTAACATGTGATAAAATTTGGTAAAAATTGCAAAATTCGGTAAGATTTTATCATGGTACCTTAAAGCAGGACATAAAAATCATTTATTTGGTAAAATTTACTTTTCAGTTTTGTATTTTTTACTATATTATGTGTGTTAATAAGAACTATAATTTTGAAAAGAAGAATTTCTAGTATACTGTTACCAATGCTAACAGAAAAAATTCAAAATGAATGGTTTAAATATCGTATGGTTTGGATTTTATAACATGAATTATGGTTTTTCTTTACACCAGAAATGTCATTATCATACTTTATGGTAAGTTTATCAGAATTTTTTTCAGTGTAAACATACTTTTTACTATATTTATTCTTTGCGCTATAATTTAATATTTTGAGAAAATATTTATTTATCAAATAATAAAAAGTAATCAATACATCAGCTTTAATTACTAATAAAGGCAACTAGTCATTATTCTGGTATAAACGCAAGCTTTAAAACGTGGATGAAAAATTAGCCCAATAATTCAAAACCCTTTTTAAAAACGTTGTTGTATCGTAGATAAAACTTTCTACTCTTCATTATTGATGCTCGAAATATCCACTGATAACAGAAGTGAATAACGAACAGGTATAACTTTCGCCTTTACATCAAACTTCGAAAATGAGCTCTTAATTGTAGAGAAAGCTCATTCTCGTAAATTTGTAATGCAGATGTCATTATGCTCTGAGCTGATAGTTTGCAAGGTTTATCAGCAAGTTTCGATGGAATTAACTCAGTGCATGCATTTGGTAAAATATGTAATTTACAAAATTGATATAGGAAGTGCTATAACTCTCAGTAAGTTATGGAACGTTACTCTGAAAACAGAAATCATTTGAAAAAGGCAGTTTAAATGTTACGAGAACAAAGAGAATGTTTAATGTTTGTGCCGCTCGGTCACTATTGCATTCTTTGAAAACAATATTTTAATTGTTACCTTTTATAATATATACAATACGTAAGCCATTACATTTTAGATTTAGTTCAGATGAATTTAAATTAATTTCATAGCTGCTTTAAGGTGCCAAGAAACAGTCCATTTTTTTTACAAGCTGATGATACATTGATTTTTAATGAATTTTATATTGTTCTGAATTTTATATATTGTTAAGAAGCACTTAAGTATACAATTTTTTACTTTAATTAAAAAAAAATTATTTTAGACTCCTTAATACTCCTAGTGTCTAAGTTTTTATCAAAATCAAAAATTCTTATAAAATTATAAAAATAATATGGTAATTTAAATTTTTTTTTAGATTGTTCGAGAGTACGTTTTCTTTTATACATATATATATATATATATATATATATATAACCATGATTACTTTAAAGTGCCATACATGTTCTGATAGGAACTGTCGAGTCAATAAAGTGACTACGATTTAATACGTAAAAAAATGGAATCAGGTTTCAAAAACATTTATACAAAATTGACTAAAAACACTGTAAAATGAATAAAAATTACTAATTAATCTTTTTTTATAAACACCTCTTAAATTTTATTTCATATTTTTTAAAAATTTAATAAAAATTCATTTCTATAATTATGCGTTTATCAACTCTTACTCATAACCAATTTTATTATTTAAAAAGCAAACGTATTCAACATTTTTAAAAATCTAATTTCACAAAATTATCAAATATTTCGGGTATACAACATACAATTTAAGGTAATTGTCTTTAGAAGAAAACAATTAAAAAGGTCTTTGCTTTTAAAAATGATGGTTTAAAATAAATAAATGCGTATTTAATTTGCGTATTGAAACTGAGTTGCATTCATAGTTTAAATATATTTTATTTATGCTTTCTTTAATGCTTCAAAAATTGTCTAATTTTAACAAAATATAACCCTTACGTTATCATATAACTTAAACTAATAAAAAAGAACTCAAACTTGCTTAGTGGTGCAATACTTAGTTCTCTGGAAACATAGTATAATTAGATACTATTCCGTGTAATTCAGTCAATTATTATAAATCATTAAAAACATTATTATTTCGTATGACATTTAAGTACAATGCTTTAGACAATAAGTCATATTATATTATTATATTGCAAATACATTAAAAGTGCCAAATTTTTTGAATAATTTTTCAATTGAACATGTTTTGTATTATAAGCGACATTTTCAAAATAAATGAAAAGATTTACTTAAAACAAGTTTTTAGCATATTCGGAAGCGTCTATATTTTTGTGCCGTTACTTTTACTGTTATTTAAAAGATTAATACAAACATTAGATAACCGTTATTGAATATTAAAAGAAATTTAAAAATGAGCTTCAAAATAATTAATAGAGTATTTATACAGTTATTTAAAAATAGCATTATATTTATACGTATAATAGATAAATAGAAATGAAAAGATTTATTATTTATTATTATCATTTTTTAAAAACTTTTTCTATTCTAGTGTTGTAGTCTCCTAGGATAGCAATGGAAATATGGTTCCTTTTGTAATCAGGATGTTTCTTCCATATGCATTTAAAAAACAATACTGCCTAAACTTGTATAGCTGAAATAATGAAAATAGCGATAATTGCATTGTTATCAAACAATGAATATTAAACAATGGAAAATATGGAATTAGTTTATTTACAAAGAAAGGCTTAAATGCAATTGAACATTTATAATCATGTGCAAGTTTAAATTTTTTGGAGTAGAAATTTACAATCGTAAAAGAAAATTAATATTTAGTTATAGTGGTTGGAACAAGTCATTGAATATTTTGCATATTTAATTTTAATTGTTTCTTCTAAAACAGTTTTAAACACTGCATTCCAAAACATTTTTTTAACACCATTTTTCTCTGACGTGTGCAAAGATTATTTTATTTGATTCAAATTAAATAATTAGACATCCAATGATTAATTTTTACCGTACAATGCCGAATAATAATAATGTAATAACAATAATAATAATGTAACCATTAAACGCATAATAAATTGAAATACCTTTCATATTTGTCGTCAATGTTTTATTTTACTCTTCCAGGGCTCTTTTTTGTTATCTGTAAATAATTTAGCAACACGGATAATATTCACCTTTTATTTGTAATTTATAATTCATTTTTAGTTAAACCCAAGGGAAGAAGTCTTAATTGCCCATTCTTAAATAAAACAATAAATATATGTAATTTGTTTTTTCGCATGCATATTTCCTTAGATAAACGAGTTTCATATTTATATGCAAAAATTAGATAAAAGAAATTTCGATTTAGTTTTAGAGTTATATCAAGATTCAACAAAAGGGAAATTAACATTAAGAGGCATAAGACATTATAATTAACATTACGAGATTAACATTCAACCAGTTTTCTAACTAAACAATTGGGGTCGTAATTTTTTGATTAAGATTAACTCTTTATTTTCTCCTTATTTAATGATTTTATTTTAACATTTTGATTGTTAAGAACCCCAAATTGTTAAAAAAAGAAAATATTTTTGTTTAGAGAAAGCCAGATTTTATTTAGTTTGATTTGCATATTAATAAGCAGTTAGCCCAAATTTATTAGTATGTTTGTAGACTATTTAAGTCAATGTTTGGAAAGGTATTTCGTACATGAAAATGAAAGTTATTCAGCGTGATGTTTTTTTTTTTCCTTTTTTTTTCTCATCATTATTATTTTTCGTCTCACTGCTTAAATCCCTTTAAGTCTACATTATTTTTCTGGAATAAATATAATCTAGTATTTTATTTTCTGAACTAATTTTTTCATGGCTGCAATTATTCTAGTTTTAACAAAATCCCCTTATTTATAAACTTTTGTGATTAAAAGATACCGGTTTTCTTTTTCTCTTCAGCTACCCCTTTCGTCTGAACAGTGATCGGACGAATTGTCATTATGGTTGGTGGCCTTATCGATTATTATTTTCTATATTTATGTTTTCTTCGATTGTAGTTCTGGAATTCCCCTAACAGCTTAAGCTGAATCTGAATATTTTTAATAGCAATGTCCACTTCAAATATAAAAGAATTTACACTTATTTGAATTTAGGATAATCTAAATTAAAAATTACTATTAAATTTTGTTGAAGTTGCTATTAACTTTGCCAATATCGAATCAAGTAATATAAACTGCTATAGGGCATTAAATATTTAAGTATATATAAATATTCTATAACTAATTCTAAAAATTGTAGGGAATAAATATTCAAGAGTGCAGTAAACAGCACATTTATATCTATTTCTGTTTCTCTTTAATAAATTTTTTAATCGTCTTTAAATTTTTTGATACACCTGATATATTCAGGTGTTCTGTTAGAAACTGAATAATTTTTAAAAAAAATCTAGAATTTGCATTAATGCAATGGCATATATGTGAAATATACATCCCAGCTTCATGTGTTTACGCCCAAGGTCTGGAATGAGTATTTTACACACATAGGGTTTACGCAAATTATGATTGTTCAAAAATACTTAATATATGTTCTTTCCGGCTTTTCCTTACAATTTGGAATATGTGTAACTCAGTACTTACTAGTTGAACTAGAAAAACTAATGACATGATTTATGTAAAGTATGTAAATTAGCATGAAAAATAATATTTAATAATTGATTGTTAAATTTATGAAAGGTGTTATGTTTAATTTATTCTTTCGCAAAAACATAAAACTTATACGTACGGGCAGTTATCAAACAAATGTTTAAAATGTTTCTATTATTAAAAAAATTATGAAAGAATAAATTGAAAGTTGAATAAAATCAGTTTTTAAAGGAGACATTGAAAACACTTTCTCTTACAAAATGGAAGTTGATCAAAAATAAAAAGTATTTCTGAAATTGAACACGGAAGAAAATTAAAATCAATTGAATAATTTTAAAAATCCACCAATTCCATAGATATGTTAAAACAACTTAGCTAATTGTTTTTGTATTTTAATTAACATTTTAATTTGCGTAAAAGTTTTAAAAAAATACGAAGTAATACGAAAGCGCTATTTTATTTGTAATAAAAAAGTTAAACGACTATGATATAATTCCATTTTTATTTTGTAAAAGTCACCAAATTAATTTTGAATATTGCTCATATAATTGAATTAAGATCATCAAAATTAAAAAAAAAGGCATTTGAAACATAGACAAATACATTTTTTTTTATATAAGAATAAGTTACCAACAATGTATAAAGCCTTATGTTCTTATTTCTAGACATTGCAACTTAGAATTAGGAAATCTTAATTAAATACATGTCACTTAATCTCAAATATTTCCAATGAAATGAAAAAAAAAAAATGAAATTCCTTGTGAAATCTATTTTATTCTGTTGTAATTTACCATATTTTCAATTATTTTAAATTAAATACGTGCCTAGTGAATTGCTTTTGAAAAGAAATTATTTCGTTTGAACGGATTTATCTGGTGATAAAGAAACTGTGATTTAATCAATAATTTTTTAAAAGAAAATTATAACAAACAAAAATAATTTAATAAGACTGCATTACTTCAAACCCAATGAAAAAGAAAAATAGCAAATGTAACGGGTTGTAGATATTTAATTTATAATGCGCATTTCAATCTATTTATTTTGGGATGTTTCATTTTATTTTATAACCGTCGTTGAACAGCCGACCCAATTTGAGTTTACGACTACCAATGTTCAACTCCGTTACTTTGTAACTTTGAGCCCAATCCAGAAGACAAAGGAACTCTTGGATCAAGTACTAGGACAAACTTTGCCTTCGTGGAGGATTCTTTGATGGAACTGACCCTCATTTGCTTTACAAGGAGAGGAAAACCACGATAATCATCCATGGTTAGTCTGGAGACAAGGTCCCGTGATCCATCTAAGCTGATAACGAATAAGCTGAATAACGAATAAATGAGAATGAATCTTTTTCCTTATAAAAATAAAAAGCTCTTTCCCAATCTAAAATATAATTTAAAGTATACATAATGTATCTGAAACTTTTTAATGTAAGTGTAATAGGAAAGTAAAAAAAGATGAAAACTAGATATTACGTTCATATATTCGCAATACGCTAAGAAAAACAGTTTGGTCAAAACTACAATAATATGGTAAAATGTACCATATTTTTGGCTCTATGGGATCATTGGAAAGCTCGATAATTTTTACCGAAGTGCTTTGGTAATGATTTAGGTAAAATTAACAATGAAAAATGTTTTTTTTTTTTTTTTTTTTTTTTTTTTTAAATGTGATAAAATTCAGTAAATATGGTAAAATTAGACAATTTCATCATGATACCTTAGAGCATGGCATAAAAACCATTTATTCAGTTAAATTTCATGTCACTTTTGTATTTTTTACTAAATGTGTGGTAATAAGAAATATTATTTTACAAACCAGAATTTCTAGTAAACCTTTATCATATGAATGGAAAAATAAATGGTTTAAATATCTTATATATTAGTTTTATTAACTAGTAGATTTATGTTTCTTTACCTTACATGTCATTATTATGCAGTACCGTTTTTCGTTATTATTTTCTGTAGTAAATACAAATCATCCGTAATGAAATGAAAAATACGCTATGATATAAAGACAAACGATTACTACCCCCTCCCCCCCCCAAAAAAAATCCGCTCTTTCTTTATTAGGTTTTATGAAGTCTATGGTGTGAAAAATTTGAAATTAAGAAGAATTTTTTCTTTATTAAAATTTTTCGAGAAGTCAAAGAGTAGAAAAATTGAAATTTTCAGGGAAACAGAACTTGACTTTTCAGTTTAAAAGTCAAAAGTACAAAAGTTGAGTTATGTTTTAAAAAAAAACATCAACATGAACATTTGGCTTCTAAAATTCAGCGTTTTCTTGAACAATGAAAAACATTAATTTGAAAGCTGATGGTGTAAAAAATCTGCGTTTAAGAGTATTATTATTATTAATATTTTTTTTGGAAATTATAAATTAGCTATAATTATAAATAACTATAACTATAAATAACTATAAATTAGCTATAATATAATAAAAATTATAAATAACTATTTTTAGATTTTAAAAATTAGATTTTTAAAAGTCTTCCTTAAATGATACGTCATTGATTATTTATCTAGTTCCGTCTCGTTTTTTTAGTATTATAGAAATTCGTTTTTTTTTTTAATTTTTTTATTTTATCATGTATGACTTTTCTCCAAAATATAGAAATAATTTTTTAAGTTAAAATTATTCTTCATACTGTTTTTTCTACATACCTCAAAAATTGTAGAACAGTATGACAAATATTGATTTAGCAACAACAATTTTTACGAATAATCCTATACTATTTTCCTAATTTTAATAAAACATTAAACTTACTTTTCCTTGAATAAAAGTTTTGAAATTTTAGCTGCCTAGAAAACAATAAGACTTTTTTTTCCAAAGCTTCAAAAACTTATATTAGTTTGGAAACATGTTAATAATATTAACATAATTAAAAGAAAGAGCTTATTTCGAAATCAAGATGCAAGTGTTTTCTTAAATTGTAAAACTTGGATGCTTTTGTAAGTATTTTTGTTAATATCTCTCAATGTCTCAGACCACCTCGCCTCAATAGAATCTCTTAATGTAGTACCTGCAATAATCTTTTAGAATTTCAAACCGTTTTTTACCTTAGCGAAATCTATACTTTATTCAGCAAAATATTATAGATATATATTAAAAGTTTCATAAAAAAATATTTAAAACTAGGAGAGCAGTATCATTGCGAAATTTAGGTAATTTTTTTTTTAATCCAGAATTAAGTTTTAATTATGTTGCTTTCACTCCTTAAAATATATTTCATTGAATAAAATGGCATCAGAACCCATAGTAAAAAACAATTACCAAATAGATACCTCGTCCCCTTAATTCCAATTTTTTTTGGTAGTTTTTTAATTTAAATATTAAAAATAATATATAATAAGTTTAAAATATTAATTGGAAAAAATTATATTTGGATATCCAAGTTCTTTCCTTATCTGAATAATTTGATATTACCGGGAGTTTTTTAAAGAATGATTTGATAAAATATATTTTTAGATTTTTTACCAAAAAATGAAAACAATAAAGTTTTACATGCGAAAAGAAAATGCTCTCGAAATACGACAAATTAAGGAAGCATGGAAAATCAAAACGTGTTTGAATGCAGTCTGAAACTTAAAGAGGCTTTTAATAATCATCTTTCACCCCGATCTGTTTACATCCTAACAGGATTTGGAATAATGTACACCCTCCTTCCTCAACGATAATTCGCCAGATTTTGATAGCTGTTTTTATTTTTTGTTCCTAATAAATATTAATTTGCTAACCCCAAAGAATAACTTTTTTGTTTTAAATTTTAATAAGGATTTTAAAAAAATCGTTCAATTTTTATGCCGGTGCTGATATTAATGCTCTAAGGAAGAAGCTTGAGAACCAACATTAAACGAGTGCTGCATATCTTGTATTCCTTAAAAAAACATTTTAGTCAAATTATATATCTTATCGGCACTTTCTAAGCAATCTATCATTGATTTAAATTCAATTACTTTAGGTATTGATTGGAGAAAATCGAACACAGCACGAGAACAACACTACGGTAGCTCTCATTTAATTTTCATGATACCAATTTTGACTTACACCCATTTCAACTTCTTTCTCGGTTATATTTTCATTAGTAGCTTTATTGTTCACTTACGAGCCCGAAAATGGAAAAAAAAGGTATTTTAAAAGAGATATTATAGTAAAAGCAAAGTTATAGTAAAAGCAATCTAATAAAATTCGTAAAAACTATGAATATATGTAACCGGGATCAAAATTTTTACCCGTATTTATCTATATTTTTGTTTATTAAGCATTTTTTTTAAAAAATGTATTCAGAATATTGACACACCATTAAAAATTTAATGTTATTTAGCTTTATCTGTATTTTTTCTAAACTTTTAATAATGTAGCGTGAGGTTTTATGTTAGGAGCTGGTAAAATGTTCGAAAAAAAAAGAAAAAAGAAAACAGAATTATTTACATACAATATTCTTATTAAACTAAATAATTTAATTTATTTTTCTTTTCAATTTCGTTTATTTTATTCTTTATCTAACGATGATTCACGACTCTTTATTTCGTTGTGTCTAGGGACTTAATTTTGTGTTTTTGATAAACTTTTTTCACTGTATTTTTGATTAACTACATAATGCGAAATTAGTTGAAATTAGGTGGCATAATTACTTGTTATTCGCAGCATGCTTTTTAGCCATCGAACTATGCATGGATTTAAGTTATGCTAGCATAAATTGATAAGAAAAAGCTTTTATTCATATACATTTTTCAGGAATATTATTTTTTTCTAATAAACAATATACATGAATTTAAAACTAAAATTCATGTATAGAAATTTAATGGGATTTTAAAGTTAGAATATTACTATTAAATAATGAAATACATGAAACAACTTAATAAGAAATTGCGCATTTTATAAGCTAACGTTAAACATTTATTTTTTTCTTTTTTCCAAACATAATTTCTGTTTTCCTTCACTTTGTTTATTTTTCTACTTCTGTTCGTTAGAGTACTTCAGTTCGTTACGTCTCTCCATTGTATTTAGGTAGCAATAAAGAACTTCCTCATCTTTGCAGTTATTGAAAAAATGTGCATTTTTTCTTTGATTTATGAGCAAGAAAAAAATTGATGTAAAGCAATGATTGGATTTATAGATCTTTATTGATTTTGTTTACATGAATTGAGTAGAACTAAAATTCATGTATATCAATAATCATTTAAATTTAATGATATTTTAAACTTTGAATATTATTAAATAATGAAATACATGAAACAACTATATAAGAAATTGTATATTTTTTATAAGCTAACGTTAAACATTTATTTTTTTCTTTTTTCCAAACATAATTTCTGTTTTCATTCCCTATGTTTATTTTTTTACATCCGTTTCTTTGAGTACTTTAATTCGTTACGTCTCTCCATTATATTCAGATAGCAATTCCTCATTTTGCAAAAAAATTCCTCCTTTTTGCAGTTATTGAAAAATTTTTGATTTTTCCCTTGATTTATGAACAGGAATACAATTGCTATAAGACAATGATTGGATTTATAAATTTTTATTTATTTTGTTTACATGAATTGAGTCGAAACTCTCAAGAATGATTTAAAAAGAAATAGTAATATCGAAATAAATATATAAAACAGTCTAACTTTAAAAAAATCTATATTCTTATAAAATTCCTTGCATACATTTAAAATTTAGTGACTACGAAAAAATAAATCAAATTTTATTTATCAAGTATAATAGATTAAGTACTACAATATGAATATATTTTTATATTTCTTCTGATGTTTTGATTAAACTCTCGAATGTAATTTGTTTTTCATTGGAAAGATATGATGAATCTTATTAGTTTAAGTCCTGTGATTTTAATATAGCTACTCCTAGAATTTTGCTTCATAACTAATGTATTTGCTCAAAATATTTTTAATATATTTTAATGTTTCGACTTATTTTTCCTTAAAAACACAGGCATGCTGTATTAAAGGTGACTAATATAAGATTTTTTTTAAAAAAATATTTACCTTAGTGCGATTGCTAATTAGTTTGCATCGGATTTAATATTAGGCCAGTTGATAATTAGTACTTAATTAGTAAGCAATTAGTTAATTAGTAGCTATTGCATTAGATTTACTCTTCATCGAGGTTTCTTAACAGCGGGCATCTTAAATTTCACTGATAACAGGACAATCAGAAAAAAGTTTTGAATCGATTTTATAATGATATTTTTTGTATTTGGTGAAATTAAAAATATTTTGATTGGATTAATTAAATTTGGAAAATGAATATGAATTTAGTTTTTTCTTCTCAATGAATTTAAAATGATGTCAACTTTCCACAAATAATGTCACGTATTTGAGGGGGGCTATCAAAAAGTGATTTACAAGGAGGTGTAACAACACTGTAAAAATTCCAAATCAACTTTCGGGATAAAGTACTGGCACTTAGGATACCTCATCCGTAAAATCCATTTTACTGTAAAATCCATATTTATCTTAAATTATGGTACAGCAATTTTTACAGTAATGTTTATTTAATTCGATTTATTCAGTAATTTTATGGTAATTCTTTCTGTAAAAATTGTGGTATATTAGATTTTTTTTTATTCGTTACGTCGTTCGGTAAAAATGAATTTTAAGATATAAAGCGACGGCACCGGTACTTTTTAAAGTAATTTGAACTGAAATTTTTACAGTGAAAAAGGGTTATATCACACATTTTGATTAATACAAAAACATTTCGAATAAGCCAAGTAAATATATTTTTTTTTATTTCCTTTTAATGTAGACATTTATTTCAAGTAGATAAAAAAATGCTAATACAAAATAATTACATGTATGTTGTTATTGACGTATGCCTGTTTAGGCACAGGGGTTTAGCGATTGTTCTTGTTTTTCAGTGGCGCCATCTATGGCCAAGAATTCGACTTCTGCCGTACCATACGTCTCACCCGTTTAAAGGGCGGACTCATTCATAGATTCATTCATCAACAGATCGTAATTTTGATCTGAATCAGAGAACGAGCGACTTCCAATCCAGTACCCCCAGAGGTATTGATTTATTATGGGAACATGGAGGACTTTTGCGACTCGAAGGATTTAAAAAGCATCAGTCAATTTACTACACGGGAAGTCTTTGGCTGGCGGGTTCGAATACACGAACTTTCGGACATGGGCCCAGCGCCCTACCAACCAGGCTATCCCGACCCCATGTATAATCATTATTATTGTTATACAGTACATTTACAATTATTATTATTGTTATTCTTAGAAGTGTAATTAAAATACAATGTAAAAACTTCAAATATGATTTATTGCGTTGTGCTTTGCTTTTGATATGCATGTAGTTTTAGGCGAATAAAAATTTTGGAAAAAATGTTGTGACATCATTTATGGGCAGCTTCTGTTATTGCGCACGTTTAAATTATTACTATATTTGCCAACTTAATAACAGTCGAAAAAGAGAAAAATAATATTTTTACGTAATTTTCAAGAACGTATTTTTCAATAATTGGAAAAATAATAATATTAAAACAAACATAAAAAATCTAGTATAATTAGAAGAAAGTATTATTTCAAATAATAAAGTTCGAAGCCTGTTTAGGTGATGAAAAGTTCACTTCGAATGAGGTGACGCAGGTTCAAATTCTGAGTGATGGTTGGTCAATTTGTAACGCTGCTCTGGACTCCCGTAGACCAATTATAGACGTAAAACGGGCATAATGGTAAACATATCATAATTTTGATTCTACTTGCCATCGGTTAACCATGAGAGGTGTTCGTGGTTTTCATCTCAATGTTACGCAAGTGTGGATTAGTTTTACTCAAGAAAAGAAACGAGAGCCTTCACAGAGACGAGATTGTTCCATTACTTCATCCAAGAGTTCCCTTGTCTTCTATGTTGGGTTTAAACTACAAGTCTACATAGTTGGTCACTAATAGCAGATTCTACTACGTTTGTGATAAATGTAGCTATTTAACACATTAAATGCATAAACAAAATGTTAATTTTTTTTTTGATATTTAAAACATTGTGGTTCAGTGATTGTGATAGTTTTTTTTTCAATAAAGGTTATTAATTTTCCAGCAAACATATCACGTTTCCAATTTTTGAATCGAATTGAAAGAAGTCATTATTAAAAATTAAGTTGCGTTAAATTTTAAATTTTTAAATATAATATATCTTTCTTTTATACTGTCAAACATAAATTTTTTTAAGAATATTTCCATTAACTCATGGATTATGATTCGCTCATAATTGCTGATGAGAATACGGACATTATTTCAGCTTTATTTCTTGTCTTTAAATACTTTTTGTGCATTGTGCATTCGAAAAGAAATGCGTTGTGGCTTTCATTGAGTTGAGTCTTTTTTCTTTACTTTTACACCCACAAAGCATAAATACCTCAGACAAGATTACATTGGTCACTTTATAAATAGATTTTTTGACTATCATACAAAAATTTTAATTAATGATTTTTTTCTTTGGTGTAGAGAACACACAATATTAAATATACTTATACCTTTTAATTACACGTATCTCATTACTATAAATACCTAGTAAATTTATCGATTTCAAATTTGTTTCAAATATAATATGCTACAAAGTGAAACTCTGGGATGGTATTCATTAATCTTGATTGTGATAATGTGGTTGAAGCTCAGAGCAACGGTGGTAAAGATAAGGAGGCACTGAGTTGCTACTGTAAAGGACATTGGTTTTAGAGAAAGGGTAAGAATGGTTCATAAAATAGAACAAGACACTTAATAAAGTGACCCAGGATCGAATTCTGGCGATAGATGGCTGATTTTAATAATGCTTTTCTTTTATACCGCCCATTGTACGGAAAAAAATATTCCAGTGGTAAATGGATTACCGGTAAAATTCCTCTCTCCAGACGGAATAATCTTTGGAGGTTTTCGTAGTTTTCTTTTACTTGTCAGACCTATATGGCAAGTTCCATTCAGAAAAAAACGCAGAAACGAATGGGAATGAATACTTTGTCCAAAAGTTGAATCTTTTATATTGGTTTCAATATTAAAATACTATGGAATTAAATATTGGTAATCAAAAACTTAAACTAAACCTAAAAAAACAATACATGTTTGAACCAGAATTCAATTTATGAAGCATATACAAAATGTGAGTTATTAAAGTAATTATATAAAATTATTATATATTAATTCAAAAACTTTTTACTACTTGAAACTTCTGACAAGGAATGGTCTTAATATTTCAATTGCAAATTTAATCTTATTTAGATGGCACCAAATGGAGTTAAAGTAATCCCTATTTTTTTCAAATCAAGGATATATGATATTTATATAAATTTATGCCTCTCTGAATTTAGATATTAAGTTCTGTCGCGGCACGGATTTTTTCTCTTCTTCACCACTCAAAGAAATGCCTCGTGGATTAAGCAGCTGCGAAAGCTTAGATTTAGCATCTTTTCTTAAGGAAATCTCCTTAAGAAATACGAGAATTCCTTTTCTGTCTAAGATAACGCTATTCACGTATGTTTATAGCGTAGAAGAGACTTGCCAAAGTCTTATTTAACCATTCTAGCATATAGGAAAGAATTTTAGTTAATAAATGTGTTCGAAAAATATTAATGAGTTCAAAATGTTCTAGCTTAAAATATGCACTAAGACATGTTAAAAGTGTCAAGTTAAATAAACTTAGTAAAATTTATTTGAGTTAAGTGAGATTGGTAAAATATTTTCATTTTTTTTTAAAAATAATAAAATAGAAATCTTACAAGTGTCAAACCATATCAAATATTAATCGATTAAAAAAAGTTTATTTTGTAAGATGCCACAAGATAAACTTTTTATTTAAAAGAAAAATATTTATTTATCATATATAGTTAATGTACTCGGTTAGTACTATGATTTTTTAATGATGATTAGATTCTTTTATCTTTTATTTTATGTTATTTATTCTCAAATTTTTGATTTTTATTCTTTTAGAAAGAAAAGCATTTGTTTTATAACTAAAAAAATCAAAATTTATTTAACTAATAAATAAATAATTAAACCACATTTATAATTAAACCACATAAATAATTAAAACATTTTTTATCTCTTTTCTTGATTTCATTGTTCAAGACTCAATTGATAGAATAATCTGAGAGTGTGTATAACACTTAAAAAATGAATAAACTTGTTTTATTGCGTTTATTTAGTCTATATTGTCAACATCAATATCGTACTGTAATGCATATAAAAATTATATAGCAAACGAATCCAATATTAATCAAATTTGTCTCATTCATTTGAGATTTAGCAAGTTTTTAAGGAGCTTTGTTAGTAAATTGATGTTTGCGTTTCTTTTAAAAGAAGCTTTGATAGAATATAGAAAAAAAAATAGGAAACACTTTAATAATTAAAAAATCTGCAACTAATATACGTGATATTACTGGTGGTTAGAATATGGTCACTTTGCAGTAAGAGTTCAGTGAAATATCCGATAATTATGGTTATTTTAAAGCCAAAACCAGTAACTGACAATCAATAAAATCTCGAAGTTATGGTCTTACTGCAAAGTGACCATATTCTAGATTAATAGTATTTGAAATTTAAATTTTAAGAAATAATATTAAATTATTTTTATTAATAATTTTTAGTTATATTTTTTAACGAAATAGAATTGTCTTCAGTGCTTATATACAGTGCTTATATTCAGGGATACTATACAGCTTTATTGTTTTTACGCGGCTGAAACCGGTTTGCATTTGCTTACGTTCGTGTATCAATTGGTTAACATTGTAATGCTATACGTTAAAAATAAATGCAAATAGGAGGTGCATAAAAAATCTCCTGAATAAAAACCCATTGCATGTATGTTTAAATATAAAAGTATTGCTTACAAACTATTTCAAAATATGCAATTATTAAGACACTACAGTGTGTCTAATAATTTGATCTAATTATTATAATATACTAATATAATATCTGATATAATAAATATTCTATATTTATTTAATTTATCGTCTAATTTATCCAATCGTCGAATTTATATTTTATATCATCTAGTTTAACCAATTGATACATGAATGTAAACAAGTGCAAACTGGTTTCCGTCGCATAAAAAAATAAAGCTGTATAATATCACCTGATAATTAAGATTTTACATGGAATCTTATAATGCGTCTAATAATTTGGCCAGGGACTGTACGTATATACATTTAACAAAAATTTTCTCAAAGTCTTTTTCTCAAAACTTTTCTTTAAATCCTTTTTTTTGAAGATCTTGATCTTTCTATCTCTTCAGATCTTTCTATCTTTTCAAACCATGCTCCAATTTCTTTAAATTTGAAAAAAAAACTATTTCTGCCTCAGATTTTAAGAAATAAAAATATGCAACTTTCCTCTATTTTAAAAAAATGTTAATTTTTTGCCTTATTCGCAACTAAAAATATTGTTAAGCTATTTCGCTCTCAAAGAATCAATCATCCTCCTGTCACCTTCCTTCATCTTTGCAAAGAATAAAGAGAGTAAAAAGGAGAAAGATGCTGCTCATATGAAATATTTTGAACAACGACATCTTTTGATCTTTTCATCTGGACGATACTGGTTATGACACATCACAAGCTGAAAAGACGCCTTAAATGCTCTCAATCCCTCTTTCCCACTGAAAATTACTTTCTACTTCTAATAAATTTGGAGACTGTATTTAACACAGCTGGGCTAAAGAACAGAAATCTAGTCTTTAAGTTGTTCATATAAATGAAACATTTATTCAGACATTTGACGGATGATCAAATGTCTGAATAAATTGTGAATATAACAATTGTGCCTCGTGCCTTACAGTAATGCATCGCAGCTTTTTTTTTTTTGATGCACCCTGGGAATTTTACATTCAAGGAGGTATTACAACGTTTCCTATCCAGTGATGGGGAGGTAATAGGCTGTTTAAACCTAATAATTAAACTAAATGAGGAAGTGACGTAGGACAAAAGGCGCATATTTGGTATCATAAGACTAACTCGAATGTCTGAGTAAATAAGAAAAACATATTCATTTTTTTGTAGCTACATCTAGAATTATGCATCAAACTCTGCATCTGGAATATGCATCAAATTTTTTCGTATATTCATTTTACATTGGAAAACGCATTTTTTTTTTTTAAGTTTAAACAAATATTATTGTAAATAGTTTTATTGTACATCATTTACTTATTTCTATTGTTCTAAAAACAATTTACGGCGTAATAATGTACCCTTCCCGTAGCCTGATTTCTCTCGCAAGCGGACACTTTTTTTCTGTCCCAAGAGCTTCCGTTTAACCGAGATTTCACTGTATATATAAATATTCATTGAACGGGAAGTGTGTGTAATCAGCAACAAAACAGGAAGAATATAAAGAGAAGTTGAAAGGGGACTATTAGAAACAGTTTCAAGTTTAATTTTAATCAGGTAAAAGTTACCAATTAATTTTGTTAGATAATAGAGTCTCGGTACTGCCATCTAGTGTGGCAGAAACTAGGCGTCCAAATTAATATGGCCAACGGTATCTCACCCATTGTGGTGGTGCTGAAAGAGTGGATACCACTTCTGGAGAACGCACTAGATCTGCTCATCGGGAAAACTGATTGTGCAGCTCATAGGAAATAAAATAAAAAAATTGTTAGATCATTTTACATATGAGCAATTCTACAAATAAACACCAATTAGGCGGCCAAAAAAAACTTTTTTTTTTGGAGGGGCACACTATTTCTACAAGAATTTTCTTCTTTTTTACACCCTAAAAAGGCAAGAAAAAATCGTGGACATGAAATTTTTTCTTTGTGACATACTTTAAATGTGACATACTCTTTCTGACATACTTCGATAAATCTGAGCCATTTATTCAGATAAAAAGATTTTTACATAAATATAATATTTTTATAATGTCTCTCTAAAATGTATTATAGAGATTTCATACTATAAGATTATATTTTAGTACAAAAAAACAAAAATAAAAAAATTTAATCAAAGTTCGTAAATTGAAAAAATCAGGAAAAGTTTAAAATTGGTATTTTGTCATTTAAAGTATGTCACAAAGAAAAAATTTCATGTTCAATATTTTTTCTGCTTTTTTAGGGTGTAAAAAAGAAGAAAATTCATGTAGAAATAGCGTGCCCCCCCCTCCCAAAAAAAATTACTTTTGTTTGGCCGCCTAATTTGCGTTTATTTGTAGAATTCGTTGCGTTGAAACTAAACCGTAGTAACTCAAAAAAATCGGAAAATGAGATATTTGGCTCATTTTGTGTAAAAAAAAAATCACCTTCTAAGAGAAATAACGTGTTATCTTCATAGTTCCACAAAATTAATTTAGAGAGCAGATAAATCGTTATCGCATTTGCGCGATTCGCATTAGCGCGGAAAGTTAGAAATCGCTCTCCTGAAAAACTTGCTTTTTTGAGTTACCACGGTTTAGTTTCAAAGAGACGAATTGCTCATATGAGCAATTCTACATATAAACGCCAATTTTTGTACTAAAATATAATCTTATAGTATGAAATCTCTATAAATACATTTTAGAGAGACATTATAATAATATTATATTTATGTAAAAATCGTTTTATCTGAATAAATGGCTCAGATTTATCTAAGTATGTCAGAAAGAGTATGTCACATTTAAAGTATGTCACAAAGAAAAATTTTCATGTTCACGATTTTTTCTTGCCTTTTTAGGGTGTAAAAAAGAAGAAAATTCATGTAGAAATAGTGTGCTCCTCCAAAAAAAAGTTAATTTTTTTTGGCCGCCTAATTGGTGTTTATTTGTAGAATTGCTCATATACCGATTTTTACTGAACTGGCCAGATATGGGTAGCGTTTTTGTTTTTTCCTCGGTAAAATATTAAATTGAGGCATTTTATTTTCCTTTTGGATTTCATTATGCATATTAAGGATGGTTTTCACGGAACATAATGTAGACAATCCTAGTGAATTTTTTTAAAATTCAAATTGTAAACTATACTGTACAAAATTGTGGTGTAATAGAGATGCAAATTAAGTGTTAAAAAACTCTGGGTGAATGGTTATTTTAATTCAAATCAACGAATATATAAACATTATATCAAGTATAACGAATCACGCGTTCTTATACACTTTAAAGCGTTTAGTTGATTCTTAGCACCAATAATTGAGAAAGCTTACATCTTTATGTAGCTTGTTGGTTTATTCGGAGCTTCGTAAGTTTCGGCAATGATTAGTGCATATATGAATTATTAAACAAACTTAACGTGTTAAATGATGGCAGGGCATATTTAAAACGTATAACTAATGCTTTTGGGCCAATATTAGAACTTTAAAGCAAATAATTGCGCAATTTCAAGAAAGTGACAATATGGTGGTCCATGAAGTTTACTAGTGAAGTGCACTACCAAGTAAGCTTCAATCATGTTTACTAATCGATAAAAAATATTGATTGTGGTAAATTATTTTCCAAATAATTTCAAACTTCTTGTCGGTTTGATTTAACAAACAACTCTTATGAACTGTTATAAATTGCGCGTTAGTATTTAGTTGTATAATAATGATATTTATGCTCTCATAAGATTTACATAAATGTGTCAATTGTATTAAATAAATTTAAAATATTCAACTTCTATTTACTTAGGTTTTGTTTGAATTCATATCAATATTCTGTCTGTGCTGTTGGTTTGCCTGATAAACAAACTAATTTTATTTTTATAAATATTATACTTATGTGTCCTTAATTTATGATTCTTGGGTAAAATTGTGTTGTAAAAGTAATTTATCTGATTTTTATGTTTATCATATCTTAATGCAATTATAAATATTAGTGTTACTTAATGACAAGCATGATTGCGGCTACTTTACATCGAGTTTAAAGAAGCATTCTAAGTGTTTCACTATACCAGGCACTATCCTTGGTTTTGGCGTATTGGAACATTTTGATGTAAAGTAGTTGCTACTATTTTTGGTGTTGAAGTACACTAAATTTTTTTACATTGTGCACTCTCAAAAATAAAATTCTCACTTTTGACGATTTTGCAATCCTTGAGCTATATTTCGTTAATTATGAGAATTATTTCGTCACGAAATCACGTGGTATGGGACGAAACGGGAACTCTGAAATATATAACAAAAATGTTTCCTCAACTCGAAACCTCATCGTAATGCATTCTGGGAGATTTTATTTTATTTTATAACCGTCGCTGAACAGCCAACCCAATTTAATGGGTTTACGACTACTAATGTTCAACTCCGTAGCCTTGTAATTTTGAACCCATTCCAGAAGTCAAGGGAACTCTTGGATCGAGTATTAGGAGAAATTTGCCTTCGTGGAGTTATTGGAGCTAACCCGCATTTGCGTTAGACCAGGAGATTAGATTTGCAGGAAGACCACGAGAACCTCCGTCATGACACCGGCGTTAGGGCAAAACCCATGCGGGGGCCGCAGCACGGAGTAAGAATGTAATTGCGGAATGAGTTAATTAGAGATGAGATAAACGGGCACTTTTAAAGTTTTTTCAGGGCTCTAGGCTATAATATTGCTCATATTTATTGGAAATTTTATGATTTCTAAATTGAGCCATAATATCGTATTTCTTATACTTGATTACGCAATGTTATGATTCATCTTAAACGTCATTTTGGTTCATATTAACTTACTTAGATTGCAGCAAACTTACAGTCTTATGTCTTGATGTCAATGTTTCGACCCTGATTTTTATTCACTGTAAAAAAATCCGGATCAAATTACAGTAAAAAGTAGCAGCACTCAGGGTGCCGGTACTTTTTACTGCAAAATCCATTTATATCAGAATATATTACGAAACAAAATACCTGAGACCGTAATTTTTTCAGGAATAATTACCGTAATTTCATTACCATCAAATTACTGTACATTGCAGTAAAAATAGATTTTAGGGTAAAATGGATTTTACGGCACTCGAAGTTCCAGTACTTTAAACCGCAATTTGATCCGGAATCTTTTACAGTGTGAATTGGGTAATTAGATAATGCATAAAAGAAAACGAAAAATTTTTTTTTAAGAATTCTTTCATTGCAGTACTTTTTGAAATATATCAGAAACTGTGAATACATAAATTATCCTTTATTTTTGAGTTTTTAAGGAATACTTTGTAGCATTTTATGTTTTATCTAATTACTAAAAAACAAAGAGAAGTTTTATGCTTTGAAATACTATTATTTTTAAAAAAATTTCTGAACCCGATTTAGCTTAACAAATTTCAGTCTCTTTCAGCGGAAGCATTTAGATTTATCGAATTTTCTTATTTACACTTGCTTTCAGAACTTCAATAATTGAACATTTGAAATCGTTTATAAATCTATTGAAGGTATTTACTTTCGTTAAATAACATTTCTAATTTACTTTATTTATAGTCACATATCATTTATGATAAAGTATTATTTTTTTTTTAATTTTCATCCAAAGTAAACAGTAGTAAGCAACTCCATATCCTCTTTGATGAAAGCTTTAATATATAATCTGATTATTTCGAAAAATATAGTTTGACAGGAACACGGGTTAAATGATTTATGCGTTTACTAGTGAATACTTTGAATTTCAGTGGATAAAAGAAAGAAAACAAGATCTGAATATTCAAACAGACAAGAGTATCCAGCTGTGAAATATCTGATTTAAAATAAAATAAATGGGAACCTTTATTCCTAAAATTCTTTTCATACCTTATATTGGATATTTGTGGAAAATTTCTGATAGCCATACACTTACAGAAAAATCAGTTTAATATTAGTAATAACAAGCTTTAATAGCTATACGTTCAACTTCAACTATACTGTAGCGAAATTAAATTCAAGAAATTAAGTTCAGAATTTGCATAATGATATGGTTCAACGATATATTATTGTAATAGTTCTTAAAAAGTTGGACTATAAAGAAAACTAAACAAATAGATCACCACATTGAGAAAAACTTTTGGTCAAAACTAGCATGGCATTCAATAATTTCGTTAAATTTACTTTTTTTCAGTTTTGTATTTTTTATGAATTATTATTTTCATTAATTATTCTTTTTATTTATATATATAAAAAAAAAATATTTTTGAAAACCAGAATTTCCGGTAAAACGTTATCATATAAAATGAAAAATTATTTAATGAATTATGAAAATTATTTAATCATTACCATACGATACGATAAATGTACCAGAATTTTTTTCTACTTTCAGCTACTTAGCTAAGTGTTCAAGGAGTTTTTCTGACTATTTTATAATCAGAAAAATTATTAAAATAATGGGGTTGGAGATAAAGGGGTGGAGAAAATAATGGACACACTTCCATACTGATACATTTTTTTATATTTCTCCAGAAATACTTAGCGAATTATTTTACAACTTCTGAAAAGTTTGGATCATGCAATTTCTCATACATATTAATGAAATTTAAACCTTTTAGATTTTTGAAAGAACCGACTATAAAGTAGAAATGGTAATAATGTTTTTGAAGACCCTATGACAAAAAATGTAGCAATAGATCTATAACTTGTGACATTTAGTTTGGTTATTATATTCAATAATTACACAAAAATTTGTAAGCCTAGCTAATATATTTATGGTGATATGGCCATTTTTAATTAAGTTTGCTATAACCTTAAAGATATTCAATAAAAACTTTTAGAGCAATTTAAAATTAATTAAAACATTTTTGCTTTGAAATTTGAAAACAATTATTTTAAAACTGCGTAATATGAGTAATTAAAATATGAGTAATTAAAGTAGTTCTTTTGTACTGCACAAGCGCGGGAAAAATTAAAAATACTTTTTCTTAATTTTATAGTGTATTTGGAAACTAATGAAAAAAATCCGATTTCAATACCTTAAAAATTCAAGAAGTTTCATGCAATTTTAAAAGCATTACTTTTTAAAAGAAAGCTTAAGAGCATAAGGAGTTTCCTACGAATATTATTTTGTATCATATTACAGAATTCAAAAAAAAAAAAAAAAAAAAAAAAAAAAAGATATTACGTACCTTACAATAAATGGTCATACACTAAAATGTGATTTAATAAGGAATGAAAACCGGCTAAAAAGAGATACTTTAATGGAGGACTATTCCCAATAAAGTCGGTTTCATTTTTAATAAATCTTGTTTAATAGTACAAAAGGAAATATGTGGAAAACCCCTTATCGCTTTGGGCATGCTTTTAAGAAGCACAAAAACTACTTAGAAAATTGTTTGAAACACTTTAAATTTTTAAGATATTCAAATCTTACTTTTTTATAAGTTGCCAAATACGATTCATTACAAAATTAAGAAAAACGTTTTTTTTTTTTTTAAATTATTCCCGCGCATGCGCAGTATAAAAGAACTACTACTCATATCTTATACTCAGTTTCAAGCGAGTTTTTCTCAAATGTTAAAGAAAAGATTTTGTAATCAGTTTTAAATTGCTCTAAACATTTTGTTTAATTTTATTTTTATTTTTTGCTTAATTTATTTATTATATTTTTAAAATTATAACAGAAAAATGTAAGACAAAAAAAAGTTTTTATATAAAAAAAATGTCCTTATTTCCAAAAATATTTAAGCTAGGCTTGTGAAATGTTGTATAATTATTGGATATAATAGCCGAAATAACTGTTACAAGTTACAACAAATATACTGTTACAATTTTTAGTGTGTGTTCAAAAAACATTATTTTCCGTTTGTAATTTAGTGTCGGTCTTTCAAACTTCTAAAAGCTTTAAACTTCATTGATATGTATGATAAATCGCATGATCTAAACACTTCTGAACATAGAAAATGATTCTTTCATTATTTTTGGAGAAATATGAGCAAAAATGTATTAGTGTAGAAATGTTTCTATTATTTTATCCACTCCCTGTTGAGTGGTAATCAATAGGCAATAGGAACCATTAACGGTTAGAAAGTTTGATTGATTGCGCAAATTGACTTCAATCTAAATAGGGAGCTAAGTTGAACTGTATTCAAGTGTAAATTATTCCTTCCTGAATTTGTAAAGTGCAATACTATGATATAATTTGAAAGAGAACATGGTTCACTTTAACTACTTATAAAGATTGTAATATATGTATGAAAGATCATGGTTCAATGTTGAACAAATGTATTTTATGAAGACTATTAATTGGCTCTATTATTGTCCATTGTACTTTATAAAAGTACTTTATAAAAATTGTTTCATTTGAATATATATACGCGTTGATTTTTTCTTCTTTTTTTTACACTACACTTTAAAAACTGTGGAGTAATATCTATTTAAATTTAATATTGAAAAACTTTAACAATTGTGCGAATAAATACTTTATTTCAAATTAATTTTCCACAATTTTTACACCTTTTAAAGTGCGTAATTAATTTACAGAGAAATAAATGAGAAATTTTACACAAAACTCAGATGTCTTTATTCCATTCAGGAATTATTTTCGACCACTTCCTTCTTGGCTTAAGTTTGGAAAGCATAAGATGACATCCTTAGATTCTTTACAATTGAGCTCGAGATAGTGAAAGTTAGTTTTTGACTTGAAATCTGTTAATTCACCTGAAACAGAAATTAACTGTCATAAAAGGCATGCATGTTTTTAGCTGTATGATAAAGATAAATCTGTTCCCATGAGAATATTTACATAAAATCTGGCGATTGTATTAAATAATTTTTTAATACATCATTTCTATTTGCTTTTGCTTTGCTAAGCCTAGGTAAAGCTACACCGAAGAGCCATTACATTATGACCACCCTGCTAATAACATGCAGGACCACCTTTAGCCCTCAAAACTGCTAGCACCCGCCGTGGCATTGATTCTACGAGGTGGTAATAGTAGTCTGAGGTATCTGGTACCAAGCGCTCACTAACTGGTCCTGCAATTCCCTCACATTGCGAGGGGGTAGCGTGGCAGCACGAATTTGGTTTTCCAAGTAGGACCACAAATGTTCTATTGGATTAAGGTCAGGAGAATTTAGGGGCCAAGATATGACTTGAAAGTCACTGGAATGTTCCTCGAACCAATCCATGACGATTCAACCCTTATGACATGGTGCATTATCCTGCTGGTAAACACCATCCCCCCCAGGAAAAACTGTTGCCATGAATGGGTGAACCTGGTCTGTAACTATGTTCAAGTAGCTTACAGACATCAGGAATTGTTCTATGAGGATTATGGGTTCTAATGTGCCCCATGAAAACATTGCCCACGCCATACTACCCCCGCCACCGGAGGGTGGTCATAATGTTAGGGCTCTTCGGTGTATATGCACCGGTAAATAAACATAAAATATAGCTTTTTCCTTCTTCTCAATTGAAACGCATTTCTGGATTAGATAGCATTTACTGGAAATAATTTCTATTCCTGAGGACAGAATGTTTTTTAAACTAAGTTTACTATTTAATGAATGCTTCAAATTACTCTTTTGTTCTTCGAAATCAAAAACCGAGCCTCCTAACACACTTAAAAGAAGATAGGAGCTTCTGAGATTAGTTGGATCTGTATGCACACGTAGATCCTTTTTAATATATGAGAAATTAGAAGCTTTCCATATTAATTTTGTCTATCTGAACAAAGTTATGAAAACAGGGAACAAGAAATGGAAATAAAAATAGAAATTAAGATACAAATAAAACTAATTAAAATAAAATTATTAAACAACATTAATTAATTTATGAGATAAAAAATACAATATGAAAAAAGTTTTGTTGGGCTTTAAAAGTCAACAGCTACATAAACCACTCATTTTCATTTCAAATCTTTTTAATACTACTTTAGAAAGTAAACTAAATAAGATTAAAATGTAAATTATTAAGTGAATTGTTTCTTTTAATATCTAAATTTCATCAAATGAAGGCATAATAAGCATTCGGAATTAAATTTCTCCCCAATGGAGGGAAGGGCTTTCGAGAGTAGCATATTTTGATCTACATGTATATATGCTCTAGGATTTCAATGTCTTCAGAATTGCAAACTTTCCGCTTTATTTATATATTTCCAAGGCAAAACCTATCTGGCAAATTCAGGTTGGAGTTGTATCAAGGGATTATTGCAGGCTTAAGGTGTCCGCAGAAGTTAAAACAGGAAACTTCACATGATCCAATTTTATATTGCAATTAAAATTAAAACTCTTTGCTCATTTAACTCAACTTAAATTACCTTTTTCAAGCCGCGGTTCACAACTATCAACTTGCAATTCTCAATTTGCAACTTAACACAAGAAGGATAAATTGAGTAAATAGAATAATAAAAAAAAAAACTATTTTGAAAAAAAAAAAACAAAACATAAAATAAGTTTAATTAGGCGCTTAACAAGTCGATAGAGATGAGAATCGGAAAATGTGAAAAAATGCACGGAGAAAAAAAAAATTCTGTTAAAATGACTGCACAGTTTGGTAATGACATATCTGGTAAAAAAGGCACATAATTCTGGTTAATAAGGCCAAAATATACGGTATTTAAACCATTCATTTGGTAATTTTTACGTTCTTATAGTAACGGTTTAACGGATATTTTGGTTTACTAAATTATAGATCTTATTACCACACATTTAGTAAAAAATGCGAAAAAACTGAGAAGTAAATTTAACTGAATAAATGGTTTGTATGCCATGCTCTAGGTATTATGTATTAGAGTATCATTACTTAAGCATTTTGGTAAAAATAACCAAACTTTTTGGTGTTTTCATAGAGCCGGAAACATAGTTAAATGTACCGCACTTTTGACCATACTTTTTTCTCAGTATACAAATTTAAAACAGGGTAACCACAACCATGAAAAATATTAAAATTGACGTTGTAAATTTTTTTAAAATTTTCGTGAATCTGTTGGAAATGTTAGTTTCTAAATTCATGTGAGTTTTAAGAATTAAATTGGAAAATTCTGTTATCTGAATTTATGATTTTTAATTTTCAAATATAATTTAGTAGACGGGGGACTTCAATCTATTATTAAAAAGTTTTAAATTTTTTCAATTTTGTGGCTTCCCTGTAAAATTGCCTAGAAACTATTTTGTTATCACGCTATTAATCAATTGTCTATCCAAAATCAAGTTAAAATATTACATATTCTTTAAAAAAATAACTAAAGTTTGAATTCAAGCAAAATTATAACAAGAAAAATTTCTTACTTTGATTTCCATTTAACTTCTAATAGGGTATAATTACTTTAAATAAAACACTCACCTGTAGATGAAATACTTCCAATTCACGTTGTCTGATATTCGAAACTTACCTTATTCAATTTAATACTAAAAAGCATTTCACTGAGGTGACTACTTGTGTGTGGACTTGTTATTAAGCTGCGGAAAATTTTAATTACTCTGTAAAAAATCCTTAAAAATTCACAGTAAAAAGTGCTAGTACTATAAGAGGCAATGAAATTACGCAAAGATCTTGAAAGACCAGGAATTCCTTTATTAATTGAACTATAAATACATTAACGAGAAAAAAAGTTTCTGTAAAATTACCATACCTGTATTGTAACGACATTTTTGTGTAAAAAAAAATAATGGTAATAAAAACGAAGCCCATCATTTGGAAACTTTTCCTTTTGTATGGGAATATTTTACCAGAAATTCTGGTTTCATCGTCACCAGGCAGCGCGTTTACAGTCAAATATCATGATATTAAAAAATCATATTATAGCGTTAATTTTACCAAAAGTCATTACTAAAGCACTTCTTTTGGTGTTCCCAAACAGCTAGAAACACGACAATTTTAACCATATTCTAGTAGTTTTGATTGTACTCATGGGCGCCCATAAAGAAGGGCAGAAGGGGCCCGGGCCCCTCCCTAGAAAATATATTCGTAATGAAACATATGCGTATTTGGTAAATCATGTATAATTAAAAGTGAAATTAATTTAAATTAATTAGTTATTCAGCTAATTAAGTTAAAAATATTTAAATAGATAAAATTTCCTTTCATTAGTTTTTTTAATTAATTAAGCTATTTGTCGTTTTCTTTCATGAGCCCCCCCCCCCTAAATTCAAACATATTGGCGCCCCTGATTGTACTTCTTTTTCTCAATGGATATAATGAAACAAATTGTGTTTGTATCTGGGTTAGATAGGGAGACAAGACTCGTTTTGTTTTCCCCCACCCCCTTGATTTTGTAGTAATGCTAGGTCTTGAAGGTTTTTTTTCTCCCAATTTTCAAACTTTTTAATTTTTTTTTTCAAGTTTAATGCGCGATATATCATTTTAGCTGAAATGTTTCAGTTGGGGATCAGATCGATACTTTATGGAAGTTAGGGCTCCACAATTTCGTGATCAACAGCATGATGGTTGCATGCAATTCTTTGCTTTACAAAAAAGCTTGTAACCGTTGGTTGAAGTTCGGTTCATAAACAAAAAAGTTTATTAAACTTTTTTAAGATATTTGATAATAATTAATTTTTAAGAAGTTCATACAAAATAATTAATTAATAAAATTAAAAAAACTAATTTATTGAAAATAATACATTTACAGCTTTGATTTATAATTTTTCTAAACAATAATAAAAACAGATTTTTAATTTTAGTAATAATAATAATTAGTAATGATAATAATTGGTAATAATAATAATTAGTAATAATAATAATTAGTAATAATAATAATTAGTAATAATAATAATTAGTAATAATAATAATTAGTAATAATAATAACTAGCAATAATAATAATGGATTCCGATGAAAATTCAATAAAAAAATTTTAATATCAGAGTATATTTTCAGTTGCATTAAAAATTACGAAGATCATTTTTTTTATATTTTTAATTTTTACTATTAGAAATTTCTATTAGATCTTGCATAAAATATGTGAATTAATTGTGTTTACTTATTAATTGGAAGAGGCACCTAAAAAAATTAAAACTTAAGCGGTATCAAAAATGTACCTCAGACCCTTTAAAAGAGCTAAAGCTCATAAATCAGAAACGTCAGTGCATTTTTCATAAACGTGCGTGGGCATGAAATAAGCTCTCGTCAAATTTAAATGTAATTTTCAAAGCTTTCATCTTTTATCTTAAGAAGAGATTCGGCTTTCATCTTTCGCGCGAACTTATTACTATTAATATTTTCATACAAATTGCTAAAAATTTTATCAGCGTGTTTATATCTAATGTAGTTCCCGTTGCTCGAGAAAGTATTCTACTACTAAATTGTTTTCTTAAAAGTGTTTTACTGCATTTACAGTTTTTAAGTTATATTTTTAAATATTTTGATGAATAAAAAATGTATGTTTACAGCAGTTTTGTTGAAAAAATAAACTAATGATACCTGAATTATTTTGTTGTGTGTGTGTCTATTATTATAAGCTGTGTTATCAAAATTCTAAACAAGTTTTTTAAAAAGACATATTAGAAATCAAATTTAGTATTTGAGTTTTTTTTGGTTAATTAATATGCAAAGTAAAATACTAAGTTTGTTGAAACGTAAAAAAAAATCTAATTTGATGTTTGCTATAATCTTTCATTCTTAGATTTCCACCCCGTTTCAAATATTGTTTTAATTTATAGTCTTGTAAAGGAAAGATAAGAACAATTTTATTTAATCCAGATCTCTGTAGAATGATTTTAAATTTTATCTTATTTATTATTATATAATTTAAAGATTAATATAATCTTTCAATTTTACTAAATAATCAGCTTGTATAAAATAATTGTAATATCAAAATGGAAATAATACACTATTGCTAAGGACTGAGTTTAAAGTCAATAAGATCGAATCCATTTAAATGACATTTCTTTTTGACTTTGTTTCAAGTTTCAGTATTTATTTTTCTCCTATCGAGTAATGCATTTTCGAATAATATTTTTATTATTAATTTATTTTACTTGCAAAATCTAACTCGATGTTTTCAATAATCCTTCACTATACTCAATTTGTTGCAATCTTTCAATTTTTCTAAAAAATCATGTTATGAAAGTGAAGAAAATTTCAAAATCTAAATAATAAATCGCAGTTAAATGCTGAATTGAAAATCAATAAGATTTCGAATCCCTTTTAGTGAAATTTTTTTAAAATTTCATTTCAAGTTTCCGTATTTAATATATTTCTCTGATCAAGAAGTGCATTTTCTTGTCATCTTTTTCATTATTAATTTTATTTTACCTACAAGTCAATGTGATGTTTGAAATAATCTTTCATTTTTACTCAATTAATTATAATCTTTCAATTTTACAAAATAGTCAGCTTATTTAAAATGTGTGTAATATCAAAATCTAAATAATAAACCATAGTTAAATGCTGATTTTAAATTCAATAAGATTTTGAATTCATCTAAATGATATTTTTTTTCTATTTCATTTCAAGTTTCAGTACTTAATATCTTTCTCCTACCGAGAAATGTATTTTCTCATCATCTTTTTCATTATTAATTTTATTTTATCTACAAAATCAAAATTTGATGTTTGTTATAATCTTTCATTTTTACTCAATTTTTAAACGAATAGTCAGCTTACTTAAAATAAGTGTAATATAAAAATCTAAATAATGAAACTATGCCTAAATACTGAATTTAAAATAAATGAGATTTCGAACTCCCTTAAGTGAAATTTTTTTCCGATTTCATTTCAGGTTTCAATAGTTAATATTTTTCTCCAATCGAGAAATGTATTTTCTCCTCTTCCTTTTCATCATTAATTTTATTTCAACTACAAAATCTAATTTGATGTTTGTTATAATCTTTCATTTTTACTCAAATTTTTATAATCTTTCAATTTTATAAAATAGTCAGTTCATTTAAGATTAGTGTAATATTTTAATATAAATAATAAACCATAGTTAAATGCTGAATTTAAACTCAATAAGATCGCGAATCTATTTAAAAACCATTGAAAGGGATTTGACTTAGACAAATTCTTGGCTAATTTTTTTATCTTTCCTACTTACTCTAATTTGCTGTTTGCTATTTTCTTTCCTTCTTATATTTTCATGCCATTCGAAATATGGTTTTAATTTATGGTTTTGTAAAAGAAAGAATAAAGGAGTTTTATTTTCCCCCAGTATTTCGTAGAATGATTATTAATTTTGTCTTAACTACAAAATCTAATTTCATGTTTGTTATAATCTCTTATTTTTACAAAATGTTATAATCTTTCTTTTTTACTCAATTTGTAATAATTTTACGAAAAGAATCAGATTTTTTGAAAGGAGTGCAATATCAAAATCTAAATAATAAACCATAGCTAAATACTGATTTAAATTCAATAAGATTTCGAATCCTTTCAAGTGACATGTTTTTTTCTATTTCATTTCAAGTTTTAGTACTTAATATTTTTCTCCTATTTGGAAATGTATTTTTTTTTATCATCGTTAATTTTATTTTACCTTCAAAATCCAATTTGGTAGTTTGATGTTTGTTATAATCTTTCATTTTTATTCAGTTTTTTATAATCTTTTTTATTTACTAAATTTGTTATAATATGTTTTATTTACTAAATTTGTTATAATCTTTTTTATTTACTAAATTCGTTATAATATTTTTTATTTACTAAATTTGTTATAATCTTTTTTATTTATTAAATTTGTCTTTTAATTCCACTGCTTGTTTAAGGTAAGTTTAATATCTAAATCTAAATAATAAACTAAAGCTAAAAATTGGGTTTAAATTCACTAAGATTTCGAGTCCATCAAATGACTTTTTTTTTGTTTCATTTCAAATTTCATTAAATATATTTTCTCAACATTGTGATGTTTGTCATAATATTTACTTTTTACTACATATTTGATCATTAAATTTTACTAAATAATCAACTTACTTAAAATGAATGCAAATTCAAAATCTAAATAATAAATCACAGCAAAAAGCTAATTTTAAATCTATAAAATTTCAAATCTCTTGAAATGACATTTTTGTTCGATTTCCTTTCGAGGTTTAGCATTTAATACTTTTATCCTATAAAGAAATGTATTTTCTCATCTATTACCAACTCTGTATGTTTTCTCAAAAAAACCTGATGAACCCTAACCGTATGAAAGAAGTATTTACTTTTTCCAGAGATCTAAGACGTAAACTTACCAGCAAGATATTGGTTTCCATCTGAGCTGCCAATAACTCAAATAAGCAAACATTGGTGGAATTTCCCTCACGTAAACTGTAACCAAGGAAAAATAAAGTTTAAATAACTGATATTCTATTTTAAGACTATGGTTTCTTTTCCTCGACGAAAAATTCACATGTTTTGCTTTTACTAGAAAAATATACATTTAAATTTCACGGACGTTTGGAAATATTTTAAATTTAAGGAGTGATTTTGTATAAAAAGGTCACTCCTTAAGTTTAAAAACGAAAAAAACTGTTATGTATGAAAATAATTAAATGGAAGTGTGAAACTAAATTGCTACCATCACATAGTACTGTGAAAAGTTTCAATAAAATAGTTTATCACCGTACACTGAATACACATTGCAGAAGAGTTTGTTTCAAATGTTGAAATAAAATGTACAAACGGCCTACTAACAAATTTACAATATAAGCAATGATGGGTGAATAATTAATTAAAAGTTTTGTTAAGCATTTATATTTTAAATAGAAAGTATATTTTTTAAAATATATATTTAAAATGAATATAAATTTAAAAATAAGAAATATTACCTGTATTATCTTTTTATGAATTCTGTTTTAACTGATCTGCTATTGTTAATACTTCACATTACATACGCTAGAATATCTAGTTATCATTTTACAGTTGCATGTTGAAATATACTGAACTATATTTATGAAGATAATATAATAATCTTGCAAAAATAATAGCTTAAATGATAGATTACTCTCTAAGGACAATATCTAATGTTCAACTGGACTACAATTTCCTATACTTAAAATGATATACAGGGTAATTATAAAATAATTTTTCTAACAGATGATCCCCTAGAGAGCATATTGCCAGAGAAACCGGAATAAACTTTTGAGTGGAGGAATGCATTCAGGATAACTGTTGAAACCAATTACAAAGCTCTTATTATGTTTGCAATATAAATTTTTAAAATTTTCAAATGAAATCCCATATTTTTTTTTTAAATAACCATGATATTCCTAGTAATAAACCTAAAATAAAATTGGAGGGATTTTTTTTAAAAGTACAAATAGTTGACGACTCTCGACTGAGACGAAGAAAACAAGATGTAGCATAAAAACCACCATGCTTTCTTTTCCCTTATCGATGACTTGAGAGTGCTTACACAAAACAAATTAATAAAAAAACACGTTTCTTCAACTCTGCTTAGCGCCGTTGTTTTGTGAACAAAATCGTTGTGGCAACATTTAAAGTTTTTCAAAGTGAAATAAATATAGAGGAAAAATAAAATTTAATCTGTACATTCCACTTAAATTATTACTAAATAACGCGTACCATATATTTTTTTAAAAAAATTATGCACATACAATTATGCGTGAAAGATTGTGCAGTTTGTGTAAGTACATAATATGATGAAATCAAAGAGCATAGTAAAAAACTTGCGAACTCACTTAATGAATTCCTGTTTATAAAGCAAACGAATATAATTTTTAAATAGGTGCGTTCACTAGAGTGTTTTAGTTTCATATTTAACAAGTATCCCTTTAAAATCTTTTCAGGATCTAGATCAATTAAATTACACTTCGGGGTATTTCAAATACTTCTGCTAATGAATGAAAAATATTATCATCTTCAATCTTTCCCAATCAATATTTCAATTGTAATATTGATATTCTTGAAATTTCGTCAGAATAAATTAAAAATAAAACAGTTAAAACAAATGATTTTAAGTATACTACACGCTTAATTAATTTAAATATTATATACGTAAAATTCAGTATTTGTTAACACTCTTCGTTCAAAATTTTTTAATTTAAAATAGAAACATTTTGAAAAGTTTTATACAAGTTTGTTAAATGATTATTTTGAATTCCCTCGAAATTAATCATCGGGCTTCATTGAGATAAGATCAATACTAGTCGATTAAAAAAACTTCATTCGGATTGAAAAATATACAGATCGAAAAAGAAAAACAGTTGTCAAGTTTCAAGCGCTTAAAATAGGCGGCTATATTTAAGACTTACCAGACGTGAATGAGAAGAAACAAAATAGATTTCAAATATAAATCATAAAGTTGATAACGAAATAACTAATAATCGATGGAGAGCCGTGGTGACTCAGTTTATATAGCACTCGCCTCCAAATGAGGTAACCCGGGTTCGAATCCCAGTGATTGCTGGTAGAAATGAATTCCACACCCAGTGATAACGTAAAATATTCTCAGTGGTATACGGATCGTGGCCTAGAGTCTAGTTGCCATCAGGCTAACCATGGGTGGTTTTCGTGGTTTCCCTCTCTATGTAGCGCAAATGCGGATTAGTTCCATCAAAAAATCCTCCACAAAGGCAAATTTGTCCCAATACTTAATTCAGGAGTTTACTTGTCTTCTAGATTGGATTTAAAATTACAATGCCATAGAGTTGAACATCAGTTATCGTAAGCTCAAAAATTGCGTCGGCAGTTCAACGACGGGAATAAAAATAAAATAAAATAATCGTTGACATTCTGTACTAGGATCGCACCGACCACAGTGCTGAGGCGAAATATCCCCAGTGGTAGACGGATCATGGAGGACAGTTCTCTTGTAGTCGGGATAATCTTGTGAGGTTCCAGCGGTTTTCCTCTCCATGTAACGCGTTCCCTTGTTTTTCTCCTTTCTCTGGATTGGGTTCAATATTACAAGGATACGGAACTGAACATTGGTTGACTCAAACTCAGAATTGGGTCGGCTGTTCAACGCCTGTTATAACTGGCAGCTGTCTGTCCATCCGATTGACCGTAAAGTTTAGGGTAAAGAACAATTTTTTTCTTCATGGTTTTAAACCATTAACAAAAAGTATGGTCGTAAAACCATGAGTACAAAACTATACGGTTTTTTAACCATTTACAACTAGCATTTTTCAAAAATGTAAAAAAAAAAAATAATTATTTAACTAGACATAGGAGCTCGGCTTTTCGTAAGGTAAAGGGCATTAGAGAGTGCTTGACACTGAAAATTCTTCATGTGTTGAAGGGAATGGAGGAAATATTGTGGTGTCAACACTAGGAATCGAACTCCAGTTCTGCCAGTCGTGAGATTCACAGATAATCCCGCTTGGAAATGATATATGCACAGCTACAAAGAACTAAGTAGTTTCATTAGGTGATTCTAGTTGGAGAGATAAAATTCTAGTTGTTTAACCGTATTAGGTGAAAGCTGTTATATAACAGTTTTTCTCAAACTTAACAGTTTGATTACCATTTTATTTATGGTTATTTGACTGTTTTGGTTAATAATAGTAAAATAACCATTCAATAAATTGTTATTTAACCATTTTTTCCGAGAAATTTGTAATAGTGTAGGGAAACTATAACAATCCAGTAAACCAAAGAATACAGCACTGCTAGAAGTTTTCTGTAAAGGTAAAGATATTTACCTAACCATAATCTTTAAGGTTTATCGGATAGACAGAATGTTGCTGGTTATTTTACTGTAATTTCAGAATGAAAATCTAAAAATTTAACTCCATTACATATAGCTGTAAATGTAATGTAAATATCCCACCTAAAAATAGGATCATAGGTTGGATAGGTTACAGGTGGAACTAAACGTGCAACCATCTTCTTTCGGCGAGTTCTAAGGATGTTCAGAACTAACACAAAAAGCGAAGTGAAAATTACGAAAAATTTTTAACGTCGTGTGAATGTAAAAAATTAATTAACTGCTTAAAATTAAATTGATTAAATATTCAAACCATAAAAAAAGCGTAAAAGTTAAAGCGCGTATATTTAAAAAGTTTACTCAACATAATTTTTTAAAAGGTTTGATGTTAAGTTTTTATTAATTTCAAGCGCGGGGCTGGGATAGCCTGGTTAGGAGTCTGTCGAGTCACAAAGTCCTCCTCGTTCCCATAACAAATCATTCGTCAGGGAGTACTAACCCAGGAGTTTCCTTGTTTTCTAGAGTGGTTCAAAATTGCAAGGCTACGGAGTTTAACATTAGTAGTCGTAAACCCAAAATTGGGTCGGCTGTTCAGCAACGGTTATAAAATAAAATAAAATTTCAAGTATGGTGCATAAGCAGAAGATATTAACCAATTTTAAAACTTTTATGCCCTTTTTATTCTTATTACGATAGCCAATTTTCTTGCCCTAAAGCGTTCTAAAACTTTAAAAAAATTTATTTGAGCTATTGAAGGAGCATTGTAAAAAATTCAGCTTTTATATATATATATATATATATATATATATATATTAAATAGAAAGCTTATTAAGCTATCACTAAGAAAGTTTGCGTAATGAAAATAAATATCAATTATATTTTTTTATGCTTGTTTTATAAACAGCTTCCTTTTTGTTGTATCGATAAACCTGATTTCGTATTTTTACTAGAAATATAGGAAAATAATCTACATTTTAAACAAGTAATTTATTAGTAATTACTTCAGTGTAAGCAATGTACATCCATATTTTAAACTCTTTATCATCCTTAGAACAAAAATCTATTTAAGGGAAGGATGGAGTAGAATGCAAATTGAGCAAATGTAGACAACTGAAATATTTTGTTTTTAATTACTCAAAATGTTTTGATAAAATTTCGGAAATTTGGTAAAATTTTTATACACTTTTTTATACAGTTACACAATAACACAACTGATTAAATGATAAACTGTATATTTTTAAGGTGAATAAGAAAATTGTTGATGAACTATTTAAATACTACTTAAGACTTTTTTTTATTCAGTTTAATTTTTAAGTAATACGCGAGATTATGTCATAATTATACAATAATTATGTTCATTGAATATTTAAATTAGTTATTCCCGACCATTAGGCTTAGTAAATGACCAGAAGTAGCTAGTTTGGTCACTTGATTGTGGGAATACATGGACATCTCGATATTATATTTTCTTTTATAATAAAATTAATTAATTATCAAAAATTCACTTGGGAAAGTATTTAAGGGAAAAAAATTAATTTCGTAAAGCATGTAATTTATTTAAATAATTAACAAAATAATTGTAAAATTTAAGCTAACAAAAAGATGTAAAGACAGACAAAGTTATCAGCAGTTTCACTAAAAACTTTATGTTTAAAAAAGTATCCACAAAATTAATCAATGGAACTTTAAAAAACAAATACATGAATCGCTTATACATGCAAATACATCTAAGATTCTGTATATGTAATGATTCACTTATTTTTTGACAAATCTGCATATCCTAGCATCACAAAAAAAAGTCAAACGCATTTGTTCACAAAATTTTAAGCCACAGTTAAGCTTACCATTGTTGTAAAATGTGACAGTTGTTCATCCTTGTTATTAAATTGCTCACATATACAGTGCAATAAAAAAAAACTTCCAAAAATAGAAAATAAAGCAACATATGCATATTATAAAGCAAAGCAGTATACTAAAGCAAAAAAAAAAAAGACAGAAAAAAACGTGAATAAAGCACAAATGAAAGTATATAAATTGACATACTATAGTTTCATTTCTATAAACAAGAACCTTTCTCAGCGTCTAACCGTCAAATGAAGGAAGAGAAGTAAAAAAAAAAAAAAAGCACGTGTAAAGTGTTTAAACCAATGAGGACAAAAAAAAACAAGTTTGAACAGAAATAAAAATGGGAAAATAGGAAACAGGTATCAGGAGATTTGGCGGGAACCCCAGAGTGCAACAGATTAAATTAAAATGGACTTCCAAATACTGGCAAACGATGAGATACTCTAAAGATCAAAAACTAAAATATTAGAACTAGACATTCCTCCATTTTGACACTGAGGAAGGGTTTTGATTATAGAACTGAAAATATAGTGCTGTTTTCTGTTTTAGTCAACATAGCACAAAGTATTTCCCTTTTCTTTGTTGGAAAAAGCAGTATAGTTTCCTGCATGGTGAACAATACTGCGTCAAAAAAGAGCACCATACCAACATATATATTTATACGTATATATTCATGACCACCTTACAAATGTAATACAATATATTCAGGAAAAAAAACACAGAGAAAATAATGTTTTCATACACACAAATAATCTGCGCATGCATATAAAATGAATTATTCCTAAAATACTTACAAAAAAAAATTATTCAAGTTTTCAGAATTTCAAAAGTGAATGTTTATGTACATTTCTTAAGTTTAAATTTCTGGGCACATTTGTTGTTTCCATTTTAATGGAAAAGAATGAGCTTTTTTTATGAGGTTACACTTAAAATGTTAAAAAAATTCACACTTTTTCTCAATAAATATGTTTTTCTATATAATCATTAAGAATATTTTGTATGAAAAATAATAGCAAATTCTTTGATACTTAATTTCCTTTCGCTTCAAATATTGTTAACTATTAAACTAACTATATGCGCTGGGTATTCCACAAAATTCGTACATAATTTCATAATCATTCAATACATAATTTCATAATCTTTATCACAAATGAAACTAAAAAAGTGTCCACTTGGGGTTCACAAATTAATATTTAGGAGAGAAAGAAACAAAAAGTGCTTTGAAAATTTTTTCAAATATCTACAGAGGAATGATTGAGGAATAATATTCAAATCAGTTTGATGGAACATCAAAATCAAAACTTGGAATTGTATATAATGAAAATCAATTTTGCTCTGTTTTCTCCCATGATGAAACAGGTTTTAATGCTTTCCTCATTCGTTTCCTCATTCAATTTGATTTTGCAACCCTTTTTGTAAGCGTCTTCTTTTGATTTAATTTCTAACAAAGATACTGTTAATATGAATTAAGAGCGGCAATTACGGAACACTTTGCATTTAACAAGTTTTCGCTAGACAAGAACGTTTCCTTTTTTGAATGTACGCGTTTCTCATGAAAATTATTTACATTTTTTTATTAGTTTAATTATATGTTTTAAATTACATATGTGGACAATTTAAAGTCGAGGTGTCTATTACATAATAAAAGACTTAGCGTTTTTCAAAATGATCCGACATTGTAAGAATGTATCGAAGTATTAATTATTCTGCCAATAAGATAAGAAGAATAATTATTCTGCTAAATTTTTGACAGAATCATTTTGGCAGATAATGCATTTCTAGTTAACGTCATGAAGATCCATTAAATATAAATGCATGTGATTCGAATTTACACAGATGTAAATATTTTAATGAAAGTGGTATTAAAAAGTAATTATATGACAAATGAAAAATTTTATTTACTCCTTAGAAAGATCATTTAATATATATACACGACCAATACAGCAAATTATGAAGCTTACAGTAAACTGGTAATAATACATAAAAAATGCTTGAATTTCGTTTTATGTTTTTTAAAGAAGTAAAAAAAAATTTTCTTTGCTCAATTTGACATTCATTCAATTTTTTCAATTTGACAGTAAGTCAACACATGAAAAATAAGACAAACAAAAAAAAATTATCGCACGGCATTAAATTCAAAACGGAATGAATTTTACGAATAATTAAAACTATGATATTTTGTTGCAGTAAAACAAAATCATTCCCGAAAAAAAGTTATATGAATTTATTTATTGTTACTCTTAATAAAAAAAACCTAAAACATATGAATAAACTGATTTTTGGTTAAAAATAACTTGAAGGAATATTCAGTTTTTAATTTATTAAATAAACAATATATGTAAATATGGAGAGAAACTCCCTGAAACTCTATAACATATAATTCGTTATTTGTCAATGACATTTTTAGTATTCATTTAAAAAGTTGTTATACCCAAAAAAATAATACTTTAATTTTGTCAAAAATGCGTTGTTTAAAAAAAGGTTCAAACGCTCAAAATGCAATGCAAAATATAAGAAATTTATCAAAATCTAAATATTTTAAAGGATCAAGGAAAGAGTATTTTGGCATAAGGTTTTCTAAATTTGTTGTCTAATACCAACTAATTAATTAATGAAAGTTAAACAATTGAACACTCATTTCGAATATGAATATAAACTGAATACTTGATACGAGCTAGACAGGATAAAATACAAGGGATAAAAGTAATTCAAATTAGTTAATGTCAAATTTTTTATCGAAAACTAAATGAGAGATAAAGAGTTTTTTTACAACTAAAAAGATACAAAGCACTAATGTTACTCACTACAGTAATAAGTTCAAACGATAATTTTTAATGTTCACATAATTCTTTTTAAATTATACAAATAAATAGAACATAGATGTAATGTGTATTGCACATATAAGTTTTGTTGCACATTTCATATGGAATTTACATGTTTTTATTAAATAAATGATAAGCCCTGACTTCTTAAAATCTAATAGAACATCATTTCGGTGAAATCATTTCTAGATTTATGTTACTGATAATATTTTACTGACATATTATAAGAATAACAAGTAACGAAAACTACATCAATAAAATAAAATATGCAACCAACAAGTTTATTTAATTTTGTTTTAATATTCTTACGATTTCTTTTCTTTACTTATCATAAGTCCAAGAAGAAGCATCTTCAATATTTTTAAAAGTCAAAAAATGTTGTTAGACTGTTAATGAACTTAACGTTAATTACTTAGCTGTAGTAGACAATGATCAGGTAATCTCTACGCATAATGAACTAGCATCTTGACTTCTTTCATCCTATGCGCACCTCAAATTACAGATAAAGAAACATTTAAAAACTGTTTATATCTAGCAATGTTGAAAATGAGCTGAATTTATACCGAGAAATGAAATACTGATTAAATTATCGTACTGTACGGTAATGACATTTCTAGTAAAGCAAACCATAATTCTAGTGATAAAAACCAAAATATACTGCCTTTAAAATAAGCATTTGCTGATTTTTAATTTCATATGATAACAATTTAGCGGAACTTCTGATTTTTTTCAAAATTATAGTAATTACCACAAATTTGGCATAAAATACAAAACTAAAAAGTAAATTATAACTGAAAAAAATTATTTTTCTGCCATGCTCTAAGGTATCATGATAAAATTACCTTATTGAACAAATTTTATCACATATTATAAAGCTGTATTTTATTGTTAATTTTACCGAAATCAATATCCCAGAGCTTCGGTAAAAGCTTTTTGGTGTTCCCATAGAACTAGAAACATGATAAATTTTATATTCTTGTAGTTCTGGCCAACTTTTTCTCAGTGCATTAAAAATGAAATACCTGAAAAGTCTAGCATTTTTTGTATTCTGAAGAATATTATGTTTGCAATATAACATCGTTGAAACAAATTGTAAACTCCATAAAAGAAATTTGATCAAATTACAGAACAGTTTCGAAAGTTTCAATTATTAAAAAAAACATACTTTTAATTTACCAAGTTTATATTTTAAATATAATATGGGTAAGGGTTTCAAAAAAGAAATCAACTCCGCTGTTTGATTGAAATATATTATTTTAAGTATAGTATAAACAGAAGTATCATATAGATTCCCCAGTATTTAAGTTTTTATACGCCTATTACATGTCACTTCCTGTATCATGTAACATTTTGTAAATGACAGGAATGTGATATGTCGACGAAAGATGGAGATATTGATCGAAATGGATATTTTTGTGTCTCAGTAACAGAAAATAATCACTTAAACAAAAGATCTAACGCTTACCATGAGTTTTCATTTATATTTTAAGTACAACGAATAAATGATGGCATTATAAAATGTTTCATAAGTTCAAAAACATTAATTCTCATATCAATATATTAATTCATATTAATTTCATTAACATTAATTCTTAAAAATTTAAGTGTGGTCAAAATTATTAAAATAAAAATTTTAGTGAAGCTAAAATTATAGAAGTTTCTACTTCTGCTTAATTAGTTCATAAGAAAACTTTTAAAGTATTATGCTATTTCAAATTGCATTTTACCTGATTTACTAGATATTGATTGAAATGGATAGTTTTGTCACCCAGTATGAGAAAATAATCACTTTAAACATAAGATCTAACGTTTTATTATGTTAAATACAATGAATAAATGTTGGCATTAAATAAATCTTTTAAAAGTTCAAAAATATTAATTATTGAAAATTTCAGTGTGACTAAAATTATTTAAGTGAAATCTTTAGTATGGCTAAAAATAGTGTGGTGAAAATTTGAGTGTAGCTAAAATTAATGAAGTTTATATTTTTGATTAATTAGTTCATAAGAATAAGAAAAAGCTTAAAGTATTATACTATTTAAAAAACATTTTACCTGATTTACTAGATATTGATAGAAATGGATAGTTTTATAACCCAGTATGAGGAAAAAATCACTCAAACATAAGATCTAACGTTTTAATATGTTGAATAATAAATAAATGATGGCATTAAATAAATGTTTCGTACGTTCAAAAATATGAATTCCTAAAAAATTTAGAGTGGTTAAAATTATTGAAGTCTCTACTTTTGCTTAAATAATTCAAATTTTTTGAATTTTAAGAAATATTAACAATTACATTCTACCTGATTTATCAGGTAAAATGTATCTGTAAACATATTTTCATTTATATGTTACGGTTATATGTACATTTTTAGTTATTTTAGTATTATCAGTTATAGTATATGTTTTGCAAAAAGTGTTAATTTCATATTAAAATATTTTAAAAATGTGAAAACTGATTTCAGGCGTTTATTTTTTGTTTTTATTTGAGCATCATTTTTGATTTTAAAAGCAATAAGAAGTAAACTTTACTAAACAGTTCTTTAAAGAATATCGTTCAATTTTAATATTAATTTCTGTCATTATAACAATTGAATTACATTTGTTAAAACTAATATTTGTTTTTGATGCGAAAAATGTAGTTTTCAATTGTTTGCATCTTATAAAATTTTTTTTGTCTTCTTTTATATAATATAAATTAAAATTTGCTTTCACAGACTATTAAACTATTTTCCAATCATCAGCGTTATCTGTTGACAAACGTTTAAACTAATTTTGAGCATCGACTTGTATAAATTAAGTAATTCTTCAGCAGGTCACAGCACATCCAATATTTATATATTTTTCCATATTTGTTTATCTGGCTTTTTCAATTCGTTGGTCATTTCTGGAACACCTGGTGTTTGACAATCAATGATATCATAACTAAATCAAACGCAACTACAGAAACAGATTGAAACGGGAAAAAATGATTCAATGTACTACTTTTCTTTATTATGCTTTTTCCTTTGCTTTATATTTTACATAGGTCTAAATATTTAAGAAAAAACTTTTTCAAACCAAATATACCTTGAATTTTTAAAATATATTTTGAAGATCTTGAACATGGTTTCTCAAAAGCAAATACACGGTTCTTTATAAAAGTTTGTTAACTACTTTTCGATAGAAATATTTAGACTACATACTAAATGAATAATTTTTATTATATTCCATTAAAACTGAGTTTACAAGGCAAGTATGCAGTCTGAATTTTACATATGTACCAAAAATTTAACGTTGAGTTTTTTTTTTATGTTTCTTTATTCAATATCTTTTCTATACTATTAAGAAGAATTTGGCTAACCTTTAATAGACGTTTTTCAATAAAGTCTTTAAAAAAAAAAAAAAAAGCTTAAACTTTCGATGAAGTATGCATAAATATTGCTCTTTCATGTACTTAGAGCTTGAACAAATTTATTGCTATATTATATTATAAAGATTTACGGAAAAAAGTTTCGTTTTGCGCACTTTATTAATGTAATGCTTTAACGTGATTAGAAAAATATTAGTAATTTAAAATGGCGAAATATTTAAAGAAGTATGGTAAAAGAAGTATGGTAAAAGATTTAGATTAGTGAACTTAAACCACTTTAATGTTCATTCAACTATAATTCATCGAACAAAGTTATTAATATTTTTAATATGATAACAACTAAATATTATTATACAGGGGGCTCGAAATGATATTGCCCTGGGCAAAAAAGGGCCAATCGGCCATTTAAAGGACCATTTTTAATCCTTACATGTTTGACCGAATATGTAAGTATTTAATCAGAAATAATACTGATCAAACGCTTATAAAATTTTGAAGAAATTTACTTCACCGTACTTAATAATTTTTTATTAATACTTCCTTATTAATAATAATTAGTACTTTTAATTTAATACTGATTAGTTTTTTAAGATTGTAAAACTACCTTTTTTGACAGATTAATGCCCGTAAGTTTTATGTGCAATAAAAACTTATTTCTGGGCATATAAATGTTTCTTTTAGCCATATAAACTAGCTTGCCCAGTAGAATATTAAGAAATTACGAAATTCTTCGAGACCTTGTTACACGAATTTTACAACTTAAAGTTCAAATCAAGACTATCTATTGAGACTATTTGGCTATCAATCAAGTCTCTCTGTAAATATTTTTAAAAGATTACATGCCTATTACAGAGGCTTTCATAAGTATTTAAAAAATATTAATTCTTTTGCTTAAAATCCTTTTCTATAAAATAAAAAAAAAATTCCTTTGCGTTTGAGTCAAATATTTCAGCTAAAATTTATTTTTTCGGAGGTTAAAAAATTTTCAAATAAAACTCAAGTGGAGATAAAATTAAATATAAGTACGGATTTATAAACTTCCATTTCAAGTATAAACAATATCACAAACAAGAACCAAATCTTCGCTACAACAATGAACTTATGTCATGGAAATTAACTAACCCAACATAAACTTGCTAAAATTAGTGTTCGAAATTTATCCTGCAATATTGCTTTAGTTACCTCAGTGGATTTGGTAACCCCGGATGACGGTACATCATTTCTTTTCTTACATAATGTGTAGAGATTTCTGTTACCAACGTCGCTTTAACTACAAGGCCTACAGCAATGAATGTGTATCAAAGAAAACGAAATTTTGACGCCGAATAAGAAAGAAAAATGTTAGACATACTTAATATCTGAATCATGTACTGGAATTTATAAAAATTTCTAAAGAATTTACTGTTGTTAATAAATAGTTATTTATATATTGGGTGTTGGAAAAGTAATTTCGCTTCTTCCAAGCAGCTGACATAGTTATACTTTAACTATTACTTATTATATACCAACTTAATACTTAAGTCACATAACCATTATATATTATGACAGCTGATATAGCAAGGCAAGGTTAAAAAGTTCCATTGATTTTAAGCAGTGTCTTCTAGTGGGTGCCAAACTCGGGATTTTTAGCATATTTTACATTTTGTTATCGAAAAGGTAAAAAGGGGTGTTCAATCAAGAAACAATATTGTCCGATGTGTACGGAGAAGATATTTTAGCAGTACGCCAGTGTCAAAACTGGTTTGCGAAATTGCGATAAAGATACACGATGATGTACTACACCAGTTAAAGCTGATGAAGACGCAATAAAGCCATTAATCGGTGCAAACCAGTGAACTCGTGAGATAACTGAAGCATTACATTTATTAAATTTGACCGTTCATGAGCGTTTGAAAAGCCTATAGTTTAATTTTAAAACCCGACATATGGATTCCTCAGGTTCTTAAGGGAAAAATTTGTACCGTCGCATTGACATCTGCTATTTGTTTATCTAAAGTAAAGAAAATTATCCATTTTTGGAGCTCATCACCACTGCAAACGAGAAATGGATTGTCTACAACAATAATGTGGTCTCATCAAAATTTTTTAGATATTAAATCCTTTTTTTTTTTCAAATAAGGAAGTCAAACATCTTCTTGATCAGTTTTTTTGCCAGCAAAGAATAAAATTTTTATGCATGTGGAAGGCATGCTACTGCTCAAAAAATGGAAAAAAAGTTATTGAACAAGAATGGAGAATGTGTGATTTAGTAAAATATTTATTCATTATAAAAAAAAAAAAAACTGAAACAAAAAGAGAAGAAGAAAAATTATTAATTAATAAAATAACTTTAAAAAAATATTTAAAAATTAAAAAAAAAGACCAAAAACAAAAAAAGAAAAAGATATAATTTCGTCATCAGCTCACACGATTATATCTTTAAAAAAGAGTGCTTTCTATTATTGTATTAATATGGCCAAATATATGAATACATTTGTGTGAAGAGCACCAAAATAATTAAAATAAAAAAAGAACATATTAAGGAAAAAAAAAATAAATAAAAATAACAAGCGAAAGATAGAAAAAAAATTCAAGAAAAATACAGAACAAAGACAAAGCACAAAATGTATCATATATAGCGTGTAGCGAATTTAAATGTACTTTCACTCATCGGCATCTTTCAAAAATAATTTAAAATATTTTAGTTTCTTTCTATATATATATATATATATATATATATATATATATATATATATATATATATATATATATATATATATATATATATATATATATATATATATATATATATATATATATATATATATAAAGTATTTAAGTTAAGTTAGCTTTGCTTTTTAAACTTGTTAAAATAATAGAATTTAAGAATATACGATGTAATGCATATAAGACGATTTAATTGCACTAATTTTAGTCACAATAATTTAAATATTTTCTTTTCAAAACTATTCTTTGTGAAAATTGAGACTCTATTTGTTTTCTGAAAATAAATTCTGGAAAGAATGTATTTTTTGTGATAAAATAATTTCATTTTCTGCGTACTACAGTTAAACTATCACCGGATGGTTTTATCTGAAGTTATGTATTTAAACTAATTCCTTTAAAAATTAAAAAAAAATCTTTCGGCACTCGAGTAAAAATGTAAATTTGAATAATTTTTTTATCGATATTTAATTATTAAATTAACAAACCTTGCTTTTTATTTACCGTTGAATTCAAAATTAGTAATAATTACTTTCGACGTAATTAGTTGAGTTTTACGAACTTTGGAAAATTAAATTAAGTAATATTTTGCTCCATAGTCAACTCAGTAATTATATATTTAATATTTTCCTTTTTAATAGCTTTGTTTTTATTTAAATATGTATCAATGGTACTCACTCAAAGATAAATAAATTATGCCGTAGTGTATAGACATACACCGCTCTTGCATATTACAAATTTTATTTAAACCATGATGAATAATGAATGTCTAAAGTACTTTTAAATAAAGGTACATTCCTTTTACTACCATTTTTAACATTTCTTAAAATAAGAGAAATAGAACAATAACAACTATTTGCTAGTAAGTGTGCTACTATATATATATATATATATATATATATATATATATTTACTTATCCTGAACTTTACTTATTTTGAAGATTTGATTGATTTTTTGGGTGGATTAATCTATTAAATATTTCAAAATTAAATTATTATGAGTGCAAAAATTCTCAAGATATTCCTCAAACCATAAATTAACAAGCAGATTTAAATTTCTTCCTTCTAATGCCTTTTTCATTTCAGAGTAAGCGAATCTACTTAACCACGCGATATCTTATATTTACTTTATGAACTAATACGAAACTAACATGAAATACAATTTTTAATAAATTACGTACTTATTATTTTTTTACTTTAAATAGATTTTATTTACTTAGTTTATGACTATTTATTTTGACTGACCCTAAAACAAAATAAGTTAACAAGTTTATAAAGGTAAAGAAATTAAAGTTTTAGAACTGCACTTCCAGAAATTACTTAGCAAATTCCAGTTAAAATTACGGGCACTCAGGATGCTACTACTTTTTATCGTAACATTTTACGAAACAAAAAATCTAATTTACTGCAATTTTTTATAGTAATTTTTATAATTAAATCACCGAATCACTGTAATAAAATTAATTTTATATGTTATAATGACTTTTGAAACTGAGTTCGTTTTTTTTGTCTCGGATAACTGAGGGTCATATTTTTTTTCTTTTGTATAATAAAGAAAAATTTTAAGCCTGTAAACGTATAGTCTAAATTTAAATCTGTACAACAGTTACTTAATTCTTAAAATAATTTACCTTAAACTCGTATAGATTGGTACTTATGACATTAATAAAATAACTCATAAATGCTTTTCTTCTAATTTTATATTATGTAGATTATATTTTAGCAATATTGGAAAGTATACAGTATGACTACTTCAGTCCACTCTCTTAACTTTCGAACGGATGTACCTATATTTTTAAAAAGTTGTCTATACTGTGAGAATTTTCATTCTAAAATTATGGTAAAATAACCGGTAGCAGTCTGTCCATCCAATTAACCGTTTAGTTTACGGTGAAGAACATTTTTATCTTTACGGTTTTGAAACCATTTACAACTAGCATGGTTTCAAAACCAGAAAAAAAAATTTAATTGGTCTTGGAGATAGTTTAGCAGCTTTATAGTGCTGCCATCTATGCGTAAATGAGAGAATTGTACTTAAATAGACCAGAGACACAAATTGGGGAGTACAGATCTCTAGAAATTTTTAATTCTTGAAAGGAATAGATGGAATTTAGTAGTATCGACACTGGGACTCGAACCCCTGTTCTGTCTTTCATGAGAGTGATAGATTAGCCATTTCGGCTATAGTATATAACCAACTGCAAGGAACTAAGTAGCTTCAATACGAGGGGGATAAAATTCTGGTTGTTTTACCGTATTAGGTGAAATCAGTTAATAAACAATTTTTCTCACAGTTAACAGTTTGAATACCATCTTATTTATGTTTATTTGACTTTTTTGTTTTAACATGGTAAAATAACAAATAAATAAATTGTTATTTAACCATTTTAACCGAGAAATTTCTAACAGTGTTGGTAGTATAAAGTAGTCATGCGCTATAAGATGAAACATCTTACAGTGCTAAATTGTTAATGCATATTTAGTAATTTTCTCTGAAAAAGAGTTCAGGATATTCGGAAAAAGGGAATTGTAATGCCCTGAAACAACATTTGTTTAGTGCAATGCACAGCTCATGGACATAAATGCCAAGAGAATAACGAGTATTTTTTTAAAAAGTATTTGAATGGTTTTGACACAATTTTTTTCCAAAAAAAAAAACTTTACTTATTAAAATTTTATGCTTATTAAAATTATTATAATTTATTAAAAAATATTTATGAAAGGTTAAATTACTCAAAGGCTTACAAAAAGCATTTTTGTTTCGTTTTCAGGAGTTTACTTCCATTTTCGGTTCCATCTGTCACCTAACAAAAAAAAAAAAAAAAAAAAAAAAAAAAAAAAATACAATAACTGCATTTCTAAAAAATGAACAGCAAATATTCAAGGGGTTTTTGATAGCTAATGAACCAAAGTTCAAATAGTGATTAAAAAAAATTTCATCAAAATTACGATCTTTACTCATTTGGATACCTTAATTAGTCATTTCTTACACTGTGACGTGAGGAAGAAATACAAAAGAAAGAAAACAACTATTTATCACATTTAAATTATACTCTGTTTACCATAGTTAAATTTATCTTAAATTTTATACAGTGTGCAAAAATAAAAAAAACTTTCCCCCTGAATATCTCTTGATCTAAAGAACTATTTTTCATGTACTAAGACTCAATTTAATGGTTCAAGGGGGTAACCTCAAATAAGCTTATCATTTAGTGTAGGCGATATTATAAGTTACAAAAATCAGACACAAAAACACACTTTCTCTAAATATTTTTTTTCTTCTTCTCAAAGAATTCTGATTTATGGTTCTCAAACTTTATAGCTTAACCTCAGTCTTAGAAATATGAATAAGAGAATTATATACTTACGAGCAAAAATTTTCGATTCGCTCAAAAATTTCGCAAGGAATGGCAAAATAAGGCAAAACCTAAATTAACATTAAAAGGTACAGACTCTAGACCGTTCAAAAGACCAAACTATTTAAATTTGAGAAACTATACTTGTCAGATTTTTGCTTTTGTCTATATTTTGTGAACTAAAAACTCAAATCCATCAAAAAAAAAATTGTTTATTTAGATATAGTACTTTTTTGAATCTATTTAAAATATTGTCTGCTCTAAATGATAAGTATATTTGACGTTACCGCCTCAAACCATTAAAATTGAGTCCTAGTACGTGCAAATCCTATTACTTTTATTTTCAAATTGGAATTTTTATCAAAATTTATACAGGGTGGTTTGTTTTGTGCACGGAATATCGAAGGTAAAGGTATCTTGCGATAACTAGTTTCTTAAATATCCAGTTAACAATTTATTTTTCTTAAATATCTAGTTAGTAATCCATCACCTAACAAAGTAAGAAATTGTGAACAAACAACGTTTTTTTAAACATTAATGCCAATAAGGTGTCTATTTGTTCTAAAAAATGATGTTCTGCAGTTTTGTTATACTTTTCATCATATATTAAAACGTTATGAAAATATAATGAGTAACTCTTCAGTTTTTACTAGGTGCTGCAGTAAGTGGTCTCATATAGTAATAAATATTTATTTTATTATAACTAGACACCACTTCTATAACTCTAGCGGCAGCCCTTTGAAAGATAAGACCATGAATATGGAGTTCATTGGACACATTGTATGTATGTTTTTTAAAGCTGGTTATGTCAACGTTATATTAAATTCATTATAATATTATAAATACTTTTAATATTTAAATATTTTTTAATGAGATATTCTTTATTCATCTGAAATTTTTGAGCAATTGCGTATCAACTCTTTGTAGTCTCTGTAATTTCCCAAACCATATTTAATTTTATAACAACTTAAAAATTTATTAAAAAAAACTTTTATTTTTTCTGATTTTTTAAATAAAAGAGTTCTTTCGAATAAACCTGTAATTCCTCAAATCTTTTTCTTATTTACCCCAAAAAAATATAGGAAAAACTAACTAAAATTCCGTATTGAGAAGAAATTCCGAAATCAAATTTTAATTTGATATTCTATCACACATTTTTGTCATTTGAATTTATAATTCAAATTAAAAATAAATTCTAATTACATGCTTTTAAAAAAATTTAACATTAAATAAAATTCCCAAAAATATTAGTTTATTTATCACGTATTTCAGAAAAAGATGATATAAGAAACATTTGAAAGCATCTTTTATGTTTCTTTTGAAACAAACTTCTATTTAAAAAAAACATTTCCTCTTTAATTTAAAGATACTAGTCGCTTCTGTCTTTTGCTAAGTGCTCTTAAAAACCTTTAAAAGTTAATGGAATAACCAGATAAAACTTCCCAAAAGAAAGTAAATAATTTCTTGATAATTTCAAAGCATATCTGTCTCTGTCAATAAAAAAAAATAAAAAAGCATCGTCGATTTCTGTTACTTTAACAACAGTTTATGTTGTAGAAGTTAAAGTTAATAACACAACTAATTTTGATTTGCTTGAAAATATGAAGAAAAACTCTATTTCGATCATATCCTTTTTCTTAGAGTGAAAGTACTTTTAAAACTTTTACATCGAATTTTTTATGGGTTGCGTACAAAAAGCATTAAGTTTTACGGCCAATTACTGGGTGACAATTATTGAGTTACATGAAAAGAACCTTGATAACTTATGTACCGTTGGCGAGATTCAGTTTACCCACACTGTAAAAAAATGTTTACTTAAAGGAAAAAAAAAAACAGTCAGCTGGTTTGTAAAAATAAAATCGTTTATTTTACAGAAAAATATTGTTATTTAAAAAAAAAAAAATTAAGAATGTAGTTACTGATTTCACATAAAAACTCATATTATATAAATTATAACAAACTCTGTTATTTTAACAAAAAACAATAAAATAACTATATCAGCATTGCAAGTAGGGTGAGCCAAAGCAGCATTTGTCCGACGGGTCGGCGTCTGGATTCGAACCTGACTCACCCCATTAGAAGGCAAGCGCATCTGGTGTGTCATTTTGAAGAAAAATCTTCAACTGTTTTTATCTTAAAAGTCTCACTTATTGAAATAATATTTAATTTTTAAGACTCTAAAGTTATAGTGTTCCTCCCGTATTGAAATGAAATGTCTGGCAACTTAATAAAAATGCATATTTAAGGAAATATAATAATCAGGTAGAGTTTCTTTTTACGAGTGAAGTTGAAATTCAATTTTCTTTATACAATGTTTAAAACTATAAAATAAGAGAAAGACAAATGATAAAAAAGAGAAAGGAAAGAAAATGATCGAAAAGTAATTGACACAAAAGTAAAGTTATCGTACGGTAAGCAAGACTGCAATGAAAAAATTAGAATTTGAAATGACGATTTAAGTTTGCTTTTGAAAAACAATGAACAGTTTACAAAACAGCTTAAAACCGTCAAATATACAGAAAACGTTACACAGTGGGCGTATAACGGATAAAAGCAGAAAAAAAAATCTTTACTTTTCCCTTAACAGCTCTTTTTTGTGAAAAATATGTTTCCTTTTTACTTAGAACTTAGAATAACTTTTTACACTGCTTTAAACGCCTCTGTATAAACGGCATTGAATAAGTATGAAATTTTGTATATTTGTGGGTTCAATACATGTCACTATTAGTGGTTCTTACTGATCTTTACTGGTTCTAACTTTTATTACTGGTCCCTATCTAAAGTAAATTTTTAAAAATCATAATAATTCTTGGTAAGATAGTGTTTCAATGTAAGAAAATTTTCTTTACTTAAAACGAGCTCTACATACTTAAAATTTAGCAGAACAGAAGATTGTCTAAGTTCTTTTTATATACATTCGATCACGGAAAATGCAATGTGGATGACTATGACTATTGGTATCTATCATTTAATATCTATCTACATATTTTTTTCCGAAAATACACATCGCCTACAATAAAGGAAAAAATGTTTTCTTAAAGAAGGGTAAAAAAATATATATATAAGTGTTAGAAGTCATGAAAAAAATGTGATAAATATGTGAGGTGGATCTTGCGATCATTCCACTTGCAGAAAACGAACATTTTGACTCTCCCATTTTGGGAACTCAAAAAATAAATAAATAAATAAATAAAACATCTTTAAAATAATTTTCTTAAATTCTTACTGCTATCTCCTATAAAAAGAACTATTTGATGAGGTAAAATTTCATTTGCTATAAAAAATATGAGAAAATAAATAAAGGTGAGAAAAAAAATGAAGGGCAAAAGATGAAACCAATGAAAGAAAAAAAAGAGCTAAGTGAGCAAAACGCTAAAAAAATTAATAAAAAGCGAAAAAATAAACTAGAAAAATAGGTAATGGTCGTGAAAGGCAAATCAGGGTAAAATGCATTTTGCCCTGATTCGCTTCTCTGGGCATCCATTTTTGAGCTCTCGAAACATATCGAGAAATAAAGCAATTTTTTATTGAATTTGAAATATTTAACAAAGTAAAATAATTAAGTTAAAGCATTTTGAATAAAATTTCAACATTGTGTAACATCTTCAAAATATTCCTACATTAATCCAAGGAGAAATAAAATTTTAATCAAGGTCTCCCAAAATAGTAGCTATAGAGCTTTACGGGTTAAAATGAGGTGTTTGAATGTTTAGCACGTACTAAAATATTTTTAAACATACTTGCTGTTATTGATGTTCTTTTATGAAAAATTATCAAAAGTCGGTGTTTCAGAGCTCATGTCGAGTCAAAGCAGCCTTTTCTCCAGATATAAGCCATTGTTTCTTTGGGGGGAATTTTTAAAGACCTTACAATAGACATTGAATTAAAAATTGTGATTATGGAAATCATCAATATCTCGGCATTTCAGCGTGTTTTCCAGACAGCAATTACAATTGCAATTATTTACAATTCTTTTGCCTTGCACCGTAGTCATATCTAATTTGTAAAAGTAATCTTAATATCTGTAGATTCAATTGAAATTTGTTTTCAATATTTGAACTCGGTAATTTTGAAAATTTATGTTTTTAAAACTTTATCTAGCTTGTTCTCCAATATTTGTGTATTCTCTGATTAAATATCTGACAAATATTTCCAAATCTAGAAAGGTCTTTTCTTGACATTTTAATTTTTGACTTAACCTCAAATAACTTCGAATTACCAGTTTTGATAATGTTCCTTCCTAAAAATATCTAAAAATCCTAAGAGCGACAATGACAAAAGAAAATGTATAATAAAAGTTATTATAATATTAATAATTAGTATATTTTATAATAACTTTTGCCCAAAAAATTATATATAAAAAAATATATTTATAAATTGTATGTATATTGGTTTGTATTTATTATTTTCTAATTCCATTTAGAACTCAGTTAAAATTCAATTAAAAATGGATGCTTGTACCAACATGCTAAATTTTATTTATAACAAAATTCGAAAAATTCTTACCACCTTGCATATTTTATGTATATACTCATATCTTAGCAGTATTGTATAATCTCCTTAATTTAGTTATTTTTAGATCATTTTTTTTAATTATTTCACTATCATTAATAATATCAATTTCATATTTCATTAAAATGCATGCAAAATATTTTGGCATAGTTCGGCATAAATTTTTCATTTATTAAATTGTGATAATATTAAAATTCTTTTAATTTCGCACATCTTGAGCCCCCGGAATCTAATTTCATTCATATGAATGTCGATTACCTAGTTAACGGAATGAGTTATTTATCTCCTCTCCATAGTACTTAAAAATGTAACCTGCTATTACTTGTTTCTCCTGTTTTTATAGCTTTGTTTTTCCCCATTTTTTTTTTTTTTTCCTTTTTTCGTTAGCAACATAACGTTTTCGATTTTAAATCTTCTTTTTTATTCCTTATTCACGTCTCGCATTTCTTAAGAATGGGTACCTGTTTTTGAGCACTCGAAGGATGTTGACTTTTTCTGCCTCTATAAATTTTGAAGCGACTGAAGTTTTTACAATATCAAATATAATTAATTTAAATTTAGAAGGCATATTTATTATTACTTCAAAGTATAACTCGAAAGTAGTTTTTACCATATCCGAAAGAAACGTTTTGAGATTGATTAATCATTAATTTCTTTTTTGTAAGTATTTTAACTATTATTTTAAAGTTTACCGGGAACGAAGTTTTTTGTAATATTCAAAACTAAAATTCTACATTTTTACTCTTATGTATTAGTAAATAAGTTTGTACTCAAAAAATACTCTAATGAAAGCAATTAATTGAGCGATTTGTGTTTAAATATTTTACATACAATTACAGATTTACATATAATTACAGATTTACAATTACAGATACAGATTACAGTTTTCTCGACAATTTATATTGCATTCCGAAATTTCATAAGTTTCTCGACTTTTTAAAAAAATATTCATGCAGGATTTTATTTAATGATTTTCTATTTGGTTTCACTACTTTAATACAGAATATTTATGAATTCCACCGAAAAATAGAACTTTTGAAATAAAAATAAAAACATATTAATTAGTTTTTACAATATATTAACATTTAATAAAGTAATAATGCAAACCTTTGATACATACTCGAGAATTATAATTGTCAAAAATATGTGTTTCCTAAAAGTGTCATTATGAATAATTTAATATAAAAATTCACACTGAATAATAACGTCTCTATTTATAATGTAATGTATACATCACCATTCATGCTAACGAATTTAAATTCCTTTTTTTAATAAAAATAGCTTGAACTTGCTAAAAAAGCAAAAGGAATTACTAAAAATAGTTTATTTTCAGCAAAGAAAATTGAACACATTAAAGAATCTTTTCATAAATCAATTTGCTTCGTTGACACTGTTTTCTGAAAAGTTCTTTTTGGTTTAAAATTCAAAGCATGTTTATGATGTAAAACTTTCTTTACAATTATATAGGGACATTTTTCTCATTAACTATGTTGATGCGAGTATATATTATTAGTTGTTAGACATAATTACTTTTTTTTTAAAAATAAAAAAGCAAATTAAAACCCTGGGAGAAGAGTTCAAATTGAAAACGTAAATGTTTACTATCATATTTTCTTCTACTGCATGTGTGTTTGTTAAGGTAAATGGATTTTCATAAAACAGGAGAAAACTTTTTTCAGTTTCTATTACGTTACTTCTTTATTAAATTTAAGTAAGTTTAATTTTTTAAAACTTTTTCGAATTTTGAGCCCGTAATGTATTATTTCAAAATGTAAATTTTAAACTGAGTCGGTTTGAGTTTTGTGTGAAGATTCATGTCTCAGATAAATATTTCAATTTTTACTACACAATAAAATTCAAATTGTTCATGTCCAACACATTTTTTATTCTAGTTGCATCAGAATATTTTTATGTTTTTCTAAAAAGGATATATATGTATATAACCTTTTCATAAAACTACAAATTTCAAGACGAAGAGAGTAAAATTTTTTCTTTTTTAAATCTTAACTTTAATTCATATATTCCTTATATTATTTTATTTAGGATGAGCTTTGCTCAAGTATTTGTTCAGAAAAGTTAAATCGATTTTGTAACTTTTTCTGTTATTTTAAACATGTCCCTACAATACCAAAAGAAAAAAAAACATTTTATATACAAATTCTAATCGGAAATTGTAAGAAAACACTGAATAAATTAGTAAACAGTTTATGTTCAATGCCAGAAAAAAATTTCAACTTCAGTAAATTGTCCGTTTTTAGAAGAATGTTTTTTTTTTCCTTTCATACGACGCTTTTTAACATTACTGGTACAGAAAATGCAAGCATGTAAAAACATTGTAACAAATAATTAAAACCTGCTTACGATTTTTCTATATATTCCAAACTATTATTATACAAAAAAAGTGTTAGAATATACTTAATTTTATTCATTAGTAATAGTAATAAATAAAAAAATTGAAAGCAATTATCGTTAAGATGCGCATTCATTGAATGTTTTGGTTAAAAAAATGCGTTCTTTTTGTCTTTTTAAATTGTTTTTTTTAATACATAAAAGTGAATATAAAGGAAAAATAGAAATAGTTTGTAAATGGACTGTGTTTAAAAAGTTAGTTATAAACTATTTCTTATTAAGAAAAGAATATGCGAAGTAATAAAATTTAAATACTTAAAGGATTTTTTTTATTTAAAAAAAAGCTGAACATAAAATGCCCGATATTTCTAGACTTTATTTGATATTTAGTGTAATTTTTCAATATATTTCCATTTATGAATAATTTTAAGAAGTAAATCTGATTTTTTACAAGCATGCTTCATTAGATAAGATTTAAAATACTCATTAGGTTTTTCACTTAAAAGTCACCCGAAGATTTTACAGAACCATTTTTCATTTATCATATTATCTTACATTTGGAATTAATAAAAAATTACAAAATTTAATTGCTAAAACTGTAGTTTGTTTTCTAACAAAAATGTAATGAACAACATATAAGTATATAAAATTTATAATTTTAGCGTCGTAATAAAATGAATGAAAAAGTATTAAAAATATCTAGTGTTTCTTTTTTCATCATAATCTAAATTTTAAACAGTCACCTAACTATTTAAAAATTAACAAACATAAATATAAATATATGATTGATTAATACTTTTAGTTTACATCTAACTTAGTCGTCCCAAAACGCATAAATAACATATTTTGTATAAAGAAGCATTAAAAATATTTAGTATGTATTTTGAACTGAATATTCAGTTTAATACTTTATTGTTAAATATGATAATAATTATTTAAATGAAAGTTTGATAATTGTAGTGATAGTTTGATAATGAATTGTCAAACATACTTTTACACATACTGAGCAAAAAAGTATGGTAAGAAAGACTATAATAAGGTAAAATTTACTGCTTTTCTGGCTCTATGGGGATTCCGTAAATTTTGGTATTTTGTACTGAAGCGCTTTGGTAATGATTTTGGTAAAATTAACAATAAAATACAGTTTTTCAGTAATATGTGATAAAATTTAGTAAATATAGTAAAAGTTGGTAATTTTACAATGATACCTTTAAATCATGGCTTTAAAAGCAATTTATTCGGTTTAATTTACCTTACAGATCTAAATGTTTAAGAAATGCGCGGTAATAGGAACCATAGTTTTCAAAACCAGAATATCCGCAAACCATTACCAGAGGGATAGAAAAACTACTAAATAAATGGTATTTTGGCTTTAGTAACCAAAATTATTATTTTTTCTTTTTTCAACCAGAAATATCATTGCCACTGTAATTTTACCACTATTTTTTTTTTCTTCGTGTAGGAGTCAACAAAATTAAACTTGATTGTTTCCTTTAAAAATAAAGCTATTTTATAAACGATTTTAATGAATTTGTTACTCTTTGAGTTAACTCAGTAAACAGTGTTTGGTTTTTAAATTATGCACGTATAATTTTTGAGTATTAATATTCAGTTATAAATTATATAACTTATAATGTACGAAGCTACGCTTGTTAATACGGTATTGAATATAAGCAAATATTTCAATAGCGTTAAAACAAAATGATTCGAAAATAATTCAAACTCGTTGCTATTACTATATTAAATTTTAAACGAACAACAGGAGTCGTAAAAATCACACCTTTGGCTTCTAATCGAGGAATTCCATCTATTTTACTATATTCTAGAAAGCGATTCACACAATATTCATAGTGCCATAGTTTCTAAATTTTTCATAATTATTATTTCATAGTTATGTCATCACTAAAATCTGAAAATAAACTTATTATCAATAAATATGGCTTAGTTAATTAGACTAATTTCGTAGCTTTGAGCTCGAGTATACGTGTGAATGTCAATAAGTGTTTGGACATACGTGATAGAAAAGGAAAACGAAATGTATTCATATTCAATGCTTGAAGCCAGAGGCAATTGCAGCTTCAAGCCTACAGGGTTCAGTTAAGGCATTGTCAATATACCAATCCATGCTGCACTTTGCAATGCGTAAGCTACTTATGTTGTCTGTATCCAACTCGTTAAAATGCCGAAAAAGAGAAAACACACTGTCTTTTAAAATAGAGTAGTATCTGTTGAGCTTAAAATGAACTCAGCTTATTGTCGCCAGTCCATACCCTGACAAACTTCTCCAGATCATAATCTCACAACCGTAATTGAGCATGGGTATCCAAATACTTATTGGTAGTTAATGAATTTACAGGATGTGCTGTGATCACTGTTATTTACTGCTGTGATCACCGCATTTAGAATTTTCTTCGGGAGTAAATTAAAAATTATGAATATAGATAATATATAGTACTCAATCGAGAAAAACAAATAGGATAATTGAACAAAAAGAAAACTGAAATGTTTTATAAATCTGGCATATCATTATTGAAGTTAATTACAATGAATACAAGTTTAAATTTTGCGAGAATGGAACTAAATCCATTATTAATACTCACCGTTTCACTGGCATATTATTTATTCCAAAAACAAACATATATTATTATTTTTCAATCAGTTTTTATGTTTTTGAACTCATTTTTACGATCCTTGATCTCTATAAAGATGCATTTGACTTACTTAAATTTAATATAATTACAAAAGTTAATACTGATATTAAGCATTTTAATAGTATAAATTATTTTAATAATTTAGACAGCAAAATTCAAATTGTTCAATTTAATAATAGCTTATAACATTTCCAGTTGTATGTTATGGTAAATATCCAAGTAAGAACTTAGTTTATATATATATATGAAGAGCGTGACATAATACAGATGAGTGAAGCCTAGTGTGAGCAGGGGGTTAAAGTAAACAAATAGAGCATTCCTGTTACTTACTACTCAAACCTCTGCCTCAAATTTCGGCAGAATGGCAAAATTGTTTAACACTTTAATATGAAGTAACAGTACAAAACACCAGAATGTTAAATTAGAAAACAAAAAGCTGGGTTTTTATTGCGGAAAAGAAATTTCATAATTTTCACTTTAAATGCAAATTTAGTCTTATTGTTATACACTGTTTTCAGCAATAGGAGATGCATTATGAATAATTATGTTTCATTCAGTCACATTTTAAATTCCTTTTTTAAGTAACAAATAATGAGTTTAAGCGAACTAATGATTCCACATGGACAAGTAAGTGAGGCTACTGTGGACATGTAAATAATAACAGTCTTTTAGTGGTTGTAAAATTGTGTTAATGCCAGTAAGAATTTCAGTTTTTTTGGTACCACTTAAGCAAATCTACGACTAAGATCCGGAAATGGTATATTTTTTTACATAAAGTTATGGTCTCAAATGTATTAAATGAGCAAGTTCTGTCTTTTCTTCGTAACTACTATTAAAATTTTCTGATATTTTTTAACAATATTTACATGTTTAACGCAGTGGAGATTGTAGATTTCGACAATAAAGTGCTGACGTAATAACATGTAATGTACAGCAAAGTTTCTTTAATTTTACTATCACTTAAAACCAGTTCAATTATTTCATATTATATATTATAGCTGTTTATATATCGTGGAGGCCAAATCTTTGGAATTCATATAAACATGAAATAGCAAAATGTAATATTTTCCATAATATTAAAGAAAAGTTCTCTCTGAAACGAGAGAAGTTTGGATTTATTTATTTATTCGACTTTAACATAAACTATTATTAAGATTTTTTACGATTATTTACTTGAGACTGTATTTTTAGGTTTAAATTAGTTGCAGTTTCATTTTACAAGCTTTATCTTATTATTAACAATATATTAGATAATAAGTTTTAAAATGTGTCCACATCAGTCATTTAATATTAGACTAGTGTGGGAAAAACAATTAACACAATTATTAAAATGTATAAATCTAAATCAGTTTATTTATCATTATAACTGAAGATAAATGTTAAAAATTTTATGAGGAAAATGCAAGATATGTTCCAAAATAATGATTAGTAAACTTATTTGGCAAATAACTGTCAAATCTAACCCCTTCACCCTTTATAATAGATTATATATTAATATCACTCTGGAGAGCGATTGTGGGGAGAATATACGTGATTTTCATGTACGCATTAAAATCTTTCTGTGAACAGTATTGTTACTTATTTGAAATTTTTAAACTTGTCAAGTACTGAATTAGAAAAAATACTAACAAGCAGTTTGAAGTAAAAATATCCCCTTTTAAAAATTTGGCTGATCACTATATTACTCTATGACCTTCAAATAATAAAACAATATAATGTAAATATGGAAATATAAGTTAAAAATTAAATATTCCAATAAAATTAAAATTAAGTGAAATAATTAACTAATATAAATATTAAATAAAATAAATAAGACTAAATTATTATTATTATGATGTTCTACTCACACAGGAATCCTGTCCAAAACGCACCATTTGACTAAAAATGTAATATACTAGTAAAAATATGAACTTACTTCATAAGTCACAGAACATAATTACTTTCCATAAATTATTGAAGTAATTTTTAATTTGAAGAGATCTTTAGTTTTTTAATGACTCAGTAAAAAATAAAGTTATTTTTAAATCTACAATCGTGTGTATTTATTTAAAAAAAATAAATTAACTTTTTCGGAAATTTTTTTTCCAACTAAAGTGTGATGAAACAAAGTATGATGAAAACTGCCAGAATATGGTAAAATTTAGCGTGTTTCTAGCTATATGAGAACACCAAAAATCACTATAATTTTTACCAAAGTGCTTTGGTAATGACTTCAGTAAAATTTACAATAAAATATTGTTTTATAATATGTGTTAAAATTTAGAAAATATCATAAAATTTGATTATTTTATCATGATACCATAGAGCATGGTATAAAAATCATATATTCAAATCATAAACGTACTTTTCAGTTCTGCATTTTTACTAAATGTAGGGTTATAAGAATCATAATTTTGAAAACCAGTATTTCCGGTTAGCCGTAATCATATAAATGGTTTAAATACCATAAATTTTTAGTCTTTTTTTTTTTTACCAGAATTACATATATATATATATATATTATTTTACCAGAAATGTCTTTTCTATACAGTACAGTAGTTTTACTAGAATTTTTTTTCTGCATATACTAAAAAGTTCGTTATACAATGAACTCTTTTAAAAGTGTATCAATATTAATGATCCTTTTAAAATTTAATAGTATAAGTACTGTTAAGTACTGTATGATTAAGAGTGAAGAAAATTATTCGATTTTTAATAAAATATGCGTGCGTTATGAGTTATGATTTCTATAGACGTAATATATATCTGAAAAATTTCCCTTCAAAAATTACACATAAGTTTAAGGCCGAATTAGAAAGTAGAAAATTGAAGGATTGACATTGCAGGAAAAGTATTATAATGTATGACATTTTTCAGTCTACAGTATTCGAAAAATACTGGAATAAAAAACTAATATTTAAATAAAATACTAAACATTATATTTAATAATTTATGCAAAAACAAACATTGATTTGGCTTTGAAATAATCTTCTAAAAATTTACTTAGTTTTTAAGAAAAATCTAAAAATACTTCAAAGGATACACTTTTAGTACACATGCATGAATAAAAAACCCGTTCTGTACTAGAAAAAAATGATTTCGACCAACACCATTTAATAAACAACCTTCATATTTTTATGTAGTTAATTTTAAGTTTTAAATACCTAAAGATTTATTTATTTTCAATTTTTTTTTGATTTATTCAATTAAGAAAACTGATTTACAATTTTTTTTGTTTGATTCTAAACATAGTAAAATTTCGTTTTTGTTTATTGCCAGTTCTTTAAGCAAGAAGGTATACGACCGGTGATATATAACTACAGAAATTTATTATTAAATGAACAAATAAAATTTTTTTGATCACTGTGAAACTTACTTTTATGTACATTTCATGCATCTTTTGGTCACTATGTAAAATACATAATTTTTTTACTAAAGTACCACGAAAAATGTATTAATTTACCCAAAAACAAATGTAAAGCAAACTTTTCTACTCTATCACTTACTTTTTTTATAAATATGATAAAATATTTCAACGGAAAAAACAATTTTAATACTTTCTTTGCTTCTAAAAGGAATTAAAATGCTTGTAAATATAATTTACAAATAAATTAAGCACTTTTGATGTATGTAATAAATTAAAATTACAGATTTATTTAACATTTTCATAAGCATTTTTTAATTAAGCAAATATCTGTTTTTTTCATAGTTTCTGCATCACATTTTTTAAAAAGTTTTCTGTTGGTGAAAAACATTACTATATTTTACCAAATTACTCCAATATTCAACAGAGCTTGATGTTTTCTAAAACACATTATATGTTGCATTTTCAATTATTTTCAATAGCATAACATAAATTACCTATTTTAAATATAATTTAGTTCAAACGTAAGGAGCAACTGAATGATTTTTAATTCTTTATTAAAATAACTAAATCCAATAAGTCATAATTTATTATTTCTAAAGAAAAATTTAGAAAGGGTATGCATTTTTAAAATAAGAAATGCTTTGAAATTTTAGAAAAATTGAATGTATGATTTGCAAAAACCTTTCATAAAGACAAATGTTTAGAAAACTTATAACGACATTTCCATAAATCTTATTAATCTCAGTATATATTTTAATAATTTTGTCGCATCTTAATTAATTTTCCTATAAATTATCAACAGAAGAAACTATTGGAAATTAGCGGACTTTTTTATTGAAAGTTAAAATAAAAAACATCAAAGTATACATCTTAAAAAATACATATATGCTATGTCCATGTTGAATTTCAGCATTTAAAAAAAACTATTATAAATGCAAGCAAAATAATTATATCGATTTATATAATACATGCTTAAATGCTTAAATAAGTTCAATTCAAAATTTAAAACAATTTATATTTACATATGTATAAACAACTAGTGAAATTTTCTTAAGGAGACTCTGTATCCTTTTAAGAAATTACTTTATTGAATTCAGAGCCAAATAAATTATGTACAGTTTTACAAAAGTCATATCACAAAAACTAAATCCAATAAAGTAAACAACAGTACGTCATTTTCAATTTGTAATCTTTTCATTAACTCATAATTCTTTTTGATTTTCTCATAGTTGTTTTGTTCATAATTAGTTTTAGTTTTTATCTCCTCTTGCTAACTTTTATATTTTTCAAACAGTAATCTACTTTTTTTAGTTTTGTTTAATGCTGTTCCTATTTTTCTAATATCTTAAAAAAAGTTTTACTTTTATTTTGTCAGACACAGATAAAACATTAGAAAACTTTCAACTACTAACTAAAAGTGTTTTCCATCTGTTTTTAAAGTAATAAATAAAAACTAATCGCGCCCACTACTTTAAACTCATTTTCGACAAATAAATAATTATTCGCACATTATTCAATTTCTAAACATTTATTTAAATAACCCAAATCGGTTAAAAAATGCTATTTTAGTTTTAAGCAGAAATTGAATAGAAATGGAATCTATTTAAGGTTTTATGTCTGTAAAACAGTATTAAAACTAATGAAAAACAAAAGTTAAATATAGTAGTTATGGCAAACATAGTTTTCAGACAATTCTCAGAAATTCTGGATTAGTTAAACAAGACAGTTTTCTTTTTTAGCTTATATCAAATATTTTAAAGGATACGGTGTCCCCTTTATATATATTTAATAAAGCACCATTAAATTGCACAATATTTTTAAATAAATAAACTTTTAACGTTTTCATTTAACTGTAGAAGTATTAAACAATTTAATACTCACCCTTAAAAGTAACTCTTAAAACATAAAAACCACAATAAAAGACAGCAAAGGCGTAAAGAAATCTTAAGAGTTCAACTGGTTTTGAAACAAGTCAAAGAAATGCTTCTTCGTTTGGAGATTTAGGTCGAGACATAAAATGTGATTTCATTGTTCTATGAAAGTTATATTGTCTTTTTTTTCTTTTACAACAACAACACAGTAGTTGCCGAAACGCTCTTCTAAAATCTCTGCTCCAACATGCGTAAATTACAGGATTCATCCCTGAGTTTAGCCAACCTAGCCATGTTACAATGGAAGATACGAGTTCTGGTTCTTTTATACATGACGTTCCACAAATTCCAAATAGTACATTAACAATGAAAAAAGGAAGCCAACACAGTATAAAGACACCCATTACTATAGCCAGAGTTTTTGCTGCCTTCCTTTCTTTTGTCAATTTGCCTAATTTCTTGCTTAAAGAAAAAGCTTTTCCATGGCGACTAGTAAAGCGTGTAGGTGTACCATTTTCTGGTGATCTAGGAATTGGAGATGATTCGCTGCTAGTTGAGGGAGCTATTTCTGCTAATAATAGCTCATCTTGACGTTTATCATTCTTTTTTGATGTTCTTCTAACTTTGCAATAGTCTTTTTCTTTAAAAGTAGATTTACAGGCTCCACCTCTGTGAATTCTTAAAGTCATGGATTGACAGGGTTTATTTGTTGCTCTGATATGCTTCATACCGATTTTTAAGCTCTTCGTTTGCTTAACTGCTGCTCTATATATGCGAAAATAAGTAAAAACCATAACAGAAAGGGGTCCATAAAAGGATATTATTGAAGAAAAAATTAAATAGCCAACATCATCTGTAAACAAGCATTGGTTGTCAGGGTATGGCTCAACCGAAACTGCTCTCCACCAAACAATAGCAGGAAAGGATATCAAAGCAGAACATAACCAGACTAAAGCAACAATAATTTTTGCTCTAAGAGGACTCATTTTACTAGGATATGTCATTGGATTGGTTATAGCCCAATATCTGTCAATTGATATTGCACAAAGGTTCAATATTGACGCTGTGCTAGCTAAAACGTCAATACTATGCCATATATCACACCATGCTCGCCCAAACATCCAATATTTGTCCATAACTTCATGTATTACACTAAAGGGCATTACAACAGCCCCAACTATGCAATCAGCTGTTGCGAGAGATGCTATGAAATAGTTTGTAACAGTATGAAGATACTGTTGTTTTGCTATCGCAACCATAACAAGCAAATTTCCGAATACGGTAGCCAAACAAAAAATCATCAAGGTTATGGCAAGTGTTACTTGATAAACTTTACTATCAGTACCAGTTTCATTTACGGACGAGTTTTCGAATATATAGTTCACATTCTCATAAGAATCTTCAGAGAATAATTCCATTATCGAAGTTTCAGACACAATTTCTGCTGGAGTTTCAACATTAGGGGAAATTCCATCAAATACAACGGATTGTAACGGAAAATATTCTGTTGAATCAAAGGACATATTTGAGCAATGAAATATCTTAATTACATTTTATCAAGTATGCAAGTGTTCATTTTCTTCTCCACAATGATAAAATTCCAACTCGTAAGCAGCAAAAAAATTTTCTTATTGTCTTTAAATTACCAGAACCCATAAAAGTAAATGAAAAATTTAAGATTATGTGGAATTGACTACTAAAAAAAAGTTTCTCATTCAATTGCTACAAAGTTTATAACTTTTGACGTGCGGAAAAAATCTAAAATCACAGTTATTTTCGTAGCACAACTGTTAAAAGTTTCTGCTTTGATTTAAAGCATATAATATTCACAACGAAACAAATCAAAGCAAAATTAAATAGTTCAGATTTTTTTCTCGAAAGTTTTGGAGTAGTTGTTAATATAATGTTTTTATAAAATAATTCTTATTTCACATGATAATGTTTTTAAAGCCTTAAAAAAAAGAAAATATATACATAAAATATATATCAAAACTTTTTCGTACGAAAATAATTATTTTATATCAGTATCAAGATTAAGAGAACTGCGGAAAAACTTTAACTCAAATAACTCACAAAGAACTTAACGCTGATAGAGATGTATTGAGAACTAAAATGATGTTTTCTCTCGCCGGAGCTGTTTTCATCTAACCCACGTGTTCAGTGGGAAAGCCTACACGATAGGTTCGGTCGATTGGATAAAACACGTTTACTCCGGCCTGGTACAAAAAGATCGCCAAACTCTCCTGCCAAGTCAGCCAGCAGTTTGTAGTGGAATAGAATTAATAAATGGAATAGGGGAGTAGAATTATTATATTTATCAATATGTGTAAAAAATGTATATCCAAAATTATTTTTAAAATTATTTTCATTAATGACGAGATTTCTAAAAACTTTGTATAATAGAAATTTTCTAATTATATTATTTGCCTTTATATTATTTAAAGATTTTACGTTTATGATTATAGGATTTTTAATCTTACATTTTCATTAAATAAAAAATTTTGTAACATTTTACTAACTTTTTTTTTTTTTTTGAAATTCACTCTCACTTTGGAATATTGTTTAGTGACACATATAACTTGGAGTTTATAAAGTTAGGTTTGGAGTTCATAACAATATTTAATTCTTATGTTTCTGTTAAGCAAACTTTTTGTATGTATATTAAATTATGTAAAAAATAAATCTTATAACTATACTAATTAATAATAATTAAACCAATCACTGAAAACAAAATAGTAGATACTTAAATGAAATAGTATTTTATATTTCGATAATTAACTTTACTTCACGTTTATATACACTGTAAAAACATTTCGGTAAAAAGTAATGGCAAACTTTTCACCGTAAGATCCATTTTTACTGGAAGTTATTAAGTAATGAAAAATCTGATATATCATAATTTTTACAATAATAGTTAGTGTAAAATCACTGAATCATTCTAAATAAATAAATATTACTGTAAAAATTAAGATACAATATTTTACGATAAAAATAGATTTTACGGTAAAACGGATTTTACGCATGATGGATCCGAAGTGCTGGTACTGGTATACCGTAATTTAATCCGGAAATTTTACATAAAATGACATTCAACGTATATAATAAGTACATTCTTTTTTTCACAATATGATGCTGATTAGAATAGAAAGTAATCTTTAGTTAATTAAATAGTTAAAGTGAGCTATTAGAACTCTAAAAGAGGACCTAAAACATCACAAATAATTATTTCATTATCATTTAAAGGAATAAAAAAATTTGGTCATTAACAATTTAACTAAGATGTTATAATACGCCGAAATTGCAAACTTTCTAGTTTACACTTTTACGCTAGGGAAACTTATAGAATATTCTTTAAAATAGCAAAAATTTGAAAATACTAAGATATTTTTATTGTTGTTCCTGAATTTCACTCTCACAAAATTTGGTTCAACGTTAAACTATAATATTAATATATTGAATCATTTTAAGGTGTAAATTTGTTTAAAACTAATGAGGTGTTAAATTGAACCATGTCACGGCACAAATTAAACAAGTTGAAACGCACGATAATATAGTTTAATTTGGCACCATATAAAAGTTGCAGCATCCTTGACCGATAATACGTAGTTAGAATATTCATTCTAAAATAATTGTAAAACAACCAGCAACAGTCTGTCCATGCGATTAACCGTATAGTTTACAGTAAAAGTTTTCTTTTACCTTTATGGTTTTGAAACCATTTACAACTAGTATAGTTATAAGACCATGAATACAAAACAATACGGTGTTTTAACAACTTACAATTAGCATGGTTTCAAAATTGCAATAGAAAAATGTAAGTGAGCATAAGAGTTGGATAATGTGCATTGGAGAGTGCAGAATATGAATCGAGAAATGGAAGACACTGGAAACTCTTCAAATATCGAAGAGTATGGAGTAAATATTGTGGTGTCAACACTGGGACTCGAACCCCAGTTCTGGCGTTCGTGAGACTGACAGATTTTCCTTCTCGTCTACAATAGGCACACAGTTGCAAGAAACTAAGGGGCTTCATTAGGCGGGCTGAATAGGTGCCATAAAATTCTGGTTGTTTAACCACATTATGTGAAACCAGTTAATAAACGGTTTTGTCGCAGTTAACAGTTTGATTGTCATCTTATTTATGGCCATTTAACTATTTTGTTTGACTATAGAAAAATAACAATTAAGCAGATTGTTATCTATCCATTTTACATGGTAGGATCCAACATTATCTAATAACTCTATCAGCGTATAATTCCGTTTTAGTTATAATAATATAACTGATATTAATTTCAATTAACCCTTTATAAGAACTGATAAGAATCAAATCTAAAGCAAATAAGACGACTTTATCTTTTTTTCCGAAAAGCTTAGCATGAATTTATTTTTCATAGAAATGTGTTTCCTAAAAAAAAAATCTTCACAAATATTTAAAAACCTTTATTCAGTTTTAGTAAATTTATTGAACGCAAACAATTTAAAAGAACAATTAGAATTTCTGAACTTTTCTCGTTTAATATAAACGCAACTTTTGCTCTCTGTTTGATTATATTCAGTGTTACCTTTATCGCTCAGAGTATTTAGTACCTGTTATTTTTTCGTTCTTTTTGTAGAAATCTGTTATTAAAATGTTTTAAACAAGACGATAGTTTTTTTTAAAAAGTCTTTTCGTCAATTGGGTTTTAAAACGTAGTATACAAACAGTAAAAAATTCCGAATCAAATTACGGTATAAAGTATAGATGCCTCATACGTAAAATCCAATTTTATCGTAAACTTTTGTAACGTAATTTTTACAGTAATATTAATTAGAGTGATTCAGTGACTTTACGGTAATTATTACTGTAAAAATTACAATATATCAGAATTTTTGTTCTCTAATATGTTCAGTAAAAATGGATTTTATGGTAAAATGTAAATGCACTATTTACCGTAATTTGATTCTAAATTTTTTACTTTGCATCTTTTGGATTAAAATATGTAGATTCAAATGAATGTAAAAAATTCTTTGAAATCAAATTACTGTTAAATTACATGGAAATAATATTAAATAAATTTATTATTTGAAATTTTTGCTGTGGTTTTGTGGTGGTTATTTGGTGTTACACAACCAATCGAGAGTTTGTAAAAATGTTCTCTCTCTCTCTATATATATATAGAGAGAGAGAGACAATATATATATATATATATATATATATATATATATATATATATATATATATATATATATATATATATATATAAACATATATATACCGATAGATGGATAGATAAATTCTTAAAGCTTACAAATAATGATAAATGTATTCTTTTTGAAACTCTGGAGTTCACTTTAACATAAGACAGGGACATTTACAGAAAAAAAATCAAGATGCTAATAGCATTTATATATTCTCAACTATAGGAATTTCTAGTTATTGCCCAAAATTGTGTCCGATTTAAGAGATTTCTCTAACTGTGCCATGCGTGCATTTTGAAGTACGTGAGAGACTTTAACTAAATGTCTAAAGTGCGCGATTGCGTGCTAAATATAGTGATACCGTTAGTTCTATCATTTTTTGGTCAGAAATTTAAGTCTGACTTCATAAAAGTGCACTTGGATCTCTTTAGGTTTCGGAAATTAGATGAATTTCATTAGTCTAATTGGGGTGTAGTGTTGATTTTCTTCTATTTTAAGAGTTTATCTCTTTGAAAATGAATTTTTAATTTGTAATGATAAATTTATAGTTAAAAACTAAATATCGTTGCTCAGAATGTAAATTTCGGTGCGTGAATCCAGATGAAATGCAAATAAATTCTTAGCATGTATTTCAAAAAGTTAAAATTATTTCTTTGAGTTTAGTTCCTGGTAATCAATTCCAATCTTCGTTATTACCTGTTCATTAAAAGTAAAAATTTTATGATCATGACTTGGAAAGTAGATTACACTTACAAATGCTAAAACTGTATATTTAGAAACTGTTTATGTACTTTAAAAATATGTCTACACAATGTATGAAGATAAATGTATGAATCCCAGAAAATGTCCCTATAACATCTTTTGAGCTGTAGGGTCACACTTGTTTAGTAATTCTTAAGTGATGTTAAAAAAATATAAAGATTGGCTTTTTGAAATGTACTTGTAAAAATATTTTCTTCATCAGTCATTTTTCGAAAGATGAACTAAAAATATTGTTTTTCTTAAAAATATATATTTAATTTAAATCTACAGCAAATAGATCAATGGCATCTACTTACCAGCAGTAGTTGATGAGAGGCTGTTAAATGCATACTGACTGCGAGCCGGTTAATTGATGATTCGGTCAAGTAAAAAAGTACAAGGTAATCGTTTTCCCTTTGTTGGCACACCAGCACAAGCTGTGTGTGTAAATGCCGGTTAAATGATGATTTTTAATGCTGATTCAACTGTAGGACAGCCATTCACTTTAGGGGTCGTCCACAAATAATTACACGACTGAAGAGTAGTGGAAGTATTCATGATGTGACATTGGCGAGGGAGGGTAACAAGAAATGTTATCACATATTTTGGTTACAAATAAAATTAGCATATAAAATATTTGTGGTGTATTGCTTTTTCATTTTTTTCATCTTTTTCATCTAAGATGAGTACGTATGTAATCATTATAATTATTATGTTATAAAATGTTCATGTTTAAAACTGAAATTTGAAATACGATCTATTACGCAATACTTCGTTTCTGAACTGTAAGGATATGTTAATGTAATATAGCTTGACACGTAACATGGGAGTTTGTGTAAAGTGTAATTTTTAGCGGATGGTATGTAATTAACTGAGAAATGAAAATGACTTTTGTTTGATAAATGAGTCATGTTGGAGTTTTTTTTTTTTTTTTTTTTTTTTTTTGTCTTTTTTCTTTTGAAGGAAAAACCCAGTTTTTAAATTTTAGGATACTAATGAGCAATGGTAAGCAATGGTTTAATTAGACTCATATGTTCTAATTAAAATTCATTGAGAAAGAAAATATATATTTTGATATATTTTACTTAATATTAGGTATAAAAATAGAGATTTTCTAGAAAAAGCATGTTTTCAGTTTTTACAATAAAAAGAAAACCGCATCAAAACGAAATTTTATAATTTTACTTTAGGTATTATACTGTAAACAATTTCTGTAATAAATTAGTGAAAAAAGGACCTGTATTCAGGTACCGGCATTTTTTTTTTTTTTTTTGAATAAAATTCTTTTTTACCGGATCATGTTAAGGAACATCCGTAATTTTTATAGAAAAAATTACCGTAATATCCCTGAATCACTTTAATTAAATAAATATTATTGTAAAAATTATGGTATAATATTTTATGGTAAAATAGATTTTTGCTGAGGATGAGTGAGGATTTTACAAAATGTCAGTACTTTATATCGTCATTTGATCTGGAATTTTCTACAGTGTAGCTTTTTTCAACCGAAATTGATTTATTCTAACTAAAGAGAAGAAGCAAAGCGTGAATGTTGATGATTCCGGAAATTATGATCAATATATTTAGAAATCACAAGGGTAGCCTCGGCTTAAACAATGATTTGGTGTAAGAATTCGGTTTGCATTTAGAAGTTAAAAAGAACTTAGTATTCCATTTATCTCAATGAGCATTTGTTTTAAAAAATTTGAAATTATTTAAAAACAATCCTATTATGTCAGATACTTTTTTTTAGAAGAATTCGCAAAATAAACTGATATCCGCTAATAACACTCTATCAAAATACAAAATTTCCAGGACCAAAATTTGTTATATTCTCACTAAACTAAAAATATATTTCTCAATCACATAACATAATCATTATGCTATAATCAAAGCTTTTGACACCTTAGTTTGTTTCGTGTTATAGCGAAATCTTTACTACAAATCCATTAAAAAAAAATGAGATTTATTTTTATTCAAATAAAATAAAATATATTTTACCGATAGTAAGTCAATTTGCATTTTTGCATTTTGTCAAAAAAAGGGAAAATGATTTAAGTCACAATTCGAACATTTTACTATTTTTGTAGTTAACATCAACAAAATTACCTACTGCACAGAGAAAAAAAGTATGATCAAAAGTATGATTAGTTGTTGTTGTCGTATGCCATTAAAGCAAATGGGGGAGGGGTGCGCTTCTTATTACTTTCCAGTGGTGCCAATTATGACCATGAATTGAACTTCTGCCGCATACGCACGTCGTAGCCCGTTCATATGGCAGACCCAATCATGCATCCTTTCATTCATCCACAGATTGCAAGATGTATTGCCAAATTTTACAAGAAATATCATTACCGTATACAGTACGGTACTTTTATTCGAATTTTTTCTCTCCATGTGTGAGGCTATAAATTCGTGGTGTTAAACTTTTATTTTGTTTTATTCATAAAATATAATTAATTGAAAAACTGATGTTATCAGATGTAGTGCATAGTAGCATAATTAAAAGTTCTTTTAGATGTTGTTGTTCTTGTTGTTGGCCATTAGGGCAAGGGGTGCAATTGCTCCTGCATTTCAGTGGTGCCATCTATAACCAAGAATTCAACTTCTGGCACACCCATACGTCTCACCCGTTTATAAGGTGGACCTATTCATTCAAACACAGATCGTAATTTTGACTTGAACCAGATAATGATCAATCTCCAATTCAGTACCCCCAGAGGTATAATTTGTTATGAGAATATGGAGGACCTTATGACCCGTCAGATTTAACGCGCACCAGTCACCATTTACTACACGAGAAGTCTTTTGCCTGTTGGATTCGAGCTCCCATTCTCACGAACGAGAGTCTAGAGCCCTGCCAGCCAGGCAATCCCGACCCTCGTTTGTTTAGTTAAAATATTAATAGAAATAATTTCTTATTTTAAATTAAGGAAAATATAGGCTAACATTTTAAAAGCACATATTCTTATTCCTAGATTCCTGTAAAATGACTATATTTTAGCATAATGTAGCAACCAAAAGAGCAAACATTCATCCTACGAGAAGATCGTAATTCAATTAAAATTAAGTCAAACTAACGCAAATATTTCTAATGCATATAATGCTTAATACACTTTCCAATACATGCTTAAAATGTGAGTGCGTATATAATGTTTTATGCACTTCACAAAATAATCAAATTCCCATTACCTTTTCTTTGAACACCAATAATAAAAAGCACTGATATTTCCTGCTTTGCGCTTTAGAAAATAGACATCTTTGGCAAAATTATCTCTATTATTACATCACCCATTACTCCGTAACATAGTCAAGATATTATAATAGCAGTTTGATTAGAAACCCGATTCCAAAGTCTCTAAAAATCGATGCTTATGGATCCGTAAATCAAATTTCCTATCCTTTCACAGCAGGAATACGTTTTCTAACGTAGCTCCTACTTAGGCACTTTTCTCAGATTGCGTTCACGTGCTTCATTTCCACCAACGCTTCCTCCAAACGTTAGGTTTGAATAAATAATAACCGACACTGGAAGATTATACCCGATCCTGAAACTTAATTACATCCAAATGATTTACATTGGCCCACTAGTTTTTCGATAATGGTTCAAAGGAAAAAAAAAACGTATAATTTTTGTTGTTATTTAACGTGACAGCTCTACTCTTTGTTATTATACGGAATATAGTGAAAAGCATTTTGTTGATTGATGTTTTGAGTTTTGAGTTATAAAAAACTCTTTTAAATGGTTTTAGGATTGCAAAAGAGTGAAATATATATATATATATTTACTAGTTAACTGAAAACTGAGGATAAAGAATTTTAAGATAGAATTGCTATCTTTTGACAGAAATGTAATTGATAAAAATATTCAATGAAATAATTTTTGATTAGTAAGTAAGACAAAATTATCTAATTTATTTCTTCGCACAATTTTATTTACTAGAATAAGATAGTCAAAAGCAAAAAAAGCAAGTAGTTTTTTGTAATTTTTTTGTATATTTATAATTGTCAAAGTGTATTTAGTTAATTTAAAAATATTGTTCTAAAACAAATCATTAGTTTAAGCTAATTGTCTCACAAATTATTTTGTATGTGCAAGAATTTATATATTAATTTATGCTCCAATAATATTTATTTTACTTTAACCTAACTTAGCAACGAGTATTCCAGCAAATATAAAAAGGTAGTTTATGAACGCGTTAGTTTTAGATAATGGTTCAAAAGAAAAAAACGTATAATTTTTGTTGTTATTTAATGTGACGGCTCTATACTCTTAGTGATTATACAGAATGTAGTTAAAACATTTTGTAGATATATGTTTACAGTTTTTCGTTGTAACAAACTCTTCGATGGTTTTATGGTTACATAAGAATTAAAAATAATAAATATATTTACTAGTTAACGGAAAACTGAAGATAAAAAATTTTAAAGTAGACATGTTTTATTAGCTGAGGGAATGTGAGAGACTGAAATGCAATTGCTAAAAATCTTTTTTAAAAAAATCTCTATTGAAAGTTTTGATTAATAGGTAAAACCGTATTTTCTAATTTATTTTCTTTTTATACTATACTATTTACTAGAATAAGCTATTCAAGGGCAGCAAAAATAAGTATGTTTTGTTAGTTTTTATTATAGTTTTTTTTGTGTAATTTATTTTTATTTTTTCTATAATTGTTAATTAGTCCTTAGTTACTATAAAAATATTATTCTGAAAGAATTAATAAGCTTAAATTAATTCACTCATAAATTATTTTATAGGAAAAAAATGTTTAATTAATTATTATTTATGCTTCAATAATATTTATTTCGCAATTATTAGAATTCATTAGAATAGACTAGTCTGAAGCGACAAAAGCAAGTACTTTATTTTAGTTTTTTTTATCTATAAAAGTTATGTGTTAAGCGTTTTTTTTATTATTATTTGTAATTGATTATGTCTACTTTTATATCAAATTCTGGTTGTTTTGACCATACTTCTTTTCTCAGTGTATAAATTAGTTTAAACTAATTGCTTCATAGATTATTTCTCATGCGCAAAAATGTATATATTTATTAAAACTTCATTAATCTTTATTTCACGTTAGCCTAAATTAGCATAGTGTTTTCCAGCAAACGTAAATTATTAGTTTATAAGCGAGTTAAAACAAAATTATTAGCAGTAGCTTATAAAAACCACGGAAATCGATTTAAATACTATTTTTAGCACCGAAGGTAATCTTAAATTTTCGACGTTCAATGTAAATCTGTTCTTTAAAATCACTGTCGTGATATAAAATAACGCTTTTGCCAATAATGTGATATTTACTTTTTTCAGCAAATAATTTACTCTCCTTGGCAAAAAAGTTTTGAAGAACAATCTTTATGATGAATATTGAGGTAGGAATATAGTCTTTGAATCTCGTTTTTGTAACCAAATCACAACCACTTTATTTCTTTTTTAAATTTTAATTTTTTTTACAGAAATGTTAAGGCTATCAATATTTAAATTTTGAGTTCTATAAAATGATTCAATAAATATAAAATAAAACTTATCAGTGAAAAAATTTCTAATTTCAATCACACAATTAGAATCTCAAAAATTTTCTCTTAGAAAACACTACTTATCTGTTCATTGTAAAAGTTCTGGATCAAATTACGAAAAAAAGAACGGGCACTCAGGGTATCGGTATTTTTGACCTTAAAAACTATCTCCCTAAATAATGACTAAACATTTAGCCAATAATTTAAAATTTTGACTAAAGACTAAATTTTAATCTTTATTCCTTACTCATTTATCAAGCAAAAATTCAAAATGAATAATTTCTCGAATTACTAGACACCGAATTTTAGTTTTTTTTTTTAAATAATTATTTTTCCTATAGAGAAAAATCTCTATTCAGATTAGAGTTAGAGATTATCTCTAATCTCTAACTCCAGGTTTTTGCATGTTTGTCATTCTCAAATATTGCAGCAGTAAAATTTTATCAGTTTATTCATATTTTTTTTAAAATTTAAGAATATTGACTTTAAGTTATGCTGATTCGTTTTATATAATTGCGGAAAATATAAAAAATATTCAAAGCCCGTTTCCAATTTGCAGATTTTGAGTAGAATGATTACCTACTGAGCAACACTGATTGAAGTATAGTTATCTAAGGTTAAAAAGTTTTTAGTAGTATCTACTCATTTTTCGTTATATTTGAATTCATATAAATATTGCCAGATTGCGCACTACATGGCACTTCTTAATTCAAGTAACATTTTCTTTATTTATAGTAAAATCTGAGGTTATGAGAATAATAATATCCAGGAAAATCATTTTTGAAATATATAACAAAAATGTTTCTTAATTAATGTGAAATCTTTGAAATTATTTCTATTTACGGTCAGAAATCTTTAAAATAGTACAATATAGAAGATATTTTTTTCTGAAATGTTTTTTTAATTGAAATATTTTTATGTAAAAGTTTTTGAAAACAAGTTGTTATTATTCTTATCATTCATTTATAGCACGGATTTTTAACTTTTGGAATATAGATAAATACGATGTTATGATCTAAGTTGCTCAGAATGTCGATCGAAATACGACATAAAGTACCGACACTTTGGCAAATCCATTTTTCCAGAAAATTAATTTTTACATTAAATTATTATAGCGTTACTTTTGCAATAATATTTGTTTAATTACAGTGATTCAGTGATTTTGCGGTAATTATCACTGTAAAAATTACGGTATATCAGATCTTTTCTTCCGTAACATGTTCCGGGGAAAATACCGTTCCCCTGATCACCGATACTTTTTACCGTCATTTTTTACAATTCAATATTTAGTTGGAAAATAAATTATGTCATAATTTTAACACTTTAAATTTAAATTCATGTGGGATAAGCTTATTTATAAGCATTTTATTTTACTCCTTTTGCTAGGTGAATTTCATCAAGTTTTATTAAGTTTTTTTTATTAAATTTTATTAAGTTTTGAGTTAAGGAACTAACATTTTGTACATTACATAATATAAAAAACAGAATACCTTAATTACTTTTGATCTAATTATCGAGTTTTCACTCTCAAGTCAAGTACCAAATTTATTTGATTAAGAATTATCTTAAACATGCTGATCAATTTGTGTTAACGATATTTTAAGTTAAGAAATTAGTTGCAAAAACGCACTTTTTTTCCCAATGGATTTAAACCCTTAATCCTCAAATTATGGTAGGACAGCTGGTAGCAGTAATCTGGAAATATGATTGACAGAAATGTGACTTTGCAGCCAGATAGCAGTGTGAGCATTTCGGCATTAATAACTGATGAATTTACTTTGCCACTTCTGAAAATATAATACGTTTGTTAATGTAAGCAAACAAGAAAGCTTACATATGAGTATCCAGATAATAAGAGTATCTAGATAAAATAGATGTTATATTTAATATAAATTAGTAAGCTCCAATCTACTGTCATTCACATTGATTTTTCGAAAAATCAACCTCACATTTTTCAAGCACAGGCTCTCTTCCACAATCTGCAATCCTTCTTTTTCTTCTTTCCTGTTTTCACAGACTGTTAGTATCTCCCACTTTTTACTTTAATTTTCGTTGACAATAACAAAATTTTCAAAACTTAATAGTTCGAATAGTTCAGTCAGAAGATCAACTAAAACACTTAGGCTACTTTTTGCACAATAATACTTTTTTTTTTCTACCTTGAAAGTTAAAAATGTGTTTACGTTGGTATCAGGCTTAACTTTATGTATATTACCTTTATGTATATATATATAACCTTTAAGTATATAAATTACCTTTATGTGTGTAATGTAAATCTACATAATTTAACCCATAATAAAAGTGGCAATATATTTAACTCACTTTATTTGTCAAAACTTTTGTAAGAAAAACTAGTCAAGACCTGAATTAACCTGTCAGTAATTGGAAAAAAATGTGAGAAAATAGGTGCATGATGGATGAGTAATGTCTAAATATGCATATGAATGAGGAGTAATAACTGAATTTGCAGAAGAATAGTTATTCAGATAAAATCTAGTGATGAAGTTTCCTTAAATATACTCATTTCTGCTGAAAAAATATTTCAATAAGAGCATATTTTTAAATTTAAACGGATCTCCAAGCTATGAAAACTTTTTTTTCCAAATTTTTGATTTCAGATTTTCATGAAATGCATTTTGATTCATTTTACTTTTACTTTTATGCTTCGATGTCTAAAATTGAAAAAGAGATGTAATTTTCTTTAGTCACAACAGATATACTCAGGAAACGTGAGAAAAATTATTCCCAAAATCAATAAACAACTAATATTTTATCAGTTTTATTTTAATAAAATTCCTGAAGCAATTTTCCTTTGATCAGAAATGCCAAACAAACATGCCCTCTGATTATTTTAATGTAATATTTGAATAAAATATTTCCCTGATGAGATTTCGACATTTTCGATAACTGAATGCGCAGGTCAAGAAACAGATCTGTGAAGTTTCTCTACACAATAGACATTCCACGAGAATTCAATCAACCGAAGGGGAGATATTTCAGAAAGAACGGAAGTTGTACCTTAGAAATTGCTAGTTATTTCCATAGAAAGTTCTAGTACACAGTAAGAATATGCAAATTCTTCTCTTTCCAAGTATTGAAGGAATATGTCCAAAAGTTTGCGGCCGAGGAAAGGAATGCCTATCTCTGGGAATGAAATGTTTTTAAGAAAATAAACAAAGAATGGCTAGAAAATATAATGGATTTAGCTTTTTGTAAATTCGGAAAAGATGGTCCAAATACTTTTCAATGTATATTTTTTTAGTATGGTGGTTTTTCCATCTTTGCTTTTCTTCTTTTCTGAGTAAGAAGCATTTGCACAAAAAGTGTTATTTCTTATTTGTACGTTAGATCGAGTTTGTTTTTGATCTGTAATAGGCTATATGACGTCAAGATTTTCATGGAATGGAATTTCTGAATAAGAATTAGTTGAGAAAGATTCAGATAAAATATGTTTTCTGTCTCACTATGCTCGGAAAATGAGTCTTTATTTCCTTTTTTTCTGAATAAAAAGTACCAGCATAAAAAGTGTTATTTTTTATTTGTACGTTATATCAAATCAAAGGATTTGTTTTTGTTTTGTTTTGTAATCTGTACTGTTAATGAGAGTTTCATCATAAATTGAAATATCTGATAAGAAAAAAAAAAATAGTTGAAAAAGATTCAGCAAAATATTTTGTGTTTAAATATGCTTGGAAAATTTTTCTTCTTTGTTCTCCTTAATTATAAATTTAAATGTATAAAATTTATTATTTATATATGAGTTTTAAATAGAGGATTTGTTTTTTGATTTGTTAAAGGGTGTCATAAACTGAATGAGATTAAGAAATGGGATTGTCATAAACTGAAACATCTGACTACGAAAATACTGTCTGTTGAAATAGATTCTGATATGTTTTGTGGTTAATTATGGCTGGAAAATTAATGCTCACTTTTTTTTCTGCATAAAAAGCATCTGAGCAAAATTTATTATTTGTACGTCAGTTCAAAACAGAGAATTTGTTTTTGATTTGTTAAAGGGTATATAGCGACAATGAGACCGCCATAGTCTGAAACTTCTGGCAGCGAATCTGCTGAAATAAATTCAGAAGTACGTTTTGTGTTAAATTATGCTTGGAAAATTGGTTTTCACTTTTCTTTATTTTTTTTATAATAAAAGCATTTGCCCAAAATTTATTATTTGTGTGTCAACTAAAAACAGAGGATTTGGTTTTGATTTATTACAGCGTACGAGGCGACAATCAGATTACCTTAGACTGAAACTTTTGAAAACGAATCTATTGAAACAGACTCAGAAAAAGTTTGTTTTGTGTTATGCTTTGTGTTATGTTTGTTTTGTGTTTTGTTATGTGTTATGCTTAAATTATGCTTTGAAAATTATTCTTCACTTTTTCTCTTTTCTGTATAAAAAACTTCTGAACAGAAAATAATATTTATTATTTATATGTCAAATCAAAATAGAGTATATGACGTCTGACCGTCATAGATTGGAAGTTCTCTATACAAATTAGCTAAAAAATATTCAGAAGTATGTTTTGTGTCTAATTATGCTCAGAAAGTGTACTATGATTGCTAATAACTATATTACTATTCTAGCTATTCTATCATAAATTTACAAGTTAGGAAGGTTAAAGTTTATTTAATGCGTACAGTAAATTAAACCATAAGGCCACTTTAGCTTAGAAATAAATAAGAATATTTAGAGAATTGTAATTATAAAGGCAATGAAATAAATCAAAATTCGGAAATGAGACCTTTATTATACAATTGGTAAACTATAAAAAAAATTCCTAAACAATACAAAATAAATGTTGTGTTTACATTTTTTCTTCGAAAAAGGTTTTCTTTTGAAGGGAATACACTGTTAAATTTACTATAAATAAGTGAGGATAAAAATTTATGTGATTGATAAAAATACCTCCCCTTGAATAAAAAACGGTAAAAAGATATTTATAACAAAAATAATTTGCAGCAGATGTTAATAATCCTAAGTACTTCTGTAAGGAATGAAATTTTTAACACACAGTTTAAATTTGAATCTATTATTGCTGATAGCTTAGCAAAAGATGGCACTTCCACAAAGAGAAAAAAATTCTGGTGAATCTAAAGTGAGTTATTGTAAAGACATTTACTGGTATTAAAAACTGAAATAAAGGTCACTTAAACAATTCATTTGGCACTTTTTCATTTTATATCGTAATGATTTACCTGAAATTCTGGTTTTCAAAATTATAGTTCTTATTACCCCACATTTAGTAAAAAATACGAAACTGAAAAGTAAATTCAACCGATTAAATGGTTCTTATACCATGCTCTAAGATATCACGAAAACTTACCACACATTTTAAAACATATTATAAAACCATATTCTATTGCTATTTTTACCAAAAGCATAACCAAAGCTCTTCGGGAAAAACTACTGAGCTGTTTGGTGTTCCCATTGAACCAGAAAAAAGGCACCTTTTACCATATTTTGGTAGTTCTGACGATACTTTTTACTAAGTGCATGATTTTTACTAAGTGCGCGGAAAACCTCTAACGCACCTTGAGCTATACTCGAGAAGTAAGGATTTTTAAACATCTTTTGGAAACAACCGCCACCACATCAGTGATATATTAGTGGGAGTCCTAGTGCTTCAATTAATTATAAAGGTGACGGAAGTGATCAAACCGCTTTTACTCGACTGTATACTAGACATTTGAAAATCCCCATATTTTCCCATGATTTTAAGTCATTTTCAGTTTGCACTAAGCGAAGCAGAAGCCACTTCGCAATATCTGATTGCACCAAGTGTAATGAAGCAGAAGTCACTTCGTAACATCTAATTGCACCAAGTGTAGTGAAGCAGAAGCCAATTCGCAGCATCTGATTGCATCAAGTGTAGTGAAGCCGAAGCAACTTCGTACATCTGATTAACTGCGTTAACTTGATACACGAGAACTTTCTGAAGAAGCCTATATATGTTTTGGAAGAAGTATTTAAAGAGAACGAACTCGTTGATCTGATTTGATTCAGATCAGAAGGATAAGTATAATCAAATTTGAATTCGCTCTGTTTAGATTGTTTCGAATTATAAGATTGATTTGAATTATAATCAAGTTTCAGTTTCGAAAAAAGCGGTTTTAAAGTTTTCCAGCTGTTCAATGTGGAATTTGAAGACATATGCAAAAAATAAAAAAGCACCTTTCAATTTGTTTCTTTGTTCAACTTTTGAGACATACATTTTCATATATGTTTTGGTTACCTTCAAAACTATGAAAATAGTATATATTTTTCGAAAAATAGTAATAATTTTGTGCCTAATTTCCGAGCTGAAGTTATTGTATTCTATTATTAATATATAATGTTAACTGTTTAAAAAAAATAAAAATGCACCTGAGTAAGTAAAAGAGGATTTTTAGGGGAAAAATTATTAAGGGTTTACTTTCTTTTATCTTGTGTAAACAACATTTAAACAGCTTATCAAATGTAAGTTGAGAAACCAAATCTTGCTTTTAATTAATAAAATGAAAGAAAGATTCTACTTTATTTTTAATCGCAATAATTTAGTTATTTGTAGTTGTAGTCTTAATCTTTTTGAAATTAAAATAAAAATGAATTAATTAAAAATGCATATAAAAATAAGTTTCAGTGTTGTAAAAGTGGTAGAAAAGGATAATTTTATTTTCACCTTACTCTAAACTAAGTATTTTTTTTTTCATTACATGTAAGTTATGATGTATTCAAATGTTACATGATCACATGACCAGTCGTAATATATTTAATAATAGAAATTGATTCCTTTACAACTTGAATTATAATTTAAGCAATTTTTACAAAGATTCATTAACAGAGAAGGTAAAGATTAATTAACTTGAGCAGAATAATTAAACTAAAAGTTTTTTTCAGAATTCGATTTTAAAAAAAATTATCCAATTTTCAAAATATAAATGTACAAAATTTTTAGGCTGATTGATCAAATTGAAATTTCGTAGAAAGTTGAGTCAAATTTCGCAGCAAAGATAAAAATTTTCTGGAGTAGATTGATTGTATTTAGCTTCTTCCACAGTAGAATTACGATCTAGCTTTTTTCCACAGTAAAGATTTATCAACTTTTAGGTCTAGATCTTATCAAACTTCTAGATCTTGTAACTACGCAATGCTTGTTTTATATTTAGCAGACAAATATCTTATAAGATGATTTGGTACCTTATTGCTATGATATTTTGTTTTCTTCCTCAATACATGAGAACTTTACTCTTAACTGTCTACTGTATATTAGGAAACTCGTCTATATACTTAATTTATTGATGTCCCTTTGTAGTAACATAATAATAATAAAAACTTATCAAAGAAAAGATTATAAAAAATCACACGCTTTCGAATGCTAATAATGAATTCATAGCAAGTTTACTTACAATATTTAATTTTTACAACAGAGGTTTTAGCGTTTAATTTAATTCAGAAATTGATTTAAAAATTCTACTAATAATATTTGCGATTAATTGGCAAATAACAGCATGTTTCATCAATTATAAACATGCTGTTATTTGCCAATAACAACATATAAGGTTATAACAGCATGTTTCATCAATTTTTATTAAAATATTAATATTTATTTGTGTATGGATAGTTTTAAGCAAAATAATTTTAGTCACAACGATATACCAATCAATTAATGTATAAAATTTAAGTTACGTTATAAAATATTGCATAGACACAGTTTTACAATAGACATCTAATAATAATACACATTTACCATAGAATAAATTGAAATATCATTATTGGTTTCATCTGAAAATTAGTTTTTTCAAGTTAAGTTGTATTTTAAAATCTTGCATAGAAAAAAAAATCGATTAGTTTCATTTACTTAAGTGTATTTTGAAATGGTGTTTAATTTATATAAAGGGTGGTCCAATGTTACGCAATGTAAATGTCTGTAATAAAATGTTATTATCAAGAGCAACTGACAGTTCAAGGTTAATAAAAGTAAAGGCCATTGCTCAGAAAAGATTTGAGCCCTGTTGAATCATTCCATTGAAATACATTTTTTTATTATCAGAATTGACAGCCCTAATTATTCGACTTAACGCCACAAAATATTTTATTTATATATTTATTATTACGTTAGGATTTTTGTCAACAACCCCATAATTATCCACATCTTAAAATAGGAAATTGAACAATATGAATACAAAATTTAGTGAAATTTTAGCAAAAAGATCAGTGAAATTTTCGACAAAAATAATTCAGACATTACCCTTTTATCTGAAATTTATGAATCAATAAAAAATCACATTTTTCTTTTAAAAACTTATAATTCATATCAAAATTATGAATCGATGGACTAGAGTCGATCTGAACGAAATTGGTCGAAAGCGAATTTTAGGAAACTGAATTTCAAAAAGTAATACATTTAAAATTCGGTTATTCAGGAATTATTCGGCCTATTTCACTCCAATTTAGTATTTTTCCTTATAAAATTATATTTTTTAAAATGATATAAGAAATTGTTTACCGTAGAATTCAAATTTTTTTCGATATATTATTAAATAAAATAATAAAATATCGTAAAATAATTATTAATAATTATTTTTTGCATGGTATTATCATTCGATAAACGAATTTTAGAACTACTTGCAAAAATGCTTCCATTCGAGACAAAAATTTTCGTATTATCTAAGATATACGTATAATAGTAGAGTTAACTGTAACTGTAGCGAAATATGTTAATTTTTACTTTTAAAAAAAGCATTTTTTTGAAGAAACATAATTTTTTTCATCAAATTCGAATTTATCACCCCCAAAATTGGTGTGGGGGGGGGAGATAGAAAAAGTTTTGAAAAGCTGGAATTTATAGTTTGCACGCTACAACGGTTCACAATTTGTTACTCTAATGTTATTTTAATGTATCGCGTTTCTCTTCAGATCTCTTAAGTGATTTGTTAAACTATAATAATTCTTTCAGAAAAAGTAATCCTTTGGCCCAAAACCAAATATGTAATATAATGGGAAATTTATATTAATTAAAAATTCTTATTAATCAATTAGTTGATGATAAAAAATTTGAATTGCAAGGTGTGAAATTTGAATTTTTTTTTTCAAAATTTTTAAATTATAAATCTAGATTTTCATACCATTTGATCTATGAAAAATTGCTAAAAAATTAATTTACAAAACTAATTAGAGAATACAATTGAAATGATACTTTGATATGATATTTTGAAATTACTTCTCCAAATTGCAGTACTTAAGATTATATGTCATGAGAGTTAAGTTATAAATAAAAGAGTTAATCCTTTACTCAATCACATGAATCCGTAAACTTAAGAAATGCCCATGTTATTAAAAATTGTGCAGATAAAAAACTAGTAGATAGTCAACTTTTTTTTTAATTTAATATTTTTCCTTTTCCTAAAATTAGGTGTTCTAGTTTTTGAATTTGCTTCCAACGGTCTTCATTAGTGATCTAGCAACAGATTCATTAAAAAAAGAATTCCGACAATAGTGCCACTGTTTTTTTATAAAAACGTTAGATGATTATGTTTTCAGAACCTAAATCTGGAAAAACTGTTAAAAGGTAAAGAAAACAAGGCTTTTACTAAACAAGGCTCTTAATTTGTAATCAGCAGTGTTATTAAAATGAATAAAGTAAAGTATGTAATAATAGTAAATGAATAAAGAATATAAGTGCCAGAAATAATACATTTAGACCAAAAGACTGAGAAGACTGACCAAAAGAAAATTCTTCTTTGCCTAGTTTTTATTTGAGGAAAGAAAATCATACTAGCACTTTACATTTAGTTTATTCATTTGTGGTCAGATTTACATCTCTGCGATCTGATTGATAGGTTTACGCAATGAATAACTTAAATGTTGCTTCCATTTTTTTTTTTTTTAATCTGAGGTCAAATTTAGCTATCCTCGTCACTTGACGATTGTACGCAATAAGTATATATGAAAATCTTTCTATTATTTTTCTTTTAATGTGAGGTTGCATTTACTTCACTGCACTGAATAGTTATCTAACGCAATGAATTAAGCTGGCGACATTCTATTCATTAAACCAAATTCTCATTTTCTTTGAATACTCTTACAGCTGTCAGAACTTTATGAAATTTGGTTTCATAGGTTATTTTTGCACGCTTATTGAACGCAAAAAACAGCTCCTTCAAGAAAGGTGCTTTTTTACACCAAAATGCGCTTATAAGTATGGTTATAGTTAACTGCTAATTATAATTTAATATATTTCTTTGCCATAACATATTGAAATCGATAATGCCATAGATTTACCATAGATATTGCCATAACACTTTACAGAACAAAAATTCAATTCACGCTTCAAAAATTATAAAGGTGATCCGTATTTTTTTATAAATTCTGATTGTACGTATATGTTATAAATCAGATAGAGTTATTCTGAAATAATTTTTGTCAACTATATAAATTATTTATACATAAAAAATATAAATAACACTTGTTGTGGCTTTGCTTATTTTATATAATAAAATACTTTTTGAATAAATTTTTAACTCAACCAATATTACTTTTTTCAACTATATTAAAATCTCACCAAATAAGAATTCCATCTTATTTTATTTTTTTTGAAACTCCCACATTGATCATCTCCTAGTTGAAAAAAATGATTGTAAAATTCAAATAACTTTTTTTCTTCCAAAAGTTTATACAAACATCAAACACTCGTAAGATACTTTAAAATGGTTAATACGAAATGTATGGGGGCCTTGGGCAATCTAGAATATTTTGTATTGAAATTTTTGTTGACAAAAAGTGTAAGAAAGATTCAGTCAGATTCTAGTTTGAGCATTGATTTCAAGTACATAATTTGTTCCCATCTTGAATACTAAATTAGTTAGTTAAAAAAAATCAATAAAAAATAAACGATAAACAATATAAATATGCATGTATTGATATGAATAAAGGATTTCTTAACAAAATCTTTAATTAATATTGTTTTAAAAAAAATGTCTTTAAAAAGAGCAAGCTTTATATTTTATTTAAGTACTTTTTTCTTGCTATTAACTGATTTTTTTTAACATAACAAAAGTGTTTAATTACATTAAATATTTACTTTTTTTCCAAACTATTTAATCACTCATAAAATTTATGAATAAAATGCTAATTCTAATCTATGTACACTGAAAAAAAGGAATGCTTAAATATCACGGAACTTTCTTCGCTTTGGACAAAAAGACGCTCCGAGTAAAAAAATTCCTCAAAGTGACGAAATAAATATCGTCACTTCTTCGAGGAAATGAATTTCGTAAAAATTAAAGAATTATTAGCAGGGAAAAAATGAACGCTACACCCCATTCTTAGAGTGGATGACCTCCCTTACTATAGGATCAACGCTACACCCCACTTCCTAAAATGAATGACAGTTCAACCCTGCTGATATGCTCTTAGTAGGGATAACGTAGCATTGCTCTTTAATATGGTTTAAAAAAAAAAAAAAAAAGCCTTTTTAAAAACTTTGAATATTTATTTCTTCACAAATATGGGTGTTTTTGAAAAATTTGACACTTTCTTTGTAATCTGAAACAATATTCAAAAAAACTTCTCATTGCAAATAATTATAAAATATACGCAAAGTGTCCTCCTTTATGTTAACCATATATATGTTCTTAACGTCCAATGGTTTAGACTAAACAAATGATTCTTAAAAATTTTTTGAATTTCTTTTTAACACATCTATGAGTATTTTTGAAAAAATTGACACTTACTTTATAATCTGAAACAAGTTTCAAATGAACTTCTCTTTCGAAAAAGTTACAAGAAATTCGCGAAAAGGCCTAATTTATTCTTAAGGTATGCATTGCTCGTAACGTAGCATTGCTTGGACGAAAAATTTTTCTTAAAACTTTTGCGTTCATATTTTTTGACATATGCGATATTTTTGAAATAATGGACGATCATTTTTAATCTTAATCAAGTTTCAAATGAGTTCCTCATTCCAAATATTATAAGCAAAAAGTCTCCGTTTCGTCAAATATATGCTCTTAACACATCATGGTTTGGACTAAACATATGCTTCTTAAATAATTTGGGTATTTATTTTTTCACGTGAAAGGGTAGTTTTGATAAATTTGACGCTTACCTTGTAATTTGAAAAGAGTTTCAAATAAAATCCTTATTGCAAAAAATTATAAAAAACTCGCAAAATGCCCTCCTTTATTTTTATATTAATGATCATTACGTAGTATTGATTTGTTTAAAAACAGGTTCTTTGAAATTACAAGTTCTAATTTCTTGACACGTATGGGTATTTTTGAAAAAAAAGTGACGTTCACTTTATAGACCGTAACAAGTTTAAAATTATTTCCTCATTTCAAAATATTAAAGAAAAATTTTGCAAATTATCATTCGTTACGTTAATTATAAATATATACTCGTAACGTGAGTAAGCAAATCTTTCTTGAAAATTTTGAGTACTTATTTCTTGAAACACATTGGTATTTTCGAAAAAAAAGACGCTTACTTTCCAATTTGAAATAATTTTTAAATGAATTCCTCATTGCAAAAAATTATAAGAAATTCACAAAGTGCCCTCCATTGCACTTATATATATGCTCTTAACATAGAATGGTTTGTACTAAACATATGCTTCATAGAAATTTTAAATCTTTATTTCTTCTAATCTGTGGGATTTAGGAAAAATTTTATGCTAACTTTGTAATCTGAAATAAGTTTCAAATGAATTCCTCATTGCAAAAAATTATAAGAAATTCACGAAGAGCCCTCCATAGCTCTTATATATAAGCTCTTAACTTAGAATCGTTTGTGCAACGCAAATGCTTCTTAGAAATTTTAAATATTTATTTCTTCCAATCTGTGGGATTTAGGAATAATTTGATGCTAACTTTGTAATCTGAAATATATTTAAATGAATTCTTCGTTGCAAAAATTTATTAGAAATTCACAATTTATTCCTTTATTATGTTAACTATATTAGTGTTCTTAGCGTCGTATGGTTTGCACAAAACAAATGCTTCTTAAAACTTTTGGGAATTTAATTCTTTACATCTATGTGTAATTTTGAAAATATGGAGATTACTTTGTAATCTGAAAAAAGTTTCAACTGATTTTCTAATTGCAAAAACTTTTAAAAAGTTCGTAAAATCAACTCCATTATGTTAACTATAGACACGCTCTTTACATTTTATTTTATAACCGTCGTTGAACAGCCGACCCAATTTCATGGGTTTACGACTACTAATGTTCAACTCCGTAGCCTTGTAATTTTGAACCAATCCAGAAGACAAGGAAACTCCTGGATCAGTACCCCCAGAGGTATTGATTTGTTATGGGAACATGGAGGACTTTGAGACTCGACGGATTTAACGTGCATCAGTCACCATTTACTACACGGGGAGTCTTCGGCCGGCGAGGATCGAACCCACGACCTCTTGGATATGGGCCCAGCGCCCTACCGACCTCTTTACATAGCACGTTTTGGATTAAACAAATGCTTCTTAAAAATTTTGAGGATTTCTTTCTTAACAACAGTGGTTATTTTTGAAAAAAAGTGACGCCCTCTAAAAAATTTGAAACAAGTTTCAAATGAATTAATCATTGTAAAAAATTATAAAAAATTCACAAAATGTCCTCCGTTATGATAATTATATACATGTTCTTAACGAAGCATTGTTTGAACTGAAAATTGCTTCTTAAAAAATTGGGTATATATTTCTTTACATCAATTGCTCATCGCAAAAAGTATAAAAAATTAACAAAATAACGTCCATTTTTTAACTACATATATGCACTTTACGTAGCATATATATGGTTATGGCATTTTATGGAGGTCTCTTTGTGAATTTTTTTATAATTTTTTGGAATGAATAGTTTACATGAAACTTATTTCAGATTTCAAAGGAAGTGTCACTTTTTTTCAAAAACAACAATTTGTTTGAGGAAATAGTTACTCAATTATTTTAATGAAGGATTTGTTTACTCACGGTATGAGCATATTTATCGAAAACACAATAGAGGACAGTTGTGCGACTTTTTTTTTTAACTTTTGCAATGAGAAATTCATTGGAAACTTGTTTGAGATATAAAATAAGTATCAATTTTTAAAAAAATACCCATTGTTGTGAAGAAACAAATGCTCAAAATTTTAAGAAGCATTTGTTCAGTCCAAACCATGCTATGTAAAGAGCATATATATAGTTAACATAATGAAATTTATTTTGCGAATTTTTTTAAAAAAAAATTGCAGTAAGAAAATCATCTGAAATTTTTTCAGATTACAAAGTAAGAGTCAATTCTATCAAAAATATCCATATGTGTTAAGAAAAAAGTACTCAAAATTTTAAAGAAGGATTTGTTTACTCCAAACAATATTAAGTTAAGAGCATATTTATAGTTAATATATTGAAAGACAATTTGCGAATTTTTTGTAATTTTTTGGAAATAAAAAATTCATTTGAAACTTGTTTCATATTATAAAGTGAGAGTAATTTTTTTCAAAAATACCAATATATTTCAAGAACTCAAAATTTTAAAGAAGGATCTGTTTACTCCGGTTAAGAGCATATATGTATAATTAACGTAACAAAAAGCAATGTGCGATTCTTTTTTAATTTTTGGAAATGAGGAAATAAATTTAAACTTATTTCAGACTATAAAATGAGCTGCAATATCTTACAAAAATTTCCATATGTCTCAAGAAATAAGTATTTAAACTTTTTAAGAAGCAATTTTTAGTTCAAACAATGCTACGTTATGAGCATATACATAAAAATAAAGGAGGACATTTTGCAATTTTCTTATAAATTTGGCTATGAGGATTTCAGTTGAAACTTGTTGCAAAGTAAATACAAAGTAAGCAGGAAATTTTTCAAAGATACAAATAGATGTGAAATTCTAGAATAAATACCCAAAATTTTTAAGAAGCTTATGTTTAGCCCAAACAATGCTGCGTTAAGAGCATTAATATAGTTAACGTAATAAAGGATATATCACGATATTTTTTTTTTTTGTTCAAATTTTTTGCAATGAGGAAATCATTTGAAACTTGTTCCAGCATACAAAGTGGGCATCAATGGTTCCAGAAAATTCCCAGATGTGTCTAAAAATAAGAAATCAAAAGTGTTAAGCAGGAATTGCTTATTCCAAACATAACGAGCTAGAAGCTTATGTATAATTGATGAAAAGGAGGACTATTGGCGAATTTTTTATAATTTTTTGCAATGAAGAACTCACTTGAAGCTTGATTAAGATTAAAAAATTAGCGTCAAATTTTTTCAAAAATACCCGTAAGTGTCAAAAAATATGAACTCAAAATTTTTACGAGGCACTTTTTAATCCAAACAATGCTACGTTAAGAGCATTCATATAGAAATAAATGACACTTTGCGAATTTTTTGTAACTTTTTCCAGTGAGAAATTCATTTGAAATTTGTTTCAGATTACAGAGTAAGCGTCAATTTTTTTCAAAAATACTTATGGATAAATTTTTTTGAAAAAGCTTCTGTTTAGTCAATACCATGTGACATTAAGAGCATATATATATATATTTATAATTATATATGCGTTTAACATAATAGAGAACACTTCGCGAATTTTATATAATTATTCGCAATGATGAATTCATTCAAAACTTGTTTCAGATTAATTAAAAAGTTAGCGTAAAAGTTTTCAAATATACCAATTATTGTGAAAAAATAAATACCCAAAACGATGCATAACGATGAGGTTTCGAGTTGAGGAAACATTTTCGTCATACACTTGAGAGTTCGCGTTTCGTCACAAATCACACGATTTCGCGTCAAATGATTCTTAAAATTAGAAATACAGCTCAACGATTACCGATACATCAAAAGTGAAAGTTTTATTTTTGAGATTGTATTTTGAATAAAAATTATTCCTCTCAAAAGAAATAGTTTTATTACTTAAGTTTTGCTTTCTAAAAGAAAAATTATGAAAAGTAATTAATTTATAAAAATTTTGTATATTACTATAAAAACAGTTAAAAATTTCTGGGAGGTGGAATAAATATAAATGAAGATTAAATATGATATAAATACAATTGAAAATATCTTATCTCTAATTTTATATACTTTTTATTACATGTATTCTGCATTTTTTACCATATTTACTTTTCTTAAACATGCATTTCCTTATATAAACTCATTTTCTTTTGCAATTTAATTCAATATAAAACTTAATATAAAATTTATCAAATTTACGTTATGCAATCTCAATTTTTTTCTTTTTGTTATTATAGAATGAGATCGTCGATTTTAATTTAGCTGAATGGATGATTTCATATATTGAACTAGATGAGAAGGAATAGATGACCTGGGACTCTAAATAAAATGCATAAATTTGAATAATTCTAATCTATGTATTTCTAATGAAAATCATTTTGTAAAGCAATACTTTTTTAGTATTAGAGATGTGTTTTATAAATCAAAGATTATGACAATTATTTTTTATAAAAGTTTTGCTTACAAAATATCCCTATAAAAACAGCTCAACTATTATTATTTTATGTTACCGTAAAAATATTAAAAAATTTTGGGAGGCTGATTAAATATAAGTAAAAACTAAATATGATATAAATATAAATGAAAAAAAAGTTTCATTTCGAGTTTTTAATATTTCTTATTTTCTCCATTCTGCTTTTTCTATTATATTTACTTTTCTGAAGCATATATTTCCTTAGATAATTTCATTTTCTTTTTGTAATTTAATTCAATATAAGACATAATATAAAATGCATTAAATATACTTTGATGTAATCTGAAATACTTTCCTTTTGTTATTGTAAAATTTCGTCTATTTTAATTCAGCTGAAGGGAAAATTTTATACATTGAGCTAGATAAAAAGAAATCGATATGAATAGATGGTCTGGAACTTTGTATAAAATGCATCTAAATAGAAATGGACAAAAATAGCTTTATCTCTCACGCTTTAAAGCATTTTTTTCTTTTTAAAATCTTTTTCTCAACATGTTTTAAATAAAAGCCTCATGGAAATTCTCGAAATCAAATGTGATATAGTTTAAAAGAAGATTCCAAGATATGTGGAATTTGATAACGTTTTATCAATTCATAAATGCAAAAATGTTTCATTTCTCTTCAAGATTACTATAAAAGAACTGCTAGAGAAACATTGTATGGATGTTGCGCTCTTAAAGATTAAAATCGAATACAAAAGATGAGTTGTTTCTTCGAAAATATTTTCGATAAATATCATCTTTTGAAAAATAGGAAGGATTTTAAACATTTTACATTATTACAGTAATACTTAAGATAGTATACAAATCAATAACAATTCCTAAACCTTTAAGAAGATTAGGTAATTTTTACAAAAAGATGATTTTAGTATTTACTTAAGTATTACTAGCGAATTAAATACATTTTATAAAATTTTGTATAGATATATGTAATATAAAAAAAGCTTTAACAAATCTTTTTATGTTATTTTTAAATTCTCTAACTTAATTTATTGTTCAAAACGAAACGCTTTCTCAGATTTATTATTCACGTTTGACACTTTAGTTCTAAATATTAGATAAAAGAATGCTAGAATTATATATATATATATATATATATATATATATATATATATATATATATATATATATATATATATATATATATGTAATACAAAAATTATAATACTTTTGTATTAATAAAAGAATTAAATCTCTTTCGTTTTAATAAAATGTCTTTGTTAAAGAATAAGCGTAGAGAGATTCTATTTTGGGAAGTCAAGGCTAATAACATACGACTGAGTTATTTTTAGAATCTCTCCCCCTTTCCCTTCCATATAAGGAAGCATGAAATGATTTTCCTTAATGCGTAAGGATACAAGTATGCCAACGACTGTGCCTGTTTACTCAAATCTGTGTTAGTATAAAAGCGAGAGCAATGCTTTTCGCATGGCTTTTTCCATCATGTTGTGATCCTGGTAATTTGTTCCAGAATTGTCCGAAGTCTTGTCCACCCTCTCCCTTGTGGAGAGCGGATGTGGACTGTTATCGATACCAGCCTACTACCATTAATAAAGATATTTTGTGTGTAACATGGCTTACGACTGCATTATTAAAGCTAAATCACCACTGATAACAGAGATGAAGCTCTGTTATTACAAGTCGACAGGATGTTTACTTGCTGAGGAAATCATTGTTATCTATTTTCCGGCTGACTACAACGTTGATAAAACCTCATCCCGGGGGACGAAGGACGAAAGAAAGAAGTGCCTAGTCCGCGGTGAAAAACAAATGAAGGAAGCAGGTCTGTTTTCACCACTCCATCTTTAACTATCAGTACCTTCATCGCAGTGAGAATGCTGACGTTGGCTCGAGCTCGTCACATGCCTCTCTGAAACCCATAGTGTTGATCGAGATGACCCTACAGTGTCCAATCTGGAAATGACCGATGACCCTACAATTCCGTAGTGCTCAAATTGTGAAAACAAAAGTAAATGTGCGCGATTTATATTAAATTTAGAGAGAAGCTTTTTGCTTCTTTATTAAAAGTTCCTTTCTCATGAAAGTCGGAGAAAAATTTGGCGAGTGAAAAAAGAAAACAAAAGTGAATTTGTGCGAATCTAAAGCATGAATATTCAGGAAGTGCAATGATATGTTTTTTCTTTCTCTTCAACGAAAAACAAAAAGTCATGAAGGCCAAAATAAAGTACTGTAGATATACATTTTTTTTCTTCTTTCTCATAGTTTGTGATACTGTTATGATAACTTATTTTAGTGAAATTAGAGATGAGTAGTGTTTTAAATTTCTTTTTATGAATAATTTAATACAGAAAAATATTTAAGAATTGATTGCATTTCGTATGTTTATCTTGCTTTTTTTGAATTATTACATAATATTGTTCTTTTTAGTGCATTTAAAATGTTGTTGAGGGAAATAAATGTGTTTCAAACGTCAATTAAATTTGTGACGGCAAACAAAATTCAAAATTTTTCAGCTTTTCAAACAAAAACAAAAAACTAAAAGAAATTTTTAATGCTTTTTCTTTTTCGGACTTGGTCAAAACAAAATATTCCTATTAAAAATGTGAAAAATTAAATGTTACCCAAACAAAAGGACATTTCACACTTAACAAAATTTGTGAGTTTCCCCTTATTACGATAGGCGAAATTGTTAACTCAGCTAAGTTTTTTATACTTGATACTGAGTTACTGTATGCTTTAGTAGGGTTGCAAACTTGCAAAGATTTTTGTTTGTTTTTTGATTGTGTCGGGCCAGTTGTTACTCAATTTGGTAAGAGACTGATCATCTCTGCTAAATCTAACAATGACAACTTATCCTTGCACATTAGACAACAGAATTCTCATAATGTTAAGGTCAAAAATTGTGAAAAAAAAAATGAAAGTTTAAGATGTTTCAATAAAAGTAAACATTTTGAAAAATGGAAGTTTAAGATGTTTCAATAAAAGTAAACATTTTGAAAAAAAAATAGAAGTTTAAGATGTTTCAACAAAAGTAAACATTTTGAAAAAAGTTTAAGATGTTTCAGTAAAAGTAAACATTTTGAAAAAAAAAAAATGTGAGGGGTAACAAAAATAAAAAGAACAGGAAAATAGGAAAAAGAAAGAATGACCAAGAAGTTAATAACAAAAAGTACAGGAAAAATAGGAAAAAGAAAGAAAGGCCAAACATTTCAAATGATTCGAAGAGAGAACTAGGTAATGGGTGCATACATTATCAGGTTAACATCGACGAAAAAATAGGAAATAAAAAGAAAAATTTAAGTAAACAAAATTTTGAAATAGTTCATGTATCAAAGCTTAGGAAATATAACAACCCACAAATGTAGAAATTAAATCATGAATAGTGTCCAAAATAAAAGAAAATTTTTTACTTCTTCAAGGGAAGAAGTGATATTTGGATAAAAATCCATAAAAATTTTGTATATTTTTGTGTGAAAAAAAAAAATTTTTTTTTTTGAAAATTTTAGTAGATTAGTTATAAAAATATGTTTCATTTTTCTTTCTGTTTAGTTGCCTAAACAGATAAAGTGTATTATCATGTTTTTATTATTGTCATTGTATATAGTTGTTTTTTTTTTTTTACAGATAATTGAAAAAATGTTATTTGTAGTAGTGAAAAGGAACAGTCGTACCAACATAAATTTTAAAAGTTCAGAGAATTCTAAATTTTATTATGATTTCTTTTTGGCTTGCCAAAAATCTTTTTTGGGGGGGATGTAATACAAAAATTATAATACTTTTGTATTAATAAAAGAATTAAATCTCTTTCGTTTTAATAAAATGTCTTTGTTAAAGAATAAGCGTAGAGAGATTCTATTTTGGGAAGTCAAGGCTAATAACATACGACTGAGTTATTTTTAGAATCTCTCCCCCTTTCCCTTCCATATAAGGAAGCATGAAATGATTTTCCTTAATGCGTAAGGATACAAGTATGCCAACGACTGTGCCTGTTTACTCAAATCTGTGTTAGTATAAAAGCGAGAGCAATGCTTTTCGCATGGCTTTTTCCATCATGTTGTGATCCTGGTAATTTGTTCCAGAATTGTCCGAAGTCTTGTCCACCCTCTCCCTTGTGGAGAGCGGATGTGGACTGTTATCGATACCAGCCTACTACCATTAATAAAGATATTTTGTGTGTAACATGGCTTACGACTGCATTATTAAAGCTAAATACACCACTGATAACAGGGATGAAGCTCTGTTATTATATATATATATATATATATATATATATATATATATATATATATATATATATATATATATATATATATATATATATATATATATATATATATATATATATATATATATATATATATATATATATATATATATATATATATATATATATATATACTTAAAAACTTCTTTAACTGCCTGTTGCAGAAATTTAATTTTCTGCAACAGGCAGTTAAAGAATTTTCAAATCCAAATACGAAGAATATTTTATTTTCTGTTAGCTGTAAAAGGATTATAATGAAAGCCAGGTACTATAATCCGTCATAAAACCAATAGTGCATTGGTGACGTTATCTGTGTAATTATGAAGGATATTGTTCTTTGACCACTGAACCTTATGAAGATGGGATAAAAAAGAATGTGACAGTTGTCCTTTTTAGATCCCTCATTATCTCAAGAGTAATACTTCTTTGCTTTCTAGGGAGTAAAGTAATTTTTTCTAGGAAAACCTTTCCAAATATTTATTTTTTAAAGTTCATGGTGATGATGTTATTTTTTGTTCATGTATATAACTTGTAATAAACGTTGAATGGACTCCAAAGCTTTTGTAAAATTTAACATCTTCATTATGAGTGGATCAATACAGATGTTAGACGCACATTTTTCGTCATAATTTAGTTTAAATGATTTAACGTTAGAATTTGATAGACTTTACTTATTTTAATAACGTTTTTTCTACTTATAACCCTATTTTGAATAACATTATATATTTAAAACTGCTTTGCAGTGGTGAGCTAATTTTAAAATATCGTCAGAAAAGAACGATATTACGTGATATCTAGCGATATCTTTTAAGGTTAAGTACTTTGTATTACTTTTACTTAATTTTTTATTTTACTTTGTCTTCTATTTTAATTTTTGTGCAATTTACATAATTTTAAATTTCTAGACTACTAATTTTACTTCATTTTTTATTTTACTTCGCTTTATATTTTGCTTTTTGCGTAATGCACATTATTTTAAATTTTTAAACTTAACTTATTTGTATTACTTTTACTTTATAATTCAATTTATTGATATTTTTACCACTTTAATGTTTCAATGGTCAACATTTCTTTTAACCAAATAAATTTTATCAAAGTCCACGATGATAGCGTGCATATTCGAAGAATATTTTTATTGATAACACTGGTGATATAATCGTATTCAATATATATCACTGATGATAATAAATGCGATGTTATTGTATTTGATGATTATCTTTATCTGAAATATTCTAATACTATCCTGTTTGATATTCATGATTTTTGAAAATTATCCTAAATTTGAGAACTATAGTACATTCCATATTTATCGTAAGACACGGGTTTGTGATATATTTTAAGAATACATTTTAAAGCATTGTTATCGCAATGTTATGAATTATCGATAATTTGTGATATGCTCTAAGAATACGTGTTAAAATATTGCAATCGTCATATGGAAAAAATAATAGATGCTTAATGTATAATGTGAAGAAACTTCTAGAAACATTGTTAGGGCAATGCTAAAAAAATCTTAATTTTTTCACGATATAACGGAAAGATCAATATTTTTTTAACATTTTTAACGACGAATATTACCCAAATGGATATAGACATATCAGTTTTAAATTTTTTTCTTTTTTAACTGACAAAAAACTGTCTTAATTTTTTTAAGATTCGTCGAACCTTTTAAAAGAATATCAAGATTTGTAAATTTTACTGATGTTTTAAAATGACAATTCTCCTTTAAATAGATGCAGCCTGCTTGAATAAAATATCTATCTTTTTACAGTTAAGAAACAATAAATTATAGAGTTTTTTTTAAATATTTCGAGTGAAAAAAAATATCGATTTGAGGAAAAAAATAGAAAACTATTAGGCTGGTGACAAAGTTACGTTCTGTAACCCCTGTATCACATTCGGTCTTTGTTTAAGGAGAATTTTCTGAACATTGCGTATGTGAATTTACTAACTAAATTAGCTCAAAACTGTTTACTTTTATCAAAATGTTTTAATAAACATGGAACTAGAAATTAAATGGAAAAATTTAATTATTAATTTAATTAAAATTAATTAAAATAATTATTAATTAAAATTTAATTATTAATTTAATTATTAATAATTTAATTAAAAATTTAATTTAGTTTAAATTTAAAGGAAATTTAGAATTATTTTAAACAAGACAAATTTACATTTGACTACCGATGAACCGTATAAAATAATTTATCCAACACTAAAGCATTTCCTTAACATTTTGAGATAGAAATTATGCATTTAATTTACCGTAGTTTGGTTCATTTAAATATATAGTAGGAACGATTCATCAATATAAATTTTTTTATCATACAAAAAAGCGTAACATATGCATTTCTGGCATTTAAACACTAATGTAATGTGAACTACTAAAAACTTTATGAATCTTGTTTTTTAATCCATAGAAAAAAGAATATTTGCATTGACTCTTAAGACCACCGAAATATGGTAAAATTTGCTATGTTGCTGACTCTGAAGCGCTTTTGGAATGATTTCAGTAAAATTAACAATAAAATATGGTTTTATAATATATGATAAAAGTTAGTAAATGTAATAAAATTTGGTAATTTTATCATACCTTAGAAAATGGCATAAAACCGTTTATTCGATAAAAATTTATTTTTAGTTTCGTATTTTTTACTAAATGTGTGGAACTATTATTTTTGAACTATAACTTTAATATATAATAAGAACTATAATTTTGGAAATTCAGAATTTCTAACAAACCATTACCATATCAAGGTAAAATTTACCAAATAAATGTTTCAAATACCGTATATTTTACCTTTTATTACCGGAAATATTAGTTTCTTTTTTTACCAGAAATGTCATTACCATACAGTACGGTAATTTTATCAATGTGTTTTCTCCTCGTGCTTTACAGTTATAAGTTTCTTTAAAAATCAAATAATATAAGTACGATTTTAATCATAATTTTTTAAAAACCATATTTTAGGTTCCTAATTTTATCATGTAACTTTTCTTACGATTTTAATTTTTCCATGCGCAAAAACATCTTTTTTTATCAAATCAATAACAATTCCACTCGCTTAATTAAGAAAATAATGATTTAAACATTTACTTAAGACATCATATTTAAGTATTTAATATACAGAACATTAAATTAACTTATTAAAGTTTAATAGATTTTTTTTCCATTAGCATCTAGAAAGATAAACAAAATTTTTATATGTATAAAAAGTAGCTGAGAGAATTTTTTTAATATAAATCCTCTAATCTTCTAAATCTTACTCGAAATGAAAGAATTTTAAATTTTAAAAAGAGTTTAAGAAAAAATGCGAAAACATTTTTAAGATTATAATTCCTCTGATTCACAAAATTAAAAACTGCCAAGTCTGGAATTTAAATTGTACCTTAATTCTACTGCTACGAAATGATTTTAAAGCCTAAACCATATATTTATGTAATAGCAAGCAAAAATAGTTAATGCTTTCTTAAAGTTATAATACAATTTTAGGAAAATCATTTAAATTTTTTGTTGTTTATTATAGGAAATCAGCCTTTGAAAAATGGAACAAAGTGCTTTAATATTTTAACATTTAAGAACTAAAATCTTAATTATAAATGAGAACTTAATGTTAGTCTACTTCAAACGTTTTTTCTTCACAACAAACGGATACTTAATGGTGGAATTTTAAAGTCTAGACGGTCACAAGACAAATTTAAGCCAAAAGATATATCATTTCAAGTTCATTTGACGGATTTTTAATTGAAAGCCAAGGTTAAATAAACTTTAACAGCTTTTAAATAGTTAGGGAATTTTTTAACTATAGGTTACTGATAGAGCGAAATGCCGTTTTTTAAACTCAATAAAACATTCCAAAACATTGTCAAACATTATTCATAAACATAGTTATCCAATAATACAAAAAATTTTATATATTATACTCTGTTGCAAGATAAGAAAAAACTATTATCTTTTTGGAGAGAGCCTATTAACATCTAAGTTTCGCCAAATGGATGCTAAGCTCCCACCAAGAACGTGTATCAACATCGCCAACTCTTGAAACGAATTTGGACAGACTTCTTTTAGCTTGCTTTCTTAAATCGTGTGAAATGAAGGAAAAATTACTGAATAAAAACTATTATTTTGAGATAAGAATTAATAAGAATAAGAAAATTATAAAAATGATATCTAAAAATCGTAACAAATATACGTCTTTCTATTCGCAGTTCAAGCAACTGTTAAAAGAATAATAAATGTTGGTCCTAAAGACGATTTTCTTCTACATTGAAACAAAAAATTTCTGTTAAGGACATGTCAGCATAAGGCGCGCCATTTTTACATGTCCAAACAAATTCAATGCTCTTGCAACGTCATATAGATGTTTCTTTATGGCGTTGTACCCTTTAATCCTTTACCCTTTTTAAATAATTCTCAAATATATCGTAAAAGATTGCACCTATTAAATTTATATTTAAGGCTTTTATATTGTTTTGAAAGAATATATATATATATATATATATATATATATATATATATATATATATATATATATATATATATATACAGGGTGTTTATAAAGTCCCGGACCCATTTTGATGTTTAATAACTCATAAAATAATAAAGATAGATTAAAATTAATAACATAAATGGTTAGATAGACTCAAAAAGTTTCATGACCCTTGTCAATGAACTTCAACGTGTGCCCCCTTCGTCGCACGGAGAATATCAAGTCGATAGTCAATTTCACGCCAGGTAGCGGCAAGCATGTCAGCATCCACAGAGGCTATTGCGGTTGTAATTCTGGCTTTTAGGTCATCAATGTTCGACACGATCCTCCTGTTAACATTGTCTTTTATAAATCCCCAAAGAATAAAGTCCAGTGGCGTTATATCAGGTGATCTGGGTGACCAAGGAATTGGACCTCCTCGCCCAATCCATCTTCCTGGAAAATGGTCATTCAAAGAACTACGAACGATGATACCCCAATGAGGTGGTAGACCATCTTGTTGCATGTGGCTGAAGCTCTTCTAGTTGTGGAAATACGAAGTTTTCCAACATGTCTAAGTATATGACTGATGAGACCGTCTTTTCTGTAAAAAAGAACGGCCCAATGACTCGGTCGTGCATTAGTCCACACCACACGGTATTCATGGGGGTATTCATGGGGGTTTTCAGATCCCCATATGCGCACATTATGGCGATTAACAATGCCAGAAACATGAAAGGATCCTTCGTCGGAGAACATTATGCGCTTCAGAAAATCAGCATCATCTTCTATCCTTCCTACCATATCTGTTGCAAACGCCCTCCTCTTAGGCTCCTAGGCAGTTCATTGACAAGGGACATAAAACTTCTTGAGTCTATCTAACCATTTATGTTATTAATTTTAATCTATCTTTATTATTTTATGAGTTATTAAACATCAAAATGGGTCTGGGACTTTATAAACACCCTGTATATATATATATATATATATATATATATATATATATATATATATATATATACATATTTATAGATAGATACACGGACGACGGCTTCGGACTTCTGACCACCAAAATATAGGGGGTAGTCATAATCTGGGAAATATGGTCCATACAGTTTGGTCACAAGATAGGTCCAAAGTTGAAACCCCTTAATGTTAATTTTACTTTTTGCGCATTCCACCATATCTCTAGCAATCTTTAAGTGAATTAAAAAGTTTTTGCACACTTTTCTAAAGTTTGTTTAACCTCAGATAATTCCATGCAATAATCAATTTTTAGTAAGTATTCATTATTTTTTATTATTTCATTTTATACTGGTTGAAAAAGTTTTGAATTGTAAAGTAAAAAAAAAAATTACATCATTTTAAGGAATGTTCTTTGACATAGCAATATACAAAATTTGAGCAAGATCAGTTGAATTTTTCTTGAGAAATCAAATTGAAAAAATACCACTTTTGTAAAATATGATTTCTCAGAAACTACTCGACTGACTTCGCTCAAATTTTGTATTTTGTCATTTAGAATTACATTCTTTAAAATGAGATAAAAACTGTATACCTAACAATTTAAAAAAATTTCAACTAGTACAAAATAATTCTAGTACTAATAATTCTTGCACTAAAATTTATATTTTGCTTAGAACTATCTTCGGATTAATGAATTTAGAATTGCAATGCTTACTTTTACTTTAATCAAAACGCAATTCTTACAATAAAAAACCTAAATTAGAGTTGGAACGATATTTTTAGCACACGGAATTGCGACGCCAGGCTTTTGTCAAGCGTCATCAGTTTTCTTAACCACTAACGAGTGTAATATAAACATTTAAAGGCAAAGAAAAAATTACAAAGCTAAAATTAAATTTAAAATTAAAATTACAACTCAGGGTTAGAGAATCGCCTGCCAATGAGGTGAACCTGGTTCGAATCGCAGCGATGGCTGGTTGATACGAATTCTGCACTCAACTTGCACCGACCACACTACCGACGTAAAATAACCTCAGTGATAGACAAATCATGGGTAAGAGTGGCCGTCAGGCTAACCATGGGTGGCTTTCGAGGTTTTCTTCTTTCTGTAGCGCGAATTCCGGGATAATTCCATTGAAAAGTCCTCCACGAAAGCAATAAATTTCTCCCAGTACTTGATCCAAGAGTTCCTATGTCCTCTGCATTGGGTTCACAATTGCAAGGAGACGGAGTTGAACATCGGTAGTCGTAAACCCTAAATTAAGTCGGCTGTTCAACTACGGTTATAAAAGAATGCATTTAATTTTTTTTTACATGTCTGACACGTTCATAGTTTTTTTTTCAAAGATTTTTATTACACTCTCTGCTCGTTAGAGTTCGTGAAAAAGGGCGATGCTTTGCGAAGCCTAACGTCGAACTTTATTGTGCTCAAACATCTTTCCAATTCCAATTTAGGCTTTTTATTGTAAGGATTACGCTTTGATTTTTTGAAAAAAAGCAGATTTTACCACTTGACAAATCCAGACATTTTGTTGTTGTAACTGTAACCGCGAGAACGAAGCAATCGCTTTTAACACTATTTTTGAGCGAATAAATAGCAATACGATACGCTGTACGATATATGTACACATGACGCATGCATTATGTACATTTATTGTGTTAAAAATATCTTTCTAAATCCAATTTTGGATTTTACTATAAGGAATAAATTTTTACAAAAAAGTTCGTGTTACCGTTTGAAAGTTTCGAAACATTTTTACTGCAACTGTAACCGCGAGAAGTGTGAAAATTTTTTAAACACCGATTTTGAGCTCATAATACCTACACACGAAATTTCATTCCATTCACTTAAACGTTATTCTCTCCAGATTGTCATATATCAGCAAATAAACATTAAAAATAATCAGAAACTGTAATGGTCATATTATATCTTTAAATATTACCTTTCCAATCTTAAATCCCCTTATTATAAATTTGTAATAAATTATAATAATTACATAAGTTATTGTAAATTTTATTTTAAATTTTTTATTATTATAAATTAGTATGAATTATTTTAATTTTTTTAACATATAACAACACTGTTTTAGATATATGTCATATTTTAACATGGAAATTAACAGATTTTAACATTCTTTTTAACATTATAATTATTTTAACATGTTCCTGTAATGTCGATTTTAATCAATATCTTGTATTAAAATATTATAAAGATTTTAAAGTGTTAAAGAAACAAGATAATTAAAAATTTCATCTGCAAATAACTACAAAAATTAATTTTGGATTATTCATAACCCAGAATTTACAAGTATTTTACTATTACATAACAATTAAGGAAGACTGCAAATAAGAAAGTAGGCAAAAAATCTAGTGTTTGATTAAGTTACAGTGTTATAAATCTGTGTAATTTAAAATGTTGTATCTCGCATTTATATCTTCTTAAAACAAGTATTGTTTTCTTAAATGTTAGAATAAAACATTACGACCTACAAATGTTCAGTTATTCATTAAATTCAATTCAACAAATATTAAATACTATTAAAAACATTCAATTCAACTAACAGAAGATATATTTAGTTTATAAATCATAAGTTTCAAGTAATTTTTTTCATAATTTATAATTTCCAATACATATTTTTTAACTTTCGTAGAAATCTTTTTATAATAAAATGAAGTTTCAAATTCTTGAAATCAAGAAATAAAAAATTTACATATATTAAATCCTTTTTTGGCACAATTATGAAATTGTGATCCTTTCTAACCCTACTTAAACTAGAACCAGACTATCTGTGTCAAGTTCGGTGCTATAGCAAACAATATAGTTGACTAGCCAGACGATAGTAAAATATTATGTCTAGGCTGTTTATGAGAATTCTTCTGTGAACTATAGTACTCATTTGAATCACCAAGACTTATCCCTTTGTTGACTGCTCTTCACATTTTGCAAAACATGTTATAATTAAAAATGATCCTCTAATGGTAGCAAAAGAAAAATTAAACTGCCTGTAGTAGAATTTTACCATATTAATGATTGTATATCTTTGTTTAACTTTTAATTACAGTACAGGACTTAAATTATAATTGGAAGAATTTAGTTACAATTTCGATTCCAAATATTTATAAAAATTTTTAATTATTAATAATGATGGAAGGATGTGTAAAATTTTTGCAATATGGAACCAATTAATTTAATATCAATATGTAATTACATTATTTTAATGTCTCTCGGTTTGTATTGTAATATTTATCGGTAAAGATATGAAACTAAAAAAAGTTTAAATATGAGCATATGTTTTTAAAAAATTTTTGTAAAATTACCGTACTGTTTGGTAATAGAATTTCTGGTAAAATAATCACAATTCTTGTAATAAAAACCAAAATATACGATATTTTAACCATTTGTTTGGTAAATTGTTCCGTTCATATGCTAACAGCTTATCGCAAATCTTGTTTTCAAAATTATAGTTAATAAAATTAATCTCATATTATAAAGCCGTATTTCATTGTTAAATTTACACAAAATTATTAATAAAGTACTTTGGTTAAAAGATGCGCGAAATTTACGGTACTTCGTAAATTTTGCCATATTCTGGCCGTTTTAACCACACTTTTTTCTCAGTGTACAGTGTATCAAGTACAGTCTCTCAAATGAATCCCTTTTCTAAATTTAATTATAACTTACATGTAAATGAAACTTTTATTTAATTTTTAACAAATAAAACTTTTTCAAATGTGATAAGAAATAAAATTCCTTTTAGATAAACGTCTATTGAAAGTATAAGTGCCTCAGAAAATTAATGGCGTAAGAAAACCTTATTTTGTTGAATTTAATACTAATATGAAATTTTTTTTTCAAAGAAACAGAAAATAAAACTTTAGTATCGGAATATTTTTAACGCAATATTTTGATATTTCTAATTTGGCACACTTTCTTTCTGAATGCATTACCCATCATAAAAAGCAGACATCTTACTTCAAAGAAAATATATTTTTTCAAGGCAAATAATTCGAACTTTTCTATGTTCAGTTATCAAAGACTTGAACATTTGTAAGATTTACAGTGCTTGTAATCGATAGTTGGAACTCTTAATCATAAAATTCTCTTTTGAAGTTCTCGTCATTTTCTTAGAAGTATTTCTGCAGTTACGAGTTTCAAAAGCGATTATATAAAATTCTTTTAAAAGTACCAAACTTCTAACGCTTTTTAAAGCTCTATATATAAATTCGCCCACATCTTTTCAGACTAAAGAACATAAATGGCTGAGAAACGCAAATATATTTAAATTTTTTGCGCCAAGGCTAAGAGAAGACTAAGAAGAGGCGAAAATTAAATCTAAGCTACCATCTATTTTTCCTTCTTTCACAGAGTCAAATATTCAAGAACTAAACAATAACACATTTGTATAAATATTTTAACAAAGAGAACGTGGTTATTTTACCCATTCAAATTCCTATAGGACTAATACTATAATTCTAGTAAGAATCCAATTCACATTGATATGGTGGAACATTTTCACTTGAAATATTTAACAATGGGAAACTAAATCTGAAACAACATTTCTCCACTATTTATTTCAAATCTCATATACGATGATTTACAAATTCCTCTATTTTAAATCTCTAATTTGTTTAAAACTATATTGCTGCCTAATAAACTGTATTGTTGTGTTTCAATCTAGGCATTGTTAGTTAGTCATAGAATATTGAAAAGAGATTTTTAATTAACTTTCTGAATTTGGTAGATATTCAAAATAGCTTTACTACAAAAATTTATTTGACACAAGAGCTTTATACAAACTTTGTCATTCCTTACAAACAGATAAAAAAATCTTCATTTGTGCGTTTCCTTTATTGTTTTAATAATAATAATCATCATCATAGTTAGCCAGATAGTCAAATGAGGGCTAATACTTAAATCTGAATATTTCTTCATAACGACTTCCGATTTATCTTTGATCTCCAATTATTCTCATTAATTGTAAGAAAATCAGACTCCTTCGAATCAGCCTATCTCAACCATGGCCTTCCCAGCTTTCTTGTTCCAGTGGGTCTAAAAAACAATATTATATCTTTCTTTTTGTATTGTCATCACTCATTCGAATCACGTGGGCAATCCAATTCATTCTATATATTTTTATGTATTTATTAATATCAGGTTGTTTATAAATCTTGCACAGTTCAAAGTTAAATCTCCTTCTTCAGTTATTGTTTTCATTTAAACCACTAAGTATACCCTGCAAAATGTTTCTTTCCAATATTACGATACAATTTTCCTCCAGCTTTGTCCTTGTCCAAGCTTCAGAAGTATATGTTAAGACCGGTCTGACAAGAGCTTTGTAAATTAAGAACTTTGTTTTTCTGGAAATAAACCTAGATTTAATAAATCTTCTCAATCCATAGATAGCCCTATTTACTAGTCGGAGGTGGTTAATTTTATCTCATGAAGCACTCTGTCATCAATAGTAATAATTGATCCTAAGAAAGTAAAACTCATTCCTGTTTCAAATCTATAAGAATCTATTTTAAGATCTATTTTAGTCTTGAGAATAACATATATTTTGTTTTCTCTACATTTATGACTAAGCTCATTTATCTTGCAACCACCTAAAGAGCAAGAAATGAATCATTCAGGACAGTTATTGTTTCAATATGAAACTATAAAATGCTCAAGGTATTGTAATGAATCCCTGAAAAATATTTATCATTGCGCTTACTATTTAAGGATCCAAAGTGGAAATTAAGTGTTTTCAAGACAGTGGGAAATATGTGACTAAAGTGCGATCTGATATAAGTAAGAAGAAAATTTAAATTTTGGAGAGCATTGAATTATTTTATAACAGCCAACCCTATTTTGGGTTTACGACTAATAATAATCAACTCCGTAGTCTAGTAATTTTCAACCCAATACAGAAGACAAGAGAACTCCTGGATCAAATACTGGAAGAAATCTGCCTTCGTTTAGGACTTTTTGAGGGGACTAACCCGCATTTGCCTTACATGGAGAGGAATACCACGAAAACCTCTCCCGGTAAGCCTAACAGTAAGGGGACTCTAATCCATGATACATCTACAACTGAGGATATTTTACGTCAGCACTGTGATCTTCGCGAACTGGGTGCGGACTTCGTATCGCCCAGCCATCAGTGGGTTTCGAACCCGGTTCATCTCATTGGAAGGTGAACGCTCTATTCCCTGAGCCACCACGGCTGTTTGCTCAATTATTAAGGATTTGGGAAAATAATAAGTTTAAAGCATTGGAATTCCAATTTTACGTAAGATGGAATCAAAACAAAGAAGAATTTTCCAAAGCATGGCTGAAACATCAAAGGCATTGAAAAAAATTATGCGATTTTTAGCACAACTGCAGTTTCTTAATCATCTTAAATGCATTTTAAAAATTGTAGAAGAAACTACAAATGTATTGTTTTTATGAAGCAACATTTATTTTTATATGGTAAAAAAAGGATAAATCGACAATTTTGTGTAGTAACTAACATAAAATTTTGTCTTGCATAAGACTTTGTATTTAATTTTAATGAAAAGTCTGTAACAAATTTTTTCGTGCCCTTTAAACAAGTACTAAAATATGTGGGTTTTTTTCTTTTATTTCTTGGAAGATATTAACTTAGAATATTGTCGAAGAATATTTTTGCATTAGTTATAAAGAAATAATCTTTCTTTAAAATGGAGGTAAGATTTTTTAGATTATAGGGTTTCTAGAATATTAAAAAAAAAAAAATCTTTTATATAACACATTAGAGATCCAATTAATTTTATTCATGGAATACTTTCCAAGCAGGAATTTTAAAAGACAACATATTTCCAGAAGCAACCTTATGAAGACATTATAGATTCATGCTATTCATTTCAAACTTGAATAAATTGGAAAAAAGTTACTTTTTATGATCAACAGATTTTGCAACAAATATCGATTTTTTCCAAAAAACTGTAACAAGAAAGACGCAAAATTCTTAGATTAAAAATTATTCAAGAAGAAACCCCCGCATTTTTGATTAATATCAAATACATGATTTTTTAAAAAACGAGCCACAATTAGGCGAATATTAAGACTTTACGAACGCCAGCATGAACTTACCCTTACATGGTTATAGAAATTATTTTCACATCATTAACCAATATTTTTGATATGATTGGAATCAATTGTATTATTCTGCGAAAAAAAAAAAAAAACAACGAATTTATTTCTTGAGATAAAAGCGTACAGGTATAAATATAAGTCGAGAAAAGTTAAAGAATATTGAAAAGCTAGCAAATGTGTAATGCCTATTGATAATGCCAAATATTTCCTAAAAAATTTGAAACAGTTTTTCAATTCTGGAATTTTCATTGAAATATAAGTCGAGAAAAGTTAAAGAATATTGAAAAGCTAGCAAATGTGTAATGCCTATTGATAATGCCAAATATTTCCTAAAAAATTTGAAACAGTTTTTCAATTCTGGAATTTTCATTGAAATAGTCAGTATTTTTAGTGCGTTGTTACACGGAGAAAAGTATTCTTGTCAAATTACCTTACTGTATGGTATTAGCATTTCTGGTAAAAAACAACAACATAAAAATGGTTAATAAAATCAGAAAGGTATTTAAATAAATCATTTTGCAATTTTTCTGTTAATATGGTAACGGTTTACCGGAAATTCTCGTTTATTACATCATTTCGTATTTTGTTTCGCAGATGCAACACAATTGAAAATACATGCTATGTAATTTTAGAAACATAATATTTTGATTTATCGTTGATTATTTTTGAAATACTTATATTGAAATATTTTATTTTTGATGGAAATAAAGGACCCTGTAATTATTGAAAATTTCGTTTATGTGTCTCATTCCGTATAAATTATGTAAATACTATTTTAATAGCACTTTATAAGTATAGAATGTAGGTTGTCACATGGTGAAAAAATTCTGATAAAATTTTCGTATTGTATGGTAAAAACACTTCTGCTAAAAAAAACATTCTGGTAAAAAAAACTAAAATATACAATATTTAAACCATTCATTTCATAATTTTTCTGTTCACATGATAATGGTTTGACTAAAAATTCTTGTTTTCAAAATTATAATCCTTAATTTCAGCCATTTAGTAAAAATACAAAACTGAAACGTAAATCTAAACTAATAATTTTTTTTATGCCATGCTCTGTGGGATCATAATAAAATTACCAAATTTTACCACTTTTGCCAAATTTTATTATCTATAATAAAACAATATTTTAATAAAATTTTACCAAAATCCTTGCCAAAGAATCTCTTAGGTAAAAATTGCCGAGCGTTTTGGTGTTCGCATAGAATCAGAAACACGGTGAATTTTACCATATTCTAGGAGTTATGATTATATTTTTTTTTCTCATATTATGCAATAATATTCTCTTAAAAATGTAGATAAATATACTGAAATTTAATGCTTTTCGTCTTAAAAATAAAGAAACTGAAACAAAATATCTAATTATATACTATTTTACATGTCAAGATGAATACAACATAAAACATACATTTACAACATAAAACAAGATGAATTTCCAATAAATCAATAATCTTTTCTTATTTCCTTTTCATTGTTTTAAATAAAAAAAAATATTTTACTGGGAGTTTATTTTGATTTACGTCAACAATCAATCTGCATGCAAATATTAGCTCTTTTGTAAAACCTTTCTTCCCAAGAGTTTACGTAATGTGATTCCATACAATACGATACCTTTATTAAATCTATTTTAAGCTTCCTTTTCTTTGAAACAAGATAAATTGCTTTGAAACGTCTTTGGTTTTGAAAGTAAATCTCTTACAAAAGCGAAAAACTTATCAAACCATCAAAATAAAATTAAATTCAATTCATCTGGATTTATAACAAAAGCAATGCAAATGCTATGTACATTTTAATAAAATAGTTTATTGATTATCACTCTCAGTACTTATCTTATAATAATCCGTCATGCTTTTGATAAATTAATGCATCTGGAAATACTCCAAGCGTTTTATTACATTATTTTTTTATTTATCATGTACTGTGTTCTTTTAAAAATTATTAATAATGATATTAATAATTCGAGGCGACAAAAATATTTCATTTAAAGACAGACTTTTGTGTTTTAATGAGATACTTTTTACAATGTCCAGTCTTTTAAAAAATATTTAAAATAGTTCAAGTATAATACAACTCTTCTTTGTGCCACAGAATTCCTGCGTTCGAATTTTAAATAAGATGATTCTATCAAAGAAACGTTTGTAAGATAAAAATTAAGACTTAATTGTTTTTCTTTTACCATTATATTTTAATTTACACAATTTGTTCTGATAACAAAATTTAACTTTTTTGACTATTTATTTATCACTAAGAGAGCTAATCTTACAATAATTATTCTTGCTATTTTAATTTAAAACCAGCGTTGAACAGCCGACCCAATTCTAAATTTATGACTATCAATATTCAACTACAAACTAGCCTTTGTGGAGGGCTTTTTGATGGAACTAATCCGCATCTGAGTTGCATGGAGAGGAAAATTACAAAAATCTTGCATGATTAGCCCGATGGGAAGGGGATTTTAATTCATCATCGGTCTTCCACTAACGGATCATGAACTAGAATCCCCTTCCGGTTGATAATTAAATGCATGAACATGAGTTAAAACATGAGTTTCTTTAAAACAAATTTCATTTCACTTATTACTTATTATGCTAATTTTAAAATTATCCGCCTTAATATGGATAATTTTGAGTGCCAGAAATAATTTTCTTTAAAAACAAACCTTTAATTTCTGAGGATTTTTAGTATTTTTAACATTCAAAAATATTTAAAATAGTCATAGTCTGTTGCAATTCTTATTTGTAAAAATCCAGTTCAGCACCATTAAAGCATTAACCATTTTAGAACTCTTTAATCTCTTTATCAATCAGATTCAAAATGCCCTAAAAATATTATTTACGCCCAAAATATTATTTATGATAAAATCTATGCTACTACAAATCTTCAATCGCCTCTTCTCGGTTATTCAATTTTCAGTCAGCACATGTTTAAGATGTTATGTGCTTCTTTAAGTTATTCTATAGTTATCTCATTATTTTTTCATTTCTGTTTATTTACTTTTATTTATTTATTTAAAGGTACATTCCCGCTTTATGTGTTTGGCTATTTTTTCTCTAGAACAATAGGAATGCATTTTGTAAACGCCATAATTTGAACACGGACTGATGACGACACGTTTTTTCCAGCTATAATTGTTTTTTCAAGTATTTATTTTTTTCATTTTTCTTCTTTTCTTTTTATTTGACTTGATTTTTGTGAAGCAAGCATGAATTCTTAGATTTCTTCAATCTTTTCCGATTTAGATGTTATTTAAATTAAGTTCACATAAAATGAAATATTTTATACGTTTATATCTTTTATTTTTATTTATTTTATATATTTATTTATTTTATATATTTATTTATTTTACATATTTATTTGTAGTATTTATTTTTTGTATAAAAATATTCATATATCCCTTCTCTACAATTAATTGCCGAGTATTTTAACATTTTAAACTGAAACATCTTAACATTTAAACTGAAACATTTAAACATTAGAAAACCTAAAGATTGCATAAATTCTGTAATTAAATTCTGTCAGCGTGTATGAAATATTTTTTTTTAGTATCAGATTGTGTGAAACATCGTAATAACATTATGAATGAACAATGAAGGATAAATCGTAAGTAAAACTTAAGTGCAAAATGTAAGAATTTATTTTATTCAAGGCTGTTTATTTGTCAAAAATTAATCCTTCATTCTAAAGGTCATTAGGGAGAATTAAATCGTATAAAATACCATGCTGTGGTTAGGTATTAAATTCCTTTGCAAAGTTAAATTAATTTATCCATGAAAACACAAATAGATGTGTTTTATGAGATAAAATTAAAAAATATACTCATTAACTGAAATATAAAGTTACATTTTAAGACAACTTTTTTCTTTAAAAAAAAATTCATTTTCTAATTAAACTAGCACCAAACTAAAGTACTAGTAGTACTTTATTTAAGCTAGTTCCTGACCTGGGGTGAAATTGTCAGAACTTTAAGACTATTTTTGTTTTCGGATATAATTTCGACTATACAAAAGACATTATATTATAACTTGAAAAATATTTTCCCACCTTGAATACAAATAAAAAAATTTTTAACACCTACTTTTAAATCTAAGACAGTTTTATACAGTGAATTACCTATTGTTATTCTGTGATTCTACATAACATTTATATGCTATCATCAAGGCCTGTGTTAGTGTTGTGGTGAAATCAACGACAAACTAGGTTCAAGGGCGGCAATTTCTGTCGTGAAACAAACGGCATACTAGGTTCAAGAGCCGCAACTTCTGTGGTGGAACAAACCATAGAGAGTATTTCAACTCTATGGAACAAACGGCATACTAGGTTCAAGTACCGAAGTTCCTGTTTACATGTAAAACCTGTAAGCTTCGATACAAAGCATGAAATGTAACCAGAAAGGAACTGAACTGAATTCAAATCAATGAAATATGTTGTATATATACTATTGCACAAATTTTTTTATTCGCTTTTTCACTTTTTTATCTTTCTCTATATTTGACGCCTGGAATCCTGTATGATGTTGTTTGAATTTTTTTAAAGGTAGGTTTTTAAGTCGGCACTTCTATATTTTATCTTTGATGGTTGGTACATTTCAAATGCTGATAAAATACGCGCAAATTATTTCGCTGAAGACTTGAGAAGGATCTTTGATATTTAAAGAGTAATTTTATTTTATAAACTGCGTTGAACAGCCTACTAAGTTTAGAGTTTACCACTATGAATGGTCCATACATACCCTTGTAGCTTTGAAGCAAACCCAACAAGCGAACTCCCGGATGTAGCATTGGAGCAATTTCGTGGAGGATTATATGATGGAACTCACCCGTATTTGCGTTATATTGTGGGGTAAACCACTAAAACCACCCACGATTATTTAGCCCGAAAATCAAGGGTATTCTAATCCATGATCAGTCTACCACTGAAAAAGTTTTACGTCAGCATTGTGGTTGGTACGAGCAGGAAGGAGAATCCGTATCAAGCAAAAATCGTTGGAATTCGATGCCGGGTTGAGAGGCGACGCTCTATCCCCTAAGCCACCACTGATTTTACAGAGTCATTTGTTTTGAAGACTGGTAGATACAGACACATGCCATTTTTGCGATCATGGCACTCCTTTGACCGAAAAAGTTTCCAACATATGCCTTATTATTCTTGACTGATTTTCATTGTATGTTAACCTTTGGAGATTTTTATCGTTCTTTACTGTATTAAGCTGAGTGGTCGGAAGAGTGCATAAGTAAAAAAATATTATAATTAATATGTTACTATTATACATACAGACTAGAAGAAAAAATATTTATTTTATAACCGTCGTTGAACAGCCGATCCAATTTTTGGGTTTACGACTACTATTGTTCAACTCCGTAGCCTTGTAATTTTAAACCCAATCCAGAAGAAAAGGGAACTCCTGGATCAAGTATTGGGAGAAATATGCCTTCGTGAAGGACTTTTTTATGGAACTAACCCGTATTTGCGTTACATGGAGATGAAGACAACGAGAACCTCCTGCGGTTATCCTGACAGCAAAGGGGACTCTAACCCATGATCCGTCTACCACTGATGATATTTCACGTCCGCACTGTGGTCGGTGCAAGCCGGATGCGGAATTCGTATCGAACAGCCATAGCTGGGATTCGAACCCAGTTCTCCTCATTGGAAGGCTAATGCTCTATAACCTGTGTCATCACGTCTCTAGAAAGAAAATATGGAAAAACTTAAGTACAGAAATAAAATCAGACATTTAAAGACTTCATCAATTAGATATTCAGGATTAGTGTATTAAATTGGTGGCACTCATATTATGTACTTTTAAAATCCTTGTCAAAAATTAAGTTTAAAAAATTCACATGAAGAGTCCAAAATTTATATTTATGCGAGAAAAAAAAATGTTATCTAAATCTAAGAAAACACTATTGAGGGCAGACGAACAAGCTTGCTTTTTATATCATTCTTCTCTCTTTACTGACAAAATGACTGACTCGTTACATTTCTATAGTGCTTTTGTTTCTGTCTTGCTTTGCTATATAATTTGCAACCCCTAATGTACATACTTTTTTGCTTAAATTTTCGGAGAGGATTCCAAAATTATATATGAAGAGTAGATATTTTAGAACACCTAGTAAACATTTAGTTAGATTATCAAAAGATTTTTACAAAACATTTTCTAATGTTACTTGCATCTAGTACTACTATTAATTATACATTTCTTTAGAATTATGTATACATTTTAGAGATAATGGTGAGGTTTTCACAATTGTAAGGGTACAAGAAATCACTGATAAATTTTTAAATGTACAACAAGTTTTAATCTTCTCGTATTTTTTCTTTTTTTTTCAATTTATCTGCCTTTAATCATTTTTTTTTAAATTTAAATATTTGCTAAACATTTCAAGCAACAATTTGTTTTCAGTAATATCAAAATAAATTACCCTATAATAATGGAAAAGACACTTTTAAGTTTTGGATATTTATTTTAATTTCTCAAGAAATATTTAGGGGACTATTTTGTAAATTTAGAAGTATTTAGTTCATGCGATATTTTATACTCAGAAACAAGATTTAAAACTTTTAGGGATTACAGGAACCGATAATAAATTGTACAAGAAAACAAGTATTTTTGAACACCCTTCGCCAGAAAATCAAGCAATCAACTTGTAGCTTACACCGATTACTTTGTTTGTTATTTTCAATAATTGCATAAAATTTCATACACATAGCTTGAATATTTATAGAAATATGGACAAATTAATTTTTTTGCTCTCCGTTTTATTGCTTTAAAAATATTCACTAAAATTTTTTAAAAAAATTTGAGCAAATAAAAACTAAATAAAGAATTGTTGTTTTGAAACTTGAAACACAAACATGAGTATTTAAAGTAGTTCTTTTATATTGCGCATGCGCGATAAAATTTCAAATTTCTTTTTCATTATTTCGTAGTGACTCATATTTGGCAACTAATAAAAAAAAAGTCTGATTTGAATATTTTAAAAAGTTAAAGCAATTTTCTAAATGTAGTTTTTGTATATTTTGAAAGAGAACTGAAAAAAGTATTCTTTTGAATATTTTAAAAGATACACACTACCTTACAATAAATTAAGAGACATTTTCTGTTTTTGATTTTTTTAAATTTCTCAAGGAATACTACGAGGATTATTTTGTTACTTTAGATGTAATAAGTTCATGCGGTTTTTTATACTTACCAAGGAGGTTTAAAGCTTTCAGAAGTTTGAAAGACCGACAATAAATTACGAAAGAAATCAGGTATGTTTGAACACCTTATGCCAGAAAATCAAGTAATCAGCTTATAACTTGTATCGATTACTTTGGTTGTTGTTTGTAACGACTGCTTAAAATTTCAATAATTTGGCTTCAATGTTTGTGCAGATATGAACATTTTTATATAAGAAAAATTTCTCTCATGTTTTTTTTCTTTCTTTTTTTTTTTTTTTGCTACAGCTATAAAAGTATTTAATAAAATTAAACAAAATTGTTGGAACAATATAAAAATTAATTAAAAAGTCATTGTTTTAAAATTTGAACAAATTGTTTTAGAAATTCTGCAATATATGAGTATTTAAAGTAATTCTTTTGTATATGCTTGGGAAAAATTTCAAATTATTTTTTCATACTTTTGTAGTGAATTTTATTTGGCAAGTAACGAAAAAAAAATCTGATTTTAATATCTTAAAAATGTAAAAAGTTTTCAGCAAATTTCTAAGTAGTTTTCGTACTTTCTAAAGGAAAGCTCAGAATGATAAGAGGTTTTCCACATATTTAATTTTGTTCTTGCTGTCCAGTCGTTATAGGATTGTGTAATTTTCAATACTACATAGTAAAATTTGGGAAATATCTCTGATTATTTTAATCTTTCTTCTAAAAAGTACATAACCTCTTAGGGAATTGTTTGAAATTTTTCCTTTTACATTTTTAAGATAATTAAATAAGATTTTTTTGAATTAGTTGCCAAATACGAATTACTACAAAATTATAAAAAGGATTTTTCTAATTTTTTTCCACGCATGCGCTGTACAAAAGAATTATTTAAAAGAACTGCTCATATCTTGTACATTTTTTAACAATTTTTTTTCAAATTTTAAAACAATAATTTTGTAATTTATATTAAACTGCTCCAAAAATTTTGTTTAATTTTACTGAATGTTTTTAAATTTATAGCAAAAACAATGAGACAAAAAAAAATTTTTTTTATAAAAATGCTTATATTTCCATAAATATTCAAGCTAAATTTACGAAATTTTATGTAGTTATTGCGAATAACAACCAAAGTAAAAATAAATTACAAACTTATTGCTTGATTTTTTGTCATAGGGTGTTCAAAAATACTTGTTCTCTTTCGTAATTTATTGTCGGTCCCTAAATTCTCTGTAAGCTTTAAACTTCTTTGCAAAGAATGAAAAATTTAATTAAAAAAACTCTTCAAAAATTACAAAATAGACCTCTGAGTATTACTTAAGAAATTAAAAAAACAAAAAATCAAAAACCAAAAGTGTCTCTTCCATTATTGTAGGGTAGTGTACTATAATATCTATATCAAGATGGATTTTTTTTCTTCTTTTCTTGTCAGTCATAGTTTAAGATTATATACCAAAAATGAATTCTTTTATTTACACAATTTGTTATATATACAAATCTAAATCAACTTGTTCAGAACTACGTTCTGTAACTGAAAACCAACATATTTCTTACATGAAGAAAATCAGGTCCTTTAGAACTGGAAACACTTGCAACTGTCACAGACTGATGTCGTTACATAACCCTAGAGGCCTGTCCTAGATGTCCAGAAGTATGGGAAGTGGTCAAAGGAGATAACTGAGATACACCAAATAAAACTAGCTTTTCCAGTCTTTATCTCATCGAAAAAACTTTTTTCTTGAGTTCTGAGATTGAAGATCTTGATATATATGTTTCAGATTTTCATTTGGATTTATTGCACAGTAGTTCAAAGTGTCTATTAATTTATTTCAAAGTATGTGTTAAAATTTTTATAAGAATTTTAACAATATTTAAGTTGTTATTTTTTAAAATGGAATATTTTTTTTATATTTAGTCTTTGGATGAATTTAAAAATATCGGCAAAGCTTAATCAATTTGGGTGATGTTTTTAACACTATAATATGATTGAACTTGGAAAGGCTGTAATGATTACTCTGTAGAACATTTTTTTTTTTTTTTTTTCTATTGAATGAAATTTTTAACATAATTTATATAGATGCTTTCGTATCCCTGATATCAAACGGTTTCTATCTCCAATTAACAGTTTTTTTTAAAATTTTTTTTATTATTTTTTATAAAAGACATTTTAGTCTATTTCTTGTCACAATGTCCAAGTTTTAAAGTGATATATAACCAACGGTCACGTAAATGATGCGAAGTACTTCTAGAGAAGTTATGGAAAATCAATCAGATTGAAAGTGCATAGGAAGCCATGCCTGAAAGTGCGTTCACGGCTAGGGGCGCTTTTCTATGTACACCTGTTAATAATAGGGGAAGCGCCCCTATTATGAGCGCCTCTAGGGAAAGCGCCCCTAGAGGCGTATGACAACATTTCCGTGAGCAACGTTTGCTTGCCCTTTGTTATAGATTACGTTTTTAAACTTGTATATTTAAAACATGCCATTTAAAGAGATCTGTAGCTATAGCGGAAAAGTTGAATTCAAATTTAAAATCCCCACTTCCGATATAGGCAATATCAAGCATTTAATTAATGCAAAAAATGTTCCCAGCGTTATTAAAATAGTGTAAAAAAATTTTTTTTAGCTCTAAAAGTCTTATTCTATTTTCAATAATAACATTTTGTAAGAGATAAATCAAGGGGAAAGTTGGGTCCAAATTTTTTTAGCATTGTATTCACTGAAGTGGATGGTTTTTATAAATAATGCGCAAAAAACGGACCACAAAAAAAAACAGACCGCCTTGAATGACTTTTGATCTGATAATCGGATGTTCACGCTCTAGGACTCAATCTTAATGGTTCGTGGGGATGACCTCAAATATGCTAATTAATAATTTCAAACGATATTTAAAGTTGCAAAATCAGACGCAAAAACATACTTTCCTTGAATACTTCTTTTTTGACGGATTCTGGTTGCCGCAATCTGGGAAATATGGTCCCCAATGTTTGGTCAGAAGATCGACTAAAGGGTCCTAAGTTTGGACCCTTTAATGTTAATTTTATTTTTTGCGAATTTCGCCATATCTCGAGAACTTTTCAAGCGAATTGAAAAATCTTTGCTCACAATTATATAATTCGCTTGTTTAAAGATTATGCAAAAAATTTATTTCAGTAAATGCCTATTATTTTTTATTAATTCATTTAATTATAGTTGAAATTTTTTTATTTTTTATAATTTAAATTGTATATAATTTTTACGTCATTTTAAATTGCGTAGTTTTACTTGGAAATATACAAAATTTGAGCAAAGTCGGTTGAATAGTTCCTGAGAAATCAAATTTTAAATATAAAATAATATAAATATAAAATTCAATTTAACTATTAAACCAATTTCGTTAAAACTTTGTATTTTGCCATTGTTAATTAATTACGGTAAAATGTTGCAAAAAATTTGTAACCTTACAGTTCAAATTTTTGCAAGTATTATTAAAAAAATAATAACTATTTACTAAAATTTATTTATTTATTTAATTATCTTTGAACAAACGAATTTTATAATTGTGTTAAAACATCTATTAATTCACTTAGAAAATTCTTGAGATATGGGGAAATGCATCCAAAGTGCCGGTACTTTATAACGTAACTTGATACGGCATTTCTCACAGTGTAGTGTTTTTTTTAAGATAAGAATTAGCTTAATTTCAAACATGGATTTTAAATACGTTTAGTTTTCCTCAACTGTCTTCACCACATGTATAAGATCATACTTAAACCACCTTTTTATTTATACAGTTTGCGGAATGGTATTGCTTTTATGAATAAGTACATTATTGTATGTAAATATAGGATGAAGAACGTTCTCTCCGATGATAAAATTGAATCTTGCTGAGTGGAAACTAGTAGCATCAAGTATTTTTGGCATAGATCGATCAAAACATGCCACCACGCATAGGGACACGTTTTTTCCCTACCAGTCTACACACATAACACAAAATACATATCTCTCATTTTTCATGCCCAGGAGAGATTTTCAATATTTTTATTTTGTATAGTTTGAGCACGTTTTCACTTAAGAGCTTTTCTTTTATTTGAGACACGTTGAAATGAACAATAATACTTTTATTGCTTTTAAATTTGAAATAAACAGCAATTAATTTTAATACGTAAATAACTAATACTAATGATTTTAATAAATTTTAACCTTGCAGAATTTGTATATCTTTTATAAAGTCAAGTTTAGGCGAGAGAAACAAATAAACTAATACGTGTTTGGCAAACTTTTACATACGCATTTAGCTGCATAATTGAAACAAAAATGCTTCAAAATGCTATTCAATTTATTCATTTTAAAATCCTTATAAAACTACACAAAATATTAACCAATATATTTTTTATTACTAAGAAATTATTATTCCCCTATCAATCTCTCAATATACTAAAAACAAAACCACACAATACAATTAATCTAAATATTCCAAACAAAATAACATAAAAAACAGACTTATAAACAAGAACTTTCGAAAAGAACTTAATAACTTCTTCATACACTGTGTAAACTCCTGAGTGCGGCATCCGTAAAATCCATTTTTAAAGAAAAAAATTTTAATGTATTTTTTGTATTTTTTTCTGAAATATTTATCTAGTTACAATGATTCAACGACTTCAGAGTAGATACAATTGTAAAAAATATGGTACAGTATATACGGTACAGTGTAGGACGTCAAGAAAGCTGCGTATATATATTCTCTTCTTCTTCTCATTGGCACGACAGCCCAGGATGGGCCTTGGCCTTCTCAACAAGCCTATGCCAAGACATTCTTCCCTTAACCAAGGTTCTCTAGTTTCTTATCTTTAAAATTTGTAGGTCCTTTTCAAGGCAGTCTAAAAATCTTAGGTTTGGCCGTCCTCTTTTTCTTGTACCAGTTGGCCTGGCACTGACCTGTTGGCCTGCGTATATATATATATATATATATATATATATATATATATATATATATATATATATATATATATATATATATATATATATATATATATATATATATATATATATATATATATATGTATATATATATATATGTATATATATATATATATAAATATATATATATATATATAAATATATATATATATATATATATATATATATATATATATAAATATAAATATATATATATATATATATATATATATATATATATATATATATATATACAGCTCATTCAATTTAAAAAATATTTCGTTACTGCTATGTCACTGTTTTTATAATTTTTTTTAAAAAAAACGTCCTTGATGGAAAAAAGCACAAAAAATATGTTGTTTTTTTTAAAAAAAAGTTCTTTAAACAACTTTTGCCACTTAAAATTTTAATTTTCACTACTTTCAACTCTCACTATTGTAATTATCAACATAAAAAAAAACTCAGTGCTATTTTGTCTATTAAAAGAATACAAATGTGTTTTTTAGCCAAAAAAATTCAAAATTTTTTATATCGAAAAAACAAAGCTTCTTCACCTGAATTTTTTATTTATTGATGATTGTTATACTTTGCAGCATCATTCCAATAAAAGAGAAGTATGTTCACTTCTATAATATTATTTTTGCTTTGTTTTCGCTCTCTTGTACCATTCAAAAAATGCCCTTTAGCAGAAAATATAAAGGAATTTTTACTTCAGCAGTAATTATAAAATAGTTTTTACTTATAGTTAATAATCTAAATAAATTCTTTGAATAAAACATTTCATTAATTTTATTTTACAAAAGAGTGTTACAATCGTTAACATTTTATTGAAGAATGCATAAAGATTTTTTTAAAGCAAATTCTATTGGAAAATTGTATCAACCCGTAATTTCAACACGCTTTTCTTATCAAAATTAATCTATAATTTTCGAATCAGATCAGCTTATCTTTATATTGTGAAGCTGATACTCTTTGTGTATTATACTGGAATACTAATAACACAAATATGAGTAGGTACATTTGAGTTGCCAAGAATGATCAAGACATAACTAAGCATTAACATACTAATAGGGTTCAAATGATGATGGCCACTACAAAGATGACCCTAATGGAATGTTAAGTTCTCTATATTTCAGCTTTACCAACAGGCTCTACTTGTCCCAGTTTATTGAAGCAATAATTTACCTCTTGCTAACGGTAGAGGTTTAATGAAATAAGAGATTTGATAAAGATTAATTCTCCTATTTAGAATTATGTAAAATGACTAAAGTCAGAGATTAACTAATTCAGTTAGTAGAATGGTAGTTTGTGTTGGAAAGTTATTTTTATTATACAATAAAGTAAGATTGTTTTATTTTTCCTTTAATTATTATTGTTATGGATTTCTGCTATGTATTGGAATAAATGTGACTATTATATATATATATATATATATATATATATATATATATTATTATTATTATTATTATTATTATTATTAATCAGACAAATTATTCTATTTGGTAGCGAGACCTGGGCAATTAATAAATTAGAGGAAATTAGACTTCTCATTTTTGAAAGGAAGATCCTTCGGTCAATTTTTGGAGCAGTTAAGGAAAATAATATTTGGAGAAGTTTATATAATCATGAGATATACATAAATATAGATTACATAATATTTTGAGGGTTATTAAGGCATACAGGATCAGATGGCTGGGGTACGTTTTTCGGCTTGAAGATTTGGACATAGTTAAAAACAAAATTGAAGAACTAGAAGAACTGGACAAAATTGAAGAAGAGGGAGACCAGTTACAAGATGGTTGGACAATGTTGAGAAGGACTTAAAATTGTTGGGAATAAACAAGTGGACAAATCTAGTTCAAAGTCGCCCTTCCTGGGGGCAGCTAATTGAGAAAGCCTTGGCCTGCACTAGGCTGTAGTGCTGACGAAGAAAAATAATTATTATTATTATTATTATTACCAAATATTGTTGTTCAATGTACCGCTATTGAAAGGTGTACCTATTTTTCTGAGAAAGATAATAACACTGCATCATAATAATTTGTAAATAGTTTGTATATTATAAAAAAAAAAAAAACATTCGAATGAAATAATATTATTTTTAACAGAAAAACAGTGAATGGAAACATGCATTATATTTTTTTCTTTAAGAAAGAAATACATTAAATTTCAAAATAGATATCAATGAAGGCTATATAAAAAAAAATCTACAACGTTCCATTCAGAATTAAGCGCCTGGCATTTGAAATTTTATTTTCAAGGATTTCATGCATTTAATAGTTTTTTTTACTGCATTCTGATAAAATCTTGTGGATATGTTTTAAATTAGGCAAGTGTTTTCCTTTAAATAACGTGAAAAAAATGTAATGTAATTTATTAAATATAATTAATCAAATTTGTTTCTTATTAAACTTTTACGTTTAATTAAATGTGTCGTAAAAAGTATAAAATTTTTAGCAAGCTTAAAAGGAAACCTGTCACCAACATCATCAATTAAGTTATATTAGTCAAAACATGTCATTCTCAGTTTCTAATGCAGCAATTTAGTTACAGTAGAAAGCAATTTGCTCATTTCAAATCAAATTTGATAGTTACTTATGGTGACCATGTTTCATTAAAACGTGATCCACAATTAAATTACTCAGACTTCAGTTTTGTCAGATAACTTATTTTTTGTTTTATAGTTCTTTAAAGCAGTCGTGATTTCAGTTTTACGTTTAATAACATTGTCACAAACTGTTCATTATGACAAATTTTAAAAATATTAATAACTCTATACACTGTTAGAGTTTTCGTCCTGAAATTAGGGTAAAATTATCGGCAGCAGTCTGTCTATCGGATTAACCATAAAGTTTGTGTTGAGGAACATTTCTTAACATTTACGATTTTGGAACCATGAACAACTGGTACTGTTTAAAAATCGTGAATAGAAAACTATACGGCTTTGGAGCGTAGGTGTTGCGCCATTTATGCGTGAAGTTTTGTATTCTAATAGTCCAGGGTCACCAATTGAAGATTGCTGAACACTGGAAAATCTAAATTTATTGAAGGAATGGAAGAAATTTCGTGGTATCAATATCAATGCTGGGATTCGAATTTCATCTTTTTTATAGTTATTTTTCTTTGACTGATTTGATTAAATGTGATAAAAAATTTAATTAAATTGGTATTTCACAATTTTTTCTCCAAGAAATTTCTGAAAAAACTTTTTGAAGGTATACGACTGCCTTAAAACTCATTACGCGAAATTTTATTGCAGATTAAAATATCAATAGCTTATGTAACATTATTTATTGTTTTCCAAACATTTTTATCCCCTTTAAAATTATAATAATTTTACAAAAACAAAATATCTCTTTAAAGAAATTTATAGAATTTTCCTTATATTTCTTAGCTACTATAGGAAATGCCTGAAAATGCCATGATCATTTCCCATTTTTTTTATATGTTCAGGATTAATTTGCTTTTAAAATAAATACATATTTTTATGTTTATGTCTTAAAAAATTTTTGTCAATTTTTTAAAAATTTTTTTCCACTAAGAACTTAAGTCGTAAAACATAATAAATGAATTTCTAACATTCAAAAAATTAAAATTAGAAAGGCATTATGAGCTTTCTTGTCAAAGTTAGAAAAAAAATAGATGTATATATGGATCACAATGTGGAGTTAATATCGGGTATCTCAAAAAAGAATAAATTTTTTTTCCAATGCCCACCCGTGTTAACATTTTTCGTCAATTCAGCATTTACAGGGCGGATTTGTTGACCTCTCTTTCAGGGGCACCATATTAGGTCGGCCAACGTTGCTCCCATAGTAAGGACAGATAGTACATAGAATGAAAGAACATCCATGCCTCGCTCGGGATTCGAACCCAGAACCTTTCTGACGCAAGAACAGTCTCCTGACCCCTACACAGGCCGGTCGGCCAAAAAAGAATAATGCATTGAAAAATCAAATAAAGAAAAACGGTAGGAGTTAGAACTGCTAGCTTACTTTCGGTCTGCATAGGAAATTAAATAATTAATACTCGCCAAATTCAAAGTTAATTACAAATTTTGTCAATGGATGGCGTTGTTGATTGATTATTACTATCAGACAGCATTTTCTGCAACATCCTCACTGCTGTACTTTGCTGCTGCTAGTTATCGTAATTTTTCAAACACTCTTTAGTAGTTTCCCCCTTTATCAGAGCCCTTTGCTGGTGAACTTTGTAACTTGGTAAAACTAAACATGTACCTAAATATTTATACGTTTTTCAAATATTTAGGTAGATGTTTAGTTTTTAGTAAATAGTAATTGATAATGATTAGGCATAAGTGAACTTGTTAACTTTTGTCAATTTCGGAGAACAATTCTGGGCTTAAAGATATAGCAAACCGTACATACACTTTCCCTTTTTATTTAATGATTTTTTTCATCAATTATTTCTTGAAACATGTGGAATTTTACTGCTAATTACGTTTCTATTAAAAATATTTCTCTACTGCTTTATATTTATAAAATTGAACGAAAATGTGTAATAATTTACCGACATTAGAGCATTTAACAACTAAGGTCATTATTTTCTTTCTCCCAAAAACATCAACCAATATTTTGGTTAATAGTACTGAATATATATTTAAAGATTGCATAATAATCTATTCATTTTATTATTAAAATATTTTCGTCCATTTCAAAAATTTCTCATTAGTTTCGAAAAGTGAGAGAATAACACAACAAATGAACAACAATGAGAAATTCTTGAATTTAAAAAAAAAAAAAAAATTGTCATTCAACTAAATCTTCAAAGACGGAAAAATACAAAACTGTAACCTGAGTTTAAAGGAATGGAGCGAAGATTAAAATGATGCTTTCGAAGAAAGTGAACGTTGGGTGTATTTAAGCTTATCCTTGCTGGAGAATACAATAGTCCGACGCGTGGAAGAAACTGCTTACGTAAAAGGAAGTTGCGAAAAGTTTAGAGATTAAAAGATTTCGCAAAACTCTTTTATTTGAGGATGGATTGAATAGATAGAAAAATCGAATAGTCTTTTAATAATAAAATAATTGATTAAGTTTTGAAATAGTATAAAGTATTTCGAAATAGTATTAATTATTTTGAAGTAGTAAAGACATTTCAAATATTTAGGTGCAGGTTTAGTTTTTTAGTAAATGGTAATGATTAGGCATAATAGAATATGGAAAGTGACTATCTGTTTACGAAATTAATATGTTTTAATTTGTGTCCTTTACAATATTAAATGCTTTGCAAATTAAGTCGACAATGAAGCATAATTTGTAGATAACATGGCAAATTTATGATAAAAGGAAAATTACTTGTTTAATTTACTACTTCGGAAAAAAAGTTTCAAATAATTGTTCTCTGATCTCATTTGTTTTTATATTGTAGTATTGGCTGGCAGTTTTTAGGTTATAAAGATTTTAAGGAATCATTAAAACTTCAAACATCCGTTAGAGTTGTTTAATAAAATGAGTTATTATTTAACATTTTTTGATCGAAATATCAGAAGCACTGCAAATTTATAAATATTCATTTAATTTAAACTCATTATTTAATCAAAATATCCAAATATAAGGAATTAAAACGGATAAAACGGAATATAAAATAAAACTTAATGTGTCTGTGATATTCTTAAATAACCCAAAAATGTCTATTCCCTTCATTTTTATTAAAATTACAGAATTTGTTTATTATTACTTTTGTCGTTAATGAATTGATTTTTTTTTATCAAGAGCTTGCAAAATATGGTAGTAAATGCAAATTTTAAATAATTGTTTCATGTAGAACTACTTGTATTCATTTTTTTACACAGAGAACAAATTCTGGTAAAATTACCATACTGTAAGATAATGACATTTCTGATAATGAAAGTTCTGGTAAGAAAAGCAAAAATATGCTGTATTTAAACCTTTCTGTTGGCAAATTTTATATGGTAACAGTTTACCCTTAAATTACGGTTTTCAAAATTAACGCTCTTATTCTTACACATTTAGAAAAAAATGCAAAAATTGAAAAGTAAATTGGAGATAATAACTGATATTCATGCTATATTTTAGGGTATCATGATAATTTTACCACATTTGCTAAATTTTATCGCAGATTGTAAAATAATGCATTGTTGTCATTTTTTTCCAAAGTCACTACCAAATTGATTGGGTTAAAATTATCAAACTCTTTGATGTTCCCATAATGCCAGAAGCATTGTTAATTTTTCGATATTCTGATAGTTTTGACTTTTTCTCGGTATATTAAACATTAGTTGTCAAAAAGGAACAAAGTTTTTCTAACAGCTGTACCAAAAACTGATACTTAAGAACATAGTTTTATCACTGCATCAGAAATAGAAATAGTGCTAGCCGAAATCATCTGTAGCAAGTGATTTAATGCATTTTGGCTAACATTAATTGAGAAATTTTGAACTAACTAAATAATAAACGTTCCGACGGTGTGAGGTTATCACATCCAAAAAGAGTTACTTTTATAAAAGATAGGAAGGATTTAAGACTTAATTCTGTTGTGTGTACTAAACTATGTAATCAACAATGCCTCTTCATTTGAATTAATTATTGCAATCACGCAGGTAATTACTGATTAGTGTATCTCTTCACGAAGAAGAAAAAAATCTGGTAAAATTACTGTTCTGCATGGTAATGAAATTTCAGGTAAAAAAAAAATCACATATTTAAACCATTCATTTGGTATTTTTTCTATTTGGTAACGATGTACTGGAATTCCGGTTTTTAAAATTATAGTTCTATAATCATTTAGTAAAAAATAGATATAAAACTGAGAAGTAACTTTAATCAAATAAATAGTTTTTATGCTATACTTTAAGGTATCATGATAAAATTACCAAGTTTCCCAAATCTTTTCACGTATTATAAAACCATATTTATTATTAATTTCACCGAAATCTTTACCACAGCACAGCACTTTTAGAAAAGTTACAGGAGTTCCCAAAGTGCCAGAAATACGGTAAATTTTCCCATATTCTGGTAGTTTTGAATATATTTCTTTTTCTCAGTTCAGCATATCACAATATATATATATATATATATATATATATATATATATATATATATATATATATATATATATATATATATATATATATATATATATATATATATATATATATATATATATAAGTTTAAAATGAAGAAAAAGCAAAGGTAAATTACAGACAAATGAGTAAAATTTTGCCAAATAAAAAGAAAAATTTAGATAATTTATATTTCGTTATTAACTTTCAACATCCTATTTTCGATAAGATCAAATTTCATAATATTTTTGAAAATTTTAAAACTTTATTTCCATTAAAAAATTTTAACATTATTAAAAGCTTTAAATATAATAAATCTCTTGGTAGAACTATATTTAATTATAATGATTTTAGCAAAAATTTAGGGAGTATTAACATATCCGATTTTGAATGTCACTGTGAGGAAGAGAAATATTTTGATTTTATTGATAAACATCATAAACATATTATTACTGGTAATTTAAATATTATAGAAAACTTAGAACTTAGGAATGATAAAAGGCACAAAATTTAGACCCATTTACCATATATCAATCAATAAAATTCTAAAATACTTTCTTAATGATCTCAATAATATTTGTTTAAAGATATCGAATAGATTCTCTTTACCTTTAGGTATGTTAACAGAATGGAAATGGGGTGTTTATTATTACTTTAAAAGCTTTATAAGGATAATTTAAATAACAGTAACAATCCAACATTTTTTTCTAATATTGTTCAATCAATTAAGCAACTTCAAAAAAATTTTGTAATTACTCCCATAGACAAAGCTAACAATAATTATGTAATGTTCGGCAAAAAATTCTATGTTGAACTTTTAAATACGGAATTAAAAAATAGTAAAAATTTTAAACTTAGTAATTTGAATAATAATATTGTCATTAAAAAAATTTTAGCTTTATATAAGAGATTAAAAATTAAAATTAGCAATATACAATTTCCTTACTTAATTATCAGTCCGAAATTTCATAAAATTCCCGTTAAATTTATAACTATCACATGTGGATCTAATACTTATCTAACTAAACCTGGCACCATTTTCTCTAACTACTTAAATAAAATTATTAACAGTATTTCCAAAGAAGGCTTCTCTTGGATTATCACTAATAATAAACCGATTTTAGATTTCATTAAACATAATAAAATTAATTCTATGGCAACTTTTGATTTCCAGGATCTTTTCAATAGCATTCCCCTTTCTAAACTAAAAGATGTCCTTTTGAATTATTACTATGATTTCAAAAATATCCTTTGTTGCGATTTTGATTATTGGGAAATTCTGATTAATTTTTGTCTTTTTAATAATTATCTTTACAATGGAATGGATATTTTTCTTCAAATTGATGGAATACCACAAGGTCCTAATTATTCATCTCTCTTAACTAACTTATTTTTGCATTATTATGAAAAAAATTACACTCTTAGTATTAAATTTGTTTTTAGATATATTGATGACTTAATTATCTTTAATTTTCAAGACTATACAATTTTATTAAATGTTATTTACCCCGAGGAATTAATATTGCTTCGTAATCATGATGATAATTTTAATTTCAATTTTTTGGATTTGGGTATTATAAAAGAAGAAAATATCTGCTTTGTTGATTTATACGATAAAAGAAATGATTTTAATTTTAATATAAATAAACTAATTACTTGGAATTCTAATGTTTCTAGGAGCATCTATTTAAATACCACTTTTAATGAAATTAATAGAATTAAAAGAATATGTAGTAATGGTTATTTATTTAAAAAACAAATCGATAAACTCTTTCAAAATTTGATAAAAAACAATAGATACCCAACTAAAGTAATAAAATTCTATAAAAAATCATTGAGTTAATCGCATATTTTGTAAATATACTTACTAAAAATTTTCTTTATTTATACAATTTTCCCATGTGCAAATCCATTTCGGGTAAATCCGTGGCCAAAAACATTTTTTACTAATGTTTCTTCCTTAATTTGTATAATGTTTCCTTGTGCAAATCCATTTCGGGCAAATCCTTGGTCAAAATTATTTACTAAAAAAATTTCTTTATTAAAAAATTCCTTTGTTAATTTATAATATTTTTCCATGTGCAAATCCATTTCGGGCAAATCCGTGGCTAAAATTATTTACTAAAAAATTTCTTTATTAATTTATACAATTTTTCCATGTGCAAATCCATTTCGGGCAAATCCGTGGCTAATATTATTTACTAAAATAAGTTGTTTTTCTTTTTTTATTTTTTCTTTGTTAATTTATATAATTTTTCCATGTGCAAATCCATTTCGGGCAAATCCGTGGGTAAAATTATATACTAATAAATTTCTTTGTTAAATTATACAATTTTTCCATGTGCAAATCCATTTCGGGCAAATCCGTGGCTAAAATTATTTACTAAAAAGATTTCTTTGTCAATTTATATAATTTTTCCATGTGCAAATCCATTTCGGGCAAATCCGTGGCTAAAATTATATACTAATAAATTTCTTTGTTAAATTATACAATTTTTCCATGTGCAAATCCGTGGCTAAAATTATTTACTAAAAAGATTTCTTTGTCAATTTATATAATTTTTCCATGTGCAAATCCATTTCGGGCAAATTCGTGGCTAAAATTATGTGCAAAACTGGCAATTCATGTATCTTTCTCTTTTCTATTTTATATTCTTTTCTTAAATAAATATTTATTTTCTAAAATTATTTATAGTCAACTTCTTTAAATTATCCAGTATAATATTACCTCGCGCACATCCGTTTTCTAATCCATCCTTGGTAACTAACAAATCAAACGGACTTCAGTAATGCAACAAGAACGTACTTTAAACTCCTCTAGTTACACTCAATTTGCGCTTTTGTTTTCATAGTTTTCATATTTTTCAATCTTGTTACTTATGTATATATATATATATATATATACAGGTGGTTATCAAAATAATGGAAACACCCTAGATTTTGAAGGAATCCTTTTCGAATCATACCAATTCTGAATAGTGTTTAGAAGAATATTGTACCATTCTTCATGGAGATATTGTGAAAGTTCCGTGAGAGATGCCGGTGGAGGATATCGATTCCGGATTGAAAGCTCTAAAATAGACCACAACGGTTCGATTATATTAGGGTCTGGGGACTATGCGGGCCAAGGTAGATGTTCCACTTCATCCTCATGTTCATCAAACCTTATTGAACAACTCTGGCTGCATAAATAGGGGCATTATCATCCTGGAAAATTCCATCTCATGCAGGAAACAAAATTTGCATCATGGGATGGACCTGGTCAGTTAAACCTTCTCTTTACTTCTCCCCAGTGATATTTCCTTTCAGGGTTACGATTGGACCAGCAGAAAACCATGACACGGCTGCCTATACAATGACCGATCCCCCTCCATGCTTGACAGTTGGACGGAGGCAATCAGGATCATACGCTTGTACAGGTGTTCTCCAGACATGCACCCGACCTGTTGTGGGGAAAAGTGTGAAAGATGATTCGTCTGACCATATAACAGTCTTCCACTTATCAATCGACCTGGTTTTGTGGTTGTGGCACCACTCTACGATGCGTTTGGCATTAGCATCTGTGACAAGTGGCTTGGGAATCGCTGTTCTGCCGTAAATGTTCTCCTTATAAAGGTATCTCCTAACTGTAATTGTTGACACTGGAGAATCTAGATGCTGATTCAGCTCTGCGGTCACTTTGGCTGAAGTTGTTTTCTTTTTAGACATTACAATCCGCTTCAATACCCGTCGGTCTCTTTCACTCAGCTTCTCCTTTCGTCCACTATTTTGCTTTGCTGAGCTTGTCTTTTCACGCTGTGTGTATGCTGTCATGACTTTAGACACCGTACCGCTAGAAACGCTTAAAAGCTGGGATGTTTCGGTCACTGTTGCTCCAACTAGTCGGGCTCCTACAATTTGGCCTCTCTGAAAATCTGTGAGGTCTGACATTTTATGCTTCTGAAAAAAAATCCAAATGTAGACAAGCTCTCTAAAGCTCTCTCATACCACCTAATATATGTACTTTTAATATTAAAAAAAACTGGTAGCTACGATTATATTTTAATGCTTATGAAGCGAATTCTTAAATGTCCTTTTTATTCACAAGTGTTTCCATTATTTTGATAATCACCTGTATATATATATATATATATATATATAAGTTTAAAATGAAGACAAAACAAAGGTAAATTACAGACAAATGAAAAAAGGAGGGGGGAAATAATTAAAATGACAAACAACTGGGGAAAGAAAAAGAATTAATTAATTAAAAAAAAAAAGAAAAAACGATAAAGTTTTTTTTAAAAAACCAGAAAATAAAAGATATAATCTTTTCATCAGCCCACACGATTATATCCGAAAAAGAGTGCTTTCTAATATTGTATCAATATAGCCAAAGCAAAATATGAAAACTATGAAAACAAAAACCTTCTTTTTCTGTTTTTTTTGTATTTATTTATTTTGCTATATATATATATATATATATATATATATATATATATATAAATCATTAATTAAAATTTGACAGGTTTAATTAACCTTCTTTATAATATATATCCTATTGTCAAATCTTCTTTTGTTAACTATTTTGATGAGGTGAATATAACCGTTAAATAATAATTATCGAGTCTTTATGCAACTATAAAAAATATAATTTTGATAAAATTATTCGGATTTAAAATATCAAGTATTTATTATAATATTAATATAATAAAACTGATTTTAAAATAATAAAAAGAACAAAGCTTATGATTTTTGCACTTAGCATTGAAATTCCTCTTGTCAAAAAAATTTCTACGCCACTGTTCAATACTTATAATTTGTGCAATAAAAAAACTAATAAAGTAAATTTTGAAAGATAATCTTCTTTTAAAATTTAAGAACCAATAAGCTATATCTCTCTTGCCCTCCTCTGTCATACAACTAGTCTTAATGAAAACTACTTCTTTAATTCGATTTTCCATTCTAAAACGACAAAAAAGACATGGATCATTACTGACTTGAAGCAATAAAGCTACTCGAGATAATGGTACGAAAATAACGGAAAAGAGCTTTTCTTTACACACGATCACTGGGTGTGCCTAGAAGTTTGTTAAAAGATACCGATCGCACAAATCATAACTAATATTCAAAAGTGACAAAGGCCCTTAAGATATTTTCAAAGTTAATGATGCTTCTTAAATTACCTAAATCGCGTCTATCTCAATTGCATTGTCTGTCGCTAATTAAGCAAAACAAAAAGCTCTTTTCAGGTAAAGTTACTTTAAGCTGTAATTAAAGAATTACAAAGGATCTGATCAGTTTAATTCCACCTAAAACTTTCATCTGCAATAAGACCAAAATAATTAAAGTTGCATTTTCAGCAAACGAATAACTCGAAACTCTTGGTGATTAAGGATTAAATGCAAAAAAATTATTCAAAATACAGAATATGCTAATCAGATTTTAAATTCTTAGAATACATATAACAATGTGTTCTAGTAATAAAGCTTAATTTACAACTTAAAATATATTAATTATTTTAAATTGTGAAGGAAACGATACTATTAAGCAATTTTTTCTGCTTATCTACTTCTGTCAAAGAGGTTTATTTTTTCTTGAAACTCCGATAAATACATATACATAATCTTTGATATATATACACTAATTAACACATATTGCACATCCGTATAATTTTTTGTCAAGAACATTCTTTTATGAAGGGATCTAGGAAAAAGATACTATTAGTCATGATTTTTTTTTTTATTTCTAAAGAGTTTTACAATTAGTTATTTTTTCAAGCTGTTAAAATAATTATGTTTATATGCAAAGATAAGACTAGTTTCCGTTTTCCCCCGATTTAAATTTAAGTGGTGCCTAGAGTTAAAATCCTTTCATTATTTTTCGATGCTTTTTTTTAAACCGATGTATCTCAAAACTTATGAAAATGTAACAAAATAACTGCATGAAGTTTGGAAAAAAAAAACGATTTCTAGTGTGATTGAGATTAAACTAAAATATTTCAAAAAAAAATTCCTTGATGTCAAAATAAAAAAGAATAAAAAATATTTAATGTTGACATTTTCACGTTTGAATTTTAAATCTTGTTTTTAAAAGTTATTAATATTTTTGGTTTTTCATAATCCCACTCTTAATATATATTTTTAGAATCTTTGCATGAAATGAAGTTTAGCTACACCTAGGGGTTGCAAATTAATATTTAAGCTAGAAAAGACAAAACCGCTTTCGGAATATGGCAAACAATTTTGTAGGAAGAGGGATTAAAAACTTCAAAATCTGCTTAATTGCGCAAAAAAAAAAAAAAAAGAAGAAAATTAAGGAGTTGAAGCGATTATCAGAACTATCTCAAGTTTCAATCGAGAGAATAGTCCTAGAATTTTTTTTATACCAGTCTCTTTTATGTTATACCAGTTCAAAGTGATTTTTTATGCTTTAATAGCGTTATAGTTTTTTTTTCTATTTGTAACCATCATCGTATAAACGATATTTATGAGAAAGTTTGAGAAAATATCTACTTAAGGCAGTGATTATGAAGCTGTGTTTATCACTTAATGCATGTTCATCCGTTTATTAATTTTTTACATTATTTTTAGATCATGGAAAATAATACGAGAATTAAAAACCAATCGATGTATAATTCCACTTAATTTTTTTCAAAATGAATCTTTAAATTTTTACGGGAATCTAATTAATATTATAATAATCTTTGCAAGTGATATAAAGTTTAGAGGACACTGTATAAAAAAGGGTTTCTCAAAATTTAGCTAATATGTGGCAAAATAGCTCCGAAACAAATAATAGCCGAATTTGAAAATCTCATGCATTCAAATTTGAAACTGAATGTACTCAATTTTGAACAAAATGCATAGTTTCAAAAGTGATTTGGAGAGAGGTGTTGGTTTGACTGCCAATAGGATTCGAACCAAGAATCGCTGGTTTAGTAGAAGAAATAATGCCCTAACAAGCATAATTTGGCGCCTAGGGGGAGGAGTTAGGAATCTTTAAATAATGACCACAAAAATGATATCTCATGATATACTAATTTCCAAGTTCAATGATACAAAGTTTTGCAATATGGAAAAAATGTTCCCAATAACTTAATCAGGAGATCAGTAAACTTAGTTTTCCTTTTTTTGCCTGTATCGCCACAGATTAAAAACTTTTAAGTGAATGAAACGTATCTCATTTTTTGTAATTTCGATGGCTATAAAGCTCTCTCTGGACTGGGGTATACAACTATGGTGGTTAGCGGTATAGGTCCTTGGTTGAAATCCTGCTGGGAGTTAACGAACATCTCTCGCTCACAATTCTATCTCTACATCACTTTTGAGACTATGCATTTTGCTCAAAAACGAGTATGCTGTTTAAATTTTGAATACATTGGGTTTTCAAATACTAGCATTAGAGAAATTTATTTTCGTGGAGAACTTTTTAAGGGAGACTAGCACGCATTTGCGTTACAAGGAGGGGAAAATCTCGTACATCTCCCACACTTAGACTAGATACTTTTGACATAGCTGACTAAATTTTAAATAAATAATAAGGACGGTGATTACAAAACACTATAAAGTTATTACCTAATGGCAAAATGGGTGTTGTTTTGGGTTTGATGGCGTGCGCACTTTATTTGGACATCGTCACACTGTTCAACAGTGTTCAAGAGTATTAGTAAGCAGTGCGCATGCGTTGCTATTGCTGCTGTTTGATAATTTTTTTTCCCTTTGAGAATTCTTTTTTTTCCCTTTTAATTTTGATATATTCATTAGTTCATCAGTTGGTATATATTATTCTACAGTTGGTGAGTTTATTTTTGAGATATGGCACCAGAGCAATCCCTTAAATACTTCACGAGTTGTGATTAAAAGAGAATTTAATCATTTCAACGATATTTTTTTTTTTTACTGTTTTAATTACGAATCAGAAATTCTAACCTACAGTTCAATCTGGATCGTTTTCAATACTAATTCAGGTGAATATCACAAATAAAAAGATTCTCAAGCTGATTGACACGTTCCCAAAAGTTATAGTTGAAACAAGAATAAAAAAACGACTCAAAGGCCTAAACTTACCGAGGCTGAAAATGCTAATGCCAAAGAACGTAGACGGTTATACCTTAAGCGTTACACACAAACTAAAAAACGAAAGGATTCTGTTCATAAGCCACTCTTAAATTGAACTTTGAAAAAAAAAACAAAATTAGACAACAATCATTTTGCCAATGGGTAACCCTTCGGCGATTACAATTTTTTTATAATTTTAATAGAAATTAAATGGAAAACATTCCCCTCTTATTAATTAATTTAACTCTTCTTTTGCTTATGCCTCTTTTTTTTAAAAATCAGTTCTCAGAAATAATAAAAAATTTTAATGTATTCAGGTATAAAGAAAAAAATCATGAATTTAGTAATAACATATTTTATTTTAGTTTATAACCGTCGTTGAAGAGTTGACCCGACTTTTGGCTTACGACTACTAATGTTCAACTCAGTAACCTTGTTATTTTGAACCCAATCCAGAAGACAAAGGAACTCTTGGATCAAGTATGAGGAGAAATTTGCCTTAATGGAAGACTTATTGACCTAACTAACCCACATCTGCGTTACAGAGAGAGGAAAACCGCGAAAACCTCCCGCAGTTCATCTGACGAAAAGGGGACTCTAACCCATGAGCCATCTAACGCATGAGGATATTTTACATCAGTACTGTAGTCGGTGCGAGCCGGGTGCAGAATTCTTACTGAACAGTCATCGATGTGACTCGAACATGGGTCACCTCGGGATGCAAGCGCTCTATCCCCTGAGCCACCACGCCTCTATTAAAAGAGCTTCTTAAAATTACGCAAACATGTGCCAATGCAGTTCTGAAACCAATATACTTAACCCAGGAGTTCCCTTGTCTTCCAGAAAATTACAAGGCTACGGAGTTGAGCATTAGTATTTTTAAACACAAAAATTGATCGGCTGTTCAACGATGGTAGTGAAAAATAAATTTTTAAATACCTTTTAACACTTTGTATTAAAAAAAAATTACAGTAAAAAAGCACAGAATAACTATTTGAGATCTATTAAATTAAATTTTAAAACTCTATAAATATTTAAAAAAAAAAAATAAAAATCTCAACCACAAATCTCAATAGATTGTAGGGCGTTCAATACAGAAAATAAATTGTTTTTCTTTGAAATCGCAAGAAAAAAACTTTTTCTGAAGTTATATCGAGCAAGTTATATGCAACTCAACTCACATGGGAGAATCCCTGGTGAGTGTTTCCATTTTAAAAAGTGATGAAAAATAACAGAGAACTGAAAAGAACTAATATACGTCGAAAATGTATTCATCAATTTTACTTTATATTCGATAGCTTTTATTTTTTGAATCAAAGAAGTTCTCAAGTAGTCTGGGAAATAAGTATTCTCTGAAATTACTCAATACCAAATTCTTGCCCTTCCCATTCAATATTATCCGTATCTTCACTATATTTCTCATCGGGATCGTTTCCAGAGTAAAATAACATAAATGAAAAATTGCCAAAGCATCTGCCTTTTGTTAGTCTTGTGGCTAGTTTTTCTTGATTTCTGTGATCGAATGTTACATTATAAATGTACTGGTATTTTTAGGTTAGTAATAAAAGAACTACAGACAGTGACAAAAGTTATTGCACAGTGAGCCAACAATAAATAAATAAAAATGAAATAAATAATTAAATAAATGAGCCACCATGAATAACTTTTGATCTAATGATCGGATTTTCTTATTCTATGATTCAATCTTATTGGTTCAAGGAGGTGACCTCAATTATGCTGATAGGCTAGTGCTCACGATACTTTAAGTTACAAAATTAGACACAAAAACGTATTTTCTCTGATTAAACATACCTTTTTCCGACGCGTTCGAATTTCTGACTTCCAAAATATAGGGGTTAACTGCAAATTAGGAAATATGATTCCAATAATTTGGTTAGATGAGCGGTCCAAAGTTTGGTCCCCTTAATATTAATTTGATTTTTTGCTTATTACGCCATGCCTCGAGATCGTTTTAAGCTAATTAAAAAGATTTTGCACACAATTCTAAAACTCATTTATCTGACAAATAATTCAATATAAAAAATAACTTTTACTAGATATTTATTTTTTCTTTATTTCATTTAATAATAGTCGAAAAAATTTGAAAAACATCGTGTATTTAAAATTTGATTTCTCAGGAACTACGCGATTGATTTTGATCATATTTTGTATTTTGCCATTAAAATTAAATTTTTTGAATTGATATAAATGTATACTTTATGATTTAAAATTTTTTGAGAAATAATAAATAAAATATTAAAAAATTATAAATATTTACTAAAAGTTACTTTTGATATGAAATTATCTTTGGATAAACCAATTTTTTAATTGTGCGCAAAATTTTTTTAATTCGATTAAAAAGTTTTCGAGGTAAGACGAAATACGCAAAACAATAATAAAATAAACATTAAGAGGTTTAAACTTTTGATTGCTTTCCTGGGCGCCAAACTATTTGGACCATATTTCTCAGATTACGGCATTCCCTCTAAAGTTTGGAAAAGGATATTTTTGTATTTGATTTTGCAACTTAAAGTGTCGTCTGCACTAATTAAATAGTATATTTGAAGTATTCCCTATCGAACTATTAAGATTGAGTCCTAGAACGTGAAGATCCGATCATTAGATCAAAAGTTTATCTAGGGTGATCCTTTTATTTTTTGCACACTGGACAATTACCTTTATTTTAAAGTCTCTTTAAATTAATTGGTAAACAAATACAGTGAAGCTATTTTACTTACTCATAACGTTTTATTTGAAACTTCACTCTCTAATAATAACAATAACAAAATATATTTCCCTTTTATTTCAAAGGAAATATCGTTCAAGGGACTTATGAGAACTCTGCAGAAGATGGGCGAGAATATTCCTTCGTTTATAGTACAGAAAAAACATGTTATAACAAATATATGTTATAACAAACACATGTTATAATAAAAGCAGATTGAATAGTCATTAAAGTGAGCTTGTCGTTATAAATAAATACAAATACTGAATTGCAAAATAGCAATGGAAAAGACTTGAGTGCAATAGTATTCAATAGCTTTTGACATCATTCATAGCACGTGTTGTTAATTTTAAAAGTTATTTGCCGCCAAAAAGAGAAATGGTACCATGGGAGATATGTAGTCAACATAAGGCTTATCCTTTTTAAATGCGTCTTGGGATTACTTAACATAGTAGAAAAAATTTGAAAGGGGAAAGATTAAAATTTCTGAATCTCAAAGGTGTTTCCTAATCACCACCCTTAATATATATTTTTAAAATTCTTGTGACGAAGAAAAAAATTATTGAAAAACTGCCATATTGTTTGGTAATTACAGTACTGCATTGTACAAAAATATCAATTTTCCTAGAGAAAAAAAAATTCAGTCAAAATTACCATACTTTTATTGTAAAAAGAATCACAATACTGATAAGTAATACATAATGTACGGTATTTAAACTATCAATTCTCTAATTTTCTAAATTCTGGTTTTAAAAATTATAAATCTTATTACATTTAGTGACAAATACCAAAATTAAAAGTAAGATTTAAAAAAAAAATGATTTTTGTGCCATGCTGTAAATTACCACTATAAAATTACCAAATTTTTTTTCAGAACTGTTACTCATTTTACCATTTATTTGGTAATTTTAACCTTTTGAAGTCTATCCCTCATACCAAATAGAATGGTAATAATCCGTTTACTTTTCTACAGTTTAGTCAAAATGGTTGTTTATTTAAAAGGCTGACAGGAGTTTGATGACGATGAATTTTTTTTTAAATTTAAATAGTTTTCAATATTATAACAAAAGATAAAGGGGCATGATTTATGTTGAATGTTGAATGTTTAAAGTATTTTAAAGATACTAAATTCAGATATATCAAACCACGCTTTATCAATATGTTATGGGTGTTGTGGGATTTACTTATTTAAATACATACGAGAGTTTTCTTGTAAATACAAAATACAGCTTAAAACTCTTTTCAAGTTGAAAAATAGCTAGCACAATTTTGCGAAGAAAAAAAAGAATCCACTGTTATAGCGGGATTCGATCCCCCTACATTTGCACTTCAAAGCAGGGGAGCCATCCTATCTGCAAAAGATCAAAATTGCGATGGCATGTCATCCTCAGGAATGTTTCCCAGACCGTCGCCAACAGCCCATTATGCAGCTCGAATGTATCGAATGATCGAATGTTATGTAGCGAAAACAATTTATTTATTTATTGTTACACTTTGATTCGAACAAACTAGTTTCATTTTAAATAGAGCTTGGCGTCGTGGTGACTCTGCGGAAACAGAGTTCACCTTCCAATGAGGTAAACCGGGTTAGAATCCCAACGCTGCACAGTGGGCCGGAAGACCATGATCTTTGGCCAAAAGTCAAAATTAAAGTTTCAACTAAAATATGTTTAGGCAGTTTTAATATTGCCCAAATTAAGTATTCATAATCATTCCAAACATTATAATTTATTTTTTGGACTGACAAGAGAACAATGTAGTGAAAAATAAGTTAATTTTTTTTTTAAAGTAACTTTTAAATTTATATTTCAGAAATATATAAAAGAATTACACCTTACTGTTGCATTTTTATCAGAGTAATTAGTCTAAAATTATAGTAAAATTTTTCAGTTTGTTGAATTAGTTAATACTCTTGACAAACTTATAGTTTATATCTTATCATTTGACATTTTACAATGTTTGACTCACTTTCGAAACTTATCTCCAAAAGGTTCCACGAGGTAATTAGCTAAACTTTTTTTCGTTGTCTTCTTTGATGTTTCTTCTTTCAAAATAACTTGCCCTATTTTGCCCATAGTGGACTAATCAAAAGGCATTGCATACTGCATTTTGATGGCATTGCATAGTGCCATCAAAAGTGGACTAAATATACCGAAAAACAAAGATTATGTTTTTTTCATGTTTTCGCGTTATTTCATAATTAATTCGCGCTATTTTATAATATTACTTCAGAAATATAATTTGCTTTTCATTTTTAATATAAAATTACGAAAATTATTATATTTTCATTTCTATTTTTAATTATTTAAACGTACTATATTATTTTTTTTTCTTTTACTCGCCATATTTCAGTCGCCATTTTGTTTCTTGTTTTTTGGGAATTTTTAGTGTATTTCAAAATTTCAACTATAAATTCAATTTACCTGTACATGAAAACTCCCAAATTTTGAAACAAATTTTATCAAAATACTAATTTTGGCCACGAAACCTTGGATACTGGCCCACTGTGCGCTGCCTGGACGATTCGAATTCCGCACCTGGCTCACACTGACCACACTACTAACATAAAATATCCTCAGTTGTAGACGGATCATGGAATAGAGTCCCCTTGCCACCAGGCTTTCGTGATTTTATTTTCTATGCAACGCAAATACGGGTTAGTTCCTTTAAAAAGTCCTCCTCGAAGGCAAGTTTCTACAATACTTGATCCAGGAGTTCCCTTGTCTTCTGGATTAGATTCAAAATTACAAGGCTATGGAATTGAGCATTTGTAGTCGTAAACCCAATAAATTGGTTCGGTTGTCTAACGACGGTTATAAAAAAATGTAGCGCTTGGCAAAAAAACAAGGCTTCTGTTAAAAAAAAATTAATAAACATTGCTATTATAAATTTATTTATTGTTACATATGCAAGTTTGTTTGCTCATTACATGGTACGATTTATTATTAGCCCTAGTCAAGTTGAAAGACAGATAACGGGTTTGAATCCCACATACATATTTCTGATATCTTTCATGATGGGTAGCTACATGGTAAAAATTACCATGTTTATTTATTGAACATGGTAAATTTTACCATATTCTAGTTGCTTTGAAAATACTTTTTCTCTCATTGCAATTTATTAATAACACACTTCTTCTTACTTCACTTATGAACTAAAAAATGTATTACTAATACACTTGGACTTCAGCTAAAAAATTTTCAACCATTAATTATAAATATTTTATATACAATTCTTAAAGCGAACATGATCCTTTATAATATATTTTTTGTGTTGATTTAATCTAAAATCGTTAAATAAAATATCTTTCTTTAATATAATAATAAAACATCCAAGCCTTTAATTTCTACTTAAGAAATATAATTATTTTTACTGACAAAACACAAAGTTTTACTTAAATAAAAGATTTAATCATAAATTACAAATATTAAAATACAATCCTTTAAATAACTAGTACGATTAATCAACTTGTTCTTTCATCTTTCGTTCAATTTTTTCTATTTTAACGAAAAAAAACTTTTTCCTAGATAATAAATGAAACTTTCTAAATTGTTTATAACTGATATTAATAATGAACTTTCTACAAAGGCTAAAACATTATTTTCAATTATTAAAGACCGAAATATATCTCTGTTAACAACTGATAACGTTCTTAATAAATAACATAATTAATAATCTTTATCATCTCTTTTCCCTTATACGTTTTTTTCCATTTTTATCCTTGTATCCATCATAATCTAAAGCTCGAAAAGTATAGATCTCATCTTTAATGGTAACATCTGGTGGCGGTATTATTGAGCTTTATTTCTTCTTTTTTAGCATTTTGATTAAAGTGCTTGTGGTATAGGAGTTCAGTCCATAATTATCTAGATTTTTTTTTTTATTTACTTTCTGGCTTCTGATTTCGTACTTGTGGTTTCAACATTGATCCAAAAAGATAAAATTTAATGCGTTATATAGAAAGATTATATTTTAAAGTTTTGAAGATTTTTATCATTATTTGTTTGCTTTTAATAAAAGACTTTATATACAAATCAAATATTTTTAAGGCTTTCGTTTTTATTCTTTAAAAAAATTGAGAATGTATTGTTAGTTGTGAATATTATTAGTTTAATAATAATAACATAGTGTTTTCATTGTTAAAATAGTAACATTCTCGATAAATGTAATGCTCTATATAAAAAGATTTTTTTTAAAGTTTTAAAACTTTTTATCATTATTTATTTGTTTTTAATAAAAGGTTTTATATTCAAATCAAATTATCTTAAGGCTTTTGTTTTTATTCCTTAAAATATTTTCAATTCTTGTAATGTTGTTCGTGAATGTTATTAATTTAATAATAAAAACAAGTAGCTACTGTGTCCTTTAATTTCTTTTCTTATGCAATAGTTGAAATATCATAACAATATTTTATTGGGAAATCCTGCTATGACATTGCTGTTGAATACTATATATATATAAATGTATCCTTTATCTTTATATAAAACAAATCTCCGTTATAGTTTTCATCGAAACTTCATAGATTCAAATTTCAAAGATTTGATTCATATATTGTTCCCAGCTTTCAAATTCCAAAAGTTTGACGAAATATATTGAAAATAGTTGAAGGATCGTAGGCTGTTGTCAAATCATGGAAAGTTTTCTATTTTTTTCTCCTCATATAAACAAGCTTATAATGCCTCCACATGAAAGAAAATTATTTTAAAACTAGAAAGAGAAAATAAACTACTCCTATCTAATACCCGCTATAGAATACTAAGTAACTTGCACTCTTACATATGCAAAGTTGTTTAAATGTATGATACATAGAACCATTTATAAAGCCTTGTCAAATTGAGCAACAAACAGCTTTAAATAGTTAATTTTAGCAACACAAAAATCTCCTCTGGGTTAAACCTGCTACATGCACATTTCAAAGTGTTCAGTGGAGAGACAAAAGGGAAGATATGACGATTAAAAAGTATAATGGTGTAACTAGAAATAAGTTTCCCATTTTCTGACTTTGATCCTAAATTAAGAAAGAAAAATTATGGTCAAAGTTACCAAAACAGGGTAAAAATTATCCTGTTTCTGGCTTCATGAGAACACCAAAATGCTTGGTAATTTATAATTATGATTTTGATAATAATTTTGGTAAAACTAGTAATAAAATATTGTTTTATAATATGTGATAAAATTTGGTTAATGTATTAAAATTTGGTAATATTATTATACCTTAGAGCAATTCATAAAACTCATTTATTCGGTAAATTTTACTATTCTGTTTTGTGTTTTTTGTAATAAAAAACTACAATTTCTAACACCAGAATTACCGGTCAACCCGTACCATCTGAATGGAAATATTACTAAATAGTTTAAATATCGTATATTTTGGTTTTATTTACCAGAATAATATTTTTTATACTAAAAATGTACATACCGTACTGTAAGGTAATTGTATTAAAATTTTTTTCTCTGTGTATTTCCTAATTAATCTCTTAATTAAGTCAATAATTAAATGTTTTATTGTATACGCATTTTTGCAAATTAACCAAAAAAAGAAAAGTGCAATGCTGAAAATTTAAACATTTCAGATTAAACGCATTAAACACGTCTCTTCACAGCCATATATATTTTTTTTAATTTAAATAATTCACTTTTTGAATTCTTGGATAGTTAAGTACTTTTTTTAATAACATAACATATAAATCTTTGTTTTTTTTAACTATTTTTTAACTATTACGTATACGTGATCTTTTGAATAATTTCTAACTGACAGAGACTACATGTTTATATTTTCAACAAAAAAAAAAAGAAGAAAAAAAAGATAAAAACATAAAAACGATAAAAAAGGATTTATTGCTTGAGCTCTGTCATATTTTCAATACGGTTTTCAGTAAAATGTTCTAAATTTCTCTATACTTAAGCTAAATCAGTTTTTTTCATCTCTTTTCTTTCTTTTTTTAAACGGCACCATATTTTTCTGTCAGCTCTGAAATTTTAATTGCGTGTTTTTGTTAATTATCTTGCAATCCGATATTTTAATTAAAAGTGAAGTTATTAATTTTTTACTATCATTTTTTATGTATTAAGTGAATGCTTATGTAACTTTTAAACTTGAAATTATTCCTTTCATCTATTTTTTTTATAATTTTGCACCTTATATCCTCTTTTTATTCTCAAGTTCTTTGAACTCAGTCAAAATTAAGCTTAGCTCAAACATATATTTGTCATATAATTAATTTTAATTTGCTTTGAAAGAAGAGTTGATTAAAAAAATTCCTTTTTTCAATGTTGTAATGTTTCAAAATTGTAAATAAAGAAAAAAAATTGTCTCTTTTAATATATATAATCTAACAGACATGAGCAAATAGAATGTAAAACACCTTACTTTCACTTATTGGGAGCATATAGTATTTTTTTAACAATATTATGCATCAGTACACGTTAATGTGGATTATAAATTTTTTTCTTGTTATACGGAATTCTGAGAAAAAGAACATTAATACTGTTATTTTAATTTAAGCTCTAATAATTATGCACAGAAGCTGCATTAAAAAATTACGTTTTGTTAAAAAACAATACCCAATTTATGTAGTTAAGTTTTAAAAATAATGACTAATTTTTGATAAAATAATCTTTGTATTGTCTTTTTTTCTTAATGAAGTACGTTCCGAGGATTAAAAAGAATTAAAATTCAAAATATTATATTTGTTTTAAAAAATAATTTTGTTAAATGAAATTAGTTATATTTCTTATAATATTTTCTTAAAAATTAAATGAGAAAACAAATTTAACTGAAAGCTATTTGATATTTTTTTAACAAAAAAAGGCTAGTCATAGTGCATGCATACTAAAATACATCCATAAAGCGTATTAATTCAAAACGGAAACTAAATGAATGAGAATAATTTAATGTTTAATTTATATGGTTAAAAAAAAACATCGCATACAGTAATCTCTAGATATTCCGTGGGCGAATTATTCTTCCTTTAGTTATTCCGTAAGAATTTTTCCGCGGTGGAATAGGTTATGCAATTAACTTATCAATTAATCATTTACAATAATCTGTAAAAAAAGAATGGAAAGCAGTCAACCAATTCTTTTCTTTATTAAAAAAACCAAAAATAAGCTTATAGGTACTGAAATATATTGCGGTTTATTATATTAAAACTATATGCGTAGGTGTGTTTCTTAAAAGAAAGTATTCAAAAGAATTTTTATGTGTTGATTGGTATCTGTTTCTGTTCTACAAACTCCCTAATGGAATCAGAAGTTTTTATTTTTACTTTCAGATACTGTAAGAGTCAAAGTTACTGAACCCTTGAGATTACTTGATACGATAAAATGATTGAAGTCACTTTTGGTTAAGAGAAGTTATTTGACGCAATTCTTAGTTTTTCCACAAAGTAGCGACAATCTTCAGGCTATGAGTCAACTGACGTTGTTTTACGAAATACCATTAGAGTGCAGTGAACTTTATGTTAAAATTCTGCAACATATCCTTTATTTTGTTTCTGTCAATTTTTATATTCTATTAGCGAGAATTCCCTTCTAGAATCAAATAAATGTATATTTTTACTGGTTAAACTGTTGTAACTCTTTACGATTAAATTTATTTTATTATAGCTTTCATAATATTGTATAGTCCTATACTGATGTCTTAATAGCTTTCACAATATTGTATAGTCGTATGCTGATGTCTTAATACAAGAATTACTTGGACCCTCCGCCAACTTGCAAATTTTACGCACTAATATCCCTCATTTGTATATAAAAACACATCCCTATTTGAAACCACAGTATTTTGTCTTAGTTTTTAATTAATAAAAAAAATGCATTCCTTGCTAATAAGCCATTTTTAGAATTGGTTCAGGACTGACAATATTGTTCAAACACTGAAGATTACCTGGGAGAAAGTACGAAGATCTTACCTGTTGAACAAGCATGAAACGATACATAAACTCCACGTTCAATTTAATATGCTTCAAAATGAAGAACAAATCATTTAGGACAGTGTTCCCTAAACTTTTTATCATCGCGGACCAATCAAGTTTTTATTATTTTACCGAGGACAGCTGTATTTTATAGTTAGGCATATTTAGTATTAGTTCAAGACTGACAATGATATTCAAACACTAAAGATTACATGAGAGTCATAAGCACGAAGATTTTACCAGTTGAACAATCGAAACTATACATAAATTCCAGATTCAATGAAATGTTCCAAAATGAAGAACAAATTACTTAGGACACAGTGTTCCTTAACCATTTTATCATCGCGAACCGGTCAACGTTTGGTTATTTTACCGAGGCCAGCTGAGGAGTGACGCTGATTGCTTAAATTTTAGTTTGTTTTGATTAAATAATTTTATTTAATTAAGTTTAAATATGTTTTCCAAATAAAATATTATTTTCTCTCAGATCTCGGTTAACCTCTTGTCCATAGAAATGTAATAAATATATATTAATAAAATAATTGTACAAACTCGAGTGAAATACATTACAGTAAATAAAATGGAAATAATTAAATCTTCCTTTGGCTGCCCGGTAAAATTCGATCCTGAGATCTGTTTTGGTCTGCGACCCGAGAGTTGGCGATCATTGCTCTAGGATATTCATTCAAAGCAAAATGTATTCTTTATCTTTTAAATTATAGGGCATTTTTTCACTGGGAAAAAATATAATCTACCGGAATATGGTTAAAGTTTTAGTGTTTATGACTCTTATTGGAACACCAAAAAGCTTTTTAATTTTTACCGAAAAACTTCGGTAATGTTTTTGCTGAAATTAACAAAAAATATGGTTTTGTAGTATGTGATAAAATTTGGTAAGTGCGGTAAAATTTGGTAATTTTATTATAATACTTAGAGCATTGCATAAAAATCATGTGTTCGGTTAAATTTACTTTTCAGTAGTTTTATATTTTTTACTGAATGTAATTATAATCTTGAAAACCAGAACTTCCGATAAACCTTTACTTAATGACACTAAAAATTACTAAATAAACGGTTTAAATACCGTATATTTTGGTTTTATTAACCTAAATCATTGATTTTGTTTTACCAGAATCGTCATTTCCATACAGTACTGTAATTTAGCCAGATTTTTTCTCTCCGTGTCTAAGGAAATTGAACATAAGTTTAAATAATATAACCAAATGGTTTCATGGACACAATAATTATTATTAAATATAAAAATGTTATATTAACTATTATTAACAGAAGCATACTTGTCTTAATTATAAAAAAATTATATTAGTACCGGCATACTTTTACACTAATTATATATAGAAATTCATCCGAAATAGTTGAACCACGTATTCCAAATTTACGGTACTTTTTTAGCTTCTGGATATTTTATAGATTTGCTTTGGATATTGTTATGAATTATAAAAAAACTTCAGTTTTAATTTTCTAATTATTATACAATCAACAACCATAAATGCCCCTCAAAGAATCTTAATGAACAATTTTTCATAAGAACCTTAAGAATGAGACAAATATCAGACGAAAGCAGTAATTTAAATATCCAAATTGTTTAATTAACTTAATTGGATTGCGTTCTCACCATTTGTTCTAAGAAGATAACATTTCTCGAGGGCACTTTAGAGTTTCACTTACAAAAGAGGTCCAAATATTTTACAAAATTTTATAACTACATCGAATATGTTTTGAAATCACAGCGCATATGACACTGCAGTGCAAACAATTTAAGCTCTGTTACGTAAATCAAGATATCTCTGAAACAAGCTTATACAACATACTCTAGATCCAGTGAGGTAGCAGAAGCTCATAATTAAACAAAGCTACCTTCCCTTTCCTCATCGCTGTTGCCACCAGAAGCACGTAAACCATCGTAATTAATTGTTGGCCGACTTGGCCATAGGTTACGTTAATTACTTTAAGGATTTTCTACAATGAATAATCAATCCTTTATAAAGGCCTGTTCCTACACTATAAATTCCGTGGCTGATGTGCAGTTTATTTTCAATTATTCTGAAGGCATATTTATAATGAAGCAAAATTTCACTTTAAGCCAATTATTTAATTGGAATTTAATCATTAAATATTATTTTAAAATAATGTTCTAAATTAAAAAAACAGCATGCAAACATGATATATTATGTTAGATTTAGAAATTATGTATTATTAAATAAAACCATTATGTATTATTGTAAATATGTTTAGTAATCATTCAGTTTAATAATTATTAACATGAGGATCAGGGATATATTTTCAAAACGTTTTTAAAAATGCATGTACATTTGAGAATTTTTTTGTACCATCTACAAATTAAAAAAACGTATTTAAAATGTGTTCATAAATCTTTTGTGGAGTGAAATAATTAAAAACTTTTTAAATAATTTTTTAAAAAAATTCAAAACTTTTTATTATAAAAAAGCGATGTTTTTTTACATAACTAAAAATTATATTGAGAATTTTATTAAAAAATTGATTTAGTTAAAATAAAATAATTAAATAAGTAATTTTAATTAAGTAATGTTAATTAAAATATTCCATACTTAAATTTATATTCAGCAATTTTTGCAAATTGCATTTTAAAAATTTAAAAACTAAACTTAAATTTGCATACTTTTTTATTGTTTTTTTTCTTTCTAAAAATTAAATACAAAATTTAAAGCAAAATTTTGAATCTAAAGAATTTGAATTATAGTTAATTATTTATTATTTTTTTTTATATATAAGTCGTTGTACAGCCGACTCAATTTTGGGTTTACGACTACCAATGTTCAACTCCGTAACCTCGTAATTTTGAACCAATCCAAAAGACAAGGATACATCTGGATCAGTACCCTCAGAGGTATTGATTTGTTATGGGAATATGGAGGACCTTGAGACTCGACAGATTTAACGTGCATCAGTCACAATTTACTACACGAGGAGTCTTTGGCCGGCGGAGATCGAACCCACGAAACCTTGGACATGGGCCCAGTGCCCTGCCAACTAGGCAATCCCGGCCCATAGTTAAAAAGAAAAAAAACAGTCACTTGCTTTGCATAGCTTTATCTAATAATTTGATTAATAATTAGATTTTTGCTCACAAGGACTCGAACTTAAGGCTTCAAGAGGGTGGTCTGAAATATGCCAATTAATCAGTGCAGACACTATTTTAAGTACGAAATTAGACACAAAAACGTACTTGTTTTGAATAAACAACTTCTTTTTCAATATATTTGGAATTTTGATCATCAAAATATAGGAGGTAGCAACAATCTGGGAAATATGGACCCATTAGTTTTGTCAAGAGAATAATCCAAAGTTTGGACCCCTTAATTTTAAATTTACTTTGTTTCATTATTTCTCGTATCTCTGGAAGTTTCTGAAAGAATTCAAAAGTTTCTTCAAAGAATTATAAAATTCGTTTTTCCAAAGATAATTCCGTTCAAAAATTATTTTTTAATAATTATTTATTAATTTTATTTATTTTATTTAATGATAGTCGAATTTTTCTTAATTGTAAGGTTTTCAAGTTTTTATATTTCTGTAAAGAATTTAATGTGACAAAATTTAAAACTTGAATGAATAGTTACAGAGAAATTGTATTTTAAAAAGTCTTATTTTAAAATCCATTATCTTAAAACCATAAAAAAGTGATAAAAATGTAAGCCCCAAAACCGCCTGTTTTTTTTATTTTTTTATTTTATTTTTTTTTTTATTTGATATTTATTATTATTTTTTGCATACAGATTGTGTAATTTTTCGGACGTTGCATGGGATAGTATTCCCTAATTTTAAAATCATAAAGTTAATTCAAGGTCATTTTCCTAGCTTAAAACTGGGTACCCTTCAAAGCATAGAAGCATAGAAATGAGTTCAAGCAACTGGGAAAATATAATAGTCTGAAAAAATGAAACGATCAAGCATCTGTAGAAAAATGTCATGTAAAGGACAGTTGCTAAATATTTTATATTTTTTTGCATCGTGAAATGTGTTTATAACTGGTTTTAAATGGAAAAATGGGTATCCTGTTTTCTAAAAATTCCCATTAATTAGTAAAATTATTTAGAACCTTTTCTTCATAAAACAAAAACATTTTTGTCTAAAATCTGCTAAATTAGACATTATTGGTTCATATTACTCTCTATTTACAGCAGAGCTTGAAAAACACAATGTAAACCTAACCACAACGAAACAAGTTTCAAATCAAAAAGCAGCGTTATTATGTAAATAAATAAAATTATAAAAATTTCCTAAAAAAAAATGAATATATTGGAGAGTTAATAACAGTTTTACTATACAGAAATAACTTTAAAAAATTAAAACTGATATAAATATGAAAGTTATCTACTTTTGAAACTTAAAAAAATTCCACTTACTTAAAAAGAAAAAAAAACTGAACTGGAAAAGAAAATGAAAAATGAATTTTTATGAGAAACGCATATTTATTTGTTAATTATTCCAGTGGATAATCCAGTCAAAAAAAAAAAAAACATTCCGAAACATTTCAGAACTCTCAGAAACGGAGACAATAAGTAGCAACATCAGAACTAACATTAATCCATCATTGCGAAAAACAAAAAGTGAGCAAAAATTTGGATGAATAATGTAAGAATGAAAAAAAAAAATGTTAGCTAATCTAGTTCTTTCAAAATACAGTTCAGGGTATCCAAGTGATTAGTTAAATCTGACAACTGATATCTTTTATGAGAGAAATAGCTATCTGAAAGTAATCAAGCTAAAAGGGAACATTTGGCAATACAAATGAGTTTGTTTATTTCTTACCTTTATCATTAGGAGTACTGTATTTATTTAGTTACTTTTTTCTTAATCTAAAAGAGAAAATAATTAATAATAAAACACCAAGTAGTTTTAAGGACATTAATAACATTAATAACTAATGTTGACGCATTTAAAGAGATAATTGACCGTAGTAAGGATTTTTTAATGTTATTTTTTAGTTTTTTGTGTCTACTATTCAAAATACCACCAGATTTCCAAACTAAAAAAAAAAGTAATGAATTATTGAAAATCACAATGTTATTTCTAATTAAATTACTTTTTTATTTATATCAAATTGAGAAAGAAACACTACAACTTTTTTAAGAACATTATTTTTTTTTATTTAAATAAACTTTGAAACAATTTTAGTCGCAATGATTTTAAAACTGAAATTTTACATAAAATATATAATAAATTTGAAATTTTCTTGCATTTTTTTCATAAGTGAAATTTTTTTATTTCAAAAAATGTGCATATTGTTTAATTCAATTCATGTAATGTGTATACCAAAAACTTTAAAACGAAGCGATGTTTCTAAAAACTGTTGTGAAGGTACATATTAAGTTACGTGTAAATTATATAAGTACAATAATTAATAGCTCACTAATATAAAATTCCTTTTTTTTTAAATAAAAATCTTTTTAAATAAATCACATTAAATATATATAGTTCGAGCAAGAATTATTAGGTTCCTAGCATAAATTATCAAGATAAAATAAAAATAAGGAATTTTGTTCTTAAGATTTTTATTGCCATATAAAAAAGGGTACACTAACATAAAATTGTAGGCCAACCAATAACTTTATATTTTGCTGAACTTAAATAAATAAACTTAAAGTATAATTAAGGAAGCAGAATAACTCTAAAAAAATATCAACGAATTAAATCTAATATGTGCATTTTTACTTAAATATTTTTATTTTTTTCATTTGTTAGTTCAATTTTAATATCTATTATCTTTACTTATATTAATCTATTTTTTAGTTCTATTATAGCATCTGTTGTTCATGATTCTATAAATCAGTATTTTGATTTTGTTGTAAGATCTATTGTTTGTTGCTTATTTTTATTTTACAATAAATCTATTTCTTAGCTTCAAAGCAGATCGACTTTTCTTTTTATTCCTGCAATAAATACTCAAAATAAAGCGTTAAAATTAATCATTTCATGACAATTTCTATAATTTCAGTAAAGTAATTGGTTTATTAAGGCCTTTAAAAGTAGTTTTGAGTCTTGTTTCATTTTCATAATTCCATTGATATGTTCTATAATTTTAGTAAAGTAATTGGTTTATTAAAGCTATTCAAAGTAGTTTTAAGACTTGTTTCATTCTATGCCATACAATATCATTTAAAACGAAAAATTTTAAAGGGAATGAATATAAACATGAAATTAACATTTGAAAATGACTATAAAAATAATAAATCATTTCAGTAAAGTAGTAACAAATTAGTTAACCGTTCACAAAATTAGTTAGTTAGTAAAATTAGTTAGTTAGTAAATTAGTTAACAAAAGCTATTCAAAGTAGTTTTAAGACTTGTTTTCGAATTATCGTTAAAACCGTAATATTTTAAAAGACTCGCATCTGAAAATGATTATAAAATTATAAATCATTTCATAACAATTTCTATAATTTCAGTAAAGTAATCGGTTTCTTAATACTTTAAAAAATAGTTTTGAGTCTTGTTTTATTTTCATAATTTCATCGATGTGTTCTATAGTTTAAGTAAAGTAATTGGCTCATTAAAGCTATTCAAAGTAGTTTTAAAACTTGTTTCATTCTATGCCATACATTATCATTTAAAACTTAGCATTTTAAAGGGGATGAACATTAACATGAAATTAACATATGTAAATGACTTTAAAAATAATTAATCATTACTTGGCAATTTCTGCAATTTCAGTAAAGTAATTGGCTTATTAAAGCTTTTAAAAGTAGTTTTGAGTCTGGGTTTAATTTCATAAATCATTTCATGACAATCTCTATAATTTCAGTAAAGTAATTGGTTTCTTGAAGCTTTTAAAAGTAGTTTTGAGTCTTGCTTTATTTCTATAATTCCAGAGATATGTTCGATACTTTCAGTAAAGTAATTGGTTTATTAAAGCTATTCTTAGTAGTTTTAAGACTTGTTTAATTTTTTGACATTCATTATTATTTTAAACGTAACATTTTAAAGGGAATAAAGGGAATGAACATAAGCATTAAATTAACCTTTGAAAATTACTATATATATATATATATATATATATATATAATGAATCATTTCTGCACAATTTTTATAATTTCAGTAAAATAATTGGTTTATTAATGCTATTCAAAATAGTTTTAAGACTTGTTTCATTTTAGGTCATACATTATCATTAAAACCATAACTTTTAAAGAGCATTTGAAAACGACTATAAGAATACAAACGAAAGCAGCTTGCAGGAAAATAAAAAAAATTTCAAATCATTCCACTTCAAAAGTGGAGAATAGTTTCCTTTTCTCTTCATACCTAGTGGTCTGACAGTTGAATATTGCAGTTTTTCGCTCTCGAAAAACTTATTTATTCTATTCTTGTTTGAATGGAAAAAGCGGAAGGAAAAAGCGAGTTTTTACAGCCAGACATTTTCGGAACCCGGTGCTGTATGTTGAAATTTATTCAGTTTTTATTATGACTGCTGTAAGAATGAAGATCAATTGAGGGCTGTCTATCCATCTATGAAATTTTGATTTTTTTTTTTCTGAATAAAGTTTTCTAATGTTTTATTCTACTTTACCTTGCATTTTCCGCAGTTGTTTGAAAGTGCTCAGATTGCATCAAAAGGAACGATTAGTAAAAAGAATTTTTTCTTAACCATACTGTATTATAATGGATTTTTGTTCAATTTTGTTTTATTCAATTGATTTATTGTTATAAAAATAATTAAAAAATTGTAATAGGACTTGTAAAAAAATTATAATAATAGGGAGTCTTTGTCTTTAAGCTAAATATTTCACTTCCTGAAGTAAAACTCGCATCTTAGACGATTCAGCAATCTTTGAACTATATTTCGTTAATTTTGAGATTTTTTTTTTGTCACGAAATCACGTGATTTGTGACGAAACGGGATTTTAAAATATATGACGGAAATGTTTCCTCAACTTGAAACCTCAAAGTAGTGCATTGCGAGAGATTTCTAACTGAAATGGCGAAACTAGGATGAAGTCTAGATGATCGAAATTAAAGTGACGAAATAAGACGACTTGACAGTATGGTGGTCAAGGGGTTGTCCTCGTACGATGAAGATCCCGGGTTTAAGCAAGGATGTAATTATATTTTTTTTCTATTTGTTTTTCTTGTGATATTACGCTGACATTGACCCAGCCATATGGTGCTCACGAAGTAATTATTAGAATACTTAGATGCATTTAGCAATTCGAGTTTTCTTTCTCTTTTTTGGAAGAAAAGTAGAATGACGAAATATTTCTTTATTATTGATAAAATTCGTTTTCTCGACAAAGTGACGATATTTATTTTATCACTCTTACGAAATGTTCACTCAGAGCATATACCAATGAACGGTTTCGTCAAAAAAGGAGAAAATCTCGTGAAATTTAAGTATTCTTTTTTCATAGTGAAGGTTATTCATTTTTCTAGCTCCTCTAAGATTGTAAAGAAAACTTTCATTTTCGCTTAAAAAGTACCTTATGCTTTAAAATTATATACCAAAAAGTTTATGGGTAGGAAAAATACCTAAGTACTTGAATTTTAAATTCTTTCCACAGTTTCTTCATAGTCTGTTGCGTGCTTTCGGAATACTCAGAAAATCTCATCTCGAAGATATATTTTTTCCGTTATTTAAACTCCATAACTAAAACAAATCTTTACTGATTTACTTTAAAATATAACTGTTTATAAAAATTCATTTTTTTTCCAAATATAATTAAGTTAGATTATTCATTTTTCGTATTGTTCTTTTATTAGAAGTAATTTACTGGGAATTTTATTGGAGTATTAATGAGGATTGAGAATTTTATTCCTTTTAAATGTTTCATTTTCGTAAAAATCTATGTATCAAAAATCTATGCGTCAAAAAAAATCTATGCGTCAAAAAAAATCTATGGGCTTTTGATGCTATTCTCAATTTAAATAAAGGAAAAAACATTTTCTTAATTTCTCTGTTTTCTCCGTTTTTAAAAATAAAAAAACTTTTCTCCGTTTCTAAAAATAAAAAACTTTTCTCCGTTTTTTATTTCATCTAAAAACTGCAGGTGCAGCTGACCCTGTCATACACCCTTAAAAAAAAAAAGACTTCATCGAAGAAAAACAGGCTAGGCACCATTTTGTTTTGTACTACTTAAAAGAAGAGAAAAAAAAATTAACTAGCTAGCTGTGTAGTAAAATATTTTTTTCTCACAATTTAGATTTTCTTGCTAACAATTTTCTTACTCAAAATTAATTGTCTTGAAAAATATACATATTTTTTTCCAACATTTAAAATGGTCTCTTAATTTCAATTTACAGTATTTGGAAAACAGCCCCTGACCCACAATATTTCATGTCAGAAAAACATCGAAAACTGTACAAAGAACCTACTGTAAAATGATTTGACATTAGAATTGAATCCAAATTGTTCTTATCTGGCTTCATTTTGAGTTAACCAGTTTGAAGCACGCTAAAATTGACATTTTGAGTGTTTTATTTTCTATTATTTAAGACGGTCAGTTTAAGATTATGAAGTATATTCGGAAAACAGTCCTTGACAAACAATACTTTATTCAGAAAAATATCAAGAACTGTACAATGATTGTAAAATGATTTGGCATTAAAACTAAATCTGAACCTGAAAGTTTTTTATATCTCACCGTTTAGAGTTAACCATTTTAAAACATGCTAGGATTGACATTTTAGTGTTTTTTGATTATTTGAAACAGTCATTTAAAACAAAAACAGACATGATTGTTTTCTTTATCTAATATTTAAAAAAATTATTTATAAAATGTATTTAAAATAATATTTATAGTTTAAAACGTACTCAAATTACAAATTCACAAAAAAGTTTTTCTATTAAAAGTATATAGGAAAGTTTGTACTCCCTTGAATATCCCAGACAACATTGTAAACATAAGTTGCGCCATAAGACATTTTAGAGCTTTTTTTATAGCATTCCTTATTACAGAACAGGATTCGCTCAATAAAGAAAAAATATCATGATTGCAACAACAATGAAATGAGTAATAAAACATATGCCATAAATTCGGAAAAATTTGCATAAAATCCTGAGAAAAAATAAAGTAAATCTTTGTGTTTTAAAGAAACATACAGAATTCAGACAAACGCTATTATATAATGATACTTTTTTATGTATTTCGCGTTATATTTTGATATAACCTGAGATATTGCATCATGAAAACAGTTTATATATTCATGGAAATAGTTTCGATATTTTAATGCATGCTGAAGCAAAATGATATCAGTTGGCTTTAGATGTCCGACAGCAGTAAATTGAGAATTAAAACTCAATGGTATTTAATGTATTTTAATTAAGGTTGTAATCTATATATTAATAGACTAGCAATATTTTGTCTCGCTAAAAACTCCCAAACTACGCAACAGAATTCAACAAATAAGGTGTCGTTTTAAAGGTATTGTTATGTAGATGTGCAATAAGGTCTTAAATTATGAAAATTTCCTTTAATTAATTAATAAAATTAATAATTTAGTTTCAACCAATGAGAATTCAGCAAATCATTTTTCGGGTGGTTCGCATAAGCATTGTTTCCGAAATAATAGATTGATAAACAAAAATAAGAGTGGATAAAAAAAAACGGAACTGAATTTCTTAAACAAAGAATTCAATATCTTTAGTTCCTTTGATAAATTTTTAGTTTCATGATAAATTTTTGTTTCGTTACAATAGAATGGCAATGGCATCGTGCGAATATTCAAACCAAAACAAACGTGCGAATATTCAAATCAAAACAAACTTTCTACAAACAATTATTTTGATTTGAGATTTAAAACGATATCTTAGTTATTTAGTTCTATTTTTATTTATTTAGTGCCTGCTGCCTAAATAAAATGCCTGCTATCAGGCGTTGAAATATCTCTGGCAGACGTCAGAGAAATGAATGGCGGAATTCTAAACGGGAAAGCATTTCTCGCCGAAGGGAATCGCCACCTCTACAAATGCGAGATTTTTACAAATCTGCATTGACTGTTCATGACGATTGTGACCCCTTTACTATTGGATCTATGACTTTTATTTGTAACTTTTGTCATGCTAAGCATTTTATGTTAGAGAAGACAGGAAGTAGAAATGAATATGGTATTTGCTGTCAGAAAGGCAAGGTTGATCTTCCTTTATTGTCGCATTCACAATATTTTGAGAATTTGATTACTGGTGTAACATCTTTAGACCATACTGCAAAGAAACGATCCCAAAATTATTTGGACAATATTCATTGCTTTTGTGGAAAGCGCTTTTTTTCACGATATATATATTTCTCCTACACGGCGACAAAAAAAAAAGCCTCATTACAACTCCCCGAATGGCAACGCTAGAAAATCGACCAATGATTTGCCGCTAAAAATGTCACATGCCAAATCTAGCTGAGGTGGCTCAACATATAGCGCTTTTAAAAACGGAAACTGAAATAACCAGAGAGAGCATTCTCACCAAATGTGATCCAAAATTTTAACCATTTTAAAGAGATATCAGTTTTAGAAATTTTATCTTAAGATTTTATACTATAGCACATTTCTAATAGATTTAACGAATTAGATGTCATTTATTTGAATTCAAATATATTTTAATGACTTAGTATTTACTAAAAAGATGTAATTTTGAAGAAAAAAAAATTTCTGTATTTGTTTTGTAAATTGGTAACTTTCCTATAGCGAAAATTCTATGACCATACTATTATTTTATGTGAGTGACTATGATTTTATATCAAATCATGTTTTCATTTTAGATTTAGGAAAATGGGTCGAAAGGGTGTTGGAATTCGAATAGTTTACTATTAACTAATTTAATTTTTAAAAATGGTCTAAGAATTTTCCAATATCACATTTAAGGTCTGCGGCATTTTAAAACGAGTTAAGATTTAAAATCCACATATACTTTATGATTGAATGTTGTAGAAATGTCAGAACCATTTCTTAATTACAGATTTACTTACATGCACATGAATTCGGTGTAACAGGGGGAATAAATTTAACTCATCACAGTCTTTATTTCAAATTTCATTAAAAAAAAAAAAGCTGAAAGGATTTTTGCAATTGCAAAGGAGCAAGAAATAACTTAGACAAATTATAATTTAAAAGTTTATTAAAATATCACAACTAAAATGCCAAATAAGTAGCAAAATGACTATCAAATATCTAATTGTAACAGATTAATGAATTTTCAAATTATCCTTAGGGTTGGCAATAAACTGTAAATGAGAAATAGCAATAATAATGCTGTAAATGAGCCACAAAATATACTATTAATAGCCGCCGCAACTGATCTATACCTTTTGTACCTATCTCTCTCTTTTTCCTCTCTCTTTCTCTCTCTAGCATCTTACTCTATCTCCCTGTAGGAATGTAAAAAATAGAAAATTTCAAAGAAAAATTAAGATTTTAATAATTATTAAATTTTATTGTTTGTTGAGTTCATTGAGTATTAAATAAAAGAATATATTATATTAAAAAAATTGTTATCTAGACTAATTTATCTGTTGCCATGTGCAAATTCATGGCAACCAAAGATTAAAACTAAATTCGTACATTATTGTAAATATGAAATTTTATAAGTAACCAATAAACTCATCAAATATTCAATTAAATAATAATTATTATTTACTAAACGACAATAATTTCTTTAAAAAAACATTTAATTAAAATTCTGTACTTAAAGTTCGAATTTTATTGACTGCAATTGTATAATTTATATTGATCATATTATAATAATATTATAATTTCATAACTAGTATAATATAATATATTGTACTATATTATTAGTATACTATAGTGAAATATATTAGAATAATATATAATTAATTATCTTGCGCAAATCCAGTTTTCGTTTGGACAGTTTTCGGGTTCATTCAAGGTAACGAACAAATCATATGCTGTTTTTAACTTCAGTATGCCTACTAGTATCTTCAGTACTTATACCTTCAGTAGCCCTAGTACCTATATTCACGCGGGTAGAAAAATTTATTCCAATACTCACTATCACCCTTTAATTTCATATTTCGAAACCTGGCAACATAGTTACAGAAATATTTCTAAATCATTTTTGCAAGTTAATCGTAAGTACATATGTCTTCTTGCTCTCTTCTCTCCTTATATGCTCTTTTTTGTGTTTTATTCGGAATTTTTAATCATTTTTTGCGGTATTTTTCTTGATTAAATCATGTTATTGGAATAATCCCATTTATTTAGCTCTTCACACTATTTTATTGATATCTTTTGGTTTGGCAATATTTATACAAAATCAGAAAGCAATATTTTTGCAGAGATTATAGCTGATATCTTTTTGTCGTTAATTTTTCTAATTTTTTTATTGTCTTTTTTTTAGTTCTTAATAATTTATTTTAATTTTTAGTATAATATTTATTGTTTAGAATGTATATATATATATATATATATATATATATATATATATATATATATATATATATATATATATATATATATATATATATATATATATATATCATAATGAATATCATAAGCAGCTTTGAATTGAAAAAAAAATCTTGAAAAATAATTTAAATAGGTTTTGATGGTTTTAATTGAAATTCGAAATACAAAAATCTGATGTTAATTATCTCAGTTTATTTCACAAGAATAATAAGACCAATGTCTTATTGTAAAATATAAAAAATTATCCTTATCTTTTAATTTTGATTCCTAAATTACTTATTCGGAGAATCTTATTTTTACTATTTTCTTGAACCGAATTCTTGCCTACTTCATTCATGTACTTAAATAAAAGAGAGTGGTTTTATCCATCAAACTTGAAACCTCTTTAATTTAAATTGTCACCAGATATCCCAAGATGAAACAAAATGAAGTTCTATATTTCAACCTCTTTCTAGACTTCCTTCTCTATTTATCTTAAAAAAGCAGTTAAATTAAAATTGCCGTTTTATGTTTGATTTTCTGTTCTTAGATAGTCTCAGACTTTTATATGCGATGGAAAACCAGTGTTACTAAATTTAAAACGATTTTTTAACTCCTATCTTAAAGAAAATAAAAGAAATGCTGCTCGCAGTCACCACTTTTAAAATATTCGATGCTCTCTTTGCATGCAAAAATCGAATTTAAAAGTTCTTTTCAGGATATTTCTTAGTTCAATTCCTTTTATTTAAACTTTTTTGTTTCTTCTAGTTCCTTACAAAAGTCTTCGATTTTTTGAAATTTATATAGAAAGTTGGATGATTTCGATAACTTTTTCACATTTAACAACGGTGCAGTATATTTTCAAATGAAGCAACAATGCTTAAGTTTCAGGTATTTTTACTTTATTCAATAAATCATAGTAAATTCTAGATTTAGTATTTGATAATGTGATAATGACTATAAGCTTAGATTGATAAATGATTAAACCTGTTGAATGGTAAAATGATAACATCTGGATAAATGGCTTTATTTGTTGCTATTTGGGTTTAAAGGGCTTAGGTCAGAGTAGCGTGAGGCTTAATAAAAATTATAAATTATTAGTTACTTTTCTGAAAAATGCTGAAACTACATATGCCTTCATTGTCACCTACTACAGTAAAGGAAAGGAGTCTAGTGAGGACATAATGCTAAAGTGGACATGGTGCTAAAGTGGACATTTGGAATAACTTTATTAATCATTGGTCAAATCTTCTCTGTGAGATATTGTTGATTAGCAACTTGGATGTAAACTTACATGAGCAAATACATAATCAATCTGTGAACAATATAGCAGAAATTAGTAAAAGAAATTTTTTAGGGTGCAAAAGTAACTATCAAATATTCTCCTTAAACTTTTATTAACAGATTTTATTTGCAGAGCTTTAACAAAAGGTGATAATATATTATACATTTTAAGATGTCTCAGCGTGTCTAGTGTAGGCACATGGTAGTAGAGCTAGTGGAGACATGTCCGCACTTGCCCCATTTAAATTCCAATGGACGAAATATAAATTGGTTACAAATGTTACACACTTCATGTTATTTATTTTCTAAATTAGTATGTCTTCGTAGAATAAATACCTTAACAAATGGGGGTTTTGATCTCTAGCTAAAAATTCACCATGGAACCTTTATAATAATCCACATTTAAATGGTTTTTAGAAAATTTAAATAGGGTGTTTTATATTGCTCGTTAAAAGAATATGATTCAATACAAATGAATTAAAGAAGAAAACTAATAACGATCTAATTTTCGGCGAGATGGTTAAAAACTTCGGAGAGACGGCCGGGGAATTTTTCTTGACATAGCTAACACATCATGGTCAAAGGGGAAATTACCGAAAGCATGGAAAATTTCTATCATTGCTCCGATTCTTAAACCCGGAAAATCTGCAAAAACTATAGACCTGTTGCACTTACTAGCATCTTCTGCAAGGTCATAGAGCGAATTGTTTATAACAGATTGATGACAGAACTCTTGAAGGGAAAGAAATTAAACTTTTATCAAACGGCCTACAGGAAACAACATTCGACTGAAGACGCACTCTTTATGCTCTGCCAGTCTATGATTGATGGACGACAGACCAAAACACATAAAAAGACTACCGTGGTCTTCCTTGATATGACCTCAGCCTTCGATACTGTTTGGAGAAGAAAACTGATACAGATTGCTCATGATATGGATATCAAAGGTAATGCTTTAATCTGGATTTCAGACTTCCTCAAAAATAGGAAAATTAAAGTGCGTTTCATCATTTTCTACTCAAAAGAAAGAAAGACTAGGGGTGGTGTGCCACAGGGATCCGTCCTCAGCCCACTGGTCTAGAATGGATCCCTGTGTATATTTATGTGTATATTTATAATTAGCCACCACAGGGCTAATTATAAATAAGCTTTTAAATAGTTCTCTAATTTAAAAGCTTTTTTTTTTTTTTTTAAAAAACTGAACATTTCTGATTGTTTCAGATTGTTTTCTTTATTATTTTTAAAAAGAAGATTTGATATTCAAATAAATTGTTATATGTTTTGAAAAACTTCTTGAAATATTCCATTATTTAATTTTTGAAAAAAAAAATTCTAATTTTTTAAAACTTCTTCTCAATTACTAAATTTCATACATTTTTAATCGTTATTTTTAATAGATTTCAGTTCACGTCCCTAAAAATTTTAATGCTATTCCTCGCCACATTAAGAAGGTTATTTTGCTAGGGTGCTTAAGAGGTATTTAGCAAAATATTTAATTATAAAAGTATTTAAAAATTCAAAATCTTTTAAAATAAATACCTTTATCTAAATTTTACAGATTCATTAACATAATAATTTCTTATAACCAAAGAATGCTACCATAAATCTGTGTATAATAACAACAAAAGGATAAAACATGGTCGTTTGCATTAAGGCTTCCGACAACTTTTCAAAAAACTTTTTTTTATAAATATTAATTTTTAAAAACTAGTTTGCTTTACTATGTGTAAAAACTTATAAAACTAGCAAAAATATATTATTATTATCCTTTTTTTATATATAAACATTTTTAAGTAAAAATAAGGCTTTTTTTTTGCGTATACGGTAAGCACAGAGAAAACATTTCTATCACCGTAAAAAAAAAAAAAAAAATCCCTTTGAGAATTTTATTTAAAAGGCTATCGACTATGTTTAGAACTATTATCTTAAAAGCAGAGGTGCATATGTTACTGAGTTAGATATCAACGTAGTTACAAAAGCAAATTTTTAAAAATTTCCGTGCTTCTCTTTGCAAAAACACATGCATAAAAAATGAAACTCTGCTTTGTTTTCTTAGTTTGTAGTTCAAAACATGTGTGACTCATGAAAAGTTGTAGACTATTTAAAAAAAAAAAAAAATGACAGATCGTATTTAAGATGGCGTAAAATGTGAAAAAATTTGATTTTGAGACAACCGCATTCAAAAATTTAAAAAAACTGTTATGATTTAAAAACTGTATCTATCCACTGTTATCACTTTACAAATTGAACAGCTACAGCTTATTTTATTTTTTATTTTATAACCGTCGTTGAACAGCCGACCCAATTTCATGGGTTTACGACTACTAATGTTCAACTCCGTATCCTTGTAATTTTGAACCAATTCAGAAGACAAGGAAACTCCTGGATCAGTACCCCCAGAGGTATTGATTTGTGATGGGAACATGGAGGACTTTGAGACTCGATAGATTTAACGTGCATCAGTCACCATTTACTACATGGGGAGTCTTCGGCCGGCGGGGATCGAACCCACGACCTCTTGGATATGGGGCCAGATCCTTTCTAGATGGTTATGTCCCGACCCGCTATAGCTTATTAAAAAATTACGGAATAAGGAAAAATAAAGTATTTTTAAGATCAAAATCATGTTTTTGATATCTTAATAGTGGCATTTTTGCGGGACTTAATGCTACTAAAGATAATTTTTAAACAGTAGATTTACAATTAATGAAATAGCTCATTAGAATTTCTAGAGTACCTGACATTAAAAATAAAGATCTAATCTCTAAATACTTTAAAAATACTTCGAAATCGAATCAAAATAACAAGAAAAAAATCCTTTTCCATATTATCAATACTACTAATTTATTTTATTTCTAATGGCAAGGCAAATTACAACAATTAAGTAAACACAGCAATAAAGAATAAACAGAACAAAAATTACCGAAGTCATTGTCTAAGAATGTCTTTGGCAAGTCAATATCGAGTGATTTTGGAGTCGTAGCCAAGGATTGCCCTACAGCTACGAAGATGAGCTGTATTTATAAGTTCTCTAACATCACAGAGTGGACAAAAATACCAAATAGGCGAAGATGTTAACCAAGACAAGTATGGAGTGATAGTAGCTGAAAAAAGATCACTACCCTCTTAAATTTTATTTAATTTGAAAATTTATACTTTTTGTTCTGCTTTGATATTTTCTTTTAAAAAAAGTCAATATTGCAAAGTGAAGTTTACAATACTTAACTTATTAGTGTATCATTGATTCTTCAAGTTAAAACAGAGAGAAGAAACTTTAGGTTATGTTTCCAGTTTTCAAATATTCAGCTCAAAATCTTGATGGGATAATGGAGCACGCCGAACTCCGCGTTCGCGTGCTTCAAATTTTCTTTTTAATGCTTACGCTAACAATTTGCAGATAAAAAAAAGTAAGAAATGTTATTTCACCAGTAGTTTCTTTAAGTAAAATAAAATTAAGTTCTAAAATTCCAACGTTATACAAAAGAAATTTCGAAGACCAGAATTACAAATTTACTTCTACTTACTCACCCTTCTAATTAAATTTTTTTTTCTTCAAAATACATGGGTTAATAACATTGTAGAAAAAAAAATTGCTTTGTGGATCAGAGAAATTAAATAAAAACAGGATAAATGTCCGGCCCGTAATTTCATTTAAATTGTCTCTTCTACGTAACGGCAGTAATTGCTACCATCACTGAGGGAGCATCAAAATTCTTTTTGTCCGTCTACCCTAAATTCATTAGTAATTTATTTGTTGTTCGATTCTAGAATTTTTCCTAAACGTTAGTGATCATTAGCGTTTAAATATCGCAATGTCCTACGTTTGAATTATTTGTATTTTAGTTTTATGGCGCAAAACAATAATTGTTTTATAGCGATTATTTTTATAAGCTATAAATTAGGGACTGAGATATCCAGGTTGAGGAATGGTTACTGAATTAAAACCAAAAAATAAGCAAAATTAAATTTTACTACAAATAAAAAGAATATTGAAACTAAACATTAAAACAATATTTAAAAAAAATCAAAATGATATTAAAAAAAAAAAAAAAACTAAAAAGAAAATTTTCTGGGCATTTCTAAAATTAACGGTTAACTATTTTAACATTAAAAAAAAATTTTAAAATTTTTTTTTAGTTTGTGTTGTATGAAATGAATTAAAATTAATGATCAATTGATCAAAGCCCATTTAAATTAACAGATTTATATGGGTTTAGTAACTACATAAAGTTGCACCAAAAAAATATTTTTCAATTAAAATTATAATAGTTATTTATTATTGCTATTCAAATGCCTGATTAAGAGAAATATTTTCTCTAGTATATTTTTAAGAATGAATCGATCTGGATTTGAAACCGATTGATTCGTTTTAGTGTTAAAATTTTCTGTCTAGAATTACGGTAAAATAACCGCCAACACTCTGTACATCCAATTAGCCATAACTTTTACGGTTAGAAATATTTTTTCCCCATAAGGTATTGAAACTGCCACAATCTCGCATGGTTAAAAACTGGTGAATACAAAACTAAACGGTTTTGCAGCCATTAACCACTAGAATGATTTTAAAATCGTAAAAATGACATTTAACTGGACATTGGAGATAGGTTATATTAATCTTTTCGTTAGGTATTGGACATTGGAGTTAGGTAGTGGTTAAGTTGTATTTTGTTACGTGAATTTATGCACTGTTGTTTAAATGGTTTATCTGGTGGTACCATCTGTCATGAGAGATGGGAAATAATAGATTTTTTTTGTCTTAACCAGCTTTTAACGAGGGTTCAAAAATTATTAATTGTGAATTGTATATTGAGCATCAACTATACTAGTCTGATGCAGTTTTTGTACATAAAATACTAACTTTTTACGATTTCAAATTTATTCCTTCATAAGAAATATGCCTCATATTGTATTAATTTAAAAGTAAAGCATGCGTATATTTTTCTTTTTAAAAGAAGTTTTTTTTGCGTAAACTAAGACAATGGATTTGGCATCTTTTGCTTCTCCATCTTCTTAAATCGAAAACGGAAAAATAAAGTTTAACTGATTGTGTATATGACACCCATCAAATTAATGGGAGAAAACTGCCTTCTGCGAGACAAGTTTTAAGTAGTTTATTTTTTTACCCCCAAGCAAAATTGGAAACAGAAAATACGAGAAGTCTGACAATCCAGGAAATTCTAAAATTTGAGAAGAAAGCAACGAAACAAACGGAAAATTGTTTCATCAAACTTAAAAATCATTACAAGGACTGAAGGAACTGTAAGAGAAAAATTAGTCAAAAGCATACCGAAGTTCACAAAAGGAAACGTGAAGATTTTTCAGTCCAGCTTAATGTGTTGTTGGACGTTTGCAAACTACTGAAACGGAGAGAGGGGACAGGAGATAAAATAGAAGCAATGCGTTTTGACACGACTTCATTCAATGCGACAATTGGATTCGAATTTCGTTTCATTAAATCAATTTTTCAAAAAACATCTCTCATGCATATAAGATCATCGTCCCTTTTTAGTTTACAGGTAAAGTTTTGATATAAAAGTGGGAGCAACTACAAGACTTCAACTTGAGAAATGTATAAATAATATAAAACAACATGAAATTTGACAACAATTCTTATTGAACTGGGATTGATTATGAACTGAGCTAGTAAAAAAGTAATGGCATTGAAGACGTTGCTATGAAATTTAATGAAAAGAAAACTAAAAAGAAGGGTATATTTATAGGGTTCGTAACACCACACAAAATTTCCTTTGGTGCATCAGATGCCATACATCATGCTAAATTTAGTGGATTGCAAAAGCCCTTCACTTTTTATTTTTTTCAGAAATGAATTTTGGTTTATCCTCACTGCGATAAATGATCTCAGAATTATTTGTCTTAACTTTGTTATACTTTTTTTTCAGCCTGAAATGCTTCAAATGATACATTAGCTCCAGATTAATACCAAAAACTAGCCAAAGCATTAATTAGACTGGGGGAGTATTATGGCATCAGATTTTTTAGCAGATCTTAGATGCTTTCGCATCGCTGATGTCAAATCTGCAATCAGTTTCTGTCTTCAAGCTACATTTTTTTAAATGATATTTTTTAGTCTAATTTTTGTCAAAATGTGTAAGTTTAAAAACGTTATGTATAACTGAGGTTCACATAAATATAGCTATATGGGAGTTAGGGTGCATCAATAGCATCAAAATTACATCGGAGTCCGTGCCCGGAAATGTTATTTTACAAAGGCCGCTTTCATTTTATGAATTGTTTCTTCGCATGCTTCTGAATAGGTAATAATAGGAAAGTGCCCCTTGCCACTTACTACGAGTTTTCTGGACATGGGTTCCTTTAAAATCTTAAACCTGATGATGTGCCCTAACTCCCTTAGAAGTTTTTCTTAACATTTACTTGATCCTATGTTATATATATTGTTTTCAATCGTGTATATTTCGAGAAAAAAATCAACTAAAAATGTCGATAAAAAATCTGTAGTCTTAGGAGCAAAACTAATTTCGGATTTAGAATCCCCGCAGTCGAATTAGACAAGATCAAGTTATTAAATAAATGCAACAAAAAATCTGTTCTCCAGTGTTATTAAATAAATGATAAAGAAACATCAAAAAAAGTCATTTAAATCCTCAGTTAGTCAAATTTTTTTGCGAAGAACCTGAGGAAAAAAATAAATAAATAAGTAAATAAATAAATATATATATATATATATATATCTTTAAATTCATTTTTAATCAAGGACTTAAACTAATATGGACGCATATTTGTTGCAGAAATAGTTAACAGAAGACATCATTAATTTAAGGCTTTTAATGGCCTTTAATTTGTTTCTGGATAAATTTAAATAATATTAAAAATCATTATCCAAAAAAATGATTTTTTTAAATGCATATTTTCGTATTTTCAATTAATTTGTGTTTATTATTTATTTATTTATTTTATTTTATTTATTTATTTATTTGCTTTATTTTTATTTATAGATTTACAAGCCGAATTCGGCTGCATTCAGTATATGAATTTCATCTCACAAAATTTTGTGTTTATAGACTAATTAGGAGGCGTTCAATGAACAAATCTACACTTTCCTTTCCACAAAACCTTCACTAAATCTCTTAATTCTAAAGATAAATTTAATTAGAATTTCTACGTCTACTCCTTGCCAAAATTATAGTGGCTCGGTTAGAAAGATTATTGATTTTAAAAATCAGAATTTAATTAGATTCTAGTTTTTCAAAAATTTCCCAACTATTTCTGCAAAAAAAAAAAAAAAAAAAAAAAAAAAAAAAAAAAAAAAAAAAACTTATTTTAGAATAAAGACTTTAATTTTTGAACTTCATCAATATTCTCAAATACACATATATTTTAAATTTACTTTTAATTAAATAATTAAACTAATCTATATTAATCATCACTGATTTCAGGGTTTTAAATGGCTTTTTATTTTAATTTGTTTCTTGGAAATTGAAATGCTAATTATGCATTATCAAAAATCATTATTTATGCAAAATTATTTAAAATAATTTGTTCTGTGAATCTAATGAATCAAAAAATTCTTCTTGATAATATTAAATAATTTTCTTCCATGATATTTAATCTCGTTTTTATCCTGAAGTAAATAAAAAAATATATAAACTACATATTGTGTTTACAAAATCGGTAAATAGATAGCAGCACTATATCCGAGATTCAAAAGTTTTTTTTCCTGTTATATGTAGCTCTCAAAATGAAATAGTATCGAGGTCTTTATTTGTTTTGGAGCAAATTGCAATTGAGACTCAAATATATAGACACAAAATTATTCTCCGTTGTTAGTCGTGTCTTTAGATTATAATTTTGAAATAAGATGGCAGCACAACTGTGTTGTTATTAAGATTTAGTTGGAGTCAATAAAATTTTAGTGTTGTCATTAAGTTTTTCTTTGATTATTTTACTTAATAATCTAACAAGTTAAACAAATTTTTTATCCAATGATTCCTTGTGTGTTTTAGATTAAACTAAAGTATTAAGAAAAAGTTCTTCGATTTTAAAATAAATTCATGTTGTTATTTGGGACAAACAACGTATATTACTAATAAAAAAAAACAAAAATATTATGATAAATTTAATAAATTAATTAATTAATTAAAAATAATAATATTTTTCTCAAACTATTTTAATTTTTCATCACTTTTCTATCTTCTTTGGTTATTTTCTCTCCGTAATGTTCTGATATATTTAGAGTTCCATTTGCAATTGACTTCTATTTTCAGGTTTTATATATATATATATATATATATATATATATATATATATATATATATTTATATATAGCACAAAAAAACAAAAAGAAAAACGAAGAAAATTAATAAGTTATATTTCGTTTCCATTTTGCTCCCGTTTTGTTCGGTTTTCTTATTTCGTGTGTTTAGGGTATTGCTCTTTGAGCCTAATTTTTGGATTTCAGCAGTAGTAATAATTTGGCGCCTATGCAAAACGAGCAATCCTGTTTCTTTTATTTATTATTATTTTTTTTGAAATTATAATTAATTTTCTTAAATTTTTATAAATGCATAATTAATTATCAAGCTTATTAATTACAAACTTTAAATTACCTTGCGCACATCCATTTTCGGGCCCCTCCAAGGTAACTAACAATATTGACGCGCTTCAGTATTGCAGTAAGAACGTGCCATAAGATATCACTTTATTTATGCTTCTGTTTTCATTGTTTGTAATCTGGCAATCTTATTACGTAAATATTTTAAATCATTCTTGAAAGATGCCGGTACGAGTAAGTTCATTTAAATTCGCTCCTCACTATGCCGATTTCCCCTCGTATGCTGTTCTATAATCTCTTTACATTTTATTTTCTGTTTTTTGTTTGTTATTTTTGTTTATTTTTTACTTAATGTGTTCTAATTTCGTTTCAATTTTTTTGAGTGCTCCTCACACTATTGTATTGATATATTTTGCTGTGGCTATATTGATACAATATTAGAAAGCACTCCTTTTGGCGGATATAATCGTGTGAGCTGATGAAGAGATTATAACCTTTCTTTATTTTGTTTTCCGGATTTGCATTATTTTTCCCCCTCCATTTTTTCTCAATTTTTTCGCTTATATATATATATATATATATATATATATATATATATATATATATATATATATATATATATATATATATATATATATATATATATATATATATATATATATATATATATATATATATATTAAATTTTAACTTTTTATCATTAACAAGAAGGGAATTTACAGGGTGGTAGAAGGTGTGCACTGCATACGGCTTTCAGTAGTGAAAGTTGTCCGTGAATAGAAATGTATCGAAAGTAAAGTCGTGCTATACATATGGATGCAGCAGAAATAAAGACGGCCCAACAAATTTTCCGTTGAGAAACGTTGGAACATTCACTGTACTGTCAAGATTTGTCACTCTGTGACTTCGACATCTCTGGGCTACATAAGAGAACGCCATACCGCGGAAGATAATTTTCCTCGCAAATTCTCGGTAATTAAAAATGCTTCATTACAAATTTAAAATTTAAAGTGTAGAAAAAGTTAGTTCAGGCAAACCTAGAGTAAGCCAGGAAGTTACAAATACTGAAAAGAAAATTTTAAAATTTACAAATTAAAATAAATTATGAGATGATAATTTAGGAATACGCAACGGAGCTTCTAATAATTTGTTTGCATTTTAATATTTTGAAGTATTTTTTTCAGCAACTGATACTTCATGACTATTCTAGGTTTGCCTAAATTTACTTTTTCTTTCTTTTAAATTTCAAATTAGTAATGAAGAAGAAAGAGAATTTGCAACGAAAATTTTTTTCCTCGGTATGGCGTCTTCTTAAGAGCGTATTACAGAGGACACATTTCTATTTGGTCAGCAAAGTAAAGGAAGTTCTGCAGGACTTCCTCTGGATTCAAACACAATCTTTCTACAACAAAGGCATAGATCTGCTACCTAAACGATTTGACCAGTGTTACGACGAGCATTCTTTTTAAATTTTTTTTATTTTTTGTATTTTATAAGAAAACTTTATATATATCAACACAAAGAAGAATTAGAAAATAAAATAAAATAGAAAAGTTTTTTTAATGAGAAAATTTAAAGGTTTTCCTCGGGACCCATTCCTTTACGATGGTAAATGCGATATTTCCAAATAAAGAATATTTATCCTAAGATAACTCTTTATAACACGTTTATACGACTAAAAAAATAAAAATGCAATTGAAAATGAATTTGAGATAAAAGAAAGCAGAAAACAAACTCAGCGAGGTGGAGTAAAAGAAAAAAATGCCTTAAAAATAGGTATACTAATATAACAGTTAACGAAAATTCGCTGAGAAGAGAACAATAAAAAACAGTGCTTGCAAAAATCGTACAAAATAATTTCCAAAATAATTTGGCAGAAAAAATATGAAGCAAATTACATTTCAGTGCTGCCATCTATGAAAAAAACACGTTAATAAAAAACTATTCAGAAAATTTAAGTAACAAAACCTTTCTTAAGAAGAAAAATAAATAATAAATAATAAGTTAAAAAATTAAAATTAAATTGCAAAAAAAACCAAAAACATTCAGTTTATATGCATATATATAAATATATATATATATAAATATATATATATATATATGTATATATATATATATATATATATATATATATGTATATATATATATGTATATATATATATATATAATATATATATATATAATATATATATATATATATAATATATATATATATATATATATATATATTAGTGAAAAAATAAAGGACTGAATCAGGAAAGAAATTTAAAAAATTGTAATTGCATAATATAATAAGCATTAAAGTTTGATATTTATTGTCGGATTGCTTAGTGAGTAAAAATAAAAGCAATTAAAATAATCCAAAATATCTCTTTATTTTCCATTTTGACAGTTTTCTTATGGTATCTTTAGTTTTCTGTAGTAATGCTCTCGAAAAACATTTTTATTATGTTCTCTCCCGTCATAAATTCTGAAATAAAAGAAATTAAACAGAATCAATTGCTTATGCTAATTATTCTGTATATCATAAATATGTGATTTGGACGACCAAATTATTGCATCAATTTATTTTGATTTTAAATTATACAAGAGTCATTTTTATATTAAAACTGCTTCACCAATTTTAAATTTACATTTTTACACTTATTATGCTGGTGAAAAAAAAATGTCGAAGCACAATTTTCTTATTTCCTGCACCACCATAGTTTCTAAAATAAAAAATTATCAAATAAAATTTAGTGAAATATTTATGCAATTTATTGTGTAAATTTTATATGTTATTAAAGAACTCAAATGAAATATAAACAATTATTTTTATAACATTATTATGCAATAATATATTATTTTTCTTAAAGTACTCAGATGAAGTACAAAAATTATTGAATAAAATTGAATGAATTATTTATACTACTTACTGTGTATATCTTATATGTTATTAAAATAATCCAATGAAATGAAAAATTATTGAATGAAATTGAAAGTATAATTTATGCTTCTTATTGTGTAAATTATGTATGTTTTTAAAATAATCAAATCAGTAGATTAATAAATCTTTAACATAATTTACACAATTGTCATTTTTTAAATTTATACGGTAATAACCAAGTTAATCTTTTTTTTTTTTTACAATTATACATTATTAATTTTGAAGCTTCTGAAAAATAATAATTAAAGTTAAAGCGCAAGGTATAAACTTAAAAACCAAGCAAAAATCTAATTATAATAAAGGAACAAGTTTCCAATAAAATTTTAAGAAATCAAGCTTTTAAACACGCCATTGTTTATATGCTATAAAAAGCACTACTGCAATTGCTGATCCTAAACCTAGAAAAGTTGGAAAGGAAGTTAGTTCCAAAAAATTCTCATTGCAGTTTCTTAAAGTTGTAAAATTATCCGGATGTTACACTATCCAGAGTTGGCTTTGGTTCCGATTGGTCGGGATAATCGACGCTCTACTAGCAATTGTTTTAAATGTTATGGTTTGTGTCCAAGATGAATACCTAATCTCACGCCTTCCACGAAGTGAACGTAAGCGGCCATCTTGACTTGATTGAGGGGGGACAAGGGTCAAAAAGGAAACAACTTATACAGACAAATGAGGAGTTGTCTCCTATTAATTCCTTCACGCTATATTAAATACGCCTACTAAACTTAATAGATCTAATAGTTCTGTTGCTATAATGAATTTAGTAAGTAGGATGAAAAAAAAATTTTTTAAGCGTCTGAAATACATATCTAGAAAAACAGAGGTATTATTTCTAGTATATTTTCCATGCTGAATTGAATGAAATCAAAGCAAAACCAATAGAATTAACTGATCAAAAATTTAATTTTTTTTTTTTTTTTGTATAAGAAATACAATTTCGTACTAGTACCTATTTACACATCAACTTTGTAACATTGATGTATGTATTTTTTTCCTGCTTAACTTAATAATACCAAAACCAATTCAATAGGATAAATTATTTAAAAGTTATGAGACTTTGAAGAGTAAAATTATAACTTTCCCTTTTTTATGCATAAAACTCTTATCAATTCAAAACTATTTGTTATATCAACTTACTTTTCATTTTCTTGAATTATGTATAAAAATACTAAACAATACCTCATTTGTCTAGATACCAATGTCAGACTCATGAGTGAAGCAGAAGGAATAAATTTTCTCTAGAATAATCATGATCTTAAATTTACAGCAAAATAACAAAAATACCGATAAATAACATAAAAGTTAATTAATTGCTAAGTAAAATATAAATTCGAATTTATAAGCTAAATTATATGTATATTTAAAATATTACACCAACATGTTATAAGGAGGGGAAAATAATCATATATTTTTCAAAAAATTTTTTTACAGCCTTTTAACAATTACATACCATATGTGCAATGAAATTTATACGTTTCGGAAAATAAATTATTTTAATTTAAAAATATATAATATTTCTAGCATCAGGGAAAAATTTATGAATCACTTTAGAAAATGACTCAACCGCTTAGTTTAATTCATTAGTCCAATTTCAGAAAGTAAACAGACAAGACGCATATCAATATAATAAACAATACGAAACTTGACCAAATTGGTCAAATAGCTTAGAGCCTTTAGGGGAAAACTAACGAGATGTATTATTTAGTCAATATCAAAATGCTTACCTCATTTAGCGAAGGAGTATTTCTACCTTTGAGTAACAACCCTAATATGTCCAAAATCAATATGGGATCACTTGTTGTAGTCTTTACCTCTCCATATTGGTTGTTCATTTTCACAGAACGTTTAAGCATTCGATCTGAGTTATAACTGCAGCCTCCGAAAACATTACAAAACACTCGTTTTCCTTTCGAAACCGTTTCAAACTCCTGTAAATAAAAGTTAGATTTATTTTTAATAAGTATACGGTTACTCTCAACAAACCTAAGGAAATATTATTTTAGTTTAAGAGCATCGTTGTTTAGCATGATGCGTTAAAATATAAAAATTTTATATCAATATTAGTTTTTAATGAGTTACGTTTCTGAATGCATTGTTTTTATTATTCCAATAATAAGTAAGTCAAATAAAATTTTGAGTTATTTATACACTCTTAGAATTTTCTAGAAAAAAATAGTTAATTAACAATTCATTTGATAGTTATTTTACCGTATTTAATATAAACAGTCAAATAGCAATAAATAATATGGTATTCAAATTGTTAACCGTTTATTAACTGTTTTCACCTAATACGGTTAAAAAACCAAAATTTTATAGCTCCAAGTAGGTTAACCGAATCAAGCCACTTAGTTTTTTGCAGTTGGATATATATTATTATTGAGAGGGCTAATCTGTCAATGTCATGAGAGACTGACCTGGGTTCGAATCTCAGCATTGACACCAAATATTTCATATATTCCCTTCAACACATGAAGAGTTTTCAGTGTCCAGCACTCTCCAATTTGTGGACCAGGACTATTAAAGCAACATTAAAACTGCTTAACTCAAAAAAAGTTTAGTATTTCTATCTCTTACGATTTTGAAACGATGTGAGTTGTAAATGGTTAAAAAACAAGATAGTTTTGTATTCATAATTTTTTTTAACCATATTAGTTTTAAACGGTTTGAAAGCCGTAAAGGTAAAAGAGATACTTTACCGTTAATTTTGGTTTAATTGACTGGACAGACTGCTACTGTAATTTTAGAATGGAAATTTATTACCATATTTTTATTGTTATTTGGCATTATTTTACCAAAATTTTGGAATGGAAATTTAACAGTATAAAGTGAACAATTTGCATAAAGCGTTAAATTATCTATTGGTTAAATATTTAAAAAGGAGCCTGGAATTTTCAATTAGTTGGATGATTAAAATAAACTAGTAATAATTAAAATAAAGTAATGTTATTTATTTAATAATAATTATTCAAACAGTGTGACAATGATTCTTGTAAAATTTTAGTTTTTTAGGTGTATTTAAGTTTTAACAAGCACATTTAATGTAGATTCAATTGTACATTGTGTACATTGATTTCAATGTAGACTCAAAAAGAGTGTTTTTTCTGTCATGTCACTGTGTTATTCGAAAGGATTTAAAATCTTTGATAAATCGTTTTGCTTAGTTATTAGCCCAGTAAAATTGAACCCTTTGACGCAGATGGGACCGGTGTCCTTTTTATGTCTCTTTTCTGACGCTCTTACTGCAAGCAAAAATATATATTTTAATATTTTTTATTTATAAAAAAACAGTATAATAGTTACTAAAAATATCTCTTAGATTATCGGAATTATATTTGTACAAAAATATAAACTCCAAAAATTTTTTTTATTAATATTCAAAATTACCAATGATTAATTTTCTATGTTATGGAAATTTCAACAATAAATAAATGTTTCTCTCTAGACATAAAAATAACTGCTAATAGGTGCTAATTTGAAAAATTATAGTTTGGAAGTGAGTTTGGAATATATAGTTTGGAAGATTTTTCCTCTGACGCGAAAAAAAAAAGACACTGGTATTTTATGCTTTTTTTAAAACCACAAATTATTAAAAAGCCGAATATAATATTTTTCACTCATTTTTACCTGAATTAATACAAAATAAAGAAAAGTATCAAAAATATGCTTGATAAAATTTCTGCGTCATTTGGTAAACATATTTTTAATTCATTAAAATTATGAAATAAATTAGAATTTTTACGAAATAACTGCTTCTGAAGCAAAAATATATTTAAAATAATGTTACAGTATTTAGTATTTTTCATTGCTTAAAATATTATCTGAACAATACCTAATCTAATATAGGATGCGCCTTAACCACCACCTTTAATACACATTATTAGATTTCTCGTCAAAAGTGAGTTATATGTGTATGTAAAGACAGCAAATTATTATTTGCAAGAATAAAAACAAAACATTATCTATATTTGATGAACCACTATTGAGGAAGTCGTAATTATCAACAATTCGCCATTTTTGCATAACTATGTATTTATCCCTTAATTCATTCAGTGTTGTTCACAACACTTTTCAATTATTAGTATTATTTTCATATTAACACCATATTTTTTTGTCTAAATTAGTTTAACAATTTCTTTTAGATTAGTTTAACTAAGCATTCAGATAACACAACAAATATTTTGTAACCAAATGAAATATGTGTCTAATTTTAGTATATTCTACTTTCAATTGGTTTTAATGATTCTAAAGGTTATAATTAATCATTTACTATAGCGTTGTAGTCTGTGTGCATTTTTTATAATGATTATATAACGGTTTGACCAAATGTATGTGACTATCATTTATGAAAATATGAATAACATTGTGATACTGTTATTATTATTTAGTAAAATTTTTTTTTACTTGATGCACATCCATTTTGTATGTTTTATAAATTCTACAATAAATATAGCAACTTATTTGTTTCTTTTTTTCTGTAAATTGTTTTTTAATTAATTATTTATTTATATATTTTTTCTTTCCACAGATCTTTATTTTCTTTGCTCAAAACTGTATCTATTCTAAAGTTCCTCGAATTTATGTCTTTTTTCCTTTTAATGTTTAAAAAACATAATTTATTGCAGTAAGGCTACAAATTTTATTTTCTTATTTTTCAATTTCTTAAAAAAATATATTTGATGTTTGTTATTTTTCACACTCTCAAAGATTATCTAAATGTAAAGACCTAATAATTCGAATTAAAAAAGTATTTTTTAAGTTTAAAATTGCGATTAAATAAAGAACTCACTTTTTTACTGTATGCAAATGAGTTGAATGCAAAAAAGTATACAATTAAAAAAAGCGGTAGCATCTTCTCAGTTTTTAACCTAGAAAGAATTCAATGCAGTTTTTATAAATATAAACATTTCATATTATTACAGCTTATATAAATTAAAACACTATTACACTATAAAGGCAAACCAAAGTTATAATTTCATAAAAAACATACTGAGGACCTACAAACCACACTTAAAAATATTTATTTTCATTGAACTTGAGTTTTCAAAATAAAAATTTATTTGCAAAAGATGATGCAAGAGAATATTTAACAATAAAAAGACTAAACAAATATATAAACGACATTTCCTTTAAAAATAAAAACAAGGATAAAAAAATGTAATAAGAATTTGAATCACTATTGAATAATGAATCATCGTATTATAATCAGAAATTTGAGTAATCATAAAATACAGATAAAATTGGTCACCCTTAAAAAATATTCAACAAGATTTTAAAATGCATAATTATATATATAATAAATAAATTAATTAGTTCCAAATAATAATATGAATTTATGGTTTCAATTATAAGAAGAATCAATTCAGTTATTATATTCTTAGGATTGATTCATCTCAAAATAAAAACGAAAAGAGCTATCCTTCAGATAAGAGTTTAAAATGCATCATGAAAATATAAGAAATGATAGTCAATCAATTTCAACTAAAATTTCAGATCATCATCTTTTAATATTTGAAGATTAAATCATTGCAAAACACTGATAAGCGGGCTCATCTTAAAGAATATTTCAAGTTCATAAGAAAATTTTTAGTTCATAATGTAAATGTACATAAAAAAAAAATCACCGTACTTGAATGATCAGGAAATTTTAGGTGGAAAAAAAACATAATTCAGGTAATAAACCAAAATAAACTGTTTTTAAACCATGCATTTGGTAATTTTTCCGTTCATATGGTAAGAATAAAATGGAATTTTTTTTCTTCTAATATATAGTTCTTATTACCACAAAATTAGTAAAAATTAAAAACTAAATTGTAAAGTAGAGCATATTAGCATGGCATTAAAACTATAATTTGTTTTGTATGCCATTCTTTAAGCTATCATACTAAAATTATCAAATTTTATCTCATTTACTACCAAACAGCATGGTCATAAAAACATACTTCATTGTCAATACTACAAAAGTCATTAACAAATACCTTCGATAAAAGTTACCGTGCTTTTTGGTGTTTCTTTAGAGCCAGAAATTTAGCCATATTTTGGTAGTTTAGATTTTCTTTTCTCAGTGTAAGAAATGCAAATAAATTAATTTAAAGAACAAACTGAACACATTAATCAGATAACAGGAGACAGAATAAAGGAAAACTTTAGAATCTATTAAAAGAATTAGCGAAGATATTTGTGTGTTTAACTATTATCAAATTTTTTTTATACTTTTAAAAAATAATTACTGTGTTAAGAATATAAGAGATCTAAATAAAATATGATAGTAAATAAGCATTTTTTATTAAACAAAAAATAAACCAAACCTACCTTACACAACCTAACCTAAACATACTAAGTAGAATTTTCCAACCCTTCATCAGAATATATATACGAAAACCAATTCTGGTTAGTTTCTTTTAATTAATTTCAGAGGACACATGATATGAATACTTTAGAATTACTGGATATCAAAATGATTTCCCGAGCAGAAATTTGATTAAAAAATCCACTTTCAAGACACATTGCAAGAAGACACAAAGTCTGTGACTAATAGTCCAGTTGTCTAGCTAGTATTGACAATATAATATACAAGTGTATCGAATAGGGACAGTGGTGTGTAGAGAGGGGATTGAAGAGGGAATCGGTCTCAGGCAAACAATCACAGGGGGCATCCAATATGTGATTAAGTTCGCAAAAATTATGACTATATCTCAATTCGGAAATTTAAAAAAAAATTGCGTTAATACGACACAATAAAAAAATCTGAATTAAATTACTGTAAAATGTAATAGCACTCAGAGTGTCGGCTATTTTTGCAGTAAACTCTATTTTTATCTAAACATCTTGAGGAACAAAAAATTGGATATACCGTTATTTTTAAAGTAATAATTACTGTAAAATCTCTGAATAAAATAAATATTACTGTAAAAAATACTGTATAATAATTTAGGGTAAAAATAGATTTTACGGATATGCCTGTGCTATATATCAGTATTTTTTACAGTGTTGGCTCAAGTGATATATTTTGTGATTTTCGAGAAAATTTAATTATGAAAGTATAGTTCAATAAACTGTAAATAATTTTAACGTTTAAGGAAATTTCGAAATATTTTGTTGGAAATGACACATTTCACGATAAAGAATAATTTCTAATTATATTTTTATAAAATAAATTAATAAATATGGATTAAAAATATGGATTAAAATCTTGATGAATACGTATCATTCCAATGCTTTTTAGCTCACTTAAATATGTTTTTTTTTTTTTTTTTTTTTTTTTTGCCTTCCCTTCTCCAAAAATTAGATTACTTTAAACCTCTTTTCATAGGTATCTAATTCAAGAGTTTGCTCTGGGTATCCACTCTCTTCTGCATGCCTCTGAATAGATATATTCAGTTCCATTTAACTTTAAACCAAGAAATAGTTTAATGATTTATTATTTTATAAAAATAAATCATGTTGTTTAAGTTTAACACATTTAATTAAAGATCATTTTTCTAGTAAGTTTGTTTATTTATATTTTCTTAACATGGAAATAATATTTTTAAAAGAAATATTTTGTTTCAAAGCCCTTCACTAGCCCAACAAAATTTACAGTATTTAAATTACTCATCTGATAATTTTTTCGTTCATATTGAGTTTTCAAAAATATAGTTTTTATCACCACACATTTAATAAAAATAACATACCTGAAAAATAAATGTAACCGAAAGAAGCTGCGATAGCCTGGTTGGTAGTACGTTACGCCCATGTCCAACAGGTCGTGAGTTCTATCCCCGCAGGCCGAAGACATACCGTGTAGTAAATGGGGACTGGTGCATGTTAAATCTGTTGGGTCACAAAGGTCTCCATGCTCTTAAAACAAATTATACCTCTGGGAGTACTAAACCAGAGATTTATCGTCTTCTGGTTTAGGTCAAAATTACGATATGTGGATGAATGAATGGATATATGAATAGGTCCACCCTATAAACGGGCTGTGAGGAGTATGCGGGTGAAGTTGTATTCTTGGCCATAAATGGGGCCACTGAAAAACAAGAAACGCATCCTCTGTCTAAAATTCTCTTGGCATCAAGCAGGTTTGCTGATATTGGCAAGTGGTATTTGAAACAACAGCAACACATTGGAATTGAATTTGCAGTGAGTTTTTGTGCTTCTCACCGTATGATATATTAGCCACGTAAAAATGACTCACTACAAAATTTCCTCTAATTTCCTTTTTTTCTTAAAAAAAAAAAAAAAAGCATTTTGGTATTACTAATACTAATATACTAAATTATATCCATCAAAAATATATTTATGAAATCTACATATCTTACTTACTAATACTGACAGTATACTAACAGCTTACTAATACTCTACTAACTTTCTAATACCAACAGTATATACTAATTACACTGAATCATTTCCGAATTGAATCACGAGTACATTTGAGAGACATGCTTTATATTTCAGTCTATACATCACATATTTCTTACGAGAGAGCAAGAAATTTTCATCCACCTTTTGATTAAATAAAGAAATTTAACGATAAACATCCATTCATTATTTTGCCCTATTTTCCATGTATATATAATTAAAGACTTCATCACATAGTAATTTCATGACTGAATCTTTTAAATTATATAATATTAAAATAATAAAATAATAAAATTGTTTAAATTTTAATAAGAAATAAGAAAGATAGTTGCACTGTAAAAAATTCTAAATCAATTTACGGTATAAATTACTGGAACTTTGGGTGCATCATCCGTAAATATTTATACCGTATAATATTTTACCATATGGTATAATATTTTACCATAAAATATTATAATGTAATATTTGCAGTAATATTAAATTAATTAGAGTGATTCAGAGATTTTACGGTAATTATTACTGTAAGAATTACGGTATATAAAATTTTCTGTTTTGTAACGTGCTTTGGTAAAAATGGGATTTTACCGTAATTTGATCCGGAATTTTTACAGTATAGTCTGTAGCGTGTTAAGATATGTAGTTCATAAATATATTTTTGCTGGATATAATTTAAATTATGTAAATAAAATTCACAATTTACTCTAATATAGCACTAACTTTTAAACTTCATTTGCTTCTTTAACAAAGAATACCCTGGTATTGATTTGAAACTTAATTTAGAATAAATAATTCTGCTAAGTTAGTTTACGAAGGGAATTAGTGTGGTCGGATTTCAATTTCAATATATAGAGTGGGTGGTTGTCTATGATCACATCCTTTACTACAAGTGCTTTTTGATTAAATTGCCGTCAACAGTCCTGCAGAGCTGTTGCTTTTGGTCAATTGAGTAAATAACATTAATGTTTAAACAATGTCTCTCCTGTTCCTAAACAAATCTCCCGTTTTTCCTAAAGATATAACGGGTTGCTTTAGATTTGATTAAAGCTTTACTGAGGTTTGCAAAGAGAGAAATAATAATTTATATATAATTGAGTTTATATTGTGTATAATATTGTATAGGAAAATCGAGTTGAAAGGAAAAACTTTGATAAGATTTAATATATATTTTTTTACAAATATTAATATACATTTTGTTATAAATATATATTTTTTATAAATATTATTATATATTTTGATATATATAGATATTCAATATATTTCGTGGTAAATATAAAAATAATTTTTACCTACATGATAGCTTTCTTTAAAAATAATATTATTCAATAATAATATTCAATAATTCTATTCAATATTCAATAATATCAATAACTGTTCAACAATTATTCATATTCAATAATTATCAAACATATTCTATTTAAACATAAATATATTTTTGATAAATATCTATTAATGAATGATTATACTTAAACAGCAACAAATTTTTTCATAAACATAATACACTCTTTTTATGAGTATTGTATTTTATGAATATTACTCTTTATTATAAACAAAATATTCTATAAAAAAATGGCTTCGATGATGTTTATTCTACAGTCATGATCACAATCATAGACATATATACATACTTTATATAATACAACATATACAATATACGCAATGCATCTTATATGCAACATATAATATGCAATATACGATATACAATACAAAGTATACACTGCTCAAAACATTTAAAAGAGATTGAGGTTGTGGGTTGATATTGCACCTGGACAATTATTTGAATGATTGATACATTATCAGCAGATGTAGTGGGCTATATGAGATAAAAATGACATTTGTTTGGCAGAAAAAAAGTGTTTTATTGAGCATTTAGGTACAAAAAGAAAAAAAAATCACAATTTGTGCATATGAGTAAAACAAATAAAAAAAAAAATTCCTTAAAAGAAAATCGTGTTTAATAAGAGGTATGGTTTCCCCGGAAGGCCAGCAACTTAAACCCCTTTGAGGCATCAAGTCAATGAGGTTATTAATGAGGGGCTGGGGTATTCTGTCCCATTTCTCCAGTAGAGCTCTTTATTGTTCTTGGAGAGTTTGTGGGGGTGTTAGGCGTCCAGCAATTCATCTGCCTAGAATGTTCCAAACATGCTTGATTGGGTTCATGTTCGGAGAATATGCTTTCCAATCCATTCTATGATTCTTTCCTCCAAAAGGAAATCACTCACCAAGTTAGCACGTTGTGGCCTGCAATTGTCGTCAATTAATATGAAATCATCTCCAATTGCTGCAGAGTAGGGGTATAGAATCGGTCTCAGGATCTCATGCCTATATCGGTGACCAGTCAGAGTTCCATTTTGAATGATATGGAGTTCGGTGCACCCATCAATGGAAATGCCAGCATGGACCATCCCTCCTCTACCTCCAAATCTGACACTTTCGTGCACAAACGCAGAGTAGTTTCTAGTGCCACGTTCCCTCGGGATTATTCCTTCGCCTATTATCAGGACGAATAAAAAAACGGGATTCGTCAGAGAAAAGAATATTGTTTCATTTATGCTCTGTTTCCCACTCCATCCGGGCTCGAAGGTGCCTTGCCGTTAACGTGACGCGCACCATTGATCGGCATGCTTACAGACCCACACAAAATTTGCATATTGCGAAGTTTGAAACTAAGAAAAAATTGCATCTGTAACTCTCTTCCTCCATTTTATGCAAAAAAAAAGAGAAAGAAATTTGCTTATACCGTTATTATATGCGAGACTTAAAATATCCTTTAATTGTTTTGAGCAGTCTAAGCGATATATTCAATATTTTCGTTCCTCCTCATTTAATCAATAACACGCGTACTAGCATAATGTACAAATTCAAATGTTTTCATTTTTTTGTGCATGGTATATATATATATATGTGTGTGTGTATATATATATATATGGTAATGTTTAGAGAATACCATGACTACTGTGAAAATAAAATATTACATAGCTTTTGAGCAGATTTAATAAATAAAAACATAATTTTTATGCTCCTCATAGAAGAATATACATTGGATAATTTTAAACTAAAATAAATTATTACATAACTTTTGAACAGATATAACAAATAAAAATATTTTTTTATGTTTTTTATTAAAGATATAAATTGCATGATTTTTATTCAAAATAAATTATTTTATAAATTTTGAACGGATATAACAAATAAAAGCATAATTTTCACGTCTTTTATAAAATATATATTTACTTCTTAGATAAAACTATAACAAGAAATTCAAATAAAACCTGACACATTCTAATTTAATTTTTTTTATAATTTTTGCTTCCAATGAAGAAAGGCAAAGTGAATTTATTTCAAAGTTAATTTCAATTAAATTTTTTGGTAAACTTATTTAGTTAAAAGCCTTTTCTTCGTGCAATAACGGAAAGCGGTAACATTCTTTGAAGTAACTGATTTTAAAAGCTCGCTTGAAAAGTGAAATAAAACTATGTATGGGTGTCCCCTATGTACCCTTAAGTCAACATATAGACTAGACAATTGAGAGCAAGAAACTGTTAGGGTCTCATCTCAAACGAATTGAAACTTTTAAGTTGTTTGTGCTGTAAAATCTTCGTTGCATAATACTAAAAATGACTTTTTTTCCAAATTCAATTAATTTATTGATATTAAATTTGTGAAAAAATAATGTGTTTGCAAGTGTGTGTTTTTTTAAATCTCTAATTTTCGCGTAAAAACAATTGCAAATTAACTGAGTTAACCTAAAACTTCATTTAAATATATTCGTACACCAAAGATTTCTGGGAATTCGAAATTTATTACAAATCTGTAAACCAAAAACAATGATTTTGTTAGGTATTTTTAGATACATTGTTTTAAAAATTATTTTTGACAAAACTAACATGGCGCTGAAGCATTTGTAGGCAGTGTTTTGTTAAAGAATTTCTTTAAATGTGTCAAATTTCTGATCAACATGGTTTTGTTTTTAACTTATAATATAAAATAGTAAAAACTAGGTGTAAAATAATTTAAGATTCTAATTTTCTCGTAAAAACAATTGCAAATTAACTGAGTCAACCTGAAACTTCTTTTTAATATTTTCGCCCACAAAAGATTTCTGGGAATTTGAAATTTATTACAAATCTGTGAACCATAAACAATGATTTTGTCAGATATTTTTAGATACATTGTTTTAAAAATTATTTTTGACAAAACTAACATGGCGCTGAAGCATTTGTAGGCAGTGTTTTGTTAAAAGATTTCTTTAAACGTGTCAAAATTCTGATCAACTTAGTTTTGTTTTTAACTTGTAATATAAAATAGTAAGAACCAGGTGTAAATTAATTTAAGTTTCTAATTTTCTCGTAAAAACAATTGAAAATTAACTGAGTAAACCTAAAACTTCTTTTAAATATTTTCGTACATCAAAGATTTCTGGGAATTTGAAATTTATTGCAAGTCTGTGAACCAAAAACAATGAATTCGTTAGATATTTTTAGATACATTGTTTTAAAAATTATTTCTGACAAAACTAACAAAATTCTGATCAACTTAATTTTATTTTTAACTTGTAATATAAATTGTAAAAACCAGGTGTAAATTAACTGTTAATAACTTCTAGCAACTTTTTTACATATGCGAAGTTTTTTGCAGGAAATATGTTAAAAACTAGCCAAACAATCAATAAATTAATATTTAGATTTAAATAAAAACTCTTTCTCTTCATAAATCAGTAACAAAATATCAGTCCCTGAACAAGATAACAAAATTAAATATTTACGTTTAGTAATTTATTACAAAGACTTATTTATTTTGCACTCGATGCTCAAGACATGTAGTTAATAGTTTTTTCCCTAGTATAAAATGTGGCATTATATACCGAGAAAAAAAGTATGGTAAAAACTATCAAAATATGGTAAAATTTACTGAACCTCTTTGGTAATCGCCTTCGGTAAAATTAGTAATAAAATATGGTTTTATTATCATGCTGGTTAAAGGAAAGCCTAAAAATATTTGGCAAAGGACGATTGTATACAAATTGAAAACAATAGGAAAAACATGAAGAGAGGCAAAATATAAGGGGGACCGGAAAATAATGTCATATCGGAGTATTAAATATTCGTTAGCCTTAAAGACTAATTCGTTTTTTTTTTTTTTTTCGATACATTTCGATTCATTTTCGATCCGGCATTGAAATATTGTCGCTAACGAGGGTTAATACATTATTGATTGAAAATAATATCCAGATAACTAAAATCAAATGCACCGAAACGACATTACTTTCTGGTCCACTAATATCTGGTCACAAATAGAGTGAGATGGAAAGCTATAATAGAAACCCTATGTTCGTATTCAGAGTGAAGATGAGTATTTGTATGTATGTTTAGTAGTAAATGCGGTAATTTTATCATGATATCTTAGAGCATGGCATAAAAACCATTTATTCGGTTAAATTTACTTTTAAGTTTTGTATTTCTTTAAATGCGTGGTAATAAGAATTGTAATTTTGAAAACCAAAATTTCCAGCAAACTATTGTTAACCCACCGAAATAATTACCAAATGAATGATTAAAATTTTGGTTTTATCATTAGAATTATTATAATTATTTTACCAGAAATGTCATTAGCATACAAGTACGGTAATTTCACCAGTACATATTTCTCCGAGTAGTATTTTTAAGAAATCAATAAGTTCAAACTAATTTTTTTTTTAATTTCTTTTCATAAAATACAGTTATCTCATTTCAAAATATCATATTTGAAGAAAAGAATATGGTGTCAAAAATTTAATTCTCAGATAAAAAATTTCATGAAAATGTACCTAAATTTTATGAAAATAATAATTATATGCTTCTCAAAGTTCATAATAAAGCAGTGTTGTTTAAAAACTTTTATGTTCCTTTAAATTAGTTTTCATTGTATGAATTGAAAAATATTTCCTGCTCTACATCAATTTTTATAAAATTTTTCGTTGGTCATCAATATGTAAATTGACCAGTTGGAATTCGTATTCTTCATTTTGCAGTTAATGAGTTTTTTATTCTTTTTTCAAACGATTGAAGATGCACTAAATTTTTTTTTAAAAATTATCCTGTTGTTGAAAAAAAATAAAAATAGGGAATATCGTAGCAAATATTCCATTTATATATTTTTGATCGTTAACAAGAAATGTTTTCTTTTTATGAATGAATTTATTTGATAAAGTGTTTTTTTTAATTAAACTCAAATACTGTTTTAAAAAATGCTATTGAAAAAGAGGCAATTATCGTTCGCTTAAATCAAACAAATAATGGAAACAATTCCTCAAAATATGCAATCAATTACAGGGTATTAGGATAACGCCCAATTATTAAATTAAGAAGAATATTTTTACTGTGCTTTTCATGTTTTTTTTTTAATTCAGAAACATTTTACAGGTAAAAAAATTTTTAAAATCTGCAAGGTAGGTAAATAGCAAAATTTAAATCTCCAACTCTAAGTGAAAATCATTATGATATCTATTTAATTTTTTACTCAAAAATCTTTACGAAATTGAGAAATGGTATAAAAAATCTCTCCATATATTATATATCACTCTATATTTTCTCTATATTTGAATGCTTAAAAAACAATTTGTACTTTTCAAATTTTTTGAATTTATCACAATCTTTGAGAATTCGTATACTAAAAAATTCTAATAAATATTAGCGAATTTAGAAGACTGTTATATTCACATAAAGGTAAAAAAGAAAAAACATCTTTGATGGAATATAAAAAAAATAGGAAAACGCTAGAATATGGACAGGTGTATCTAAATACTAAATAGTCCGAAAAAAATATGGTCAAAACTATTAGAATATGGTAAAATTTACAGGAGCTTTTTGGTAATGACTTACGTAAAATTAACAAAAAAATATGGTTTTATAATACTTGATAAAAATTGGCAAATGTGGTCAACTTTAGTAATTTAATCATGATACTTAAGAACACGGCATAAAAAGCGTTTATTCGATTTCATTAACTTTTCGGTTTTGTATTTCTTACTAAATGGGCCGGAATATGAACTGTAATTTTGAAAACCACAATTCTTTGTAAGCCGTTACCATAAGAACGGAAAAATTACTAAATACCTGATACCTTAAAGCATGATACCTTACTGTTGTTGACTCTATGGGAACACCAAAAATCTTAGTAAAATAATATGAACTGTAATTTTGAAAGCCAGAATTTTCTGTAAGCCTACCATATGAACGGAAAAATTACTAAATACTTGATATCTTAAAGAAGGATACCTTACTTTTGTTGACTCTATGGGAACACCAAAAATCTTAGTAAGATAATATGAACAGTAATTTTGAAAACCAGAATTTTCTGTAAGTCATTACCATATGAACGGAAAAATTACTAAATACCTGATACCTTAGAGCAGGATACCTTCATGTTGCTGACTCTATAATGTAAAACGTTACCATATGAACGGAAAAATTATCAAATGAAGGGTTTAAATACCACATATTTTGTTTTTATCAACCAGATTTTTTTTTGTTTTTACGATAAAAGTAATTCTCATACATTACGGCAATTTTATCAACTATTTTTCTCCGTTCGTCCGTACTTGCCGTGAACAAACGTTCATTCTGTAGCTTTTCACAAACGACGTCTCTAATTAGAATTTTTACATTATATTTTACATTTTTATGTGATTTATTTATATGAAAATTAACTTAATTACCATCACTCATTAGTTGTCAAATATGATTCACTATAAAATTATGAAAGAAAAAAAATTCTGCGCATGCGCAATATAAAAGAACTACTTTAATTACTTATATCTAGTGCAGTTTTTAATGAATTGTTTAAAATTTTAAATCAAAAATTTCGTAATTAATTTTAAATTGTTTCAAAAATTCTGTTTAATTATATCGAGTAATTATAAAGATTTAGCAAAAAACGTAAGGTAAAAAAATTTGTTTTTTATATAAGAATGTACATATTTTTATAAATATTTACTCCAGGTTTATGAAATTTTATGCAGTTATTAAAAATAACAATTAAAGTAATCTATATGAGCTACAACCTTACTTCTTGTTTTTCTGGCATAGGGTGTTCCAAAATACTTGTTTTTTTTCGATATTTACTGTCGGTATCCCAAACCTCTGAAAGCTTTAAATCTTATTGCTAAATATAAAAAACCGCTATTCCAAAGTCATAAAATAATCATGTAAATGTTTCTTGAGAAACTTTTAAAAAAATTTCAAAAACTGAAAGTATCTCTACCATTATTGTAGAATAGTGTACTTCGACTTATTATAGAATACAAAAAAGTTTTTTTCCCAAATTCTTGTACTTAGGAACCGAAAGCATTGTAGCAAGTGGAGCTAAGTTTCAAATATCCTAAAAAAGCATGCATTGCACATAATATTTTCAGAGTTATTACACTTGTTCATGAAATAACTAGCCATACCTAGGTTTCTAAAGTTAAACTCACGAAATTTTAGAAGTATTCAAAGTAGTTTCCTCCAGCATCAATGCACTTTTGTGTGGGAATTTTCCAAGGAATAAATAAATGCCTTAAACCATTCATTTCTTGGATTAGAGGGGAAAAAATGCATTTATAGCCACATCAATATCTTCTTCGGAAAGAGAATGGCGTCCCCATAAGTGCTTCTTAAAATTAAAAAATAGCCAAAAGTCACACATTACTAGATCCAGCGAATAAGGATAAGTTCTATCATTTTGATTTAATTTTGTCCAGGAAACTCAACTGTTAATTTTGCTGAATCGGAAGATGCATTGCCATGGTAAAGAATAAGTCCTATAACATTCACTTTTTGGAGAATTTCTGAAAGACGTTCTGTAGTGTACCACTTTACTGTAACTGTCTTTCCAACTTGATGGATTTTACCAGTCCTGTATTTCTAAAAACCAGTGTAGATTACTTTTTTCATTGCTCGTTGACCTTTTACCATTGTCGATGTGGGATCATCTTCAAAGACCTACAATTTGCTTTCTTGACGAATTGGAACGTCAAAAGATGGTATGTCTTTTGAAATTTTCGCGGTGATGCTGCAACTCTCATCATTTACCAATTTAAGGGTTTATTTACTGATTCTGATACACGCCTTTTTTGATGCTTAGTTAGATTATGGGAAACCCAATGGCAAACTATTTTTTTAATCGTAATTCTTCATAATAATTTTATGTGTGGCTGGGGATTCAATGTTAAGTTTCTACTGTATCATTTGATTGGTACAGCGATTATCATCCTTTATTCATCATTTCCTTTTATCATCCTTTATTCATCCTATGTTTTCCATATGGCAGACATGTTATTGATATTGGTGTTGACGTCGGAGTTTTTTGTGTGTTGTTCAGCATGAAGAGAATTGCGGCCTCGGCGACCGTTTCTGTAAACCATCTGAATACAATAGCACGAGATAGTCTTTTATATCCAAATGCTTATTGTAGCAGATCATGCATTCCTGATTTAATCCCACTTTAAAATCATAGAAAATAATAACACGGTAATGTTCTCACGTCTGATCTATTTTCTCTGCGTCTACGTTGAAGAACTTGATAAATCAATAAAAGTCGTCTGCAATGCTAAAATCATTTATACTTTCAAATAAAATTTTTTTTGCTACTTTTCGTTTGCGCGTGTCTCAAAAGTTTTAAAGTGACCTTCGTGTAAGAAAAAAGAAACTATATATCTTATTGAAGTAATAAAATTTGAAGAAGTAGTAGTTATCAAGGAAACTTCAAAATCAAAGTTAAAAATCATTCCAAAAGAGAACTATGTACAAAAATGCATAATGGTAGTCACTTTCAAACGTATTAAATAAGAATTTAAATATGAATTACCGTATTTATGGGTTCCAGAATTTATAATAATGACGTATAAGACAGATAAAAACTATAAGCAAAATCCTAATTATAATAAAAACTCTTCATGGAACCAAATCAGTGGCAAAAACTATCAATTACTTATAAATCATAAATGAAAATTTTAAATTTTTTACTTTTTACACGCTACGCTAAAACACTTGTTGCTGTCTCGTTGATGCGACAAAGCCACTTTCTAAATAGTTTTTTTAAAAAAAAAATGGATGAATGATGCTTTTTTTTCTTTTATAGACAAGTGTTTCTATTTTTACGAATCTAGAGAGTCCGAAAATAAAGAACATTGATGTTGTGGGTGGAAAATATGCTATATCGAGTCCTTTTTCCGATAAAGATATCACCTTGTTTAAGAAAAATTAAATATTCCTATTCAAGAGTAATCATTTACTATGTCATCTACCAAATAGTTTTAAATAGAAAGACGACAGCATCGAGAATCAATAACTAAGTCATTTGTTCAGTATTATTGATCGGTATTTTTCTTTTAAATATAAATCATGTAATCATCGAAATATCCTAGAATGTGACAGTTAAAATGAATTTGTGTCGTTTTTCCTCCTGCGCATCTATTTCTTTTTAAGTGCAATGTTTTCTACGAATTTCGAATTATTGTGTTTACACAAGAAATATAAAGAGCGTAAACATCAAAAACATCAGATAGATATTTTTAAAAAAATGAATGTTTCATTATAATAAAAAAAAATTTCTAAATTAAAGCTGATAACAGAAATTAAATTTTTTTAAAAAATATGCCACATTTATTTTTAACACAATCTCCCAAAAATCGTGTAAGCACGCAGCTAAAAAATATAAATAAATGTATGTATAATAAATGTATGTAATAATGATAATAAATACATTAAATTTAAATATTTTTTATAGTGAAAAATATTTCTATCTCAAATTTATAGAAGATAATTAATTAAATTAGAAAATATTTAAATGGTTTTAAATGGCCGACCGTTTAGCCAATAAAACTGTCGATTACATAATAAAAATATTTTTGAATTATGAAAAAAAAATTAGTTTTTACTGTGCCATACACTGAATAAAATTATGGTTAAATCTACCAGAAAATAGTAGAATTTTCCGTGTTTCTGGATCTATGGGATCACACCAAAAAGACCGGTTTTTCTGTAGTGTTTTGGTAATGATTTAAGTAGAATTAATAAAATAAAATTTAAAAAAAATAAAATTATAAAGAACAATGCATGAGGCATTTATTTCAAACACATACTTCCAAAAATCGTTTCATTACGTAGCTAGGAAATATAAACAAAACAAAAATAAACAGAAAAAAATAAATAATAAATATCTATAATAATGATAATAAATGTATTAAATGAAAATATTTTAATAGTGAAATATATTGCTGTTTCAAACTTATAGATGATTATTTTTGTTTCCAAGCCAAAGAACAGTAATAATTTTAAATGATATACCGTTAGGCCAACAAAGATGCATATAACATAATAAAAATATTTTTTAATTATAAAAGAATTTATAGTGTTTACTTTTTCAGCAATACCTAAATATGTACAGTAGGGTAAGTAACAATTACATTAACATGCTGAAAATATTAAAATTGCCAAATTTGACGCTGAAACCATTTGCTACCTCCCCTCCCCCTCAAAAAAAAACAAATATTTTTTTTTACCCGATGATAGCAACCTTCTCTTAAATTTTTAAAAATATCGAATATCGAAAGATCACTTTAAATTATTATTTTAAACCTTGATTTCTGAAAAAACTAAACATTTATTTTGAAAAAATTTGAAACTCTCTTGCGTGTTCCATGCAGTTCAAAATGTTTAATTTAATTGCCTTTGGTGAACCTTTGGTTAACCTTTGCCTTTGGTTTATGCTGCAGATAAATAAAAGAAGAAATATATAGCTCTGTGATCAGAGTATTTAATATATATTTTTAGAATCATTGTAAGAAGTTATATTTAAATTATATACACATTAAGGGTTGAAAATTAACTTTTGATAAAAAAAAACGTCTTTAAACTTTAACAAAATGGCAAAATAAAAAAGAGAAAGACAAGAGTAAAAGCATCAAAACCTGTGTGATTATCGAAAAGAATAAGTGAATGAAGGCAATTTTCAGTAACTCTTTCAGGTTTCTTCCGGCAATCAAGATAGTTTTATGATTTTAATTCCGCTTTCCTCAGTAGTGATCTGTCAAATTCCGACTACCTTTTATTTATGTAGGATTTTATAAATGTATAATTAAAATGATGATCACTTAACAACCTGTGTATGAGAATTTATAACTGAAATAAATAGTTGTAATATTTTCTCGAACTTTGTAGGAGCTTTAAAAATGAAAAAGAAAAGTATTGACATCATGACTTTTCTACATTTGAAATAGTTAATTAAAAATTTGGTAGAGTACATGAAGATAGAAAGCCGAATCAATATTGTGAGTGGAACTGTTTCCTTCTAAACATTGTATTATTTTTTCAAACCACAGTTTTAAAGAAATAATTTACTAAAATAAACGATGCTGAAACATTCTAAGAAATTTCAGTAAAATTTGGAGAATTAGCCGTTAATCTAAGCATCCAAATTCCTTATTTTAGGAAAATAGCTGATACCCGTTATTGTGACGAATTTCAGCCCCATCAGAATTGACAATTCCTACGGTTGTCATACGAAGCTAACTCAATTCGGGGGTGTACGCCTTTTACCTTGGTAGTTTCAGCATGTGACTAAAGACACAAAGATACCTGGTTCGATTCAGCCGGCGTTAAAAAAAAAAAAAAACATCTCTGCAACATTCTCTCGACAAACAACGAAACTCTCTTTTTTGACAAATGACAACACTCTCCTATTTCGCCTCTTTTCACGTTTCTCCTTGATTCGAAAATCAAGTCTCAACTGAAATCAGACCCAAAACTGTCAAAAAAGTCACATTGTCCATGAGTATTTAATTGAGACAAAAATCAATAAAAATAAATTAGAGTAATATCATTAAAAAAATACTCAAGTGTAAAAAAATTAATTCATCTTGCTTGCTTTTTAACCTTACATGTTAACATTCAAGTTAAAATTCAAGTTAACATTCATCATTCATAATTCATAATAAATTCAAGTTAACATTCTAAAAATAAAAAAAATGCTACAGTTTTGAAGTGAAAGCTTAAATTAATTGCTTTATTAATGTAACATATAATACCTAAACAATGACTAATTTTGAAAATAAATATATTGTTTTCCATAACAATATATTGTTTGATTGAAATGGTTCAAACGATTTCAATTGATGAAAACAACGTCAGAAAGATTTAAACCTCTCTCCTACTCAAATCCTTTGAATTCAGCTCGGTTAGCGACGAAAAGTTTTCCGTAAAATGCACCAATGAGAGAAGGAGTTCATCCCACGTGACTTCAGTTTAGATGGAATAAATATTAGTAGCGGAATGCATAGGGAGTACTTGTTAAGTTAACATCACATAATCCCTAAGCCATCCATTGACCAACAAGGTAAGAAATTTTTTCTGGTATTTCTCATTATCTTATTATTTGTAATTAATGAGTTATAATAAATTGTACAACAAAAATAACAGCTTTTAAAAGTAATTTTGTATTTTTAAACAATTTTAGAAAGTTTTTTAAATTTTAAGATTAGACTTAAGCTTATTTTTAAAAATGCAATGCTGGAAGTATTTCTTAATACGAGTTAAATCATTATGCAAATCTTATTGTTTAGTTTTTTACTTCTATTAAAAAGAAAGCTAATAACGAAATATTACTGGCATATTGTCAAGTTAATTATCACTGCAATTGAAATTTCTGTTATACGAACAAAGGTTGGACAAAGATAGGAGTTGTAAATTATAAAATAAAACATATTTATTTTAATCTGATAGTTTCATAGAATGTAAATTTTTTTTATTGATAATCTTATTTTTCACAATTTTTAAGATATGAAATATTTAAAAATTAGTAGGCCTTTTTTTACACGAAAAATTAGTTCTCGTTTAAATGCTGAACAAATTGCGTTGTCTAGAGATTACTGTAAAACTATGCTTCATTTATAATAGTTTTTGTTAGTTTCAATATGGGGAAACCATACTGAATCATCCTGATGTTGGAATTGTTAAGACTCATTTTTTCACGAATATTTGTTTTATGTTGTATTGAAAACAATATATCTAAAATCTTGTAACAGAAAAATGCTTTGACTAATTAACACAAGAACAGTTTCAAAAAATGAAATTTGATATAATTAATTTAAATAATAAACAGTAACATTGTGATTTTAGATAATAAAGGCAACGAAACTTATTTTTTACAAGTTACTAGAATAATATACACGTGCTTTGACAATTGCAGTAGAAAACATTTAATTTAATTAATTGTAAAAACAATTAAATTTAAAAATGTTTTTATTACTATTTTTGTAATAAACAAATCAAAACAGCAAAAAGATTCAAATCATGAAACGTAGCAAGATTGTTTCACATGATGGACCAAAAAAAATATATTTTATAATATGATTTATATATTATTTATATGAATGATGAATGATTTATATATTATTTAACAATGCTAATTACAGGCGTAAAGAAAGCTCTTAAATTAATAATAATGATAATAATTTCTTAAAAATGCTTTTTTGATGCTATTTCTGATATAAATATTTATTTTAGAAATAAGAAAGCATAAAAATTTTAAATAAGAAACAATAACATTCAAATTTATGTATTAATATATTAAAAAATATTAAATATTTAGTTAATATTCATTGTAATCATTTTGTATTTATCTTTAAAAGAAAAGTAATTAAAACTAAAATGAATACATTCTTATTTCATATAACTTTATTATTATTAAATATTATTTTTCCTATAGTCTCTTTTTGTTAAGATTAAATGACATTTGTTTAAAAATAATAATTCATTTTTGTTTAGCCTAATAAAATCAGAAAATAGTGTGCCTGTTGTACCTTGAACTAGTCCCTTAGTTGTACCTTGAACTAGTACCGTAAAACACGGTTCCTAGTAGATCACCGAAGTTAAGCATCCCTGGCCAGGTTCAGTGAGCGAGTAGGTGACCACTTTGATCGGCCTGCAAATAAATTCTGCCAAGAGATATTCGACTTCACATACAGATAATCGGGCTAGCAAAGCACGGGAGCCATCCACTCTGCAGATGATTAAAATGTCCTCACATCGAGCAAAAAAATTTTAATATTACAGTACTGCATGTTAAAGACATTTCGGGTAGAAAAAAACAACAACATAATTCTGGTAATAAAGCCAAAATATACGGTATTTAAACCATTAATGTAGAAATTTTTCTTTCACGTTTTAATGTTTTAACGGAAATTATGGTTCTCAAAATTATAGTTCTTATTACCTCTCATTTAAAAGCGAATACAAAGCTGAAAAGTAAACTCAATAGAAAAAGGATTTTTATGATATGTTCTAAAATGTCATGTAACCACATTTACCAAATTTTAACACAGATTATAAAACAATATTTAATTGCTGATTATAGCAAAATCATTACCGAGTTGTATTGTACTTAACATGCTACTTTGTGTGACTAAAAACCAGAAACACGGTAAATTTTACCGTATTCTAGCGCTTTAACCATACATTATTTCTTAGTGCAGGCATGTTTCCCAGACTGTCATCAATAGTCCATTGTGAAGCTCTACTTCAACGAAAATAAAGCACTACTATTACTAAGTGCCTAGAACTAGTCTATGAATTATGTCCAGAACCAATCAAATTCAGGTACAACTGGTCCAGTTAACGCTGTATATCCTCGTAGAGCTAAAAACTCGGCAAACAAAATTTTTTATGTTCTTAGCAAAGCATGATGCATTTTCGAAATATTCCAATAGAATATTATCCGATATTACATTTTCAAATAATCGTATTTATTTTAGCTTATGCAGACTATATGAAGAAAAAAAATTTCATTGCATGAATATTCAAATTCAATCAACTAAACTAACTAACCAATCAACTATTCAAAATTAAGAAATGAACTCAAAATATCAGTGTTATCCAAGACCTAACAGCTAAGGATCCAAGGTTCTCGATACGGTGGTAAGTAAATAAAATAAACGGATAAAACTTTAAAATTGATCTGATATACAACACTCTTCCCTTCTGGTAATAATCGCCTACGAAACAAAAAGGGCAAGAAATGCAGCGGAACAATTGTAAAGATTAAAAAGTAATTTTTTAGCAAAAAATATAATTAGTTGAATATTGTAGGCAAGCAAACATTTACAAGAAAAAATTTGGAAAAAATGAATGGAAAATGAGTTAAAATATCTCATAAAAGCCAGACGTTGTCAAACATTTGCATTTAGCCTATATTTTGAGGATTAAATATTTATCTTAACCCGATAAAAGAAGTTTTTTGAGAGCGAAATAAAAAATTCTAACTAAACAAAACATTTTCATTCAAGCTAATTTTGAAGAGACTGACACCATTAGAAAGTTCGAGTAATTAATTTTACATTACAAGTCTAATTTTAAGACCAAGAATGAGAATTTTTAAAATGAGAATTGAAATGAGCAATAAAATTTATCACGAAAATTTGCATAATTTTTTTTTCCAGAAACATTTAATATTTACAAAATGACCTTCAGATACATAAAAAAAATTTTCGTTCCCGAAATAATCTTTATTCACATAAATTTCCCGTCTTGTTCTCAAAATAACTTTTATCCCACTCAGCAAATATCTCCAACTCCAATGAGAATTGCGCTTAAAGCCTTAGTAAAATCTTACAAAATTACATTAAAATACGTCGTGCTTGAAAGAGCATTATGCTCTGAGAAAAAAACTCCCAAGAATATGGTAAATTTTACCGTATTTCTGGCTCAATGAGAATTGTTAATTTCGGCAAAAATAACAATAAAATATTGTTTTATAGTATATAATAAAATTTGGTGAATGTGATAAAATTTGGTAATTTTATCATGATGCCTTAGATCATACCATAAACTATTTATTGGGTTGAATTTACTTTGCAGCTTTTATGTTTTCACTAAATGTGTGATAATAAGATTTAGGATTTTGAAAAACCAGAATTCCTGGTAAACCATTACCATATTAACAGAAAAATTACAAAATGTATGGTTTAAATTTCGTTTATTTTGATTTTATTCGCCAGAATTAGTTTTTTTTTTACCGGGAATATCATTACCATGCAGTAATTTTACAAGAATTTGTTTCTCCGTGTGTCGGTTGTGTCTCCGCATTGTTTAGATTGGCTCATCTTGTTATTTTTTGCGCAATTGAAAATGCCATGCTGATCATACGATTTCTCATAATTATGAATGAAGTTTAAGTTTAAAGCTTTAAGAGGTAGGAAGGAATGACAATAAATTACAAACGGACGTTTTCGAACACCAGAGTCCAAACAATGTAACAATAAACTTGTAACTTATGACAAATATTTCGGTTATTAAATGCAATGATTGCAGGAAATTTAGTAAGCCTAGTATAAATATTTATGGAGATATCGATAATTTGATAAAAAGCTAACTTTTTGTGTTACGCTACTATAACATTAAAAATATTCAATAAAATTAAACAAAATTTTTAGAGCAATTTAAAATGAATAATAATTTTTTTTCTAATAAAGTAATTAAACAAGAAATTAAAGTAGTTCTTTTGCGCATGCGTGGAAATTTTTTTTTTAATTTTATTGCATAATTTTTTGTAGAGCGTATTTGTGTATTTGGCATATAACGAAAAGAGTTTGATTGGAATATCTTAAAAATTTAAAAGGTTTCAAGCAATTTTCTTAGCAGTTTTTGAACCTTTTAAAGGAAACTAAAAATGATAAGGGATGTTCCACAAATATTATTTTGTATAAGGCAAAATTAACTAATAATTACACCTTACAATAAACTTTAATACGCCGAAATATTATTGTATAAGGAAAAAACATGCGAAAGGTAAAATACTTTTAAGGGGGATGATCCCCAACAATGCTAGTGTCATTTATTAATAAATCATGCTTAATAGTACAAAATGAAATTTGTGGAATACTCCTCATCATTTTGAGCTTTCCTTGAAAGAATATGAAAACTAACTAGAAAATTACTTGAAACATTTTAAATTTTTAAGATACTCAAATCGAATTTTTTTATTAGTGACTAAATACGATTCACTTCAAAATTAACTAAAAAAAAATTAATTTTTCCCTGCATAAAAAAACTACTTTAATTACTCATATCTTTCGCAGTTTTCAACAAATGTTTCTCAAATTTTTGAAACAATGATTTCGTTACTAATTTTAGATTTCTCCAAACATTTTGTTTAAATTTTATTGAGTATTTTTAAAGTAATTTCCAAAAAACGTGAGACAGAAAAATTTGTTTTTCATAAAAATGTCCATATTATTGTTATAAGTTACTGTTGTAAGTTACATTAAAATTATTGTCATAAGTTACAAATTTATTACTACATTTTTTGGCATAGGGTGTTCAAAAATACTATTTTCCGTTTGTAATTTACTGTCGGTCTCTCAAATCTCTAAAAGCTTAAATTTCATTGATAATTATGAGAAAATGTAAAACCTAAACTTTCTTTTCTTTTGTCCAACCCCTGTATGTTTTTTTTTTTTTTTTTTTTTTTTTTTGCAAACAGTAATTATAGATTTTAACTGAAACAATTTAAGCTGAAATTAAAGAAAAAATGGCAATATTCCATTTCTAAAACACTTTTAATACTTGGCAATCATTTCTTCAGCTTTTTATTAATTAAATTTCAATACTTTATTATTTGTTTAATTACCAACAAATACCCGATTCCATAGTATAATATCGCTCATGAGCAGCAATAGTAGCACAACTAAAAAAAAACTGAATTATGAACAAGTGTAAATATGAAAATACACATTCTATCAGCAGCAATACTAGCACAACTCATAATTCAACTTGAAGGTAATCTTCGTTTAAGCAAACGAAAGCATTTCTTATGCATATTGCTTTGCAATGAAAACTTTAAACCCACTTATCTCAAAACTTGACTTTTTGAGTTATGCTGCTATTGCAATCCATGAGTGATATGATCTCTACCTTTATATGATACCTTTATTTTTTATGAATACAAAAGTAAAATACAGGAACAACAATTTTCAACTAAAATATTTTCCACATGAAAATTCAAAAAAAAAATTTTCTTGTATTATTTGAAAGTACATTACATATATTTCATAAATACGATTTCTTCTTTAAAAACTTACATTTGCATTTTAAATAAGGAAATATAGTCCCACTTTACATATATGTTTACGAAATTCTGCTATTTTATTTATAACATTTTAAAACAAGAATATTTCACACAACACAAAATATTAAAATTTTTGAGTTAATAGAACATTAGACAGTGGTCACGGAATTTAAAAATACTGTAATGACAAAAAAATATTTCCTGTGAAGCTTAAATATTAGAAAATTAAGTACTAGGTATTTTCGGTAAAAAACATTAAAAATATCCTCACTTTTATAGAAGAATAGAGGTTAACAACATAAAATATTTTGAATTCCAAGCATAATTTAGCACAAAATTGGATGTTTTTCACTGTTTTTTTCTTCGTAAAAACACTTTGTTTAGATTTTTTAATTAAAGTTTTAACGGGAATAGCTTAAATATTTCAGTTATCTAAAATTTAATTTTTGTTTGACGCTTAAATTTATCTAATACTAATGATATTCAGAGCATCGTAAATTGAAAGTGCAATACCAATTTATCTAGCAAAGATCAATTCTTTTTAAAACATGAAAAATCAAAACCGCAATATTAGCACAATTCTGATCTCTTGTGCATTACAATTTATGCAATAAAACTCTCTAAGATAGAAAAAATTAAAACAGAAAATATCACCCACATTACTTATAAATTAGAAGTTTTTCTCGCGCAATTCCTCTCTGAGAACCTTCTTATCCATCTGCTCCATAAATATATCAACTCTGTTCGTTAGTTGCCTAAAGATAATTATGAGAATATTTCTAATGATTCTCCATGTTTCTATTAACGAAAATGCTTGGAAGTATTATATAATTCATTATTAGTAATGCAACTCTTGCTTTGAATGACATGGTGAAAATGATTTTCTTAGAATATAAAGGCATAAAAACCTAATTTTAAATGAATGAACTCAATTTAACGAATCCATCCAATAGGGGGTTTATTAATGATAACTTGAATAAACTTTATAGGTATTAGGGGGACCGGAAAGTAATGTTGTTTCGGTGCATTTGATATTTGTTATCAACATTTTATTTTAAATCAATAACGTATTCACCCTCGTTAGCAACATCCTTTCAATGTAGGATCGAAAATGAATCGAAATGGATCAATAAAAAGGAATTGGGTTTTAAGACTAACGAATATTTAACGCACCGAAATGACGTTACTTTCCGGTCTCTCTAATATCTTGTTGCAGAAAAAAATATTATCCCTCACTGTTATAATATAGAAAAGTAATTATATCAATGAGTTCAATGAGTAGTAGAATTTTGCCAAAAAAAAAACGTAAGTACATACAGTTAATTGAATTATATATAGTATCATATGATTAAGCCACGATGGAACGAAGATCGAGATGCTAAGCTGCTTGGGATCTACCACCTGAAGTCACCCACACTGTAAAAAAGTCGGATGTAATTACGGTAAATAGTACCGGCACTCAGGATGCTGGTACTTTTTGCCATAAAATTCATTATACTGGAACCACTATCTTTTTCACTAACAATAGAAGAGGCGCATATTAGAGTTATCGCGTATTAAGTACCTTTTTTCTACACTGTAAAAAATTTCGGATCAAATTACTGTATAAAGTACCGGCACCTTGGGTGCATCATCCATAAAATTAATTTTTACCTTAAAATATTATACCGTAATTTTCATAGTAATAATTTTTATTTAAATCACCAATATATATTTAATTAGCGTGATTCAGCAATTTTATGGTAATTATTACTGTAAAATTTAAGATATATCAGATTTTTGTCACATAACACGTTCCGGTAAAACTAACTTTTACAGCAAAATTCATCCGGAAAACATCAATTCATCGAAATTCATCCACAATTAATCATAAATTTTATCTGGTATTTTTTAGTGTGTACAGTGCTGTCTGCTAATATTCGCTTTTCAAAACCACATTTTCATTCATCCATAATTAATCATAAATTTTATCTGGTATTTTTTAGTGTGTACAGTGCTGACTGCTAATATTCGCTTTTCGAAACCACATTTTCATTCATCCACAATAAATCATAAATTTTATCTGGTATTTTTTAGTGTATACAGTGCTGTCTGCTAATATTTGCTTTTCGAAACCACATTTTCATTCATCCATAATTAATCATAAATTTTATCTGGTATTTTTTACTGTGTACAGTGCTGTCTGCTAATATTCGCTTTTCGAAACCACATTTTCATTCATCCATAATTAATCATAAATTTTATCTGGTATTTTTTAGTGTGTACAGTGCTGTCTGCTAATATTCGCTTTTCGAAACCACATTTTCATTCATCCACAATAAATCATAAATTTTATCTGGTATTTTTTAGTGTATACAGTGCTGTCTGCTAATATTCGCTTTTCGAAACCACATTTTCATTCATCCAAAATTAATCATAAGTTTTATCCGGTATTTTTTACTGTGTACAGTGCTGTCTGCTAATATTCGGTTTTCGTAACCACATTTTTATTCATTCACAATTAATCATAAATTTTATCCGGTATTTTTAACTGTGTACAGTGCTGTCTTTTGGTATCCCGACGACTTGCTCGCGAAGTCGAGCACTTTACGGTATAACAGTTTAACGAGGATTGATACTACACACCCTCGGTCCCTACATAGGTTGATCTAAGTGGTCACCCACCCGCTTACTGATTGCAGCCCGTGATGCTTGACTTCATTGTTCTACTGGAGACTGTGTCTTTACGATCAGTCCACTGCAGGACCGAGTACCGAATCGTTATCGTTATCGAGTACCGAATGGCACTAATCAGTAATGGATGCAATCATGTCAATTGATTTAAATTTAAAAATACCTATAATCATGTAAATTTATTTACATTTATTATAAACCTACGGTTTCAGAAAATAATTACATATTGTTTATACAAACATATTTTTTAACTAAACTGATTGCACTGGTTTTATTGTAAAAAAAAAGATGAATTAGTTTCGCTTAATTATCTAACAAATTGCTTACTTTAATAATTATTAAACAAAATTGTATTTATGAACTAAATTGCTCACTGCGACTTATTTATTAACCTGCTAGTGAAAATACATCTAGAATGATCACTTTGTCTTTTGGTTTTTAGACCAATATACCCATCCATATTCGGATCAGTTTAAACTAATTAATTGCACCTACTATTGATAGGCATAAATTTATGTTATTATTAAGTCACCAAACCTTAGAATTATTATTAGCCCACATTCTCCCGATTATCAAAAACTATATCAAAAAATATATATTCAGCATTAATCACGAAAAAATTTGTGTTCCAGACTCCTCTCTGATGGTGGCTCTAAAAAGTACCACTGCAGTTGCAGCGCTGGTTGTTCTTCAATTAGCTTTGTCAACAGCAGGCCAAACCTACCAATACAGTCGAGGGTGGACGAATGGAAGGAAGAGGTCTCACGAAGTAGAAAAAGAACTTCCGCAGTTTCCTCTGGCCTTCTCGGCCACGCCTTCAAAAGACTTTACAGATGATTTCTTGGATATGGTAATTATCATTTTGAAAATTCAAAACACAGATTACTCCTTTCCTCCAAAGAAAATGGTACTTAAGAGGCTATTCTTTTCCTGACCCGAACTCATCTTGTGAAGGGGTGGGAAGATTCTAAATACGCTTTTAATCTTTCATATTTAATTTTCACAAATAGACTAACGATGGATATTTATTCTATTTGGCAGTATCTTTCAATACAATAATATACAAGGCCAACACCCAATCCCAACTTTAGATACGATGGGTGCGATATTTTAGATTCTCAATTAATTTTTTTATGGAAAAATTATGCCAATACAATTCTGCATTCAACAGGTTCGTATAAGTAGTAAAATAATAAACAGTTGCCTGTTTTTAGATTTTTGAAAAATATCTTTGTTTTTATTCAATCAACGTTAAAAAAAAAATTTTAGCGTTATCCAAATACATTTTTATTAGTTTGAACTATAATAAAATTAAATTTTAAAAAAAAACAACTAAAAACTAAGAAACACGTAGTTTTAATACTCTGTTAAATTACTTACTAAATTACTTAAATTACTTACTAAATTATACTAAATAACTTACTTAAAATCCCTAATCTTTGGGATTTTGAGTGAGTTTCTCAAACTTTAGTAAGTTTTGAGTTTTCCAATTTTTTTCTTAAGAAATTGCTTTTAAAGTTTGAAGAAAAACTTATAGTAGCTCTAAAAAATATCAAATGCTATTTTTCCTAATATAATAAAGCAACCCCTTTGTTTTTAACCCTTTTTTAAAGATATTGTGCTGTCGAATACTATTAAATCATCAAAAGTTTGTTAAGTACAAAATAATATCAAGAAAACACAAATTGAAAATTAAGCCTAAAATCCAAGAAAGTGAGGGTAGTGGCGTTTTAAGGCTTTACTACTTAAAATACAAAGAAGAAAATATCTACGCATATCCCCATTAGAAAAAATAATGTATTAATAGAAAAGTACTTAAATTATTTTGATGTAATTCGAGTATTTTATTTAATATGTGTAGAGAGTTGCTGCAAAAACAAATAAATTCTGTAAATTTATAGGTTTTTTTTTGATACTACAATCGATTAAAATTGTGTAAATTAATAAATCAAGAAGTTATTAAAAGAACAGCAGTAATATTTTTGTAAGTTAAAAAAAATGCTATTAAATTGTCTAGAAAAATCTGGCAGCTACTTACAAAATATAGTTTTGCTTCGAAATGTACCATTTGAAGAACGGGGTGAAATGAAATTCTGTTTGTTTATTAATAGCATATCATATACATTCAAATGAAACTAGGGAATAATTTTTGCTATGTATGAATCAAGCAAATCAAAGTGAATGAAACACAAATCAATGAACAAGAATATGAGCTCTATAGTTTCCGTTCTATAGACAAAAGATATCTCTGCGTCGAAACACAAAATGACAGCTGGAATTAACGAGACAAATACGTTGTATTGAGAAAAATAATCGTTTAGCCAATAGGGGAAGAGGTGAAAGCTTAAACGAGATAATAAAAGAAGGAAAAGAAGCAGGTTTAAAATCCTTAAAGTTGAGTTTGAAGCTTTTATTTTCACCAGTAAACCTTTTGAACCTTAAAGATCCTGTTGCGGATATTAATAAGTGGGGTAATTATCAAATTTCTTGTCAGTTTGGTTTTCGTATAATGAACAATCTAGACTTACCCCCAAACTTCGACTTAAAAATTACAAAAGAGATGTCCATAATCAGGATATTAAAATATCTTTCATCGCTTTATAGAGTTGAACTCTAATCATGCGTTAGAGTTCCCATTTGCTAAAAGCACTCGAAATTGTTATTTATTTACTGATCTTGACTTCTGAGAATCGTTTCACATTTTGAAAAATTCTTATAATTTAGTTAATTATCTTTCTAATATCATATTCTTTCATAATATTTGGAAATCTATTCTAATTTAAATACCACTTCTTGCACACTGGGGTTTACACCCGACCCTCTCACACCTGTATCTCTCTCTTCTTTTATCATCGTGTTCAAGCTTGGTCTTCTTTCCCTATTAATTAAACCACTTATCTCCTTATAGCAATGTGTTTGTTTCGCTACTTTCTCCTGTCATTTTGTGCTTTGATACAGACAAACGTTATTGTTTATAGAACTATAATTGTAGTATATCAATTTTTGTTCATTTATTTGTGTTTCATTTACGCTTTGCTATATTCTTGTTTTATACATACATATTTTTCAAATAAATTCTTAGATATAATAATGTTTCAATGAAAAGTATTTTTGAAATAGTTTGAAAAACTAACTAGAAGTAGCAGGTCACACACTCTTTTAGTAAATCTTGTCAAAGAGTTTTCATTTGTCACCATTTAAATACTATTCAGAAATTGGATTTTAAAAGTTTTATTCTAAAATCTACATTTCTGATTTTTCGGAAAAAAAGTTCAATATAATCTTTTTATTTCAGTTATCTCAGGATGTTCCATTCAGAAAAAAATTGATCCAAATGCTGTGGAAAATGGAACAACAGGAAGATAATGGGCCAGGATGTAAGCACCACGCTCTTTTTACTCTTTATTTTTACTTTTTTTTTTCTCACGCATTTAAATGTTTTACAACTTTTAGGATGATCATAATTATGAAGTGCCTTTTTTGAAGTTTAGAATATTGCAAAATTAATGATAATTATTTTAAAGTGCTTTCATTTTTTTAAAGTATTACAAATTGGTTTTTAAAAAAATTAATGCCATGGACATTATTTATGTTTCTTTACAGCAAATTTTTGCATGAAAACTCAATGTTAAAAGAGTGCGTATCTTATCTACTATAATTACTTTTTGCCTGAAAAGAAGATAATGTTTTGACGGAATCTTAAACTTCAAGTAAAAAGAAAATGAAATAAAAAATTCAAACCATTTATTTTTAAATGTAATACTTTACTTATATTTATTTTTTTACTTCATTTTTTTAAAGTACTAAAAGAATAAATTATATCAATATTGATCTTTGTGGAACACCCTCTATAATCAAAATTTCTTGACAAATATTAGCATTTTTAACAATGAGAATTTCTGAAATATTATTGGTATCTTATCCTTAATCATTTACTTAAAAACTTAGTTTGTACAGACATAATGTTTTTTTTTTTTTTTTTTTTTAAATAATCTACAAATGTAAGAAAAAGAAAAGAAAATGAATGATCACTCCAATAAATTTAGAATATTTGTGAAAATTATGATTACATTTTAATAATTTTACAGCTATTGAAAATCTTTTATTTGAAAGTGTTTTTCAAATTATAAAAATGAATTTCCTCTACTAAACAGCTTTTTTAACTGTTTTAACCCTATGGGATCTGAAGTCTAACGTAATGAATATTATTTGATGTAATTTTATCACTTAAAAAATAAAACTTTAAGATTTTTTTGTTTTTATGTCTTTACAAAGCGATTTTCTATGTAAAAATATAATTGGATTTACCCTTGTTTGTCGGAATTTTAAATGAATTTTTATTGACGAAAAATTAATTTAATTGAATTAATGAAATATTTAATTATAAATTCAAAATAACACATTCGATTCACGTCATCTTTTAGAAAATTTGAGTTTCGTTTAAATAATATAAAGAAATGCACTGTAAAAGCTAATTCACTGTAAAAATATAAAAAAATACACTTTAAAAATGTCCTAAAATATGTAAAAAGTAATAAAATACTTCATTTGTGAATGAAATAATAAAAAAGTAACTAAAAAAATTAAATTTAATTAATTTAATCGCTTTTTTTTAAATGGCAAACTAAGGCATTATGCGTATAAATATGTATGAGTCTTTTAATCACTGGGACAATTTTGTGTCATTGCGAGCTATAACACAAAATTCTCGTCTCAATACACTATAAAAATGTCAAACAAATACACTATAAAAATGTCCTAAAATACGTAAAAAGTAATAAAATACTTCATTTGTAATGAAATAATTAAAGAAACTAAAAAATATTAAATTTAATTAATTGACTCGCTTTTTTTTAAATGGCAAACTATGGCATTATGCGTTTAAATATGTATGAGTCTTTTGATCACTGAGACAATTTTGTGTCATTGCGAGCTATAACACAAAATTCTCGTCTCACCTAAAAATACTCATACTTAAGATCTAGCTAAGGTTTGATTGACATTGTTGTCTAGTTCAAACGCTGTCTGTCCAAGTCTATAATGACCTCGGAGTATCATGGTGAATTCATACTTAAGGACCTAATAAAATGAAGTGCTATATTGTAAGAGGCAGGTAAATCAAAATTTTTGTTAATTTAATATCTTCATTATAATAATGACTTTATAATGAGCACTTAGTATAAATCTTCATCTCTTCAATTAGTTTAAAAGCTTATTCTAAGAGATTTAGCATAATAGTTGTAAATCACTAAATACAAGAGCCGTGTAACTTAAACTACATCCAGATGGTGACCTAGTTAAAGCAGTGTAAACTATTCTTCCTTAAATAGTTAAATGAATTCAGGTTTATAATCAAAAGCAAACTCAAATGTCTATTAAATTGAACATTTGAAATAAAACTTATAAAAAGACTGCTGATAATTTTACTTTTATTGTGTCAGTGTACTTTTCCTCAAAATGAGCTGTGTCCGTAACCACAGCTCTTAATGAATATTTCTGGAATCCTTGTCAAAATAAGGGACTAAATTTAAAACCCATTAGGACTCGCAACTTAATATTTAAGTGAGGTAAAAACAGAAACAGTGTTAGAATAGAGTAAAATATTAACAAAGAAAGAAAGATAACAGGGACCTGCACAGTAAAAAAAAAAAAATTTCAAAATGCGCCAAAAGTTATCAACACTCTTGGTGCCAGTACATTTATCGTAATATCTATTTTAACTTAAACATATTACGGAAAAAAGCATGTGATATACCGTATTTTTACAGCAATAACTATCGTGAAATCACTGAATTACTCTAATTAAATAAATATTATTGCGAAAATAACGATACATTATTTTACGATAAAAGTACCGGTACTTTTTACCGTAATTCCATCCGGAATTTTTTACAGTTAATTTTCTTTACTAAAAGAAACTGGAGAAGTCAAAAATGTTTATTAGAAACATTTCTAAATATCATTCAGTTATAAAACTTGTTATGTTGTTCTTAAATCTCGTCTTCCTCAATAGTGATACGCCAGGTTTTTGTATTGTTTTTCTTTTCCTAACTTTAATATCAATTTCAAACGTACATAATTATTTTTAATGTGGACAAAATATTCAAGCAATGAAAATGTGCACTTCTCTTAAGCCTTAATTACCAAATTTTACCACATTTACCATTTTTTTATATTTATAGTTGATTTAATAACATAAATGAAATTATTTTATTTTATTTTATAACCGTCGTTGAACAGCTTACCCAATTTTGGGTTTACGACTACTAATGTTCATCTCCATTGCCTTGTAATTTTGAACGTTATTAATTCAATCAATTAATTTAATCAAAATTTCAATAAAAAAATCTAATCAATCCAGTAGATCATGTGTTGCATATTTTTTTTCTTGTCTTCTTTGTTGATTAATTTTCTTAAAATGTATTTTTTTTGTTTTTCTCTATTTTTAATTCGTTTTTTTATTTTATTATTTTTTTTATTTCGCTCTTGTTTGTTGGAGAAATGTCTGAAAAATAAAGAATATAAAAAAAGCATTTAAGTAAGGTTATATTACAAAAACAATTACGATTATTCACAATCATTGCACTATCGAACACAATAACAGACTGAATGACGTTAATTAATCTTATCATATTTTCAAAAATTTATTCCAAATTTAGATATAAAATACAATTATTATAATCTAGAAACATACAAAAGTCATGAAAAGTATTTTATGTTTACGAACAGAATTAAAACTGAATAAAATAAATTGATGTCAATGAAGCAGGGAACATTATTTCAAATAAATTTTAAAATTTTTTATAAAACACAATTTTTATAATTCAATAACATAAAAAACATCCTAATTTAATACATTTCATACTATCGAACAAGACTAGAAACTAAATATTAAAAATTGCTGTTAACGAATTAATAAAAATAATTTCAAATACATTTTAAACATAGATATAAAATAAAATTTTTGTTTAATTCAGTGAAATTAAAAAAGCATAATATTTAAAAACATTTTATGATTGCAAACATGATTAAATCAATATTAAAATACCCTGATAATTTGTTAATTTTGGTTTGGTTTTCAAGAGTATAGTTCTTATTTCCACTCATTTAGAAAATATAAAGCTGAAAAGTAAATTTAACCGAATGAATGGTTTTCATGCCAGGATCTAACATGAAAAAAAATTACCATGTTTTACCATATTTACTAAATTTTGCACATTTATCAAATTTTACCTTATATGATAAAACATATTCTATTGTTAATTTTACAAAAGAGCTTCAGTAAAAACTACCGAGATTTTTGGTATTCTAATCTAGCCAGAAACATGGTAAACTTTACCGTATTTTGGAAGTTATGATCGTAGTCTTTTTTTTCAGTGTAGAAGGTGTTTCAGTGTTTTTTTCGTTTTTTCTAAAGAAATATTGGGAATAAATCCTTTTATGTTTCAGATTAATATTTTATGCTTAATAAAGTATAAGCTCCATCGAACATTGAACTAAATCTTAAAACATTTATTTAAATTCAAATATTATTCCAAGTTTCACGACCAACCGACACCAAAATTTATTTCATTCTGCTTAATCTAATACGTGATTTAAATCTCTAATTATACTTTTAGACAGGCGTCCTTAAGGTAGCTGTTGAACAAATATATCTTATTTTGTTATTAAGATATTATTGGAGAAAATTTTAAGAAGTCTACCGAAGTAATCTTGAATGTTTAATGTACATTGTAATCAAAAGAGTCCCTCTCATAACTTCATTATCTGATTTAATTCTTTAAAGCATATATTTGGCATGTTTATTGGTTGGATAAATGTTAGAAACTTGTAACTTTTTCCTCACGTTAAGTAAGCTAGAACAATCATTAAAACTCAACTATAGTAAAACATTATTTAATTCATTAAATGGTATTTTTTGATGAAATTTAAACAAAAAAAATTACTTCTCATATGCTACAATAACTTTTTTTTTTTGAAAATCTTGAAAAGAAAGCTTAATATACAACTATAAATAAAGCTTAATATACTACTGCTATCATTATTTCAATCAAAAATCACAACCAAAAAAAAAAATGAATGTTCAATATAGTTTTCATAAGAAAATAAGTTTTAGGGTTAATTGTTTTAAGCAACTGTTTTTTGCTTATTCTTAATCATTCCATATATATATATATATATATATCCTCACACTTTTGTATTGATATATTTTGCTTTGGCTATATTGATACAATATTAGAAAGCACTCCTTTTTGCTGATATAATCGTGTGAGCTGATGAAGAGATTATATCCTTTCTTTATTTTGTTTTCAAGGTTTTTAAATAATTTTCTTTTCCTCCATTTTTTCTAAATTTTTTAGATTATATATATATATATATATATATATATATATATATATATATATATATATATATATATATATATATATATATATATATATATATATATATATATATATATATATATATATATATATATATATATATATATATATATATATATATATATATATATATATATATATATATATATATATATTAGAGGAGGGACATCAGGGGCATCACAAGGATTCAGATTTGAAGGGCAACTCATGATCATAAACGTCTTCGTTCGTCACTAGGAGGTGTTGTTAATATCATGGATTGGTTGTGGTGGACCTGTTTCCTATCCATTACGGTCTCCTGATTTATGCAGCACAGATTTCTTTCCTTGAGGTGCACTGAAAAGTGCTGTGTGCGCAACACCATTGAATTCCAAAATGGCCCAGGTTGCAAGCATCTGTGCTGTTGCGGATTGAACAACCCGCCAATCCATGACCCGGTAATGTAACGTATGCATTGCTATCAATGGTGGAAACTTAGAACATCTTTTGTGAGATTTCCACTTATATATGTTCATATATATATCCAAACATTATTAGTAAATGCTTATTATTAGTAATTGTTTATTATTAGTATATAAACATTTTCTTTCCAGGCGTATGATAATACAACATTTTATTGTATTTATAGAAGTCGCATTTTTTATGATTTTCTCTTTTAAGCTAAAAAGTGATGGGTTCACTTTGAAGCTCAGTAATTAACTCGTTTTTAACGAGTGTTAAAAAGCTTACTCAATTTTAACAAAGGTTATAAAAGATTTCCACTGCATATTGTTCAATTTCAATTTATTATTTCATACTTTTTCAGTGATATTATATATAATACTGTGTTCTTTTTCTAATTCGGAGTTTGTTTTTTTTAGATTAGTTCAAGAGAGTTACAAGTGAAGGTACCAAGATGTGTTGATGATGGTTTCAAAATAAATCTTAATTTTAAATTAAAAAACAAAAATGTTTTTCATAAAAGTAATTTGGATAAAAAGAATAAAATTTTGATTGTTTATTGAAATTAACTATTTGATTGATTTCATGATCATTTTGTGAACTCCACTTTAATATTTGTATTTATTTAATAAATGTTTAATCATTTTTTAGAATAGATGTTTCTGATGATATTATTTAATCATCCAACTTTATTTTACATTTAATTTTCTAATACCATCTTTTTTTTAAAACTTTTTTTTTAAACTTTAATTCCTGTAGGGTAAACCAACCAGTGAAGGAACACTATCCAGTGAAGGAACATTTCATATATATTGATTAAAAATAAGAATTTAAAAGTTTTTCTTTGGATTGATTGGTAACAATAACTTACTGCCAAACAATAGGAAGTCATCTAGCAATGTTTTGGATTACCTGGTCAAATAGACTTCTCTGGAAAAAAATTTTAATTTGTTATTATCTCTGCAACACCTTGTTTCTTTGAAAAAATTATAAAGTGAGTGTTTGTATTTATATGTTTGAAGTGGAATTAATTGCATGCAATAGTTTTATTTTTCTCACTGCGAAAAAGAGAATTAAAAATATAGTTATTGAAGTTACGTTTTATTTTTTTTTAAGCATCATAGCATAATAAAGTACTGAGTGTTTATTCACTGGTTCACCAAACGATGAAAAACCAGTGAAGGAACAAGTGTTCCTTTATTGGGTTTTTTTCTAAGTTAATGAAAATAAAAGATAAATTTTAACTTTTTTGTACCTGTAGTGATGTTCCACATCAAAAGTATGCTAAAAATACGAAAAACAACTTCTAGCCAGTGAGGGAACAGGCATGTTCCTTTACTGGGCATAGATTTCCCAGTGAATGAACAGTATGTGTTAATATGTCGACACTTTAATTTTCAATTCATGATTACAAAAAAAATTAACATTTTCCAAGTATTTATATGTTATAATTTCAAGAATAGGCTTGTTTTTAAGTATGTGTATAGCTTAGAAATTCATAAAGAGCATTAAAAAATAACCAAAATAAAGTGTTCCTTTACTGGGTGTTCATTCACTGGTAAGAGCTGTTCCTTCACTTGGTCTTCTTACTACTGGTTATTTGAGCCTCCAAAACTTTAAAACAATATTATATAAGTTCTCTACAATTTTTTTTACATAATTTGCAATTAGTAACAAATATGTTGACATTGTCATTTAACTAAAATTATGAATTTTGAAATAAATATGATATTTTAAAAGGCAAGCGAAGTGTTCCTTCACTGATTAGTTTACCCTACTCATCGAAGTCAAAACATTCGAACTCAAATTGAAACTCTGTCTCATCAACTTATTGTTTACAAATATTGAACAATTGAAGGACGCGAAACAATAAAATGATAAGCCACATTTCCAAATCTCTTAGAATGGCATTTTTGATTAAAGAAATTACGAATTCGATGCAGAAGTAAGATGTTTCCGAGTATTGTAATCAAGCGGAAATGAGTGAGCATGAAAATTACTCAATAAACTAAAAAATAATTCTATGCTTGGGACAAGTATTTTTACACAATATTACTATTCCAGAAAGAGTTAAAAGAATAATTCCCTAGAAATCAAGTTATAACATTACTTATTCTATAATTTTGCTATAAGCACACAACAAGAGAAACAGATATGCAATTTTTATAGAAATACACTATAAAGAAGATGTTGAAATAGCTTTGAAACAAGTAACAGTCAAATTTAGAAACCAACGTATTCAAAATTGAAACAACATATACTCATTTTCTAGCAAAATGCCTAGTTTCAAAAGTGATCTGAAGGGAGAGATGCGTGGATGAAATGTCCGTTGGCTGCCAGCGGGATTCAAACCAAGGAACTCCAATTTGTAGTAGGATGCTCTGACCAACATAGTTATACATGTAAACCTAATTCCAGGATCAGTTAGAGTTTATATAGTAGCTGTCGCAATGACACATCATGGCATACATTCCATTTTCTTAAAAGTTTTTAATATATAACGAACTAAGAAAAAAGTAAAATTAAAATTACCAATCTCCAGATTATGCTTTTGATCTGATAGTCAGACTAAAGCTGGATATCCCCCATTGCAGCTCTTGTTTACATTCAATCCTGCAGCCAGTGGCCATTGTAGCATTGAAATTGAAAATAAGTACGCCATGATGTGTTACTGCGATGGCTATATATATATATACATTATATATATATATATATATATATATATATATATATATATATATATATATATATATATATATATATATATATATATATATATATATATATATATATATATATATATATACTCCGTCATAACAACTCCGACGAAATAAATAGTCGAATTTAAAAATCCCATGTATTGAAGACTGAAACAGCATATGTGCTAAGAGGAGACCACAAATGAATTTTTCAAATAAGATTTAGCTTAAGAAATCCGGCTAAAGTCATATAAAAATGATGCAAGACATTTTCTTAACTTTTCATATAGTACAAAAACAGTCACTTTTTTCAAACTTGATCCTCTATTTGGTTCATCTTGGAGATGAGGTATTGTATTAAGCCCTATAACGTCGAAATCTAAAATATTATTGTGTTAGGAATGGGACAAAATGAGCGAATTGGGCCCAATACAGAAAATGTCTCGACACGCTTACAGTTGACAGTTTGCTATATTAAAACGAATGGTGGTCGCTGAAAATTTTAATATTTTACAGGTCACAATGTTTCATATTTGAAATTTTGGTTCTGCTAATTATAAAGAATCAAAATTGGTATTTTGTCTCCAAGATTTTTTTCGCCTCTCTTGAAAAAAATCTACAGTAAAGATTCTCCTGTAGCATGTTCGATAAATACTAAGACTTTACTCTTTCATTCCTTATTTATTTAACATTTGTTTTATTAATGACTTATCTTTTTCGTGTGTTAAATTACCTAAAAATTATTTAATTCGCTTATTAAAATTCGGAAATTTTGTTAATTAGTATGACTTGAAGATTAAATGGATCTTTTAAACCTAGCTTTTTATGCAATAAATGTATAATTTTGGAAATTGTGAAATAATCTGCAATATTAAATTTTTCACGTGTGCACAGTTACAAGTTTTCAAAATTAAGCCAACTTGTTAATTATAAAAATAAGGATAACAATATTTAATATTTCCATAAAAAGTATTTTCTTTTTTTTTTTTTTTTAAAAAAAAGTGTCATTTGAGTTATTTTGCGGTACTATATTTTACGTACTCTTTACTATCTTTTTCAATTTTTACAATTTTCTCTGCAAAAGAAATTCATCTATTCCTAGAAATTTTAATAAGTATATAATATACAGAAATTTACTCTTATTAAGCCCACTTGCGTGATTATGCATTATGATTCTAAGTAATAGAATATTTTAACTCAGTCAGCAAACTAGTGTTGAAGGTACTTGGATACATTAGATTAGTAATGTTTATAGTACATTAGTAATAGTTATTGTAGTATATTAGTAAAATAGAAATTATATTGACTCACTAGTAAATGAGGATTTTGCATGGGAATCGGACGCTATTTTATAGAAAATTATTTGATTTGAAATTGAGTTATAGATACCAAATACTTTAAGTAAACAATATAAATATCTCTATTCTGATTAAGAATGGATTCAAATAAGTAAACATTCAGCTGATTGAATTATCTAAAGAATGATCTCAAAATATAGAGTTAGAAATGTGTTATTAAATTTGATAAGCTTTCAGTGTATTTTTATCCAACATCAGAAAATTTTATAAATATATATATATATATATATATATATATATATATATATATATATATATATAATAATAATAATAATTGAATTTTATAAATATATAGTTGATATATATATATCGGGTTGTTCGGAAAGTGATTTCGTTTTTCCGACAGAGGATTTAATTGTATTTTTTCGAACCCAACTTCACACTTAAGCCGCATTATCATTATATGTATTGAGAGCTGATATAGCAAAGCTTGTGTGTGAAAAAGTTCAAATAATTCTATGCAGTAGCTTTTGGTTGGTGCCCTTTTAAATATGGAGAGCAATAAGCAGCATTTTCGTCATATTTTACTTTTTTACTATAGAAAAGGTAAAAATGCTGTTCATGCCAGAAGGAAATTAGCCGATGTGTATGGAGAAGATGCATTGACAGTACGATAGTGCCAGAACTGGTTTGCAAAATTTTGATCCGGCAATTTTAAAGTCGAAGATGCACCAAGTTCTGGAAGGCCGGTTGAAACTGATAACGACACGATAAAGGCATTAATTGATGCAAAAGGCATTAATTGATGCGGTGAATATCAACATGTGAGATCAGTGAGAGGTTAAATTTATCGAATTCAACCTTGTAGTATAAAATTGTTTGTAGCCACTTAAAAGGCCTGGGTTTAACCTCGAAGCTCGATATATGGGTTCCCCATGTTCTCATGGAGAGAAATTTGTATCGTCACGTTGACGTCTGTGAGTCGCTTCTCAAACGTCACGAAAATGATCCATTTTAAAAGCGCATCATTACTGGGGACGAAAAATGGGTTGTCTATAACAATGTCAAATGCAACAGATCATGGAGCAAAAAAGATGAATCGGCTCAAAGCGTTTCGAAAGTCAATATCCATCAAATAAGGTGATTTAATTTATCAGCTTCATTAGGCTTTGTACTGTTTCCCAGCCCTTGATTCGTTTAAAGACTTCTGTTTGGGCTCTTCATCAAACTCGTCACGTGAGTGTAGCTTCTTTTTTATACCGTAATCGGTAGACTTACCTGCAGCATGTTTTTCAAATTAACGAGCACTGGCAGATAGACTTAATATTTGACTTTTTAATTCCTACACAAATGTGCAGCCTTGTGAGTTCATTAAAAATAACAAATAGACTTGCCATATTGAAAGATATTACACATTACAAACGATCAAATCAAAGAGACAATTAAGTTACATCCAAAGTTAAAATGGGAATTTAATCTACTACCTCTATCTTAAGTTTGGAATCATCCTCTTCTTATAATTCAAATACCAATACCTATGACTTAGAAAATCCTTAAGTAAGCAAATTTGTCCAAATTCTTTATACAGATGTTCTCATTCTGAGCGTTTGGTTCAAAATTACGAAGTTAAGCAGATGAACATTATTGCTTCATCCCTGCCACGTCTAGCAACATCGTTGTTCCATCAAAAGCTCGGGTATCGGGTTTGAACCTTGCCGTAACCTTGGATTTATTTTTGTGCTGATCCGTTCTAATTTGTGCTATTTATACTTCTATTTGACAAAGGTTTATAAAATCTTCTATAAACAAGGTTGGACACAGCGCAAAATTTGCTATGCACCTCTTCTTAAAAATAAAGAAAATCTAGATTTTATATTTTATAAGCTTTTTTAATAAGACTTCTTCAAATAATGGTTTAAATTTGATTTTTAAAATATCAATATTCAAAAATATACTAAAGTTTTAATTTCCAATTTTTTTCTGCTTATTTTAACTGAAAACTATATGTTCACTGGATTATATATTCACTAATATAAAATAAGTGCAAAATATTCTTCATCTAAACATAGGAAACGTTAAAAACGCATAGAAGAAAAACCTCTACAATTTTAAAAAAAATTAAAAAGCATTTAATTTTCTTAGGGAATTTTAACGAGGCGTTTGCAACAGCCTCCTTCTTTCCTCTAGATCAGTGTTTTTTTTTAACCTTTTTGGTATAATGGACCCCTTTTAAAAAATTTTAAGAAATTACGGACCATCTTTCTGTAATAAAAATAATTGCAAAAAATTCTTAGAAAACATTTAATTTAATTATTTTAATAGTATACATAATTTTTTAAATCAACATTTTTAATGTTAAGATGCTGCTTTTCCTTAATTAATAAAATGAATTGTGGGATGATTTTTGACAAAACAACTCGCATATCATGTTTAACATTCAATAGATTTCAATGTTTTGTTTTTATTGTCACAAGTGTGGAAAATCCCGCTTCGCAAAGATACACAGTAGCAAACGGAATTATGGCTGTTATAGCTCACTTTACAAGCATTGGGTAGGCTTCTCTCACAGAATACCAGAACTCTCCGAGTGTTTTTGAATCGAAATCCATTTTTAGCAAGGACTTTGTTCTAAGATCAATAAGCACATCTAGAGTCTAGATGCTATGTACATTTGGATGTGCATCTATAATTTTAGGAGAGTTCTAGCGAATTATACGGTTCTTTGCTAAATTATGGTTATATAGTTTTGTGTAGGACTTTAATGGTAAATTTAACTGTAAAAGAAATCCCTCTTTGGAAGGGGTCAGAAAACTATGGCTCATGAATCAAATATGGCCGGCCAGCCTGCATCCCAAATCTCACACACTGCTACTAGCATGATACCTCAGGTATCTGCTTCATGTATTTATTTTTATTATATTTAAAAATTAGCACCATAATTTATTTAACAAAATATTAATCTGAAGAAAAGTTAACTTAGGTGCCAACTTTTGAAGTAATTGAGAATTTATTTTTCTTTCCTGGTTGCAACACTAATGGTTCAAGAGTAAATTTTAATTTTAAATGTTTGCCTCATCTACCATGAAAAAAATCAATAATTCAAATATATATATAATGCATATATGATTTATTATTAAGTCAAATAAGTGTTTAGCCAACAGAATTTAAGTGTTTGAGAAACAACTTAATGTGTAGAAAATCCTCAATTCTTTATTATTATATAGGATCCATAAGTATGAAATTTGTGGGGAAAAAAATAAAAAGTTGGTTGATAGTTTACAGATGTGTGAAAAAATAGTTACTATCGTCAAAGTATAAATCCACATTTTCTCTACGCTTTAGTCATATATCCAACAGGTAGTTCAGACAAGTAGATTATACCCTGAGTGAGGAAGGTTGATATGAGGTTTCAGGTGAGCTTGCGAAGGGATAGTTTCAGAGGCCCCGATACCCAATCCTATCTGGACATTCAAAGCAATCGCTTAAATCGGGAAGATATGAAAAAGGTCAAAGAGCAAATCTCTCCAGCAATTTTTTCTGTTGTTGTAGTAATTTATTTACGTCGCACTAGAGTTGCTCAATGAGCTGCATGCGATGGTCTGGAAAGCATCCCTGAGGGTGATTCGAAGACATGCCATCCCAATTTTGATCCCCTGCAGAGGATCAAGCACCCCAGCTTTGGTAGCCAGGCGACCTACTCACGAAGTCGAGTATTTCTCGGTAGAGTAGATTAACGGGGACCTGTGAATCTAAATCACGGAGTTGAGCAATATTACCTATGCCACAGTACCACAGATCCGTCCATAGGGTGACCCATATTCACACATCTCACAACGAAACGAAACACAGAGAGAATCATTCATATCTTGATTGAGATTCGAACCCGCTACCATTGGCTACGCAGTGAGACACACCAACCGCTCAGCCCCCTGTCTTGCTCCAGCATATGAATGGTACACGATAATAAATCCTGGTGGTTCATTGGGCCTCACTTGCGACCCAAAATCCCAGAAAAACTTTATCCAGATTAGCCAGTGGCTATTTGAGGGAACTCAGTTTTTATAGGGGTCACAAGGTTTTCCAAGTTTGCACTAAATGTGTATTTGACAATGCTTTCTTTGGCTACATTTTGGACTGCTTGCAATTGCCTCACGATGACTTAAATACAGATTTTCTATTTATTCTGAACTTTTACAAGCATTTCACGGAACTATTTTAGCTGTCGCTAGACATGGAAGATGTGTAACAACAACAACTCTTTATTGGTAGGTAAAGTTATTGAGTAAGCAAATGAGTCAAATACTTAATATTTTTGCCAGGAAAGACACAGAAAGCTCGAACTATCTTAAAAATGCTTAAAATAGTCGCCCTTTAATATTTTTTTTTTAAAATTACTAAATTCCCTAAAAAAAAAATTTATTCGGGATTTACAGAATAGGAGATGTGCTAAATAACGATTTTACTATACAATAGGAGTTCAAGATATGGCAATTTTTCTTTGTTACCATGGTTTCAGAAAATTTCCCTTGCAGTTTCCAACTTCTCCCCTTGAAACGGTAAAGGAAAAAGATTTCTCAAAACAGTGGCCAGGAAGAGGGAAAAGTGTGAAGAGTAGGAAAATCGCGTAACCATAACCTTGAGGCACCTATTCCATTAATAGAGAATATAGTTAGTTTGGCCCTTGAGACTTAATGAAAGAATCAGTGGGACTCTTAGGATTAAAGTTCGAAGACTCATGTATTTCATAACGTAACGAAAAGAAAAAAAAGTAGAAAAATTGCGAATAATTTTATTGTGAAAATAATTTTCTTTAAATTTCTTCAAGCTGAAACTTATGAAAAAATTTCTTCATGGATTTCTTCATCGCATACTATAAAAATTAAGACATTTGTTGTTTCAGACATACTAGGAGAAGCGTTTAAAATCTATTTCAAGGTGAAGAGTCAATTGAAAATTATATTTTTCATTCAGTTTTTTAAATGAATAAGAATGACACTTTTATACATTCCCACTTAGTACAAAGTTATTTCAGATGTTTTTTAACAAATATATTAATGTTACACGTCGATGTGTTGAATTCTAGAAAGGAATAAAACAGTCAAATGAAAACAATAAATCAAAAATAAACTTCTTGGTCATTTATTTAAGTTTTCATCCAAAACCAAACTTTTACATGATTATCATTAAAGTTTTTTTCAGCTACAAAAATTGAGTTTAAATTTATTTACTTTCATTTAACATTAGTAATTTATTGATAGAATATAGAATTTAATAAAAGATTCAGGAGTGGCAATATATCAAATATTTTCATGGACAGAAAACCTTTCTTAAAAAACATTTAAACTGTTTTAATTAAGCATAAACTATCATATAAATACTCGAAATATAATAATAGAAAAGAAAATAGAATTACGCACAAAAATTTTATTCAGTGTAAAATAAAATACATTTTATCCGAAATTATCAATGAAAAACTTAAAATCTAATTTTTATGGAAATATTCTAGTATTACATTCAAATTATTACATATATCAGTAAAATAATTTTCACTTAAGTTCGAATAAAAATATCACAGTGAAGTAATGTATAAATAAGAAGTTAGTAATAATAAGTTTGCAACAAAATATTTTGAACACGAATATCTTTAAATAAAAATTAATAATAGAAATTTTATCTATTACATGACCTTGAAATATTTTTTAAAAACATAGCCTCAACGAGAGAAAAAAACTATAAAATTTCTATAAGATGAGCAAAAAATTTACTTATAAAATTTATGATTTATAAATTTAGTTTTTAATGGCAAATAAATTTTACAATGACATTTTAATAAAAAACACTTTGTTTCATTAAAATAATTTTATTGTTAAAACTTACTATATCATCATAATTAAAAAGATGTATCTTCATTCATTATGTCCCAACTTATATTTTCTTAATTTTTTTCAGGGATATCACTAATTTTTAACGATAATCAGTAACAAAAATTTTTTCTATTCGGAATCAGAATAACTTTCACCATCGTCGGGATCATGATTTATAAAAACTAAACGCCTAATCGTTCTATTTTTGATTTGTGAACAATTTGCGTTGTCAGAAGCGTGTTTAGTACCAGAAGCTAACTCCATACCAGCATAAGTTTGTTCTGCATGAGCAAATACTTTTTCTACGGTATTAAATTGTTTTGCATTAGCAAAATATTGTTTTACAGCAGCCGATATCTCCTTTATGGATTTGAGACCTTTTTCATTAATATCAGGAGCCCGTTCTTTAATGAGAGGTGATTTTTTTTCATTATCAAAAGGTTTTTCGTCAATATCAGGATCTTGTTTTTCAATATCAGAATCTTGTTTTTCAATATCAGAATCTTGTTTTTCAATATCAGAATCTTGTTCTTTGATGCCAGGAGATGCTAAGTCAGTCAGAAAGTGTCCTTCAATAGGGAGTGTTTGATTTATGTTATCAATATAGTTTCGGAAAACGGTAATGAGGGAATCGATGGCAGGAGCGTGTTCTGAATCAAAATAATCATCTTCTACCTCGCAATGTGTTTGATTTTCATTAGTAAGATCTTGATTTGTTAGAATTTTTTCTTGATCAGCGCGAGATTGTTCTTGGTTTGAATAAGCTTGCACTTTATGAACACGAGCTTGTTCTTCTTGCTCAACAAAAGCACGTCTTATATTATCAGGCATATTATTTTTCAGAGAATTCCACATATAGTATTTAAAAAGAACTGGTGTTGGATATAGTAAACGTTTGCGTGGACTAGGTGGATTGAAAACACTTGCGGTATGATCAAAGGCTAACTCTATCTTGATAAAAGCTAACATAACTGCAAATTTATACTTAAAATTGCTATTTAGTTCGCTTTCATATTCTGAAAGAACTGAATTTTTGAAGTCCTCAAAATATTTCTTTAAGGAACTAATAGTATCATCGTGATTGAGCCCAAAAAAGTAGTACCTATCTCCTAGTACGATGTGAGTAAACAACTTCCCTTGCTTATTGTAACAGAGATTTATGAAATCTAAAATAAAATGCAGGTTGGATGTTGAACAGAAAAAATCCAATCCTTCCCATTCATCTGCATCTTCAAATTTCGGTTTGATTAGATCAGAATACATCTCCTTAACCCATTTTGGAAATAAACATAATAAATTAGGCTCTCCATTACTTTCACAAAATGCTAAAAGTGAATAAGTAAAACTACACGTATACATTAAATGGAGAAATACGTCTATACCTTCAGTGCATTGCTCCCATACTGTCAAACAATGAGATGACATCACGTTGAACGCATTAGTCTTGTTTAAAGGAAGAAATAAAAAAAGCGTTTCAAAGCCAGACCTGTGCATGGGATCAAGAGCTCTATACATCACGTTCAATTGCTTTTTAAATTTAGCATATGGTCCAGCGCGAGCTCTAAAAGTACTCGACAAATTTACTGCACCAGCTACATTATGTCTCATGTCATGAAACACAATTTTGAGAAATTCTGTTACTTTCGTGTCTTCTGATTCCATAATTAAACGAATGTATAAAGTCTGAATGTTTAGTTTCACTTTAGACACAATTTGATGTAAAGTAACTGGTCAAAGAAACAAATCTGTTTGTATGATATCTGAAGTTTACTTAATGAGGTGAAAATTACGTAAAAGTTCGTATTATCTCGACATAATTGAGAACTTTTCCTGCTACTTACTTCTTTTCTCCAGCAGACAATTTGAAGTCGAGCAAAAGGGCTTCCCAGGCCGAGAAGTTCCGCCGATCACTCTGTAGCGTAGAAACAGCTGGTTCGAATCCCCCTGGATTTTTTTTGGCGATGTTCTTTTCTAATTTGTACTATCTATTCTCGATTTAACAAGGGCTTATAAGCCATTTTTGTAGTGAACACATAAGCCTGCATATATTTGTAACAATAAATAAAATAAATAAGTCAAGCAGTATAATCTAGGGTAAAAAATAAAGCGGAATATTGGAACCTTTCTCACCGCTGGACCAATTACTTTTTAATATGAAGATAACGGGTTCCAATTTCACTGCAACCCTTAATGTATCTCAGAGATATCCTTCTCTAATTTGTGCTATCTGTTTTACAAATAGACAAGAGCTTATAATCCGTACCTCATATTGACTGTTTTTTAAATTGTGATTAATAAATTAATTAATAATAAGGCGGATGCTGTTGTAGTTCATTTACGTCGCACTAGAGCTGCACAATGGGCTATTGGCGACGGTCGGGGAAACATCCCTGAGGATGATCCGAAGGCATGCCATCACAATTTTGATCCTCTTCAGAGAGGATGGCGCCCCCGCTTCGGTAGCCCGACGACCTGCACGCGAAGTCGAGCACTTTATGGTAGAACAGTTAACGAGGACCAATACCGCACACCCTCGGTCCCTACGCAGACTGATCCAAGTGGTCACCCACCCACACACTGACCGCAGTCAGTGATGCTTGACTTCGGTGATTTGCTGGGAACCGTGTCTTAACGATGAGTCCACTGCGGGACATAAGGCGAATGACCTAAGCATTTGAATCAAGGGTTGTGGTACATAAGCTTATAGATATCTGCCACAGAGTTAGAAAAAAATCGTGGTGCTCACAAGATTCTTAAATGGTGAGGAACTAACTTCAAAATCGTGCCAACATCAGAGGCTAAAGTTATTTCATGCATAAGAATACAGACTTATGTATTCAAACAACATATAAGATCTTGTTGAATTGAATAATAGATGACACAAAGAAGCACACCACAAAGAGAAAAAATTGAAGATGGAAGTTACGGTGGGAATCAAACCTGTTAACTCCGTAATTCCGAAAATTTGGTGGAAGGATAATACGACTCGGCAAAGGAAGCACATGAGTAATGTTTCAGTAAAGATGATAATGTAAAGATGAAAGCATGTTCTTGTGCTTGAAAGTCAGGACAGTATTTAAATGCTGAGGTTCCTCTGTGACCGAGGGATATTTTCCTTGTACCTAGCACTCTGAAGCGTGGTGGTAATGGTTCGAATCTGTGTAACTTCGTAACTTTATCAACGGTGTAACCTTGCGCTGTCCTTCTCTAAGGTGCGCTATATTTTTTTCAATTTCACAAGGATTATAATAGTAGAATCAAAAAAATATAAGTAAATAATTACTAATACAATTATTCCCCGAAAAGAAACTTGACTTAAACGGAAGGACACGACCTTAGAAATTCACTTTAGGTATGAACCTTCGATTATTTGCAGCAGAACTTAAGGGTGTTCACCCCTTAAAATAATAACGGGCATTAACCAGTCAATTCCAAAAAGAAAAAAAGAAAAAAAAACGCATTAGAAGATTTAAACACATTTTATCTGCTAGTTATATCTTCTTTTCGTTAATGGCCTATTTATGAAACAGTGGCTTATTTATGAGACATTTAGGGTTCGATTTGTGGAGTGGATCACACAATTTCCGCTTTCTATTACTTTACTTACTAATGAGTTATATGTTTAAAGACAGTATTAATTTAAATATAATATTATTTATGTATGGTATATTTTTAATTATTAAATAAATTTAGGCATTTATTTTACTGTATTTTTTAATAAAGGTTTTTCTATTTGCAAATTAAATTTATTTAAATGTAATTCATTTTATTTATTTTATTTATGGTATTTTTTGTTAAATATTGCCTGACATTTAAATTACACCAATAATTCAATCTTTCAATGAAATGATAATAGTTGAAGTAATAATATTTATGAACAGTAATTATATTTTATAACAATTAAAAAGTTAGACTTTAAAGGGATTCCTCCTTAATGCACTGTGTCTGTACAATCCTGCGATGCTTATTTTTGCAGGCAGTTGAAAAATCTAAAAAAGCTGTTTTGCATATTCTGTTGATCTTTATAATCAATTTAACAAATTCGAAAAATAAATACTTATGAAAACTGTATGTTAAAACAGTACAAACAACAATTCTTCGTCAATTTTCCTCGCCATTTTTGTAAAAAGATAATATATTATTGGTACGTTTCTAAACTTTCTGAAGATAGGTAGGTAGATGTAATGCTAACATAATTATTAATCATGCTAACATAATCATGCTAACATAAATATGCTGAAAATATTTCCTAACTTTTCAAACTAAATTATTATCATATTTTATCCTTTCTCAATAAATGAAAATCACTAATATAATCGGTTGTTGTTGTTGTAGATCATTAAGGCAATGTGTGCGATTGTTCTTGTTTTCCAGTGGAGCCATCTTTGGTCAAGAATTTGACTTCTGACACAACCACACACCCTTTTATTGAATGGACTCATTCATACATCCATTCATTCATCCACAGATCATAATGTTGACCTGAACCAGAGAACGATCAATCTCCAATTCAGTTCTTACAAATGTATAATTTGTTATCAGAACACAGAGGACTTTGAAACCCGACAGATTTAACGCGCACCACTCACCATTTACTACACAGGGAGTCGTTGGCCGACTGGTTTCGAACTTCCATTCTCATGAACATTAGTCTAGCACTCTCTGCCGATCAGGCTGTCCCTGCCAATATAACCGGTAATACTTTGATACCCCAACCTTCAATTGAGTGCAGAATGAAATTTATTTTTAGAGATTCCCTCTACATCTGCCTAACACGTTAGCATAGAATTCCAAAACCCGTTATATGGTTGTTGATGTTTTGAATTCGTTAAAACTCGTTATTATTTCTCACACTCTGTTTTCCGTCAACATATTTTAATGCGAAAGGCTAAGAAAAAGAAACTTGACGTTAAATTTAATCAATTAATAGCCAATCGATGGATTCCTCAACTTTCCTTGGCGAAAACTATTTTTACGTATACATGACATACGCATTTTTGATTTCATGGTGGACGGAGGTGTTCTGTGGGGCTTATCCCTGCAGCTACACACTCCGAGCCATGTTTTAAAATTTATAAATTTTTTAACATTTTGTATGTATACATTAAAAATGATGAATCCTTTTTACTTTAGAGTTCCATATTTCAAAAATAAAACATGTTTCTTTCTTATTTATTATACTTTGACTCTTCTTAAAAAAATAAAATAATTGCTTGTCATCATCACTTTGGACAATGAAATAATTGGGCAAATGGATAATAATAAGTGCCTACAACATTCATCAACATTTTTCAACTTGTATTAATCATCATCTTCAGGATAAATGTCATATTAATATTGCATTTCCCCCAACTCCATCAAACTAGTAGTAACCATCAACTTATTCAATAAATCAAAATAGATTCTTTGATAGTAGATAATTTATATGCGTCGCACTGGAGCTGCACAATGGGCTATTGGCGACGGTCTTGGAAAGATCCTTGAGGATGATTCGCATCACAATTTTGATATTTAGCAGAGGGGATTGCTCCCACACTTTGATAGCCAGATGACCTGTGTGAAAAGTCGACCTAATCGTTTAATAAACTGAAATGAATTATCGCCTTCTTCCTAAAACTCCCTACGTAGCAAAAAAGTAGAGACACTTAGTGTTCTCTAGAGTGAATTTAAAAAAAAAAAATTCTGGATAGAGATATATTAAATAAATTGTATGAAAACAGTAATTTGTAAAGAGAAATTGCTGATTTAAAATCGGAGAAGCGAAAATATCTAAGATCCGTTCGAAAATTTCATAGGTTCAAAATTTCTGTTCATATGTGAAATCCCTTTTTTTTTTTTTTTTTTTTTTGTTCTTACAATTTATGGCCCTATTATTTATTTATTTTATTTATTTATCTATTTATTTATTTTTGGCAGATGAAAGAACTAATATGACTTATATGGCTAATCTCATTAAATACGTAAAGCATTCATATTATTTCGTTTATTCATACTTAAATTATTTTCAACTCTTCAGTAGATGTTTCATTCTTTTTTATTTTTGATAAGTAAACAGTGAGTAATGAGCGTTAACATTTAATGAAGATGAGCAATTCCTAATTTTCATTAATTTATAAACAGTTTTCAATTGAATTTTTATACACTTCTTAACCTCTGTGTTGCATTCTTTTTAAAGAATGTTCTTTCAATTTCACTAAGTTCTGTAATCTAATCTTCACCTGCATCGTTGTTCGTTTTGTTCGTGAATTGCAGACTAAAATTAGTTATGTTTATGCTGTATATCCTGCAAACCTTAAAAATAAAGATAATTCTAAACATCCCGACTGCATCACTTCCTTCATTTTTAAAACACATGGTCTCCAAAAGCTTGATTTTATTATTTTATAATACTAATGATTATAATAAAGATATATATTTAATAAATATAATTATTTTATGCGGTTATAATAATTTTATACTCAATATAATATTTATTTAATAAAATTATTGTATGGTTTTAACACATTTTGACATTGTGATGATTTCTGTTCCTTCTGTTTTGATATTGAAAAGCGGCTGATTTCATAAAGCAGTGATTTTTATTAGTAGCGATTGCTGTACTGAAATTAAATTTCATTTTCCAAGAAAATGAAGAAAAAAAACTTTTTATTTGGTGCTGCCATCTCCTATCTAATGCTTCAACTAAATATGTATTTATTTTTCATTGATCTTTGGGAAAGGCTACTTGTAAAGGCGGGAACTTGTAGAAAAGATAGTTAAATAACATTTGCATTAAAAAATATATTATTGCGTACATAGTATTAGTAAACTATTTTAAGCAATTTTGCAAAATAATAATTTTGAATTCTATTTCATTTCCTTTTCTCACAAACAAAAATAAAATTTTTAAATCCCTAGAATTACACTCAGTCTAAATTTTTAAAAATTATTAAATAAATTTCTTATTTTCTTATTACTTTTTTATATAAAATTTCTTTAGTTGCATAATTTTTTTTAATTTTATTGATGGGGTATGGGTAAATGTTTTTTTCAAAAATTTGAGCTGTGCCAAAAACGCAGTCTTAAAATGCTTTACACATTTTACTGAAATATAGCTAAAATGTTAAAAAAAAAAAAAAAACAAAAAAAAAAAATAAATAAAAAATAAAAAATAATCCAAAAAACATTTATTTATTAGACTTGCAACAGGCCTCTGTAATTTAAATGAAAAAATATTTGTGGGAAAAAACTTACTATACAAAATAAATAAATAAAATTTTTAAAAAAAATTTATTTCACTTGTGTTTTGAGTGAGTTGTTTATTATAACTTTTTTAACCTAACAATTATAACTAATTAATTATTATAACTTTTTTACGATTTACCTGCAAATAAGATGAGTGAGTTCATATGGTGCTTTAAACCAAATACTGAGGCAGAAAAAAAACTCGGAGAAAACAATGGGCTCCTTACGGTAGTGGAAACTGAATACTTTTAAATAGAGCAAATGTTTTAGTGTGTTAAGGGTGTAATGAAAAGTATTATTCAACATTGAACATTGAACTTTTAAAATTTATTATGTGACACAGCATGCAACCGTTCTTTTTGTAGGGTAATATATAAAGCTTGTTATTATGCATTTCCTTGTCAAGTTCCGTGCAAAACTTAATATTGGATTCTGTTTTTTTTAAATCATCTGGCAGATATTTAAGCTCAAATTTTTAAGTGATTAACTTAAATTTATGAGTATTCATAATGATTTTTTTTCGCACCATAACAAATGTTTCAAACTTGTTTATTAACTAAAAGAATGGGTGCAAAACTTTCACTAAAGTGCCCTAGAATAAATTATAGATTTTTTTAAAAACTTTTTTTTCCAAAATATATAAAATCTGTAAATATGGACAAATGTTTTTTTTTTTTTTTTTATTTATTTATTTATTTATTTTTTTTCCGTACCACTGGAATGACATAAATTTGATTTCATATCAAAAAATAGGAACCATATTTTCTGAAAAAGCCCTCATGTACCTTGAAATATTTATTGCAAATATTTTGAACAAAAAATTTAAATTTTGATTACTACAGTGAAAACTGTGCCTCAATCGAAAAATATCATATGGTAAACAAATTAGGAATTTCTCACAATTTTACTTTAGGGGATTTTCCTTTGAAACTGGTTTCATATAAAAGGAAAGGCGTAAAAATTTCTTAAAATATCATAAGAAAAATAAAATGAAAATTTTATGGGGTGGTCAAAAGTTATGTTTTCATCGTATTGAATAATCTGAAAATTCCTAGGCAATCCCTACTCTTTAACCACAATCAGTTATTCCCCATCTCTTATATATCTTCATAGAAATCATTCTTAATTATCTATCTATTCACAATAATTCTTAGAAATCTAAATCCGTCATATTTTTTAAAATCGAATAATTAAACAATGGACTTATGGTATTTTTAGCCACTTGACCATCAACTTTCTAATTACTGCTTAGTGTAGCAGTTAAAGAAGTGTAACAGTTAAAGAAGTGCACACAATTAATTTTACTAAGTTCAAAATTATTAGTAAATATTCATTTTCCACGTAGGTTAAAAAGAGAAAATATAAAAATAAAAAATTTCTTTCGAATAATTTAAATAAGTGTAGTTAAATAGTATATAAATGAATAGTTATTTGTTTGTTATTCCTGCAGTTTAAATCTTTTTAAATCATTTTGCCTTAATTCTGATTTTTATTTAATGAAAATAGAGTTTCATTCACAAATATAATTCACAAATATAAAAAGCTTACTTTTTGTGATAGTGCTGCCATCTATTTACAGAAGCTCTAACTAAAATAGGTATTTTTTATTTGTTTTAAGGAAGTTAAAAAAAATATATGAAAGAATATTTGATAATAAAAAATATAAATAAATAAATAATAAATAAGTGAATAATAAAAAAATAAAAAATAAAAAAAACTCATTTGTTCGTTGAAGCCGGTGAAAGATAATTTTGTTAAGATAAATGCTTTTTATACTATTTAATTTTATTTTCCCAGAGACGAATTTAAAAAACAAAAAAAAATTCTGAGAAGGCTCAAATGCTCCAAGCCACCAAGAGAATTTTTTAATATCTATTTTCTCTTCATTTTTTCCAAAATAAAAAATATTTCTAACACAAAAATATGAAGGCTTATCAAATAAGAACGTTTGCTCTTGACAGTGTTAAAAATGCAGTAAAAATTGTTCCACCTCCGATGGTGCCGGGTTAATTATTACACTGAGACCATGGAGGTGATATAAAGTATTCTCTTATATCACCTCTATGAGTGAGACGAATGAACGGATATTTGCGTATAAATGACTGTCCTGCTTGCATGAGAGAATTTAAAGTGAATAAAAAGTAGGATTACTATGTATACGTCCACAACAGAACAACGTGCTGTTGTAACATATATACATTCATCGTCTAGTGGTTAAAGTTTTTGTAGAACATTGCTTAAGTAAAAGTCTTTAACGTGTGTCCCGTAATTCACTTATAACCTGCAAATGATATTTTAATGTGTCGTTCAATTATCGCATTCAGTTTAAAGCAACAGTTTCATAAATTTTTTTTAAAAAAGTCGCAAAATGGCATTTATTTTAGAAGGTAACTATTGATGCTATTTTTGTGACTGATATTTGTAAAACGATTGAAGAAAAGATTTTGTTACCGTTTAATTAAGATTCAAATATTGAAAACAAAACAGACTACTTGGGTCAAAGATTACAAAAATACGTATGACAGGATCAGTATTTGGCGTATGCTTTTCTGACAGCAACAACAAATATAAGCTTTAATTAAGCAAAAACATTGTTCAACTTAATATGTTAAATGGAATGTTATTCCTACCTATTGTAATGTATTCTTTGTAGTGTAGCATGTAAATATGTTTAGTAACTCGGTTTACTTATATTTTGCTTTCTTCAAAAATGGATGAAACAAATTAATTAAACTCAATTTTATTTTATTTTTTGCTAAATATCAAATTTTTTGTAAGCAACTTAAACCGAAATTATATGTTTGTTTTTTTTCTCGAAAAAATTAATTTGTTTGATATCAATATTTTGTGTAACATTTAGTGCCATTTCATTGTAAGTTCTTCTTCCTATGCAGAGTTCTCCTTATATTTATTTATCAACAAAAAATCTCCCTCACCCCTTTCCATAGTAAGTCTATCATATAATAAAACAATAATTTTTATTTTATTTTACGCTAATATTTTTCTAACACACTCTGAGTAAACGTCCTCCAATGAAGGGCCTCTTAATTATTTCTTTTAATTAAACAATTTCTTTCTTGTTTTCAATTTGATTTTTTCAAGAGTGCACTGTAAAAAATAGATACTCAAATATCACGAAACTCCCTTCTTTGTTGACGAAACCGTATCCTGGTATATGCTCCAAGCAAAAATTTCGTCACAGTGACGAAATACCTATCGTCATTTTTTCAACCAAACGAATTTAGTCAAAGTTTAGTTTTTTTCCAAAAAAAAAAAAAACCCTCGTAGTGCCTAATATATCTAGCTTTTCCAATAATCATTTTAACGTATCCATTACAGAGGCAGCACTGCATTAGGATAGAAAGATCAGAGAGATGAATTACTCCCATATCCATGACGCAATTCGAGCTCAGGATCCCTATACAGGTCGATCGGCTAAATCCGTCATTTTATTTGCGTTTGTCCAGTCTTTATTCTAGTTTCGTCATTCTAGATAATAATCTCCCACAGTGGACTACGACGAAGTTTCGAATGGATTAAACTTTTTTGTCATATGTTTGAGAGTTCGCGTTTCGTCACAAATCACGTGATTTCTTGATGAAATAATTCTCAAAACTAACGAAAATCTGCTCAAGGATTGTGGGATCGTCAAAAGGGAGAGTTTATTTCTGAGAGTAGAGTGCACTGTACGATATCAGAATCTCAATATCGTGATATATCTCCTGATATAATCTAAATGTTACACTAAATCTTAAAATTTATCTGATTTAAAACTAAATTGTATGTATGAATATTTTTGTTAAATAGAAATTTCTTAGCTTTCACGACACTATCGCAATATTCACATTATAAAAATGTTCTATATTTACAGTTTTCAACAGTGATCGATATTTAATTATTTAATATCACTATCATTAATACTCCAGAGATTATCGAATTTGATATTTATCATTGTTGATAAATGATCATGATAACTTCTTTTGGTAATAATCGTGCATTTGATATTTATTGTAGAACATGCTTTTTATGATATACAGTGTGTCCCGTAAATGTTGCGACAAACTTCTAGGGGAAGTTAGGGCACATCATAAATTTTAAGACACGCTGCATTGTAAGAACGCATAATAAATATTGTAATCGCATGGTTAAAAATCCAATAAACTTCAAGAAACGTGGTAGATAGAAATTACTTGATGTATCAATCTATTTAGCTCTTGTCTTGGGGAATTTTTTTTTAGAATACCGATAAAGCACAAACATTTCGAAGTATTTAGAATAACCTCTATTTTTTGAGAATCAGAAATAAAAGAAATAAATAGTAAATGTTTAATAAAATAAAAAGTAAATGTTAAAAATTAATAAAATAGACAAAGCCTTGTTTACATAATCTATAACTTGCAGGGCATGAAATGGCCTTGATTTTAAAAGAATTTTTTTACGTCGCCTAAGTTGTTTTTCTAACGGAAGCAATCGTTAAGCAGCAAAACAGTTTTACAGGATTCATATTGTAGAAATCTAAACCTGTCTCTAGTTGAAATAACGCAAGCACTGACTTGTTTAAATTAGAGTACTTGAATACGAATATGGATATGTTTAAATCTGAAAAATAAAAATGATGATTTCGAAAATGTTTCCACAATTTTCAGGCAAATGAATTTGTTAAGATAGGAGTAATTATAAAAAAATACAGAGTAGAAAATAAAAATTTAAAGTACGCAGTTGAAAATAAATTAAAATTTCTAATGTAAAATTGAAAATTGTTTTTTTTTTTTTTTAAATTCTGAGTATTTGTTTAAATTTTAAAATCCTAAATTAAATAAAAAATTTTGCTATTTTTTCGAAAATACATGATTTTTGAAATGTTCCGTCAAATTCCAGAAAAGTTTTAACGAAAATTCAGAAAATTTTAGACCTTAAGATTTTGGAAATTTTAAAAAAAATTTTTTTTAAGGTATATTAGTCGGGACTAGTTGTAAAAACTTTTAAAAAAAGTAAAAACTTTTAAAAAAAATTAAAAACTTTAAAATAAATGGATAAAAAGGGAAGATTTGGAGATCATTTTAAAAAGCTTTGGTAATATGTTAAACATAGTTGTATAAAAGTTTTGTCATAATTTTAGAAAATATTTATTAACGTTTAAATATGTTTTTGACAAGTAAAGAGTGAAACTTGTTCAGCAAGTTATTTCAAAACTTTTTATACTATATTTGTGGATGTTTGGTGAAATTTTAGAAAATTTTAACGAGATGTTAAAAATAGTTTGATTTAAAATTAAGGCTTGTCATTTGTTTTCATGGTGATAAAGTAGAGAGATATAATGAAATTTGAATGACGTTGGCTTGGATATATAAATGCATTGGGTTATAATAAATTTTTTTGAAATTTTTAAAAATAATTCATGATTTTTTCCGTTATACTCTGGTGGTTTTAAAAAACTAGTTTAATAGGAAATAATTTGATTTGTTTTTATAAATGTATACAAAATCTTTTAAAAAGAACGAAAAATTATTTTTTCGAAAAAAAATCAGAAGATTTTTAGATAGATTTTATAAATGATCCAATAAGATACATACTTACCTTATTATGGCTTTGTTTTCTTAGAATACAGCAAATATAATGCCATTTTTTTAAATGTCTACCATATCTAAATATAGAACTTCCATGGAGCTGTGGGATTCTTTTTTTCCAACTCAATAGAAATAATTGAATACAATAATTATGGTAACCGAGTGGAAAAGAATAGTGGGACAACATTAAACAGTTTGAATTTTACTCAAAACTAATTTTAAAACTGTATATTAAAAGCTCTACTATATATTACATATAACACAATTTTCAGAACTAGATAAATTAAAATTATTTTAAACTAACAATAAGTTTAATGGCAGTTAAATAAGATACAAAGATATAGCATAGGATATAGCAATTTAGTTGTATCTGGCTTTTAAAAAAGGTATTACACATGTATTGTTTTGGAAATACTGATTTCTATTTATCTAAATTTACAAAGACCAGTAGAAAATCAATTTGATTTCTCAAAAATGTTATTTTGAATTTCTTTTCTGTAATTAAAATTACTTTAAGTCATTGGACATCAAAATTACAGGGTTTTTTTTTTAAATTTTTTTTTTAATGTCCCGCTATTTGAACGACATGCTAATGCAATATTTAAACTAATTAAGGTAATTGAAATTTGTGCCTTATGCGTAGAAAAATAAAAAAAAAAAACTTTTTTTAAGAAATGAAACTTATTAATTGAAAAACGTGATTAAGAACAAAATTTGTTGATTTAAATATGAGATTTGTTAACTGAAATTTTTGATTGATGCACATAATTAATTCTATTTCAAGAGCTGAAATTTGTTAATTTAAAATTGAAATTTATGATTCGTGAATTGAAAATTGTGCCTTGTGCACCTAAAAATAAAAAATAAAAATGCTTTTATTCTTGGGAAATGAAATTTGTTAATTAAAAAACGTGATTTGTAACAAAATATGTTAATTGAAATTTGAAATTTTTAACTGAAAATTATTACTGCACACAATTTATTGTGTTTTAAAAAATGAAATTTGTTAATTGGAAATTGTACTTCATGAGCCTGAAAATTTAAAAAAAATAATTACCTTATTTTAGGAATGTCATAAGTCATTAAAAAACAAACGAAAACTTCAGTGATGAATAAATATAAAGATGCTGGTTGTTTAAAAATGCATAGAAAGTCAAAACAAATCATCTTTATCATACATTTAAAGTAAAAGGTTTCTATAAACCCAAACATCTTTAACGCAGCAAGAGGATTGGCTCCAGGATTCCAAATACATCCATCAAACTTGAGACTCTTCTATTACAAAAAAAAAAGGTCCAATAAGAAGTAAAATCATGAGAACAAAATAAATCGCTAAAGCAAGACATGAGCTTAGGAAGTGAAAAATCCTTTATTCGATAAGCAAATTGTCATCTGCTTTACTTTTGTTTTACATAGCGGTAGCTAGATCTCAGTAAAAGAGAGGAGCTAATTACGGCTTCCTCTTTCACTCGATTCGAACATTTAAGGTGGGTGTCATTTTATCTCTTTTCCACGCTTCCGATGATAATGAGGATTTCAATGGATCGTAAGTTTTCTAAGTGATCCTATTACTGTTAGAGGAAAATGTTTTTCTCGGTCCTCTTTCTGATTCTACTTATCTATTTGGAGGATGAGTGGATTTGATGCAGGATGATGGCTACATCGAGTGGAAATCTTTCATTTATAGATATTTCACCCAAATAGAAGGTGAAGAAGAGAATCAAATGTATTTTAGTTTTACTTTTTTTTTTTTTGGACTATTTTATACTACTTTAGTATAAAGTGTGTGGAGACTACTATTTTAATATTTTTACTAATTTGAATAGAAAATATAAGAAACATTAGATGATTAGATTGATGGAATGGAGAATAAATGATTAAAAAATATAAATATCATTAGAAAATACTTTCGATGAATAAATCTATACGATGGAAAATACTGTGTATTTTTTATAATAAAAATTTACACATAATTCCATTTAGTTCGTTAGAAAATGAGTAGATTTGATGCAGGATGATGGATACATGGAATAGAAATCTTTCATTTATAGACATTTCACTTAAGTAGAAGGTGAAGAAGAGTATCAAGTGTAATTCAATTTTACTTTTTTTGCCAATTTAACCCTATTTTAGAATAGATTGTGGAGATTATTATTTTAATATTTTAATAATATGAATAGAAAATATTGATATGATTAGAAAATATAAGTAAGATTAGATTATTAGATCGAATGATTCGAGAATAAATGATTAAAAATTATAAATATGATTCGAAAATATTTTCTTACAAATCCATTGGATAGAAAATATTCTGTGCTTTCTATCGTAAGAATTTACACATTATTCCACTTCTTCAGATCGAGAATGTGTCGGTTTGACGCAGAATTATGTTTACATCGAGTAGTAATCTTTCATTTCTTGATATTTCACAAGCAAGAATTTTTTTCCGTACAAATCTGTATGAAAGAATACATATATTTCTATTTCATTTTAGGAATTTGCAATGAAAGAATTTGATAAGAATTATTGAATGATAAGAATTTGTCATAAAATATTTAAAATTCAAAGAAATTACATAACGATTTTTATAAAATCATAAAGAGTTTAATTAACATATGATTTAAGAGGATTATCAAGGATTTTAAAAAAAAGACCATCCTAAGGATTTACAGTCAATTATAAAAAAAATTTTCGAATGAAACTAACAGGGCCAAATTGGGCCTGAACAACAATATATATATATATATATATATATATATATATATATATATATATATATATATATATATATATATATATATATATATATATATATATATATATATATATATATATATCATATATATATGACGCCCGGTGTCTGAGCGGAAGCTCATAGCGCTGTCCTGCCACAGGTCCCTGGTTCGATCCTCGGGCCAGGCAAGGTTGACTCAGCCTTTCATCCCTTCAGTGGGTCGATAAATGAGTACCAAGCATGCTTGGGAACTAAACACTGGGGGTTCCGCGTTCGGCTGACCACCTGACCTGAACATCTGCTCCTGCACCCCAGAGCCCAAGGTCAAGAAAACTGAGATGGGTACAGTAGGCCTTAGCCCTCTATGGGCTGTCGCGCCGCTGCCCATAGAGGGCTAAGAACGAAAAGAAGAAACTAACTAAGCTGTATGTTCCTATACCACATCAACTATATCATTAGTTATATCATATCAACAAACAAATTGTACTATGTTTTTGTTACAAAACTATATTTATCAATTTATGTAGGTTTAATATATCTTAATTTTAATGATACTCCATAATTATCACGGGATAAAAATGCCATGAATCTGGGCCAGCTAAGCTTTGCTTTCATTCTCCTACAATTTCTTTCGGTTTTTATTCATTTCTATGAGTTAATGTAAAAATAAAGATGATGTCAGTTTATATAAGAATAAAATAAGGAATCTTAGAAAATATGTCGTGCCTCGAAACAAAGACATTTATAATTTTATATTTATAAAATCGTAATTAATATAAATTGCACTAAATGTTTAGAAATCAAATGTTTTACAGGATGTATATACTGCATATTTTATGATCTTCATTTTAAAAAGAGTATCAGCATATGTAAAAAGCTAGACTAAAATGCAGAAGTATCCAATGAGCAAGCAAAATAAGCTCGAATTGCGAAAGCAATTCCGAATGTTAGCGAGCGAAGGGAAAAATAGATGGTCGAGCTTTGACTATTAAACATTTAAAAATTATTTCAAGTGTTTATTATGCTAAATTAATTTATTCTATTAATTAATTAATTTTATTCTATTAATTTTTAATTAATTTTATTCTATTAATTTTTAATTAATTTTATTCTATTAATTTTTTATTAATTTTATTCTATTAATTTTTTCAGACTAAGTCTACTGACAATAGCTTATTACGAATGTAAAAGTGAATATTGAAAATATTTCTTAGAAGGATTGTTTTTCTCACTTCTGCAAAGATTCATCTTAAAGAACTAAAAGCATGGTTATAATAATAATTGTGAAAATATGACATTTTTAACACTTTTTTCAGCTAAACAATATTCTAAGATTTAAATAAAATGAAATATATAATTTTGAATTATGATGATCAACCCTTAAAGAATTTATCGTCATGAAATAAACATGGATTTTTTTTATCTCGTTATTCAAAAATAACATTTGTTCATAATTTCGTATGTTTCTTGATTTTTTTTCTCACTACTTGGCATCAAACGAAGTCTGTATTTGGTTTCCTTACCTTGAGAATATAGCAAAGCTAGAGCAAAAGTCAGTCCATGTCAAACAATAAAAACTTTAAAATATAAACTTTTTTCTTTTGCAAAAAGTTTATATTTCTTATGATTTAACTAAAATTCAAAAATATAGTTTCGAGTTTATATATATATATATATATATATATATATATATATATATATATATATATATATATATATATATTATGATTAATGTGGTATATTTTGCATAATTAAAAAATTGATTCACATCAAAAATATGCAAATTGGAAATAACAGTCGACATGTTTCAAGCGTTCAAAAACGAGCACCAACTTTCTAGACTTGCCAGACGTAAATGAGAGGAAACAAAAGTGATTTGAATTATGAAACGTAAAATTGCTAAGGAAAAATAGAAAATTAAAGGTGAGAAAATAAAACTAGAAAAACCACAGAACCGGCAGGAGATAAAAGATGAAAAACAGAACAAGAAAAACCACATGGGCAGGTGGGGCAAATTAGGGTAAAATGTATTTCCCCTCACTATGGAGAGCTGGGGTGGAACGAATGTTGTTAACTAAAGAATCAACATTTATATGAATATATAAAAGATTCTAGGTCATCAAGATGAGCTGATGTGACTGAGATGGAAATAATTTTGGCATTGTTCAAATTGAATTTATGCCCAAGATTCCAACAATGGGCAGACATTGATATTTCTCGAATTCTTAATAACTGACATTTATATCATGATCCTTAAGTTCACATTTTAAAGCAATGCTAGTTTGTCCGATGTTTCTAAAATCACACTGGCAAGGAATATGGTAAATGTCCCAGCGATTAGCAAAAATTACCCACAAGACCTAGATAAAAACACTTTTCTTTAGCATTCGGAGAAGCAAGAAGAAATCTTATACTTTTTATTAATATGTTATATTATTTAGCAGCTTTCGACAGGTTGCCTTTCATTTTGAAAATTGGACAAAATTGGAATCATTTGGTAAATTAGACAAAACAGTTAAAATTTTCTATAAAATTTTCTTTCTATCCTTATAACACTTTGGAATGACAAAATTTATATTTTCGAATTAAATATATCAATTCTCAGACCAAATATCCTTCTCTGTATGCATTATCTCAAAAAGTTAACAGAGTTTTGTCAAAAATAAGATAAAAATAAAACACCTTTGCAAACAACATCACTACTCCTAATGACAAGGTTTGGTTCAGCCGTTTACCCAGGAAGTGGATTCTGACGTCATAAGCAACCCCCACCTCTTTTTTATTCATGCGAAAGCTAAAGTTTTTCGTTTAAAGCTAATTTTAAGTTATGATTTAAAAAAATTCAGGTTCATTTCGAACATGCTGAGTTGATTTTTGACAGTTTTAAGTTAGGGATCATTCAAAATAATCAACATTACTTATTTACACAAAGCATGCAGACTCCTCAATGCGAAATTTCTTTTTTACATCAGCGGTAACACATGTAGTGGTAGCGATAATTAAAAATTGCCAAAAATCGAAAATTTGCATTATATTTAATTGATTAATTAAGCAATTGGGGTGCCGAAAATTGAACTTGTTTCAATAAACGGAATAAACAGAATCTGAAATTAAATTTAATATTTCGGTGATAATATTGCAACTCAACAATTATATTGTCAAAAATATTTGCTCACTTTGTCTTCATTTTATTTTATCCAAAATAAAACTCCTCTTAAAAAGAAATATAAAAGTATCAAATTATTTACCTGCCCAGTTTGAGATATATCTAAGGCATAGACGCTCTCCCAATTTAGAATTCGTTTTACCGATATGAATACATGCATAGAGGAATATCGAACAATATAAATAAATATCGGACGATATAAATAAATAAAAATTAAATCGTGAGATATCTTTTTATATCCGTTATTCATTGGGAGACGTATCAAGCGATGGCAATTAAATTTGGAATTAAAATACTCTTCGAAAATGGAAAATTTGCATTATAACAGTTGGTAGTTAAACAATTTAGGGAATTGAAAATATAAATTCTTTCAAGAAAAAGAATAAACAGAATCTGGAATTAAATGTGATTTAATGTGCTGAGAATATTATTGCAGCAATACGATTACATTGTCAAAAAAATATTTGCTCACTTTACCTTCATTTTATTTTATCCAAAATAAAACCCCTCTTAAAAAGATATATAACCATCGCAAATTATTTGCCTGTCCAGTTTAAGATATATCTATGAGCATCGACGCTCTCCCAATTGATAGCATTCGTTTTCCCGATATGAATACATACATGGAAGGATATCGGACGATATAAATAAATAAAATCTAAAAGTATCCATGGTTGGAATTTACGATTTCCTTCGATTGACCGCAAACGACCTAGTCGAACGTTTTTCGCCTTACCTTTCGATAAAAAGTGCTTCTCTGGTCCCAAAAATATTATTTCCCCTCCTAAGATGCAATTCATTTTTCCATTATCGAGCGTTTGACCGCAAGTCTCCCCCTTCTTCCTCGTCATTCACAGATTGTATCGTTTTCCATCATACCCTACTGCTATTTTGTCCACCACTCACATTACGGGGAGATGAGCATTTTTTTTTTTTTTTTTCTTATCGAAACAAAATGAGGGACCTAGAATATTTTTTAAGGCTATATTTATTTTATTATTGTTTACTACAATAATTTTAGGGATTTTACTTATCAATACGAAAATGCAATTTTTTCCTTTATTTATAAGCTTTACATAGTTAAGCAGTATATAGCATTTACGTACTATGTATTTTTTATTCAACAATAACAATCCATAATTTCAATCAAGTGACTTGCAAGCCAAATGCGGTTTATTAACAATCACATATAGCCTACGATGTATCTGGTTAACAATCACATATAGCCTACGATGTATCTGATTAACAATCACATATAGCCTTCAATGTATCTGATTAACAACCACATATAGCCTACGATGTATCTGATTTTAAAAAAAAATTCATGTTAAGGTATCTGACTAGGAGGTTTCCAACATACGTAGGCCGGGGGCCGCAATTAAAAACATCGGTCAAATGGCGGGCCGCAACTGACACTCATTGGCACCTGCAACAGGGACGAAGAAAGTGTATTTGTATTCGAATGGAAACTTAATAAAGTAAGAATTATATTTTGTTTTTAAATATAAAGTTTTTTTGATATTAAAAAGCCAAATAACAAGCATTGCAAATAATGCTCGTTACGTATCATTTTGAATCTTCTCTTAATCAGAAACTTAGTGACAAGATTTTCTTTTTCTTTTAAATTTAATTCCTTGATAAATGAATATTTTTTTCGACTTATTAAGAATTATAGCAGCAACAAAAAAAATTCGCGAGTATCTGAAATTATTATTTTTTCTTTTCCGCTCATGCCATATTCAATTCAAGAAATTTAAATAAAATATGATATTCATTACCTCCTTTATCCATTTAAAAATTTACAAATGTAAATAATTTCGTCCAAAATGAGTGACTTCAAAAAGTTAAATCGGAGAATTTCTTTGAGGGAAAAAAAAACGAAATAAAAAAGAGTAACACTCACGATTATTTTTGTATTTCAATAAATATTTTCTTGGATGCAAAACCTGAGAAATAAATTTTTTCGCACCGTTGGTATGTTAAATTTCCCCAAAAAGAAGAAATTAGGTTTTTTCACGAAAGAAAAGTATTTTAAACTCATATAGATTTTTTACGAAAATTGTCCGCAAAAAAATGACAACTAATATATATTAGTTCGCGGGCCACAAAAAAAGGCTTCGCGAGCCGGATGCAGCCCGCGAGCCGCCAGTTGGTAACCACTGATCTAAGTTATACAACAGAAATACTATTTTCAATTTTTTTTTTATTTGAGTTCATTATAAATTTAGAACTCTCTATATATACGAGAGTTGCTATTTATATTTCTGGCCTTGGCAACAGTAAGTGTTGCTAGGCGACCGCAGACGATTTTAATCGAAAGTTTGATATTTTTAAACATAAATTCAGCAGACGATTTACCATTATAGCTTCATTTGTGTTGTTGACAGTAAATTGAAAAGTTCTTCTCTTTCAAAAAATGGAATTGAATCGTGAACATTTCCGTGCCATTATTTTTAATAACTTTCGACGTGGATTGTCAAGACAAGAGTGCTTCGATGAACTTAATTCTCTATTCAGCGATAAAGCGCCATCCTACAGCACTGTAAAAAATTGGTATAACGAATTTAATCGTGGTCGATGTTCGATCCAGGACAAATCCCGTGCAGGTCGTCCAAAATCCGTTGTTGTGCCAGAAAAGATCGATGCTGTGCGTGAACTGATAAAGCAAGATCGTCATGTGACATACCGTGAGATAGAGGCGTCTTTGGACATTAGTATGACTAGCATCAATAAAATATTGCATGAACATTTGAGCGTAAAAAAAATTTGTTCGCGTTGGATCCCGCATAATCTGACAAACGCTCAAAAAAAGGCTCGTGTCGATTGGTGCAAGGAAATGTTGGAAAAATACGTTCAAGGTACATCAAAGGCTGTGTATAACATCTACACAGGTGACGAATCATGGATCTATGCATATGAGCCGGAAACAAAACAGCAATCAACTGTATGGGTCTTCCAAGACGAGGCAAAACCAACAAAAGTTGTTCGAGGAAGAAGCACATCGAAACAAATGATTGCCTGTTTCTTCGGCATTAACGGTCATGTGGCAACAGTGGCGTTAGAGCAACGCAAAACGGTCAATTCTGAATGGTACACGACCATTTGTTGGCCAGAAGTCATCGGAGAAATTCGAAAAAAGCAGAAGAACAGGCGAATCATTCTTCATCATGACAATGCGAGCTCTCACACATCGACTCAAAAAAGGCATTTCTGACGGAGCAAAAGATCGAACTGATGGGTCATCCGCCGTACAGCCCTGATTTGGCACCCAATGACTTTTTCTTTTTCCCACACATCAAAAATAAATTACGTGGACAACGATTTTCGACCCCCGAAGAAGCGGTTGATGCATTCAAAACGCATGTTTTGGAGTTACCTCAATCGGACTGGAAAAAGTGCTTTGAAAATTGGTTCAAACGCATGCAAAAGTGTATTGATCTTCATGGAGAATATTTTGAAAAACAATAAAACCAATTTCGATCCTACATATTTGTTTTTTCATTATTAGGCCAGAAATATAAATAGCAACCCTCGTACTCTTGGCTTTTTAAAACTTCTTTAAATTTTCAGTTGCACATTACGAAAAAAAAAATTTTTGTTTTGATCTAATAATAATAGGATCTTAACGTATTAGGATTCAATCTGATGGTTTGAAGGAGTGACTTAAAATATGCTAATTAATCAGTGCAGGCAATATTTCGGGTTACGAAATTAGTCATAAAAACATACTTTCTCTGAATAAACATAATTTTTTTCGATGGATTCAGATTTTTAATCCTAAAAATGTGCAGTCACATACCACAGTCTGGGAAATATAGTCCCAATAGTTTGGCCAGGAGAGACGTCCAAAATTTGAACCCCTTATTGTTAATTTTAATTTCTGCATATTTCACCATGTCTCTATAACTTTTTCAACATATTGAGAGATTTTTGCACACAATTATGCAATTCGTTTGGCCAAAGATAATTTCATGCAAAATATATTATTTTTAGTAAATATTTATTATTTTACCTAATAATAGAAAAACTTTTAAATTGTAAGGTAGATAATTTTTATTTTATTTTAAAAAATTTAATTTTAAAAGGCAAAATGCAAAATTTGAGCGAAATTGGTTGAATAGTTTCTGAGAAATTAAATTTTAAAAATACGGCTTTCTTAACTGAAAAACGCACTTTTTCTTAGTAAACACACCTTTTTTGACTATTCCTGACCCCCAAGATATAGGGGTAGCCACAATCTGGTAAATATAGTCTCAATAATTTGGTCAGGAAAACGGTCTTAAGTTTGAACCCCTTAACGTTAATTTTACTTTTTACGCATTGCGTATTTCTCCATAACTCGAGAACTTTTTAACTGAATTGAAAAATTTTTGGTCACAATTATAATCTTAAATTTTACACTTCTTAATTTTTCTTCTTACTTCTTAATTTCTTAATTTTTCAGGAACTATTCAATTGATTTTGCTCAAGTTTTTTAGTTTGCCATATAATATTATGTTCTTTAAAATGGTGCAAAAATTTGTGTAAAAATTGGTATATCTTACAATTCAAAATTTTTTCGACTATTATCTAAGTTCTTGTTATTTTGTTACTTAGATCTGTCAAAGTTATCTAAGTTCTAAGATATGGCTTAACACTCAACCAAACTTTTGACCACTCTCCTGACCAAACTATAGGGACACCATTGCGGCTACTTCTATATATTGGGATTCAGTAATCATAAACCTTCGAAGAAAAGGTACATATGTTTATTCAGGGAAAGTAGGTTTATGTGACTGTTTTCGTAATTTAAATATCTGCTGCACTAACTAATTAGTATATTTGAGAGATTGAGTAGTCCTATTATATCAAAAATTATTCAGGATGATTTTTTTTTCTTTTCCTTTTTTTTTTTTTTTTTTTTTGGAAGCCGATGATATGTAAGCCGTCAGAACGAAACTAATTCGATATTTGTTTTGTCAGGTTTTTACTTTTTTATGTAGCTTTATTGAATTATTTTTAATGCTATTAATTAAAAGAAACTAAAAAAAGGGGTGGGGGTGAAAATGATATACTTTCTGAAAATGAGCTCATTAAGTTTATTGAAATGTTGCGACAACGTTATGTATTTGCTGTTGATTTTTGTTTGTTAATGTACAGATGTCTTGATTTTTTCCACTATTATTTGCATTATTTTATTTATTTATTTATTTTAAATATTTATTTTATTTATTTATTTATTCTATTTATTTATTTTAAATATTTATTTTATTTATTTATTTATTATATTTATTTATTAATTTATTTCATTTATTTTATTTATTAATTTATTTATTTATTGTAAATATTTATTTTTTTTTATTTAAAGACAAATCTTTAAAGAATGATGCCTAAAACAAAATCTGAGTGTCGAAAGAAGCGGTGACTTCATGTTAACAGATTTACTTCTAATGCGAATAAAGAAACATTAATATGGTTCATTAATATAATTTATTTTGAAAAAAACAAGATATATTTCATAATAAAAATACAAATATTTATGTTTGGATATGAAACCAAAGCACAATGTTTTTTTTTAATCTTAAGATATTATATAACACAAAGAGAAATGAATTTAGGTAAAATTACCTTTAATGTATGGTACCGGCATTTCTGGTAAAAAACAAACAAAAAGACAACATAATTCAGGTTTTAATGAAACCAAAACGGTACTTAAACCATTAACCAGTTTACCAGAAATTTTGTTTTCAAAATTATAGTTCTTACTACCATACAATTAGTAAAAAAAAACAAAACTGAAAAGCAAATTTAACCAAATAAATGGTATTTATTTCATGCTTTAAGGTATCTTAAAAAAAGTAATAAATTTAAACACAATTACTACCAAGCAACTTGGTTATATGACCATATTTTATTCCAAATTTTACAGAATTCATTACCATGGAGATTCGGTAAATATTGTTGAGCTCTTAAGTGTTTCCATACAGACAGAAATACGGTAAATTTTACCATATTCTGGTAGTTTTGACCATTTTTTTTCTTCTTGACACTGTGTCCTTCATTTTACTTTATTAAATTCACGTTTAGTTTTCCATTCTTTCACTTTTAATGTAAGAGTAAAATGGTGTTTTTTATTTATGCCTTTATGAAAGGTATTTGTAAGTTTTGCAAGTAACTTGCATTGTCTTAGATTAATTAAATTTAGAAAGCCTTTTCAGCAGTTGTCGTTTTTTTTTTTTTGAAATATCATTTAAAATAAATGTTTAATATTACCACCTACAGTTGTATAATTTCCATTCAGAATAAGTTTTTATACTCAAAAGTAATATGCATCATCATTATATAATTTGTTCAAAACATTTCTTTTTAATAGGAAGTACAAAATCAGTGCGCACAATTAAGTGTTTTCTTTCACTGACTATCCAATATGAATGCGGGTTAATTTAATGTTCTTTTGTGTTATCAATGTGAACTTAGACGTGCAATAACATAAAATAAGACATATAAGATACGTAAGCATAAAACAAAATTTATAATTTTATTTTTTACTTGTAAATTTCGTTTAAGCTTGTTAAGTTTTTGTGGAATGAAAAGCATCAATTTTTCTTGCAATATGATGCATGCCTAAAAATACGTAGTTGTGATAGAAATACGATTGATACAGGTTTATATTTACGTTTCAATGATCTTTTTCCAATACATTTTTAGTAATAGTTACCGTAAAATCACTCAATCACTATAATTAAATAAATATTACTCTAAAATTTACGGTATAATATTTTACGGTAAAAATGGATTTTACTCTAAAATGCATTTTATGGATGATGCACCCAAAATGTCGGTACTTTATATAGCAATTTGATTCAGAATTTTTTTACAGTGTGGTATGATTCAAAATTATTTTTTTAAAACCAATTCAACTTAAAATCAAATTTAAATTAATTTTATAGCTAAATATATCATATCTTAAAATTTTATTTTAAAATTGTTATTTGAATTTTAAAAAAATGGAAACATTAATTGCAAAAAAACAAAATAGTAAATCTTCTCCCATTTTAGCCGTGTTCAATATAACTGTGTTAGAATTTGTTTTAATTTATAATATGGAGATAGTCCCATATTTTTAAATATACCGAAGAGGATGAGAATGATGAGAAATGAATGCTTAGATGCTCATTTCATAAAAGCGGAAATTTGCTGTGGGATATGAAAACAAGATATCTGGGAGAAATCATTCCCAAATTTGCATATCTCGACGCGATAGGTCCACCAATAAGAGTTTAGAATGATGGTTCGAGTCTTGATTCCTCTTAATAAACGGAGATTAGCCCTGATAGCAAATAATGGGCTATACGATAAAAATCTCTCCCATAAGTCAGAGGGAGAATTTCAGTTGTATGCATTTACGGAATGTTTGAATATCGTCATTGGTTCCGTAGATATTTTGCCCCTTCAGATTATACAGTGGAAACGTCGCGAAACTGCTCATAAAAACTGACGACAATTTCAAACAAGCGGCCTATGCGCATATATGAATACGAAATGAATTGAAGTTGCGCGTATCGATGTATCAAATTTTGAAGTTAAATTTATGGTTGTTTTGAAGCGAATATATTTTATTTTGTTCAATGATTACTTGATAAGCACTACTAGAATCGATTTAAGATAGCATTTTATTTCCTTAGATATTACTTTTTACTATTATTGCTGTGATTCAGTCTGCATTTATAACGATTTTATGAAAAATATTTTTTTTTTTTTAAGAATATGAACAATATTTATCTAATTTAAAAGCAGGATATTAAATAGAGAAAATATCAGCTTAATGTTTATATGTTAAACTAAAATCCAATTGTATTAAAGATCTTATTATAAAACAATGATATGCAGTGGAAAAAATGCAAAAACCATTTGGAGAAAAAAATATAAAATCTAGTACTTATTTTCTTTGAGATTTCTGGTTGTTTAATATTTTTGTTGTTAATGTGAGTGTTATATTCAACGGAATGCTCATTTAATGCTTATTAAATAACCTTTATTAACTTATTATCAAAATAAATTAAAAAATTTTTATTAATTTATTCCTGAGTTGTTGTTGTTGTTGTTGTTACTAATCCTTCATGACCCAGCTACAGCTCGATCTGATCCATGAATCCATGTATTCTAGCAAAGTCAATTACAAGAAGTGGAGATGATCTTCCAAACCTAGACCCAGGCAGTCCAGGATATGCTCTGGAGAGGCTGGCTCTAAATGACAGTTATTGCAAATTGGAAAAACTTTGCAGCCGGAGCTAAAAGTCATTCTTTTAAGATGGCCACTATTAAGTCTTGAAATTGCTATCATATCTGGTCGATCCCCCTCAAGCTCAAGAATGCAGCCGGGGCGCTTTCTACAATACCAGTGGTGAGCAGGGGGAATAAGCCATATTTGTTTGCAGTTTCTGTTCCATACAGAAGTAATTTCGTGTAAAGGGAGGATGTCGCAACTAGTCATAGTTTCTGTGGAATTTATAACGAACTCCATGAGTTTTTATTTATTCCTGATAATATTACTTATTACCGTAGTATTATCCGAAATGCAGGCCAGGTAGTAGAGCGCTAGCGTGCCTGACTGCGAAAGCAATGGCTACGGGTTCGAATCCCGCTCAGGGAATGGATGTTTTTCTCTGTGTATTGTCCCTGTTGTGTATGATGTGTGAATGTGGCCTACCCGATGAACAGGTATCTGTGGCTGGGTAGTGTTGTTCGCCTGCGTGGCTTTGGTCACAAGCTGCTCACTAGGAACTCAAAATGAGCAACACTTCCGGCACCTTACGTGGCCAAGAACCATTCAAAACATAATTATATTTTCTGGAATTTTTCGCAATGTGTACAGTTATTTGTTATTCTTATTATCTTTGAAATATTTACCAGTTTTTGTTTATCAGAGAAAAACCTATTTCACATCGCTTTGCATTGTCGTAATATTTTATAAATTTGTTTTCAAAATTACCATTTTGTAGTACTATTTATTATCACACATGAGAGAATAGCAAAAGCGTGAACAATTTCTTATAAAAACGCACTGCTTTCTCTGAAAAATCTTTATAATCATATTGCAGGGCAAATTCAAGTTAAGTTAGAGCATCATGTAGACAGAAAATTTTCAGATGAAATTACGGTAAAAAGGACCGACACTCAGGGTGGCAATACTTTTTACCGTAAAATCCCTTTTTTATCGGAATATGTTACGAAGTTTTAAAAAAAAATTTATATACCGTAATTTTTAACGTAATAATCACTGAATCACTCTAATTAAATTAATATTACTGTAAAAACTACGGTATAAATTTTAAGGTAAAAATGGATTTTACGCTGAAATGGCTTTTTTGTATGATGTACTATCCAAAGTGCTGGAACTTAATAGCGTAATTTGATCCGGAATTTTTTGCCATTAAGAGAAATTTAAGAAGATTCAACTCTTATGCAATAGCTTTGTTTAACTGCCCACTGTAATTAAGTTGAAACGATCTTGAGCGTTATTATGGTTTAACGCTATCCGGTATCGTATGTGAAGTTTAACTTGACAATAAAACCATTTTTCTTCCGTTTTTACTGAAGCAAACTTAATTTTTTAAGTAACCCATCTGAGTTATTTAAACATTTTTTTTTTTTAATTTTATGTGATTTCCCGTTTATTTCTGGCGGGCTTGGAGGAAAATGTACTAAACTAAAAGGATGGCAGAAAAATTCCTGATCGAAAATAAAATACGCAAAGAATATGTAGCTTTTGATTCACGAAAACTATTGCATATTTTGTTTATGACTATTTCACAAGCATTTTAGTTGTTTTTCACCTACAAGAAATGTACTTTATAAAAACCGTGGGTGTAATATCGCTTCGAATTTGATGTTGAATAACCTAAAAAATTGTGCAAAGGAGCATTTTATTTCAAGCTAATACCAAAGAGAGATTTGACATATAGTTTGAAGGTTGTGGTTATAAACACCTTAATTAGAAAAAGATAATACCAAGCTTATGCGCCAAGTACACAATGAAATGAGCTACTTCAGCTTCCAAACACACCAACGTTGGCGCACTAACATTGGCGCACTTTGTATCGTCAGAAATTATTTTACATCGAGTAAGAGTTGGCGTTTTTTTTTTTTTTTTTTCTTCTCTACGCCACTAAACAGTATCTACTCTAACAAAAGTTTGCCATTAAAATATGAATGCACGTTTTCAGTTGTGTAATAAAGATAAATATATATTAATTTTCAATTTTCTGTGAACTGTATTAAATAACTTTATAAAGTGTAATTTATATCCGCTTCTGCTTAGTTAAGCCTACTTCGAATTCGTCTATGCTGCGCGTATCTTTGATTCACAAACTAATTTCATTTCAAGCGTTAGTGTATGCAGGCATCCTAAATTTATGATTATTCCTTTTATTGTAATGCAAAAATAACTTTACTGATTCTTATATGCATATCATATCTTCCAGTAATTATAAATTTTAGTGTGACTGAATAACAAACATAGTGGTGCTTACTTTACACCAAGTAGTGTTAAGAAACATTCTTGATGCTTCACTACACTAGAAAATATCCTTGGATTTTGGTGTTGTGGAACACCACTTTGGTGAAAAGTAGTTGCCACTACTTTTAGTGTTAAAAAACACGAAAGTTTTTATAGTGTATATGGCTGCAAATTTATATCGTGGTAAGTTTTAATATCACTCAAATTTTCTGCAACTTTAATAAGGTATCAAAGTAAACTATAGTATCGAGTAAATTAAAGTCTTCATATTAGATTACACGATACTATGGTTAAATTTGAACAAAAACATGATGCAATTTAATGCTTTATTAAGACTGAAATAAAAAATCCCCCCAAAAAGTTATTGATTCGAAGTGAGCCGTGTTTGGAAGATTTAACCGAAAAAGACACCTTTGTTTCTCCCTTATTTTTACCTGTATTAATGCACAATAAATAAAAAAATTTAAAAGCATGTGTAATAAAAATTCTGCGTCTAAGGGTTAAATGTCTCTGTTTACTTAAATCAAAAAATTAAAAATTAGCGACGAGCGTTCTCCAAATTTTTCAAATGAGTTACTCCTTAACACGAAAATTTTGTGTTGGTAATTTGCAATTTAAGTAAAATTTTGAAATTATTAACAGCATCATTTCACTTATTCTGTAGATTTTCTTATTGGTATTCTTTGTGCTCTTACACCAAGAAGAATGAAAAAAAGCTATAGTTTAAGTACCTTAAATTAGACACAAAGCTTTAGTTTCAAACTATATAAACTGTTTCGTTGAAAAATAATCTCTTACCTTTATGACGAACAAACAGCTTAAATATTTTTAAAAAAATTAACCTTTTTCAGAAATCTCTGAGCCAGTGAAACTTTTTGGCTGTGATGAAAATCGCTATAATTCTCGATTTTTATATATTGTGATGAATTCAAACAAAGCTTTGAAGTAACTTTTTAATAATTAAAACATAAATACAAAGTTCTTCATTTTCATTCAAATTATAGCTTTTCTCCTTATGCATATTGCGCCATTTTCCCTATTAGTATAGAAAACTTTAGCCGAAGATGAAAAAAATTAACTTTAAAATCACATATAACTATTACGAACTCTTAACAGTTATAAAAACAGAATCTTATTTGGTATAGAGCATTATTTCGTATAACAACAAAATTTTCAAAAAACAGCTTTTGGTTCTGCTTTACTGAAATATAAACAAGTCATAGTCTTTTTTATCTTTTTTTTTCCTTTCTTAAAAAATGACACACATGAAAAAAAATAAGACTTCAAACTCTTTTAAGAAATTCATTTATGAAATTTTAAAGAATTCGTGATAAAAATCCAAATTGAAGAACTCTCCAAAAAATAAAAACTTATCTCGGCTTAGTAAAGGGGAGTTTAGGATTAGAGGATTTAGAAAAAATTTTCAGCTGGTCACAGGGAGTGTGTCGAAGAAGGATTACTAAAAAATAGATGGGCGCACTCTAAACTTCAAAACTTTTCAACAGAAATAGAAATTGGTGATAAATAGTTTTAACTTTTCAAAAGTAAGGAGACAAAATGATGAGTTTGTATTTCAAGAAAAGTCATTCATTTTACCATCTAAGGTTAGTGTTCTAGACAAAATACACTTTTAATTTTGGTAATTGAAATAAATTTAATTAGATACCTTCATAATTTTCGAGAAAAGTATGTATGTGAGGGTCTAATCGAATAATTTAATAATGTTAATTTACAATCTTAAAAATTTTTTGGTTCAAAAAATTCATTTATTCTACCGTCTATTTTTGAATTCATAGACTCCTAATAAAGTTGATAATAAAAATAATGTCAATACAAGATTTCCTGTTTTTGAAAAAAGTATGCATGCAATTATTCACTTTTTATAGTTTCACACTTAATAAAATTTTAGAATATAAACCAGGAATCGGACTAGGATAAACCAGGAATCTTAAGACTTTTAGCTTAATTTTAATCCAAACCTTTAGTTATTCCAAAAATTGTCACTTTCATAGAAAAAATATATTTTTTAAATAGTTAACATATTTCATGTACAGAAAAACAATGCCAGAGTTTTGAGATTAAAACCTTTAATTATTCCAAAAATTGTGACTTTCATAGCAAAAGTTTATTTTTTTGATAGTTAAAATATATAATGTAGAACAAAACAATGGCAGAGTTTTGAGATTAAAATTGATTTCCTATTTTTGAAAAAAAGTATGAATGTAAAGATCCACTATAAATAGTTTCACACTTAATAAAATTTCAGAATATAAACCAGAAACAGGACTAAGATAAGCCTGGAATCTTTAGACTTTTGGCGAGATAGGTTGTGTGTATTTTATCCAGCTTTTTAAGTAGATCAATCATCAAAGATAAAAAAAAAAAAAGGAGAAGTGCCATTTTTAAGCTTAAATTTAACAACAAAATGAAAAGCATCAAGAATTATAATCAAAGACGTAGGACATAAAAAATAAAACGCCAAAAGAGAAAGAACAAACTTTTACAAAAAAAAAAAAAAAAAAAAAAAAAAAATATATATATATATATATATATATATATATATATATATATATATATATATATATATATATATATATATATATATATATATATATATATATATATATATATATATATATATATATATATATATATATATATATATATATATATATATATATTTTAATAATTTGATTTCAGCTCTGTTTATTACACTTCAGGCCTGACAGTTCACTGTACATTGAAGTTTAAGGTTTGCGTAACTTAGGAATTTGAACCTAGTATGTTTATTACACCACATACTCTTAGCTTAATTTTAATCCGAAACATTAATTATTCAATAAATTGTAGCTTTCATAGACAAAATATAATCTTTAAATCTTCTAATTCTAAGTAACTATTTCATGTAGTGCAAAAAAATGCCAGATATTTGAGATTCAAGTGGAATATTCAACTGATTTAAGATTAAAGCTAAGTTTTAAGCTTAAAATTTAATGTGCCATCTTGTTGAAAAAATTAAAAGAGCCAAAAACGAATAAATAGTCTGAATATTTTTTTAAAAAAAATGCATTAAACTTCTTTATAAAACTGCCTATTTAGAGACATTTTTCCATTTAAATGGAAATCATAAACATAAATCGTTAATTGTATTTTTTTTCATATATTAATAACTTTAAATAAAGTAGAAGAGGAATTAATTTTTCAATTTTACTAATTTTAACTTAACTGCTTTTAACTTTTCAAGCATTAAAAAATAGATCAAAAATGCTTTTGATTTTCTAAAAACTGTGACATTTTGAATCTTTTATCGAATCATAATAGTATCCGCTGAACAGAGATGAACAAAACATAACTTAATGGATATAAATACCTGTTGTAAACTTTTAAAATAAATATTATTAGTGGAAAGCATTATTTGGAGTGTTGAACATAGGTTTTATCCATGCAATGCATTAAAATTTTGAATAAATCTAAAGTTTGAACTTTTTCAGTGTTTTTTGTTGTAGTTTTTGCTAATAAAAAATACGAACATATGCTAATAATGTTATTTTAATAAAAAATTTAAATAAATTACATTCATAAATAGAATTTTGTAAGCATTAAAATGCTAGAAGAGGCTATCAACAGAAAGTCACCAAACAGCCTTTTCCTCATAATGAACTCTTTCGCACATAGATATTTTGGCAGCTTCTTCCTGAAAAATATCAAGAAAAATGTTTAAAACAAAACATCAATAAGTCTTATGATAGATAAGTTAAATAAGACTGATTTCTTAAGAAAAATCAAACTGCGGGCGAAATAATAACAAATAGTAAAACTGCGTTTGATCCGTGTTTTTCCCTAAATATTGTAACTTTTAGTTTCCTAAATTTTTGCAAGATAAAAAATATATATAAAACTTTCGACGTTCCTTCCAAAAACTAAAAAAATGTTCTTCCCTTTATTTTTCAAGCATTTTAATATTTTTTATATAACATTTCTAACCATATCGTTAAAGGTACTCAAAATATATTTAATTACCAATACGTTCATAGTGGATACTTTTAATTTTATACTACAAGGAGAAAAAAATTCTAATAAAATTACCACACTGTATGATAATGAAATTTCATGTAAAAAAAATACAATTCGAGTAAATAAAGTGAATAAAGTATTTAAACCATTCATTTGGTAATTATTCCTCTTCCCATAGCTAAGGTATCACGATAAAATTACTAAATTTTACCACATTTACTAAATTTTATCGCAGATTATAAACCATATTTTATTGCTAATTTTACCAAAATCATTAGCAGAGCGCTTCACTAAAAATTACCGAGTTTTTTGGTGTTCCATAGAGTAATCATCTGGTAGTTTTAACTATGCTTTTTCTCTCTGTGCACTTTTGATGAAAAAAATTATATTATCTTTCAGTTTAAATTAGACATTATTAAATTATCAATTTAATGTTTACTATTGGTTTGAAAAATAAATGTCCTCAATTATGAATATAATGAGGTCGGCTTTCAATCCATTATCTATGTTTTATATTCCTCCTAGTATGGGTAAACATTATTTCTAATCAACTCATACAATTATATTAAATTAACAATATATAATATTAGAAAACTTTATTTTAATAATATCTATTTCAATTATTAAAAAATTCAGGCAACAAATAGACATATAAATTTATTAAAAAAATATAGACATACAAATTTAAAAGAAAAAAAAAGAAAAAAACATGCTGAAACCAGAATAATGACATGCTCAAAACAGAATATACTCATTTTTGAGACTATACCCACTCTCGTTTAAACAGCAAATTACTCAAAATGAGTACATGAAATGACAGTCTTGAGGCTACGCATTTTATTAAAAAAAATGAGTATATGCTGATTTGAGCATGTATTTAATAACGAGTAACTATATTTAATAACGAGTACATGGGGTTTTAAAATTCGACTATATTTATTTCAGAACAATTTTGACACATTTTTTTCTCAATTTTGAGAAACAATGTGTCTATTTTGAGAACAGTTTTTAAGAGTTAAAGTCAACAGTTTTCCAAACAGTTTCGTCGCTTTTGCCTGAGTTAAAGAGATATAAATTATTCTCACAGCAAGTTTAGGAAATAAAATTATAAAGAAACACAGAAATTTGACAAAATGTACAGTAACGAAAAAATTGGGAGAACCACGTTTAAGATAATTCAAAATATTGATTTCAACCAATTATTATTATCTTAAATTAATGCTTGCAAATGCAGAAATATGCGGTGAGGTTGAAATTAATTACTCAAAACAATAGAATTTTTTCATTCTAGTTTTTAAACTTAATGTATTAGTTTGAATCTTGAAAACACTGAAGTTACCAAATGGAAGAGGTAGTTTTAAATCAAAGCAACCTTTCAATGTCAACAATATTTTTCCTCTATTCTATAAATAAAGTTTTGTGATGCCACAATAGGCATTACATATATATATCTTAACTTTTAAAATTTCTTTAATTTCTTAAACTTATTTTTTTATCATTAAAAGCTAGAAAATATGTAATGCCTATTGTGGCATCACAAGGTTGGCAACGTACTGTAGATAAGAATTGCAGATTTTGACCTAATTAATAACCTGACCTAATTAATAGCCTAATAATTACTTCGAAATAGGCAAAATAATTTCCATTCATGATTTCCAAGCGAAAAAACCATCTGTAAAAAAATCATCTCGATTGACAAACATGTAATTTTGTAAAATTTACTGTGTTTTAAGTTGTTTTTTTTAGACTGTAAAAATGGTTCATCTTACAACATGTTAACATGCAGAGCGCAGCTGAATCACGTGATCGCAGTTACAAAGTTATTCCTTCGATTTTTTTTTTTTTTTTTTGTATTTAATTATAACCTTTGAAATCGCTCCTAATGCTCCTAATACCAATTTTTTAATTTAGAAGTATTTTTAAAATCTACTCCGAGAAAAAAAGTTTAGCCAAAACTACCAAAATTTGTTAAAATTTTCTGTGTTTCCGGTTCTATGGTAAAAGCAAAAATCTCGATAATTTTTACCGAAGCTCTTTTTGTAATAAATTAAATAAAATTAACAATAAAATATGAATTTGTTATTTATGTTTAAATTTGGGAAAATGTGATAAAATTTGGTGGTTTTATCATAATACTTTAGAAAATGGCATACGCACTATTCATTCGCTTAAATTTATTTTTCGGATCTGTATTTATTACAAAATGTGAGATAGTAAAAACTTTATTTTTCTAAGTCAGAAATTCCAGTAAACCTATACCATACGAACAGATAAATTAACAAATGAATGGTTTAAATACCGTATAATTTTGTTTTATTACCAAAATTATGGTTTTTTACCAGAAATGTTATTACCATACAAATATGGTAATTTTACATAAGTTTTTTTCTGCGTGCCCTTCGTAGTTTAAGTTTTAAAAAAACTTACAACCTTGTTATTATTGGTGACTGATTCAATAGAATTTATTTCATTGAATAACATGAGACAGAAAATATGAATTAATGACTAAATGCATGAATAAATTTCTTCCATTTAATCCTCTTCTAAAAGTTAACATAGTTATCATGGATGAGGACGAGGTTAACATGGATGAAGTTGAATTTTTTATCTCTCTAAGAGAAACGTTAAGACCATAGAATTTTAAATATTAGTTAACGTCAAACGATAAATTTATTTCAGGCCTAATATTATATAACCTTAATAAATTATATTACCATCACGTTAGTTCTTTTTAATTTTCATTACAAGATTCTAAAGTTGCAACTTAGAAGGAGACGAGAATTATGTTTTTCTTTTATTAAGATTGCCAAGAGTTTACGTGATAATGTAGTTTAAATTTTTGGATATTATGTGTATATTTTAATACTATACTTAAAATGCTCACGAAATCAAATAGAATATATACTTATATACTTATATATATATTACCTTTACGACTTCAAGAATTGATAAAAGGGCTTCAGATTGTTGCAGAGAACAATCCATGCTTCTTTTGCCTCCGGGTTTCCATCCACGATTAGTTTCACCAGTGCCTAAGGAGCTGTGAATAGTTCCAGCATCTAATAAACATGAAGTTGACAGCAGAACGATAAGGAGAGTAAAGAACAGCTCACTTCTAAGGGATATCATGGTAAAACTTTATTCGTTCGTTTATGGAAATGTCAAAAATTTTGTTAAACTGAAATAAAAAAAAATGAAACATTTTGTGTATTTTTTGCTTATTATAATAAACAATTTAAAAAATCAATATGCACATTTTTCAGTCTTTCTAGATGGGTTGTTTCACATTTTTGACTTCTCGGTGGGTGCCATAAATCTCATCTTCTTTTTTGTGATAAAATTCAGATTCGAAAATTCTAAAACAAATTATAACCTTATTTTATCTGAATTAGAAGTATTATTATTAATTTTCAAAAAAGTCTTTAAACCCTTAAATAACATTGCTACCTATTTCTTTTACGTCATTTCCTCAAAACTAAAAATTACAGCATGAGAAAAAACACTTTCTCTAAAACTGCTGTTCTAATAAACTTGAATTTTGTATTTATGTATTCCATAGATTGTTCAGATAAATTTATTAAGAGCTGTTTACTAAATATTGATTTAAAAGCTTTTATCACTTTTGTGATAATTTTTAAAGGAAAATTTTGTACTGTACTTAACAAACGTAAATAACGTTTTCTGAAACAAATTTTAACCAAATATTAAAAAACAAGCCCTCTCAATAAATTATGTAAATTTACGTTATTAGTCTAAAACTGTAGATCACTAGAGTGTTTATATGAGCAGTGTCTGTTTAAGCATGCAGGATGTTCAAAACTACGCCCACCTCTCTTTTTTTCAGTGTCAAATACCTTCAAATGAAAGCTTTTTAGTGACGTCATGAGAAAACGCTTTATTTTCTAAGTTAAAATCCGTATTACTGTATTACGCTCCCTGCTCTCTGAGGATCGCCAACCCCTAAAGATTGCGACGCGATATTATACTTTGCGAACCAAGCTCGCTTTCTTCGCAATCAAGATGGCCTGATTTGAAATGCAATTTAACATAATACACTAATTAGTCAGATCATTTATAAGAATGTTAATGTTTTACTCTATTTTAGCATTTAAAATTGAATGCAACCAAAAGATGAGAAGCTAACTATAATTTTAGATACTCTTTTAAACATTCACATTAATAACATGCCACAGAAAAAATTGCAAAAGCTGTATTACAACAGAAATATTTAAATATTATATTAGCATAAATATTTGTCATCGATGCTTTATTTCGCTCGTTCAAGGCACTTTTTTACTGTAAGTAATTAGCACGCAGCAGTATAACTAACTTTCCTATTTTATTGGTAATTTACAACTCATTTTTAGTCACAATTGAAGGGTAAATTATAGCTCATTGGTAATTTACAATTCATTTTTAGTCCCAAATGAAGGGTAAATTACAACTCATTGGTAATTTAAAACTCATTTTGGTCGCAAATGAAGGATAAAAAAGAACGCCGTAAATAGTATATTAGTGAGCTTTTGAAAATCATTTTCGAAACATCAGGACGCTGCCTATATACTATGACCATAATTAGGGTACCACGGTGCTACAATGGCCAACATGTTTCCGAGCGTGTTGAAACTAAGTTGACGAATGTTAATCATGACCTAAAATAGCTATTAAAAAACAACGTATTCAGAATCTGGAATTAGTAAATTATAATTGAATCCAATTACAGCAAAAATTTTTACAGCAAAGGTAAGTTTAGCTTTTTGACTCAATTCGCTTTAATAAGTTTTCATAATCACTGTGATGTTGAATATAGATAAAAGGAAATTTTAAAATTTTTATACTAATATTTAAATGATCTGAACTTTAAATGTTTCGTTCCACAAGACAATTTTCCCACGTTTTGTCAATTATCTTATTGTTTATTCATCATATAAATTACTAAGGATAACAGAATGAAATTTCGGACCAATTCTTAAAATATTGAAAATTAATATGTCAACAAAAAATTGAAAAATATTTTCTTTAAGAAATGTATAAATACTTCCATCAAAAGCAGCAACAAAATGGCCAAAATGAATCGTTCTAGTTAAACATATTTCAGTATTCATCAGTCTAGTTAATTCATATTTCAGTATTCATCAGTCGTGCTATTATAAACTAGAAACATAATGGCATTTCAAGAAAGCTGAAATGTATATATGCATTTTTTTTAAAAGTTTCAAATATGTATCTTTTTTTGGAATAAATATATAAATTTATAGTTTTTTATTATTTTAGTTACGCTTTTATTCAAATTTCAGTATTTATAAGTTATGCTATTAAAAACTGAAAACACCACTTAAATGGCTCTTCAAAAAAGCTGAAATGTATATATGCACTTTTAAAAAAAGGTTAAAATAAGTACACACTTTTCATAGTTTTTATCATTCTAATTGAGCATTAATTCATATTTCAGTATTTATCAGCAATACTATTAAAAACTGGAAACACCATTTAAATGCAATTCATATATATATATATATATATATATATATATATATATATATATATATATATATATATATATATATATATATATATATATATATATATATATATATATATATTATAAATATATATATATATATATATATATATATATATATTATATATATATATATATATATATATATATATATATATATATATATATATATATATATATATGCATTTTTTAAAAAAAGTTTCAAATATGTACCTAGGTCTTAAATAAATGTATAAATCTATTGTTTTAATCATTCTAGTTAAGCTTTAATTCAAATTTAAGTATTTATCAGTCATGCTATTAAAAACTGGAAATATCACTTAAATGGCACTTTAAAATAGCTGAAATGCATACATGCACTTTTTAAAAAAAGTTTCAAATATGTACCTAGGTCTTAAATAAATGTATAAATCTATTGTTTTTATCATTCTAGTTAAGCTTTAATTCACATTTAAGTATTTATCAGTCATGCTATTAAAAACTGGAAATATCACTTAAATGGCACTTTAAAATAGCTGAAATGCATACATGCACTTTTTAAAAAAAGTTTCAAATATGTACCTAGGTCTTAAATAAATGTATAAATCTATTGTTTTAATCATTCTAGTTAAGCTTTAATTCAAATTTAAGTATTTATCAGTCATGCTATTAAAAACTGGGAATATCACTTAAATGGCTCTTCAAAAAAGTTGAAATGTATGTATGCATTTCTTTAAAAAAAGGCTCAAATATGTACCTATTTTTCAGAGTCCTTATCATTCTAGTCAAGCTTTAATTCAAATTTCAATATTTTGCAGCTATTCTATTAAAAACTGGAAACACCATGTGAATGGTACTTCTATTCATTTGCCTTATATTTGCATTTTTGCGATTGTATTTGCATTATTTTTTTAAAATTTCAAATATGTACCCACCCTCTTTTCAAACAAACATATCTATAGTTTTTATCATTATAAAAAATTCTGGATTCAATTACGGTAAAAACCACTAGCACCCTGGTGTAGAATCCGTAAAGCTTTTTATAGTATCTATTAGAATAATATTTAATAAATTATAGTGATACAGTAATTTTTCAATATATATTACTGTAAAAATTATACTTTTCGTTCCGTAATATTTTACGGTAAAAATAGATTTCACGATAAAAAAGTACCGAGTTTTTTCAGTTTATACAACTTATTATGTGAAGCGCTTATTTTCTAACTGCGTTTATTCATTAATTGAGTAATAAGCAAATCTATATTTAGGTAGTGCCGGAGCTACGCTGTATCTATTATAAATTTTGTGAAAAAATCTTTTAGAACATTTTTATCATTGCAATGCATAACTGCTAAATTATTATTCACTCAAACTTAAAAATTCTACTGATTTTAAAATTCATTTTTTTACGAATTTGTTTTTCAATTTTTCATTTTTTTATTAATGGGCAAAATTTTTAGTATAGATTATTATTAGACTTAGATTGAATTATTAGACTATTTCATGTCATTTAACCCATGAATTATTATAAAAAACAGCATAGTACTTGGTTTTGCCATACCTGAACTAAGTAAAGACTTCAAACTGTGAAAGCAAAAGAAAGACGAAACATTTGTTTTAACGTAGCAAATTTTACACGCTATAGCAGTCCCGCAGTGGACTGATCGTTAAGACACGGTTTCCCGTACAACACCGAAAACAAGCATCACTGGCTACGGTCAGCGCGCTGGTGGAGGACCACTTGGATCAGTTTGCGTAGGGACCGAGGGTGTGCGGTACAGGTTCTCGTTAAACTGTTCTACCGTAAAGTGCTCGACTTTGCGTGCAGGTCATCGGGCTACCGAAGTGGGGGTGCCATCCCCTCTGCAGAGGATCAAAATTGTGATGGCATGTCTTCGGATCATCCTCTGGCATGTTTCCCAGACCGTCGCCAATCGCCCATTGTGCAGCTCTAGTGCGACGTAAATGAACTATAACTACACGCTGTAGCATCCAGACAGTTATGTTCAGTTAAGTCATTATAGAACTTTTAAGTTTTAATGAGCATATTTGAAAAAAATTATTTCTCTTAATATCGAAATAGTGTATAGATTGTTTCCTATATATTTACGCTTTAAAGTTTAATCAATTGTGGTAGCCACATTAAGTAAATGTTTTCGAAGAAGACAGTTCAAAGAAATTTACTCAAATATTTAATTTTACAACTCATCATTAAAAAGCACAAATTTAGAATATCAATAACTCATACCTTGCTAAAAGACTTTATAATAAAGGTTGTAAAATAAAGATCAATTATTAAATGTTTACTTTTTTTTAAAGAAGCGAGAAAAAAAAATTGCCTGATGAACATGTTCACTGGCACTGAGGGTACCAGTACTTTTTACCGTAAACTCCGCTTTTACTGGAACATGTTACGGAACAAAACATCTGATATAACGTAGTTTTTACAGTAATAATTAACGTATGATCACTAAATCACTAATGAAACAAATATAACTCTAAAAATTACAATATAATAGCAGTAAAAATGCATTTTACGGATGATTCAAAGTGTTGGTAAGTCATACAGAAATTTTATCCAGAATTTTTTACAGTGTTATAAGCTACTATTAAAAAATACAAAATGCTGACTGACAAATGCTAAATTGTAGCAAATTACGTCAGATCTTTAAAAACTGAAGAAAATAAAACAATTCATTTCTAAAAGTCTACTAATATTTGGATAAAAATATAAAGAAAAAATTACTTCAAATATAGAAACAATGGTTTTATAGAATGTAAGAATGCCATACAGAGTACAAAATACTCACCTCAGTCAATATTTGATTGAGGAATAGTGATCTGACTTAACCTAAGTTTCTGTATATATACTTGTTTCAAAACCTACTTGCAATGAATATACTTTGACTTTTTTCAAAACAAAAATGATTTTTCCCTATACATAGCACTCTTGAGGTGGTTACATATGTATGAGTTGAGCGGAACTGTTCCCTCGAGAGATGTATAGCGGAAGTTAAAAACTGTTCACGTTGTAGAATTCGATCAAAAATCGAATAAACTACATCGATATGAAACCCCGATATCATGTTTTTTAAATATCTATTTTTTGACACTTCCTATTACCCACTTCCGTACTTTAATAGAATTTCCTGGATAAGTCACAGGTATTCAAAATTTTGCATACTGAGTGCTTTTGGAATAAAAATAAATCGCAATCGGAAAGCTTGTTTTCGATGGGCAATATTAATTCTGTACGGCGCTTATGAATGTATTTTCAGATCAGAAGCGAAAAATTGAAAATATTATTCGAAACAAATATTTCGAAATTTGTAATACTTGTAATACTGAGTTGTATTTCTTACTGATTTTACATTTCTTGACCTAAAAAAAACTAATCTTTAAATAAATTTAAAACTTATATAATTTATATATACATATATATATATATATATATATATATATATATATATATATATATATATATATCAAATAGAAGCTTAATAAGGAAATGTAAAGCATATTTAATTGAAGGTAGAACAAGCTTCATCATCAACGGGAAGAAAATGACAAAACGTGATGACAAAGAATTTAAACAGATTGTTACAAAAAACAGGAATAACAGGTAATAAAAAAATACACAAATTACGAAAGAGTTCAATTTAATCTAAAAAAATTAAGATTTCGTTGTAACTATTCACTGGAGCAGGATATTTATTAAAAACTAAGTTTCGTTAACAAAAAGTAATAAAAAAATATAGTGCGTGGAGTCCCTCCGCGCGGAAGAAGTGAAACTTCGTAATGTGGAAACGAAAATAGGAAGGGGTAGAAATCGATTTTTAGTGAAATCATATTGTTTCTTTAAGACAAACTTTATTAACATTGCTTACAACCACCTATTCACATAACTTTATTTTAAAATGTAGCGCAGAATTACATTGCAATAATAATAATAAACTTCGTAATGTGGAAATGAAAATAGGAAGGAGTAAAAATTGATTTTTAGTGAAATCATATTGTTTCCTTAAGACAAACTTTATTAACATTGCTTACAACCACCTAACTACATAACTTTATTTTAAAATGTAGCGCAGAATTACATTACAATAAAAATAATAAAAAACAATTATCTTAGTTTTAAACTCTGGAATTAAAAGCGTAATAATAGCGGTACAGGAAAATAACATTAAATTAGGGATGCAAAAATATTTATAGAAAAACAATACTTTTATGACTTTTATTAATTTTATGCTAGTGAGAACCAAAACAATATGGAAATGAATGAGGGAAAACTGGATCCTACCACGTGATTTTCCGGCCAATAAAATTGTAGCGTTAAACGTTTAACGCAACCTTGTTGGAGGTCGCATTAGAAGTTTCACTTCAAAAACAAATTACTCAAACTTCCATTATTCTTGATGCACTTAAAACAGCAATTCCCAAATGGCCCCCGCGAAACCCTTGGTTTCCGGAGAAAGATAACAGGGGTTCCGAGAGTTGGGACAACATTATCAGTTACAAAACGCTGTAATAAAATTTGTATTAATTAATTGTTCATTAGTAATTTAATATTGATCGATAAAAATTCTCTTCGTTTATTTACGGCTTTTTTTTTTCATTTTTATTTAAATGAGAACCATATTTCAGTTCATTCATTTTCAGTTTATACATTCAATAAAATCAAATTATGAACTAGATTGAATACCACTTTAGGCCTGTAAATTCAACTGACATGAAACTCAATTTTCATACAAGTATTTTTAAAACTACATGGTGAAAACATTTCATTCTTCAATCATTTATTAAATGTTTTCAAAATAATTTTTAAAATTTAAATTTATGAAATATTTTCAAAAAAAATAAATAATGGTCTTTACTTAATTAATATTTTTCACATTAGCTAAGGAAATTTTTTCTAAGTCTCGGGATTGCACTAAAAGATGGTAGATCATTTAGGGTTTCGTTACCGAAAAAAGTTGAGAACCACTGACTTAGATTTGGATGCGTAGATTTAGTATAGGAAAGCGTAGGAATATTCCTCCAAGTTGGGAACCACTGACTTAAAGAGTTGGATGCGTAGATTTAATACAGGAAAGCGTAGGAATAAAAGAAGTTTACAAAGTCATCATTAAAATTGATCATTAGTTAGTCAAATAATAATTTAAAGAAGTTATCTTTGCATTTTACAATAAAGTTTGAAATTTGCTGTATTTGCTGACTGATATACTTAATGCACATATGTTCTTAATATCTTAAAACAACTCAGGTAACTAACTTTCTTTAAGATATTAACCTGAAATTGAGACAAGCACACATTACTTTTTTTTCTCTTAAAAACCAATTATATCCTCATCGTTAATTATAAAAACGCTTCTCGGTGTCAAAAGATCATCATTAAAACTTCTGATATTTTACAGTGGCTTATGAATTTCCAATCTTTTTTTCTTGTTAAAAATCTTTTTTTTTTCTTCTCATTGAGCAAATCAGTTTTTGCGCCATTAAAGTCAAGCGAAATGAGGCTGAAATGTTTCTGCTGAGCTCCAATTTATTCTTTCATTCATTTTCCAAAAACAGGAAAGTAGAAAAAATTTCGATCAGAAAATAAGTTCTATAGCCTAGGTCAAGACAAATAATGATTAACGCCTGTGGTGGGGGGATTTAAAAACAGTTGTACGATAAAAGCTGATCCATTAAATCTTAATGACAGCAGATGCAGCGATGAGGAAAATGTGCCAACCGAACAAATATGTTCCCGCTATAGTTCAGTCATTTGGCTGATTAATGTCTTTAAAAAATAAAGTTTTTAGTTATTTATTTGTTTCTTCTTCACCAAGAATTGGTAACAGTCTATTGCAAATTAATACTTTGAAAAAACCAATTTGTAAATAGTATTTACCGTTTACTTATTTTGAAACTCCATTATTCATTTTTTTTTTTTTTCTATTGCTGGTATTCAATCATTTTCCCTTAAACATTTCTTTGAAGAAGGATTTTAAATTAAAGCCATAACTTATCAATGGAGTATTTATCACAATTTAATTATGTTTAGTGTACTTTGAATGTTATTTCATTACTAAGTTTTTTAAAAAAAAAATTCTAAAGATATTTCACCGAGAAAAAAAAGTATGGTTAAAATTTACCATGTTTCTGGCTCAAAGGGAACACTAAAAAGCACTTTGGTTATGATTTTAGTAAAATTAATAATTCAATATTGTTTTATAATATGTGTTAAACTTTGGTAATTTTATCATGATACCTCAGAGCATGGCATAAATACTATTTATTCCGTAACATTTACTTTTCAAATTTGTTAAATGTGTGATAATAAGAACTATCATTTTGAAAACAAATATTTCCTGGAAACCGTCAAAATATGAATGGTTTAATATTCGTATATTTTGGTTTCATTTCCAAAATTATCTTCCTTTTTTAGCAGAAATGGCTTTACCATACAGCACGGTAATTTTACCAGATTTTTCTTCCTCTGTGTTAAAAAATTTACTTAGATATAATCATAAAAGTATGTTACTAACGGAAACACTGGCTTAAACTTGCAATATAATTCTGAATTTTTCAATCATAATATCGTACATGAATGCAATTTCATTACTAATTTGAAGAAAAAAAATTTAAAGCTATTTAAAGAGATTAGTTTATGTATAAAAATAAAAGTATGTTATAAACGGAAAAACTGGCCTAAACAGGTAGTACTGAATCTTTAAATCATAATATCGTACAAATTATATATTCGCAACATAATGAATTATGAAGTTTGATATCAATTCAAGTATTAACTTATTATAATTTAATCAGGTAAAGCAATACGGTTCAACGTGGTCGCCATAGTAGGATTAAAATGATTTTAAACAATATTATGGTTTAAGCCCAACAGTTTTTTTTTTTTTTTTTTTTTTTTTTTGCAATATAGGGGCAGTCTAAGAACCATAATTTCAATTCAAATTTTTTGGCTTGAATAATAGAATTACAATACTGATTTATGATTAAATTTAATTATTGTGTAAGGTTTTTTTAACGTAACCTTTTTTGATTATTAATAATCATAATGAGGCAGAATATTACACATTGATATTTTCATATAATAAAAAAAAAAAAACAATTATACGTAGGTTTAGGGACAATATAATTCTAAGGCATACCTTTATCTAAAGGTAACATATGTAGAAGATATAGTTAATTTTCAAGTCTAGTTAACAACACACTACACAACCTCTTTTATTTTACATGGGAACTGTATTGCCCCTCCCCCTTCCTCAAATTCTTGCCTCCACAATTTAAAAATGAGACTTATGAGGATATTTTCCCCAAGTTCTTTATATAAAATGTGTTCCAAAATGAACTCATGAATTGACAACAACATAATTAGCGCAATTTAAGATTCGCAACTGAATTAGTGCAGTAAAATAAAGTTAATTGGAAAAAAAAACGCAGGAAAGGTAGAAAAATGTAACAAAACATGTGAAAAAAATCAGAGCGTTCTTTTCGTTTTATTTTATTTTATAACCGTCGTTGAGCAGTCGACCTAATTTAGGGTTTACGACTACCAATATTCCACTACATTACCTTGTAATTTTGAAACCAATCAAGAAAACAAGAGAACTCCTGGATCAAATATTGGGAGAAATTGGCCTTCATGGAGGACTTTGATGTGACTAACCCGCATTTGTGTTTCAAGGAAAGGAAAACAACGAAAACTTCCCGTGGTAAGTCTGACGGCAAGGCTACTCTACCCACGATCCGTCTACCACTGAGGATATTATTCGTTAGTACTGTTGTTGGTTCGAGCCGAGTTTGGAATTTGTATTAACCAACCATCACTGGGATTCTAAACCGGTTCAACTTAATTGGAGGCATGCGCACTATCCCCTAAACCACCACAGATCATTTTCATTTATTACTATTCTGAGCATTAATTCATTCCCTAATCATGTAATTTCCCGTTTTCTTTCTTTTTTCTTAAAAAAACTTAAGATTATGCCCATAAGCCTTTACATCTTGAAGAAGAAAATAGAGAGGTTTATTAACAAAATTCAGCCACATTTAAGCAAAATGGTCACTGAAACTTTTAACAATAGAACGCAGGCAGTCAAAAAGGTCATTTATCCGATATACTATTTCAAATAACTCCTTATTGTATAACATTTTTACATCAAACTGTCTTATTCCCCCTTTCTACCGTCGCCAATAGCCCATTGTGCAGCTCTAGTGTGACGTAATAAAGTACTCACCTACCTTCCCCCCGTCTAAGACTGAAATCGCCGAGGTAGCCTAGGGGATGCCTTGAATGTTAAGTTAGACAGATACGATTAAACTGCTGCCTCACGACTCATTAGCGGATATTTGAAATGTATAGATGACCCGGGTTCGAATCCCTGAAATATCTGGTCGATACGAATGCCTCACCCGGCTTGCACCGACCACAGTTCTGACGTAAAATATCCTCAGTGGTAGACGGATCATGGGTTAGAGTCCCCTTTCCATCAGGGAAGTTTTCGAGGTTTTCCTCACCACATTACGCAAATGCTTGATTTTCTTGTCTCCGGGATTGGATCCAAAATTACAAGGCTATGGTGCTGAACATTTGTAGTCACAAACTCAAAATTGCAACAACGGTTATGAAATTAAATATATAACTTCGAGTCTGGGAGCAGGGTCTTCCCTACATTCCCCAAGTACATGTTCAATCCTGTTTCTCCCGATCACATTCTCACGAGTAGGAATCTAGAATCCCAAGAATTAACCTCGCAGTCACATTTGGTGTCTAATTTTGCAAGGGTTCACGGACTTATGAATTTTTTCTAGCTGGGGATGGATCACGGAGGATTGGCATCAACTGCAAAATCAAACTGCCCTTAGTATTTTTCTTTCTAAACTAATACTTGACAAGTGTCCTTCGGTATATCAGCACAATACGCAGAAACATTTTACGGACAGCATAGAAATCGTAGCTTTTTCACAAAAATCGCTCTTAAAAATGCTTTCCAAAACAATTTGAAAATGTGGCTTTTCATTTCATTGCTCCAAACCTTTCGTGTATGTGCAATCTTCCCACCAGAAGTGTATAAAAAAATGTATAGGAAAGGTTATCGTTCAGGACTGGAATATTTAAAAGTCAAATTGAAGATATTACTTTCTGTCATGATATAAAATTCTATTGGATTCTAGATAAACGAAATTTTATCCTCTCCTAATTGGGTGGAGAGGAGGCCTCCTATAATATGTCAAAGTTCCGGGGAGATGTGTTCTCCCCCCCGTGATGGATGACCCCTTAAGAGAGGCACCGCACCTAATCTTCATTTGATCCGATTAAAGGCCAGACCTCGGAAATGTGTACAATTTGAGCTAGACGTGATGCGAGGTCTCTAATGGATCAATCAGAAAGGGTGTTAAAGATAAGTAAATGTTCAATTCCCTTCTTGTTTGTCATTGTGATGAAATTTTTAACTTCATTTTCCTCAACAACCCTTTTTTAACATTATCGAAATTAAAGAAGTTTGAGATAATTTCTAATCCTTTCATGATGCAACTATTTTGTAATTTTATAACGTTTGCTTTAAATTAAACTCTTCTAATTTTCATATAAACGTAATTTAAATGGGACCTGTACAACTCAAAATTCCTCTAATGTTTCAGACGTATTTTTAATCTTCCAAAACTTAATATACAATTGTTAATCTTAGAAATTCAGCATTTTTTGTTTATTTTCTTTAAAAAAATTCTAATTCAAATATTCAAAATATTTCGATGATAGATTAACATTTTCGTTTAATAATGACTAGAGCACCGATTATACTAATCAATCGGGATTAAAACTTATCCAGATAATGGAAAATCAGGTAAATTGGACAACTTTAAGTAACGGCTATAAGTTTTTTTTCCCTTTGCACTTTTTCCAGGCTTAGGATTAGCACATGCAATAGTACCCCAAGTACATGTTAAGCATATTACAAATGGCGTGTTTAATAGTTTTATTTCTCTTAAATTTTTTAAGACACCTGTTCCTTTTCTAGGAAGTACTTGCCACCCACCTTGAAACTGGGTGGAAAGAACGTGAGGTTCTATTATTGGGGACCGAGGGAACAAAGAAGCCATTTTTTGACCCATTTCAAATATTCTAAACGCAAAGAAACACTTTCCCTTTATTTTATTTATTATTTTTGAAGATGAAGAAGAAAGTAGGAAAAAACACGTGTTCTTTGAACGATCCGGGTCATTGGATAATCCGGTAAATCAGCATTCGGATAATCGGTGATCTACTATACAAGAAATATTTATCAAAGATTTGTTTATATGAATTGCCTCTTATTGTTGTCCAATTTGATAAAAAAGAGAAAAATTTAAATAAATTATTAAATTTAATTAAATTAATTGAATTTTAAATAAATTTAATTAAATAATTAAACTTTAATTAAAACTAATTAAATAAAAACTTTAACTAAATTACCTTAGATAATTAAATTTTAATTAAATAAAAATTTTAATTTTGGGTGAATTTTAGGATAAGTAAAATACAGGACATAAAAATCCTAAGTAACCCGTTCAAGTTGGGTTTTTTTACCGTATAAAAATGTTCAAATGATGTCAATTTCAAATTTCTTTCTTATTATCTAATCTCAAATATCTAATCTTATTTTAATTACTTTTTGTAAGTATACCCACTTTTTTACATAATTAACTTACTTCCTAACCAGGGGGATTTTTTAAAAAATATCTAAAATCAAATGCAACTTTTATTTTTAAAACAAGCAGCCTGTTATTATTTTTTAAGGCAGTGCTTACTGATCTCGAAATCTGAAATAATTTATAAAAATTTTTTAATGTTTTGCTTTTATTATATTAGAATTACTTAGAGCCGGTTTATGACCATTTAAAATGAGTTCTGATTGCAAAATTCAATGAACGGATGAAATTATTCTTTTGAAAATACACACACTCCTTTTTAAAACTATTTAAGACTATTTTCAAATTATTCATCCTCATACTTTTCCGGGAAACTAAGGTTGAGTTAAGGTCATCTCCAAGACAACCTCTATTTTAACTTGGACGGCCAATTCTTTACTCTTATCACAGAAGCCTTTTTTTTTTACTAATAAGTGAAGAGCTGTGAAACAAAAATCTTCTTTACAGAATTATTTTTTCACAGAATTCTTTCATTTCATTTTCTTTTAACTCAATTCTTTTAATTTTCATACTTTTGAAAATATTGATCTCCTTAAAAGTTTTATACATTTAACGGCGAGTTAACATGTTAAGACATCGTTGCCATTCTCTTAGACACCAACAAAAATATTTCTGAGACTAATTTTTTTCAAAATCTACCATTTAATTTACCATTTTCAATTAGAAACCAGATTTCAAAACAATAATTATAATTTTTTAAATGCTTGAACCTTGTTTAATTTTTTTATATTCGTAACCGACAGATTAATATTTAAAGAAAAAAATATGTAGGACTGATGACGACAAAATAATAAAGTATAGTCATTTCCAGTTGATATATGCATGTTTTGCATTTAAACAAATAAAATTATTAATTAAAGCTTTGCCCATTAACTTAATATTACCATTTAAAAAAAATGTTTGACTTTCCCAGCACATATTTTTTTCAGAATTTCTAAATTAAAAAGAAACGGTTTGCGTAAAATAAAATAACATCATTCTGACAAGTCTACTACAACCTTGATATAATGCTAGGTTGAACCAGATAATTGCACAATTTAACACTTTTTAACATATTATTACAAAGTACTGTGGTTCCTCTTGAATCGAAAATTGGTTCAATTTCACACCATTTTGAGGTTGTATTATATTTAGATGATGTTAAAAATTTTTATTTAATGCAACGGTTAATACAATGTAAAATACAACGTTAAAAAATAAATGCAACGTTAGAAATATAAATGAAACGTTAAGAAGTTAAATAAAACGTTCAAAGGGTTCACTGCTGAATGGATTTTTCTGGCATTGAGCAATGAAAAAAAGTATGGTAATAACTAACAGAATATGGTTAAATTTACCGTGTTTCAGGCACTATGAAAACACCAAAAAGCTAGATAATTTATGCTGAAGCACTTTGGTAATGATTTTGGTTAAAATAATAGCGAAATATAATATCATATTATGCGATAAAATTTTGTAATTTTATCATAATACCTTAGAGCTTGGTATAAAAACTATTTATTCGGTTAAATTAAATTTTCAGCTTTGTATATTTTTACTAAATAAGTTGTAATAGGAGTTAGAATTTCGAAAGCAAGAATTTACGGCAAACGTTACCCTCTGAACGGAAAAATTTCACAATGAATGGTTTAAATGCCATACATTTTTGTTTTATTAACCAGAATTTTCTTTTTTTTTACTAGAAATGTTATTACCGTACAGAACGTTAATTTTACCAGAATCTTTTTAACCCTGTAGTAAAATCAGCATTAAGCAGCATTAATCGCAGCGTACTTACTGCATTAATTATAATGTAATTATTACTGCAATTACAGTGTAAATATTTCCCATAAATGTAATTAAAAGTGTCGAGATTAAAAATAGTACCACAGTCTTAATCCTCAATAGTACCACAGTCTTAAATATAATATTTTTTGTCACATTTTAAATGCAAATGTAAAATGATAACTAATCTCCTTAATAGTACCACAGTTTAAAATATTATATTTTTATCACATTTCAAAAACAAATGTCAAATGTCAAATTTCTTTTAAAAAATTCATATGGAAAACTGAAATTCAAATTCTTCAATAGTTTTGCTCTAAAATGGTGATCTTTAAAAAGAAATGAAAGCTAGAAAGGCGAAATAACAAATGCTCAACAAATGTCCATGGACATGATACGGCTCGCTTAATCTGTCTTCATCCGAGAAGCTGGTTATGGTTCTCAATTCACCTATAGGGGCTGAATATTTCCAGCATTTGATTCTATGGTAGGATAGAGTGGGGGTGATATAAGGGCTGTGGTCAGGGTGGATACAGACGCAATAACAGTAAAGGTCGATAGGGCGCAAAGATGGATGACTAAAGCAGCAGCTTGCCAAGTGCGGTGCCCGATTCGTTTATTGACAAGGCAATACAGAACCCGATTGAGCGCAGAAACCTTTCAAACTTGAGAATCAAGAAAACGAAAAAGTATTTTTGGGGGAAGAAAAACGACTACCTCACTTTTTTCGTGTTTCATTCCTCAATAAATGCGTTATCCATATAATCAAAGTGAAGGCTCCGCAATATATTGTATCAAATGCTTTTTAAACCGAGCATATCATTGAGACATCTTAAAATGCACGTTTAAAAAAAATACATGACTTGAAATGTGCGTTTGAAAAAATTAAATAAATTCAAATGGTTGTTAAAAGAATATAAAGACTTAAAATTCATTAAAAATTCCAGTTTTCTTAGCGCTTTATATTAATTCTTTCATGTTAATATATTCCGGTTTTATACTTTGAGTGCTTCCAGAATTCTCGATATTTCTACAAATGGAAATGTCCTTTATAAAAATTTCATGTTAATTCTATTCTAGAGTGTTCTTAAGTTAGGCTATAAAAAGTGGCAAGTTTCGTTGATGATGCGATTATGAAAATAGATAACAACTTAGATGTAGCAGTATAACTTCCAACTTTTGATGAAACTATAATGGATGAAGTCGATGTTACTTATTGATGATTTTTTTTAAAGCTTGCTTATAAATTTCTAAAGCTGCACCTTTGAAAATTGTTTTGAAAAAAAATTTTACTTGTGAATCTACTTCTGAAAAGATTGCAACTCGCAATCAATTTGGTTTTCTGAGCTAATGTGATAAAAAAATAAAGAAAAATAAAATTGAATTAAATGTTTTGATATATATATATATATATATATATATATATATATATATATATATATATATATATATATATATATATATATATATATATATATATATATATATATATATATATATACTGTTGAATCCACAGACTCGAAGCTGATTATTATTTGTTATGAATTTGTTTTTAGTGTATATAATGTTAAAATCAATGAAGTACCTGTCCTAAATGATAAAAATGGTTATTAAGGAAATATTTTCTTTTATTAAAGAATTGAATTATTTTATTATAATTTGAAGAACTCGATGAGAAATGCTAAAGTAAATTTGTAAAAAGGCATAACCTTTCTATAATTTATTCAAAATATTGTTGTTAAAAATTATTTGTGAAAAAAGTATCTCCTTTTTTTGGTTGGCATTTTACTTTAAATGTTTTCATAAGGACAACCGAAACTTTAAGTGAAAAAGATATTCTTCATTAGATTGAAATATAATTACAGGTTTCAAAGTGATTAAAAAATTCCTAACTGTCGGAACCCTTTTAAATTTTCACCGGAACAATAGGATACCGTAGAATGCCATTTGGAAACCGCTGATCTACAGTGTGTGGCTAGTAAGAAACATTCTAGGTGTCTCTTCAGCGTAAGGCAAAAGTATAAATATGCTTTGGGAAATTCTTAAAAGAATAAGAAACAAAAACCGTAAGAAAAAAAAAATGGCAATTTTTCTTAAATTTCTAAAGCTGCATGGGATCGATGACCCTTACCCTTGAATAATGACCGTCCCTGCAAAGGCTCTTAAGATTTAGTTAGCGTGACCCTCAGAATAAACATTTTATAAACCCCTGCTTCAGGTTTTAAAAAAATTAATTACGATGTGATAAATTTTAATATAGGAAAGATTTATTACACGGTGAAAAATAACGGATCAAATTACGGTAAAAGTACCGGCACTTTGGGTGATCCATTTTTACTGTTCCATTTTATCCATTTTCACCGCGTTTTTACATCACCATAAAATCTATTTTAACCGTTTTATTATACTTTTACAGTAATATTTATTTGATTAGAGCGTTTCATTTTTTTACAGAAATTAATTAATGTTAAACTTACGATATATCAGATTTTTGTTCCTTAACTTATTCCCGTAAAAATAAATATTACGGTAAAAAGTAGACGCACCCTGAGTGCCAGTGCTTTTCACTGTAATTTGAACCGGAACTTTTTACAAAGTAGCATGCCTCGCTTTAAATATCAAATAATCCGTATTTTCTAAATTTCAAGTGGCGATATATTGGCTTACGGGACTATATATTCTATGGCAATATACTGGTCTCTGTAATTTTTCGTATTGATACAAGTGGCTGAGCAGGTGAGCAAATTATAACAGAAAAATAGTTTAATATAATTAAATAAACTGAATTTTATATTTAAACAAATATAAAAAAAATTATAATGAAGAAAATGTATACTTGAAATATTTAAAACTGGATTCTTATCAAGTTTATATTGACTTATTTTTCCTTCAGGAATGATAAAAACAATCTCAGTCATTTCAAAAGTTTGCTAGAATGAAAGTCTAAAAAAGAAATTCTAATTTTACAAAGAGAGGTTTAAAATACTTGAATCGAATTGAATTTCCTTGTATAGAAGCTTTTTGCGAGAAACCAAATGACTTCCTTTCTTCCACGTAATTCAGTTAATGATTCCTCATCCTGTGAAACGATCTTTGAATAACAATGAAACTAACTACACTATGAAAAGAGTCAGAAAAAAGATAAGAAAGTAAAATCAAAAATTGGAAAAACCTGGAAACAAATGAGGAAAGACAAGAACTTCGGAGAAATGAAAGTGTTAAGAAAAAAGGAAATGAAAAGAAAAAACCGTAATTCTGAAGACAGACTGGGCAATTAAGTCGTATCTCGGAAATTGTGTGAAGAGAAGACGCCTACCCTTTTTTCCAACCACTCCCCCCTCAGCAATGATCGATGTATGCTGGCTAAAGCTTTAATTAAACAATTACCAAGCTGGTCTGGTTTCAGCTAAATGCCAATATCGTGAAATAGTCTATAATAGATACTAATATTACTGATATTTAAAATTCAAAAATTTTCTTTCCTATTTTACTATAAGAAAATTTTGACAAAATTTTTAATTACAAATTTGAGAAAAAAAAATATACATATGTTTTAAATGCGGTTATTAACCAAAGTTTTAACGGCTCTAAATATTAAAAAAAAAAAAAAAACAATTCCACAGCAGTGATCGATGTATGCTAGCTAAAGCAATTTTGCTTCCTTTTAACTTTGTATAAGAAAATGTTGACAAAACTTCTACTTACAAATTTGAGAAATAAAATAAATGTATTTTTTAAATGAAGTTACTAACTTAATAAATTTTTGGCTGCTTTAAATATTTAAAAAAAAAATTGTTTCTAATGATCAGCATTTCATTTCTTTCTATGTCTTGATGTTTTAATTCCATCTTTTTTTGCTACCTACATTGAGAAACAAATTTTTTGTTACATTTTCACAAATACTTAATCTTACCTGATTTGGGATTTCATATCTAAAACTAGTTTTGCTCCTAAAGTTACAGATTTTTTTTTTAAATGGCATTTTCAGACTATTTTTTGCACTAATGTGCAAGTTTAAAAACAATATGTATAACAGGAGATCACGTTAATGTGGCGACAAGTTTAGAGGTGTTAAGACACAGCATCAGGATTATGACCTGTTCAAAAGTGAACAGGTAGGTCATAATAAGGAAACACCGATAATATATATATATATATATATATATATATATATATATATATATATATATATATATATATATATATATATATATATATATATATATTTCAAAACTTTTACATTTTGACAAAAATAAACTAAAAATGTCACTTCACTTAAAAAAAAAAACTGTAGCTTTGAGAGAGAAACCGATTGCAGATTTGAAATCAGCAATGAGAGAATATCTAAGACATATTAAAAAATATCTTACAACAGAAAAGGAAAAAGAAATTGTCCCACAAACACGAAAAAACAAGAAACTTGAACGCTTGTCTTTGAAACAATAAATAGTTATCAAAAGTATTAATAAAATATTCATCCGATTTAGAATTCAAGCGTAAAAAGTCGATTCCAGATTGAAAATCTAATTCTAGCAAAATAAGCCATAAAACAAAATCACGCTTTCAAATCATTAACACTAACAAAAAAATTCGAATTTTTCTTCACTTTATTCTTTCGTTCAATTTAGATACTAACTCTGCAAATAAATGCATATGTATGTTTAAAAAAGAAAAAAAGCAATATAACTTTCACTTTCTGAGCAATTTCTGATTTATGAATGGCACCCTCCTTTTCCATTCTTCTCCTGAGCTTATTGGCTAGTGAAAGTAGAAAAAGTCGAAATTTACCGATTCTTAAACTTTTTTTTTTTCCAAACTTTTAAAGGAATCCGACTTTCCCGTGGATTCGGAGTTACTTTGGTACCTCCAATAGGTAACCTGCCTCCACTGAAACGCATGGAACAAAAATAAAAAAATAAAAAAAAGCGGCATTTTCATTTTCTCCACTCCGTTGTCACGATTCAAATCCTCTTCTCCTATAAATTCATTATTAGTTTTTCCTCCACCCCCAGACTCGAAGAAAAGGAAAGTCGCAGTCGCACTGAAATAGATAAAAAAATACATATATAAAACTTTTTTTTTTTTCATTTCCTCCATCCATCCCTTCCAAAACCCCTTTCTGAGGAAAAGAGGTTGGGCCTCGTTTAATTAAATTACTGCGAACGTCTCTATGGAAAGCAGATAAACTGGGCACACGGAACGGGCCCTTTTCTGTTATTAGCTTCTTCGCCTTCAGTAAAGAATGGACTAAAGGATCCATATAATCACGGATACCACTTCATCCTGGAGAAAATGAAAAGATGGGTATAAAAATAAAAGCAGGGCGCCTGACACTAGGCGTTTAAGCAATTTGATCCTTGCGAGGGACAACACTTGTACCAATAAACAAAGTGAAGCGAATCAGTACTGCACCGGCTGTTGGGCAGGAAAATTTATCATGCAGATTATTGCTAAGAGTTTTATTCCATTCATCACCCTTGTGATTTTCATTCTCCCGGGTGCTGGCACTCATTTTTTTACACACCTCCCCCACATTTTTTTTACTTTCTTCATTACATGTGCTCTTTATTCTTTAGAATAATAAAATCTCAATTTGATTTTTTTTTTCCGTTTAAATTTATTTCCTCTCACCTTTTACCTTGCAGATATTTAAAAAATAAGATTTTCATCGGTCTTTCTGAAAAAGAGAACTTTGATTAGGCGTTCTGCGTTAAAAGCATTTGATACATAAGTGTCTTTTTCTTGCATAAATGCTCGCAGAGAAAGATAATTAAAAATTATATTTTTCATAATCGTGCGAAATTGTTTCTTTGCTTTTATTCATAAAAAGAATGTTTTGCTGTTATTTTATAAGAGAATCCATAAGGTTCCATTCTCCACGGTAATCAAAAAGAAAAAATTATAAAATTTGCGTAGCAAAATTTCAAATATTTTACAATAAATAATTGATACTATATTCTTCCAGAAAAAGCCGGTTAATATTGAACCGTAATATCGATAAATTAAACTATAATACACGAAAAAAAATCTGGTAAAATTACCATACTATATAGTAATTACATATTACATGTGCATAAATGACTGGTAATGATGACGTACGGTAATGACTAGTAAGAGAAACATAATTCTGATTAATAAAACCAAAATATTTTGTATTTAAACCATTCATTTTGTAATTTTTCTTTCATATGGTAACGGTTTATTTAAACTTCTGGTACTCAAAATTATAGTTCTTATTACCTCACATTTAGACAAAAATACGAAACTAAAAAATAAATATAACCAAATCAATGGTGTTCTGCCGTGTTCTGAGGTATCATGATAAAATTACCAAATTTTACCACATTTACTAAATTTTATTTATTATATAAGAGTGTATTTTATATTTGATTTTACCAAAATCATTGCAAAAGTGTTTCGGGAAAATTCATCGAACTTCTTCGTGTTTCCATACAGCCAGAAACACGGTAAATTTTACCATATTCCGGTAGTTTTGATCACTCTTTTTTCTCGGTGTAAGGTAAAAAATATACCGCAAGTTTAATCAGGTAGGAAATTGAATAATGATTCTGTTTATAATAAACCATATAGTTATGTAATCAAGTTTCGAGTATATGGTTCAACTTAGCATGATATTAAGTTTTAAACAAGCTAGAATGATAATTTTGTTTGACGACACTAAAATATGAAACAGTATATTACTAAGGTCACAGTATTCGAAAAGAGTAGTTTTTTTTTTTTCATCATTAAGGTATCAGTAGGGCAGACTTTTTGATTACTCTTTCTGGGACATCATATTAGGTGGGCTAACATTGCTCCCTCAAAAAGTACAGATAATGAAGGAACTTTCACGAACTGTCCGGGATTCGAACCCAGGACCACTTTGATGTGATGTCAGCTCTCTGACCAATGGTTTGCACTTTTATAATATTATAAATTATATGTTTGTAATGACTGTGTTAAATTCCGAAAAGTTTTGAACTCCAAGGAAGAAAGTCACGATCGTCAACGTTTTGAGAAAGCTGAATTTTGAACTAAAATGAAGTTACTATAATTTAACGTAATTTTCTTTATTTATGTTAAAAGACGCCAGGTTATATTTTTCAATTGGTCAGCATATGGCCTGTTCAAAATGATTTTAAAGACCATATCTTGTGGTTACATTTATCATTTTGTTTGCCCATTTCTCACTGGGGGATTCACAGAAATTTTGAATGACTCAAAAGTCTTCATTCTACAATGTTCTGCCTTCTTTCTGTTTTGTAATTAGTAGTCACAAATTCAAAAAACAAACTAATTCCTTATAATAAATGTTCATACCTCTTACCAGACATCATAGCTGAGGTGCATTAAGAGCGAAAAGAAACCAGATTTTCATACTTCCATGCTGGAGATAAATCTAAAAATGAAAAGCGATTAGCTATTGAGTAATAAATAAACATATTTAAAATGACTCAAAAGTCTAAAAAAGTCTTAAACAGATTGATGGAAAAGAGTCGCTTAAGCTTTTCCAGAAGTCTAATGAATTAATTATTTGCTATAAATTAATTATCATATTTATATTCATTTATAAAAGTCACTAAATAAATCAGAAAATCTTATATATATATATATATATATATATATATATATATATATATATATATATATATATATATATATATATATATATATATATATATATATATATATATATATATATATATATATATATATATATATATATATATATATATATATATAATTTTATTTATTTAATTATATATATATAATTAAATAAATAAAATTTTTCATTAGAACTTTTTTGGTAACAGAATACAGAATATTCTACGAAAAAACCCCAATATTTAATGAATCATTTATTTAATGAATTATTTATTAAATGCTTGAAAACTACCTGTGTTTTTCAATTCATAAATCATGCTCATTTATGTTCATAGATTTAAATTTTCTCTGATATCAAGAAATTAATATAATACCATTCTTTAAATAAATAAATAAATATTCTACATGAAGTCGCTCATGATTAAATGCGAAAACTATTTTAATTTATAATAAAATACTTATTTATTTTATTATCTTCAAATATCAATGATTTGATTATAAATTAGTTTTAGGATTTTCCTTTCTCTAGACATCGAAATAATTCTAATTTATCTGAAACATTCCTTAAAATGCAAAATAGCTATATTCTTTCAAAACTTGTCAGATGAAAATTATCAATAAAAAATATTGAAAAATATATTCTTGAGAAATTTTTTGATGCATTTTTAAATAAATTAAGAGTTAGTTAGTTACAAAAAATTTCAACTAATCTAATTTTTATGTAATTAATGCTCATAAATTTTAAACACCTTATTAAAACAACGTTTGGTAAATTAAAAATCAGTATATTAAATCAGTGAGCAAGCTTTTCAATATAGAATCATTATAGTAATACAGGTTTTTTTTTATAATAAAAAATATTTTATACTATTTTGATTTTGATTCGAACGTCAAATTAGTTTAACACAAATTCAAATTTTATTTAACATATTTAGAGCAGATTCTTAATAACTATTGTGTTAAGATACTAATATATTTTTTATGAAAAAAAAAAATCTGCGTTCAATTCCAATAATAAATGTTTATGTTAGTTAATTTGCATTTTGATTTTTATTCTAATGTTAAATGTGTTTACATAATCTTGCCTACAAGGGAGATAATATATTAAAAAAATATTTAAAAAAGCAGCTTACTTTAATTATAATATTAACTTGCAACAAGTTTATTTTAATTATAAATACCTTATTTATGAAATAAAACTTTGCTTTTCAAAATAAAATTAAATAATTCATTATAAATATGAAGCCTAACTATGTATATATTTTATTTTTTAACCGTCATTGAACAAACGACGCATATTTTTGGATTTACGACTACTAATGCTCAAATCCGTAGTCTTGTAATTTTGAATACAGTCCAAAAATCAAGAGAATGCCTGCATCAAGTTTTAGGAGAAATTTTAATGTGGGACTTTGTGCAGGACTTTTTGATGGAATTAACCCGCATTTGCGTTACAAAGAGAAGAAAAACACGAAATCTGACGGCTAGGAAAGACCAGCCCATGATCCGTCTACCACTAAGGATATTTTACGTCAGCACTGTGGCCGGTGCATGCCGGGTGAGGAATCCGTATTGACTAGGCATCGCTGGGATTCGAACCCGGATAACCTCATTGGAAGACGAAAGTTCTATCTCTTGAGCCACTGTGGCTCAGCTATATATATATTGTAGAAAAAAATGGTGTGTTGCATGGAAAATAAAAATATACTTTTATTGACATAAACTCAAACATGATATTTTGGTACTATTACTGCCTTGTCAGTTCTTCAGCTTTGAATTTTAGTACTGAAAATAAAAATTAAGACAACAATACAATATTTAAATCATATTTATGAGCAAAACTGTGGTAATATTAGGCTTGGAAAGAAATTCTAAATAGAATTAAACTAACAGGAAAAAAAAATTCTGATCATTTGTTTACCAGAATTATTGAAACATTTAAATAAGATACATTTTTATTTTTCTCTCTTTTTCTTACTTGAATTTCAGTACTAAAAGCAAAATATAACAATAAAATACTTATATCAATGGATAAAACCACGATAATAATAGAACAGTCAAAACTAAATTCTAGTTACATTTTAATTCATTTATACCAGAATTATTAAAACATTTCAAAATGCCTATTAATTTTTCTTTATTCTTCATTGAATTTTATTACTAAGAATAAAAGACAGCAATGTAATGTATGGAACATATCAATGGATAAAACCACGATAATAATAGAGCAGTCAAGAATAAATTCTTACGACTTTTAAAATTAATTATTTACCAGAATTATTATAGCATTCTTATAATACATATTAATTTTTCTCTCTTTTAGAAATCTGAATTACTAACAGCTCTGAATAAAGTAGCCCATTTAACTATCTTTATATTACCATCATTTCTATTCATTTGAAATGATTATTTGATTCGAATGGCAACCATTAACAGTTGTTGCTAACATCTTACCTCCATTACCAAATTCAAACTATTTGTTTTCATTTCTCAGCCAAATAATAATTAAAGTTCTAGATACCACGCCAAGGTGTGATGCCGCTTCGAGGTAGGAACAATTGAAGTTCTGAAAGGCATAGCAAAGGCCGTTGATGAAATAATCGTTGGCACTCAACATCTGTTCCCATCGAATCTGAACAGCAATACAAGAGGACGGAATTAAATAGCCATTTGAAAACAATTTGCATCGGCTGTTCTATTGACATGGACATTAGAGCATTTTAGCGATCGGTTGGTGAGCCAGGACCGATGCAGGGACCACTGGTGGGTTATTAGCTGGGGGTGGGAGAGTTTCATGAATCATCCTAGCTAAGTTAGGATCCCCTTTTTCAAGGGCTTTCCCGAAAACTCGTTTTTTTTTTGCCATTGTTTCCTCACGTTTTCTTTAGGACGTCTTTTTTACTTTTTATTTTATATCTTTGACTTTTTGCCCTGAGTTTAGCTGAACGATTTGGTGCTGAACGTGGATAAACATTTGAAACTGGGTGCGATGAAAGTGACTATACGGTGGAGAATTATTATTGCTTTAATGTTTTATTTTATTGATATTTATTCTTTGTGTTTTATTTCTTTTTTTTAAATAGTTTTTCAAAAACATATTTTAAGTATTGCATTTAATGGACAAACAAAACTAGCTCTAAAGAAAATTTGCCTTCAACTTAAAAATTTTTCACAAAAATTTTTTTCTCGGCCTTTGACGCAGAAGGGACACCAGTAACTCTCATACATATGCTTTTCTGATGCTCTAATTACAAGCAAAAGTATATTCTGTTATTTTTTAATTATAAAAACTAATCGAATGGTAACTAAAAAATCTGTTAGATTATCGGAATTATATTTGTATTAAAATATAAAATTCAAAAATAGTAGTTAGATTTTTTTTTTCCATTCATATTAAAAAATTTAACAGTAATTGATTTTATAAATAAAAAAATTTCAATGACGAATAGCAAATAAGTACAAATTTAAAAAATGATATTGTTTAGAAGTGAGCCGTGTTTGGAAAATTTTTAGCTTTAAGGTAGAAAAGACGCCAGCGTTTCATGCTGTATTTGAAAACCATAAATTATTAAATTGCTAAATATAATATTTTTGCCTTATTTTGGCATAAATTAACATAGAATCGTAAACAATGTTTGAAAAATATGTTTAATAAAAATTCTGTGTCGAAGGAATAAATTCATAGCACCATTTTGTTCTGTAAGGTGGTAATAATTTTAACTTTAAAATAAGTTTAATTGAATCTTAATTAGCATGATATAGGGATTGATCGGGCCATTTTTTAAACGGAAGCTTTGTATCTTAAATGTTTCTGAGATATGCAAATTATGTAAATTAGCCAATTAGATACGCAAATTATGTAAATTATTTTAACCGTGTTTAAATATATTGTTTAAAAAAAGAAAAGAAAAACATATATTTCCGTTCTAAATTTAAAAATTGTCCAGTACATTTTTTAAAAATTGTTTAAAACAAAAATAAAATATTCTAATGTACATTAAGCATTCAATATTCTTGTGTCTAAAAATTATTTAGTTTGTAAAAAATTAAAATTGCGGGCAAATCAAGAAACTTTTTCTTGGAAAAATTTGAGTTTAAAATCATTTTTCGTAATAAGAAATAAAATTATTATTATAAATAATTATATTTTTAAGGTTTTCGGAACACTATTTTTTTCAATTTGCTTCTACACTTTTTCTTTAGAATGATTTTTTCTATCTTTGCGTTTTAATTTTGAGTTCTTGCCATAAGTTTAGCCCGTAAATGAATAATGACTCAAAGGTACCATATTTAACTGTCTCATTTGATTTTTTTTTTTTTTTTTTTTTTTGTACTTTTCCAGATTTTATTTTTAGCTGTTTTTTCTATTGCGTAAGTTCATAGGAAATCGAAATTTTGGAGCATATACTTAATGAAAAAGATAGAAAACTTGAGTTGTTTAGCAGTCTTTTAAAAATTTTAAACATCCCTGGTAACTCGTAATTTACTTTGGAATGATTCAGTATACACTTCTTATTTTAATTCAGCTTAAAATTGTAAAATTTAATTTTACTATAACGTCGTTAAAAAAATTTTACCCCTATGCTCTTAAATCAAACATGTTTTAAAATATTTGGAGAGACAAAATAATTAACCGAAATATTTAATTCACTTGAAATATTTCATAATTGACATAAATATTAATTTTTGTTTATTTTATCAAACTGTATGAACTATGTCGACAAAATAATAAACTCTTCAACTGAGCACTAATAGCAGAAAATTTATTATTCCTTAAACAAAACTTATAAGTTTAAATAAAGAGGAAAATAACTGTAAAAGAAAATAAAAAAAAACCGCTTTTTATTATTAATAAAATCTATTTTTTAACTATCCACGAACATAAATCCAAAAAATCAATTTGATACAAAAATACAGTTCTTTATACACGGAGAAAAAAAAATTCTGATAAGATTACCATACTGTATGGTAATAACATTTCTGGTAGAAAAAAAATCGATAATTCTGGTAATAAAAACCAAAAGACCTGGTTTACCTGGAATTCTGGTTGTCAAAATTATAGTTCTTGTTACCACACATTTAGTAAAAAGTACAAAAGGGAAAAGTAAATTTAATCAAATAAATCGTTTTTATGTTATTATTATAGGTTCCAAATAAATGATAAAATTAGCAAAAATTACATCATTTACCAAATTTTAACACATATTATTGAACCATATTTCATTGTTAATTTTTCCATAATCAATACAAAAGCACATAATTAAAGCACTTAAAAAATTACCGAGCTTTTTGGTGTTATCCTTTCCTGGTAGTTTTGACTATACTTTTTTTTTCTCAGTGTCAGATAAATGGAGTAAAACATAATTTAATATCGATTTAGTGACTTTAATAACATCCCTTCTAAATAAAAAGAATGGTTCAATAATGGATATCAAAAATAAGGATATAAGCTTATTTTTCTCATTTAAGTGACAATCAGAAAGAAGTTTAACGATCTAGATCAGATCATGACTCATGGTATTGAAGCTATTTAATCTGAATCGTCCCCTAACTTCCACACTATCATTTCCCCAAGCGCTAATGAAATTTTCATATGAAAGAACTTTTTACGCATTTCTAAAGAAGATAGCTGCTTTACTGGATATCATATGAACCCTTCAAGTTTGCAGTTAAATGAATACTTTTTCTTGAATGCATGATTTGACATAAGTAGGTCCCTATTTGATTACTACGCCCCGTTAAACGAATGCTGTGCATTTTTTTACAAACTTCAACGCGTACTTTTATAGAAAGAGCAAGTAAAAAATTATATAAAATTTTTTGAATTAATCTGAAAATTGCTTCATTTTTTACAGCTTCTTTTCAAGATTATTTATATTTATATTAAAAAGAACTAGTTATAAGAATTATTTGAATTCATGTTAATGTCCTCATATATAAAAAAAAATGTTTCATTAAATTTAAAATGTTAAAATAACTTGAACATAACATAAAATTACTAATCAATGTACTATTGTCCTATACTAATTAAAATCCTAAAAATTTTGTACAATTCAATTGCAGGGCTTAGGGCATTGTAGTATCGTGATATGACACACTTATTTAAAAAAGGGGTAATTTTTTAGCTGTTTCTTGGTATTGTTTTAATGTGGGAACTTTATAGTTTCTAGAATTTACGCTAGAAAATTTCCAGATTTTACACTAGACATCAGAAAAGACACGGGTAAATTGTATTAGTTACCTAAAAATTATGGTTCTTTTCACCTAACAGAGATTTCAAAATTTCTCTTCAGAACTATTTAAAAAATGTGGTTTATCATTTTATTACCCTAAACCATTCAATCAATTAGTTATCATGCGATAAAATAAATATATATTTCTGTAGTTTAAATTCTTTTCATCGTTCACTGAGAAAAAAGGTATGGTAAAAACTACCACAATATGGTAAAGTTTACTGTATTTCTGGTTCTATGGGAACACCAAAAAGCTCGGCAATTTTCCCGTAGCGCTTTGATAATAATTTTAGATAAATATAAAAATAAACTATGGTTTTGTAATATGTGATAAAATTTGGTAAATGTGGTAAATTGTTTAAATTTTATCCTGATTACTTAGAGCATGGCACAAAAATCATTTATTTGGTTGAATTTTATTTTCAGTTATGTATTTTTTACTAAATGTGTAGTAATAAAAATTTTAATTTAGATAATCAGAATTTCCGGAAAACCATTACGATATGAACGAAAAAATTACCAAATAAATGGTTTAAATACCATATATTTTGACTTTATTAACCACAATTATGGTTTTTTATTTACCATAAATGTCATTACCATTACAATACAGTAATTTTATTAACCATAATTATGGTTTTTTGTTTACCAAAAATACCATTACCATTACAATACAGTTATTTTATTAACCATAATTATGGTTTTTTATTTACCATAAATGTCATTACCATTACAATACAGTTATTTTATTAACCATAATTATGGTTTTTTATTTACCATAAATGTCATTACCATTACAATACAGTTATTTTATTAACCATAATTATGGTTTTTTATTTACCATAAATGTCATTACCATTACAATACAGTTATTTTATTAACCATAATTATGGTTTTTTATTTACCATAAATGTCATTACCATTACAATACAGTAATTTTATTAACCATAATTATGGTTTTTTGTTTACCAAAAATATCATTACCATTACAGTATGGTAATTTCACAAGAAGTTTTTCGTGTCGATCCATATTTATTTAAATCTTTTATTAGCTAACTCTGTTACAGTCAACGATTGCGATTATTTCTTTTTACTAAATTCAGGCAATACTTACGATAAGCCTTGTTACTAAAGCTAAGCTAAGTTTATTACATATATATGCACATTCATTGCAAAGATTTAAATTAATGAAAATGTAAGTTTGGAGGGGAATAAAAGGTAAAAAAACGGTGAAAGAAAAATGCCAAATTCATAACAGAAAACACATTTTAGATTTTTATAAAAAATTAATTTCAAGCGTTTTCTCGACAAACTATTCGAATCTATTAGGGTAAAATTGAATGAATGTTTTTAAACTATACATTCATCCATTTCATCGATATTTGTAGCTTTAGTCAATAGTGAACACTGCACAAAATAAAAAATGGGACACCTGCACAACTTTTGATCTAATAATACATTTTTTTACATTATTTTTAACACTATTTTAAAAGACAAAATCTAGTTTGATCAGAATCGGTCAAATAGTTCTTGAGGAAAGAAATTTTTAAATTGCATCTTTTTTTTTAAACCATTCAATGTTAGAAAGTGAAATAAAAATCAGAGATCCCGAGCTTTCAATCACTCTTCTGTCTAAAAAGTATTAGAGCCTTATTTTCCTGATTACGGCTACCTCCCCCCCCCCCCAAAAAAAATAGAGGTTCAAGAGTCCAAATCCTTCTAGAAAGGTATATGTTTATTCAGAGAAAAAATCTTTCGAGTGTGAATACGTAATCTAAAATACCAACTGCAAAAACTAATTAGCATATTTAAAGTCAACCCCTCGAAACAATAAGATTACATATTAGTGTGAGAAAATTGCATCAATAAATCAGAAATTATTTACGAGTAAAACGAGAATTATTAACGAGTACAAATAAAAAATTATTTTCGAAAAATTCTTATGAAAAATTATTTATTGCAAAAATTATTTGTATTTTTAATTTCGCACAATGTACATATCAACAAACCGATAGTTCATTAAATCTATTATTTGCCTTTAACAATTGCAGAACAATTATTGCAAAAATATATCCTCATGCGACAATAATTTTTTTGTATAAAGTATATGCAAACCAAGAAAAGGGTTCTAAGAAATATATTTGGGAAAACTGATCTTATCTTAATATTTATAATATTTCGCTCTTATTATTGTCTTATTTAGCTTTACAATATAAATTTATATTGCCAGGCCATTGAATATAGTAGAAACAGTAGATAAAGGTAAATAGCTTTTGGAGTGAACGATAGTCAAACTGTTAACGAATTTCTTTAGAAAGTCTGTCTTTTTGAAGAAAATTAGTGCGCCAAGAATACGAACGCTATGATGCGATTAGTTTAACTGAATGTTGAGGATTTATAGGTTTCGTGAATAAGAAAATGGAAGACAAGAAGAATTAATTATTATGGTTGATGTTTTACTCACGCATGAACAAAAAAATTTGGTAAATATACCGCACTGTATGCTAAAGACATTTTTGGTAATGAAACCAAAATAAGTGCTATTTAAATCATTCAAATAGCAAAAGTTTTCGTTTATATGGTAACGGTGCACTGAAATTATACATCTTAGATATATTTAGAGAAAATACAAAACTGAAAATTAAATTTAGCCGAACAAATAGTTTTATGCCATGCTCTAAGGTATCATGATAAAATTACCATAGTTAATTTTACCAAAACCATTACAAAGCGCTGTTGTAAGAATTATAATGTGTTTTGGTATTCCCATAAAGCCTGAAACACGGTAAAATTTACTATATTCTAGTAGTTTTGAGCATACTTTTTTTCCCTTAACGAAAATATGTGGAGTTTTTAACACCCTAAAAGCCGTAAAAGCAGTTTCATAATGTTATGTAACAGCTGAGCAACATTTGCTTTTAAAAATATTTAAGACCATGCAACATAATAAAATTTTAATCATAAAAATTTTTATTTAAATTTTCTGTTGATTTAAGTGCCAAGCAATTTTTAAAAATCCTTAAATTGAAAATAAAGAGTGACTTTTTTTGAGGAAAGGAAAACAACAGATGTTGATTGAAAATGAAATATTTTTAGCAATTTTCAATCCACGCCATTCTAATTTAAAATTTCAACAATTTTAAAACTGATATTAAATCCTTCTTACCAAGAAGTATCAATAGAAAACAAACTTAGAGAAGCTGCTAACACCATTTTATAAAATGTGTAATCGTTCTTTTATATTTCAACTGTTTAAAAAAGCAACTAGGCATTGTAGTCTTTAAATTTCAAGTAAGATCAAATTGTACAAGTATTATGGCTTAAATCTGTTTTTGAAACTGGATTTTGAGGGCAATCATATATTATTCAACATTCTTCAGAAACTCTGGGAGGGTTGAGTTTTCGCTTCTACTCCTTTTTTGTTTTACTCTTTTTTGGCAAAGAGTCTTACATTTATGATGAAAAAAAATGTAAAGAAAAAAAATCACCTTCGGTGGAATAACTTTATAAATCGCCCATCTCATCAGAATCCAGAAATAAAAAAGAAAAAAATTAGATACTTTCACGCCAAGGAATCGGGAAAAAACGAGGGAGGGTCTAAAATATTCAGCATCCAAGAATAAAATACTTCTACCAAGAGCATTTGTAAGTACCTCCGATGAGAACTGGGGTTATCTCCCAACATTCTACAAACGACACATTTCGCAAGTTTAAAAATGGTCCCTCTTTTTCATCCCGTCTCACATCACCCCCTCGACTCCCACGACTTAAAGCCTGCGACAGAGAATTGGATTTTATAATGTGCCCGTCACCAGATGTTGTCTTTCGCACTTTAAATGAGAGATTTATCCTGAAGCTTCTGTAGATTTCTTTTCCCCCATCCCTCACTGATGATCTTCTTTTTTGGATCCATCCTCTAACACTAGAATAACGTATGTCCTAGGTTAAAAGCAGGTATAAACACAACTGCCGGACAATCTCGGTCACTTAAACCATCAGTGGTCATGCTTTTATTTTCGATCTTGAACACAAACAGGCCAAAGGTACTGTTGATGTACCTTTTATAGTAACAGATGTCTGGGCTACTTCGGACAACCGCTGGTGGACAGCTGCGGATATTATCTTGCACCTTTTTTTTTTATCTAAACTAGCGACCAACTTTATGTTATGCAAACATTGAAATTGTTTTTGATTTAATGAATAACTCTTCTTTTGTTTTATACCCATAAAACTATTTTGCATTTGCTACGAATATTATCTTGCACATTTTTCTTCTAGTAAACTATAGAGACAGACCTTATTCTATGTAAACATTGAAATTGTTTTTGGTTTAATAAATAACTCTTATTTTTACGCCCATAAAACTATTTTACATTTACTGCACATAGCACCTTGCACTTTTTTTCCACTAAACTAGCAACCAATTTTGTATTATGCAATCATTAAAATTGTTTTTGATTTAATGGATAACTCTTCTTTTGACTTACGTCCATAAAAATTAGTTTGCACTTGCTGCGAATATTATCTTGCACCTTTTTTTCCCTACTAAACTAATGACAAACTTTATGGTATGCAAAAACTGATATCGTTCTTGATTTAATGAATAATTCTTTTGTTTTATGCCTATAAAACTATTTTGCATTTGCTTTTTAAACTTCATTGAAATTACTTATGAGGTGAATAGCAGAAAGTGTTCCAAGTTATTCAATTGACATAAAAGATAACACTTTTTTTTTCATACCATAAAAAAATAAGTTTCTGAAATCTAAAAATGAAAAAATAAATACATAAATAAACTATTTTAGTAGTCGGAAGTCCAAATCAATTATAATTTAGGAAAACAAAAATATAAGTTTCTGACAAGTTTTTCTCATAATATTGATTTAATTTGAAGTATATAAATAAAATTTGCTACTACTAGAATTAAAACTTCTTTTTTAGTTTTACAGTGTCTATTTTTTTTAATTTGCTTGCTCTTACTATAATATTTGTATGGAAAAAAAATCCGGTAAAAATATTATGTTTGTATAGCAAAAACATTTATGTTAAAAAAATTATGATTAATTATATATAAACCAAAATGCTCAGTATTTAAACCATTCTTGGTAATTTTTAAATTCGTTATGATAAAGGTTTACCGAAAATTCTAGTTTTCAAAATTATAGTTCGTTTAGTAAAATACAAAACTGAAAACTAAATAAAACCAAACAAATGGTTTTCATACCATGTTAAAAGGTGTCATGATAAAATTATAAAAATGTTCTTCAGAACTGGAATTTATTTTACTATTTATTTGGTAAAATCAATCTTTTGATGACTACGCCTCTCATCAAATAGAATAGGTATAATCAGCTTATACTTCTATGGCTTATTTAAAATGATGGCTTTTTTAAATAGTTATAGGAGTTATGTAATGATTACTTATTTCTCTTCTTTATAATTTTTCAATTATAACAGGGGGAAAAAGGACAACTAAAGTTTTTTTTAAAAAATATTAAACTCAGATATGTCTCTGGTGTCTGTTTTATTCCTCTTTTGTGGGGGTAGTGGAATTTATTTATTTATTCGCGTATGTAATAAAATAATTTTAAAATCCTGATCATAAGCTTTCCTAAAGCATAAGCATAAGATTTATTATTTTTTTAAAGGAATTTAAAAGATTAATAAATGTTGTACACTGAATTGTTTTGTGTATTATGACATTCCGCCATAGGCACAATAAACTTATTTTTATTACTTGAAACTAATTATAAACTACAATAAACTTATTAGTTCTTATTTTCATAACTAAAAAATACATTTAAGAATTTAACCGGCTTATTTAAGTGAGTGTCGATATCATTTTCATCATTTATAAAATAAGTTCCATAGCGTAAATGCTTAGCTTAAGTTACTTTTTAAGAATCCTTGTAAATAATGAAGTAAAAAACGTAAATAGGAGTCGCAAAACAATATTTAAGCGAAGAAGACACATAAGCCTAATCATAGTCCGTGAAATCACTAATATGGATGACATAATGACAATCATTAAAATCAGTTTGATAGCCAAATGAAATTAAATGGAATTTTTCATAATAGCATTTCTTGCTTAAATATTTATTTGCGATGTCTGTCATAAGTTTTTTTCACTTCAATTTATTTTACAAGAATTCTAAAAATACGTAATAAAGGAAACCATTAAAGAACATCCTTTATAAACTAACTATTTATGTAAGAAAAGTTTTAAAATTATCTTAAGACTTTACAAGACTTTCAAATTTCTAGTGTAACTATTTACATCTCAAAATCGCATTTGCAGGTTTTATTTTAAAATGGTAATGATACTTCTGGTATTAAAAAAACATAATTCTTGTTAATAAAACCAGAATACACGGTATTTAAACCATTCATTTAGTAATTTTTCCATTCACATGGTGACGGTTTACCAGAATTCTCATTTTCAAATTTATTATTTTTATACCTCACGTTTAGTGTAAATAATATAAAACAGAAAGGTAAATTTAACCGAATGAATGGTTTTTACGCCATGCTCTAAGTTATCATGATAAAACCACCAACTTATATCCCATTTACCTAATTTTGTCACACATTATAAGTCCATATTATATTATTAATTTCACCAAAATCATTTCAAAAGAGCCGAGGTGCTCCCATAGAACCAAAAGAATGGTTAATTTTGCCCTATCCTGGTAATTTTGACCGTAATTCTTTTTTCAATGCACAATTTCGGTATTGGCAAAAAGATATTTGAATGAATTGTGCTGTTATCTAGGGAAAATTCCGAAAACTCGACAAAAAAAATTATATAGAAGCTATATTAAAGAACATTTTGGTCCAAAAATGTCCCTTTTGGGTAGAGTATGGCTCACTACTATACCTGAAGAGCGTTAATTATAATATTTTTAACTGGCAAATGCAAACATAATGTTTCCCTTTGCTTTAACTTTAGACAAACAGCTTTAATGACAATTTATTATAAGAAACACCAAATGCTTTACTTTAACATTTTGTATGACATAGTTTATGATAGAACCAAAATGTAAAGTAGCTTACGTCACTTTTTTAAAAAGTGTGGTATGTCATTAATACACAGTAAAAAACTTAAAGATACATATTTTTTAAAAAAATACACATTAAGGAATCTTATTCATCATAAGTTTCGTCCTATCACGGAGCCGAAAAATAGAGAAACTTAGTCACATTTTTAAAAAGCATGGCTATAGCTCTATTACCCCAAGCCCATCAATTAAAATTTATATTAATATGAAATATAAATATAACCTTTCCTTCTGCTTTAACATTAGACAGTAACGTTTTTGACGGTAATATACTTAAACAAATATACATTAAGATATAACTTAAACTTTTTTTAAACTTCGTCATATCAAGGAACCAAAAATAAAAACAAAAACCATATAATATCACTTTTGCAAAAAGTGTGGCATGTTTCTATATTGCCAAAGCCCTACAATCGTAATACTTTTCTATTGGAAAATATTACTTTAACGTTTTCTTTTGCTTTAACATTAGACAGCAATAACCAATCAATAACAAGTTGGTTCTTAAACCATTGCACACTAAGGTTTAACTTAAACATTTTGAAAGCTTTGCTATACCTTAGAATCGAAAAGTAAACCATCGAAGCATATCAGCACTTTAATTAGTTAAACATGGTCTAAAACGTAATTCATTCTCTGACGTATCACGTTGATTCCCGACGGCTGGGGCATTTAATTAATTGACCCTTCTCCCTCCTCAATTCCATCCCACTCTCCCCTTCCCTACATACGACAATAGATGACTTGGATTGAACGAGGTTCCGATGAGCTGCAAATTAAAGCAGTCATTTCCCATGTGAAAATCTCAAATCTCCCTGAATATTATCAATGAATTTTGAAACTGCATGTAATTAGCATGCTGTAAGCAATTTTCCGAATAGACATTATCAACGTAAGTCAACTCATAAAACGAAAATTTTTCAAAACAATATTTTTGCTTTATTTCAAAATAAAATAAAAAATGAGAAATGAGGGAGACAAAAAATCAAAAGAATTAAAAATTAATAAATAAATTATAATTGTGGAAAATTAGTAAATATACAATATTATTGAAAATTTTTTAATATTATTAAAGAATAGCAAGCTTACAAAATTGGTCATATGAGGTTTCGATGAGCTAGAAATTGAAGCAGTCCTTTCGCATATGAAAATCTCTAATCTCTTTGAATATTATTAATGAGTTTTGAAACTGCATGTAATTAGCAAGTTGTAAGCAATTTTCCGAATTAGCATTATCTATATGCGTCAATTTATTAAACGAAAAATTTTCAAAAACATTTTGTTTTGCAAATAAAAAATATGAAATAAGACACCTTTGAAAGAAAAAACGCAAACGGTAAAAGTTATTAAATAAACTATAAGTGACCAAAATTAGTAAATATACAATATTATAGGAAATAACTAAACATGCAATTAAAGACTTGGAGTGAAGTAGGTCATTAACAGTAAATTAACAGTCATTTCACTCGTAAAAATTTCAAATCACCATGAATTTTATCAGTGAATTTTGAAATTGCATATAATTACCACGCTGTAAGCAATTTTCCAAATAGATATTATGAAAATGTTTCAACTTATAGAATAAAAAATTTTCAAAAAATATTTTCTGTTTTATTTAAGAATAAAAAAATATTAAACATGGCATGATTCAAAGAAAAAAACGCGAGATTTAAAATTCAAGAAATAAATTAGTAAAAATTAAAGATACAGTAGCATAAAAAAAAATCTTGAATATAAATTGTTTGTTTTGGATTCACTGAGTTAGAAATTAACAGTGAGTATAATGACAATGAGGGAGAAATTAACAGTGAGTGCAGTGATTCCAATGTGAAAATTTTAAACCATCCTGATTATTTTGAATGAGTTTTGAAACTGCATGTAATTAGCACGCTGTAAGCAATTTCCCAAATCGACATTATTCATATGCTTCAACTATTGAAACAAAAGAAAAAAATATTAAAACCATTAATTCTGTTTTATTTAAAAATATAAAAAATAAAATTAACGGGACACTTTCAAAGAAAAAAGCCTGAGAATTGTGAATTAACTAAGAAACAATAAATTAATAAAAATTTAAAAATATTCGTCGTTATGAAGAATTTGTAATCATATAATAGATTACTTGGACTAGGTGAGATAGAAATAAAAGCAGTCATTTTCCGTGTGAAAATCATTCAAATCATTCTGAATATTATTCAAATCATTCTGAATATTCTCAAATCATTCTGAAAATTATTAATAAATTTTGAAACTGGACGTAATAGGTAAGCCGTAATCAATTTACAGAATAAGCATAATCTACGTACGTCAACATAAGAAACAACAATTTTTCAAAAACAATTTTTGTGTTTTATTTTTAATTACGTTTGTTTTATTTATTTAAAATATTAGCTAAAATACGATAGAAAGAAAAAAGCGCGAGAAATAAAAATTACTAAACTATGTATTATTAAAAACTGCTGCGCACAATACTCATGTAATAGGCGAGTGGCAAACAGTTTGCCAAATATTCACTACTTGTAAACTTCAAAATATGAAAGAAGAAACTTTCAGAAAATGCTTTTGTTTTTTTTAAAGAATGAAATATTATGGAGAGGCACGATTCCTTAAAAAAATGGGGGGGGGGGATTAAAACTTATTAAATAAACTGAGTAATATTTGTTCCAACGAAACTGTCTGAATTTAAAAAAAAAAAAAGTTCAAGTAATAATTTTATCATTTTACATTTTCTTTTTTTTTTTTTTTTTTCAAATTGGCAGCTATTTGTAAGGGATTTCCTAAATTTTTAGTTACATACAAAGCGTACCGTTATCACTACCTATATTTTTAGAATATTTGTTAAAACTGGAGAAAAATCTATACGCATTAAGGGTCGCCAGTTAAAATTGATTAATGAAAAAAACTTATCGAAATTTTATAAAAAATTTTATTAAAAAGGTGATAAGTAAAAACACTATCAAATTTCATCCGGTAATCAAATTGTTTTGATATTTTTGAAACCCTATATTCCGCATTAGTAACTCGACAAATTTTTCCTCTCTTTAAATTTAATTTGTGAGTAAAAAAAAATTTCAAAAGAGTATATTATCTTTATAATAATTTTGAAAAATACAAAAATATATATTAAAAATGTAGAACATATATGATTCTTAAAAACAGTGTTTACAGATTAACTTGATTCAAAAAATTTGGTTAAAGCTCACGTATATCATAAATTTAAAGTTTTAACAACAATCAAGCAAATAAAGTTTGAAAATGAAATAAACGATATAACATACCATTTAAAAATAATACGTTTTATTTATAATAATAATGATTTTAAATTAGTGTAAACAAAGAAAATTAAGTATAAAAACTCATTTCATTGCATTAACCGCACTGGGTTTTCGCAAAATAAAAATAAAAAAAACTGCGCTTGTAAATCACATAAATGCTGAATGGCTCACAGTTAATTCTTGTTGTAAAAGTTGAAAACAAAATTGAGACGTATTTCGTTTCAGCCCTCTTGCAAAGGATTTTTTTTCTCTAAAAAAAAGGCTAATGAGTCAAACTCACATTTTCATGGATGTAAGTAATATTTTTAAAAAAGCCTTTTTCTTATGAATATTTCTAGGAAGATATCTTGAAATAACCAAGGCTACGATGAAAATGCGGGTAAAGGAACGATGTTACATGGAATCAAATTTTTAAGCCAAAAAAAAAATAATAATAATTTTTAATTGCATTAATTTTTTTCCACAATAAGGGCTTCATAATTTCACTAAATACCTAATTAACAAGTTGCATAATTTGTGCAAATATTTTAATTTAAAAGAACATTCAAAACTACATGAGAGAAATGTGTCCTCTTATTTTGAAATAATCGTTTTAAAAAATAATGAAGAAAAAGTTTTTTTTAAATTTTTTTTTTAAAAACTCATTGTGCATTTTTTTTAAAATTAAAGCATAGTTAGCATACTTATATGCAATTATATATTTGTACGTACATATATGCTATTATATGCTAGTTTGTACATACATTTGATTATATGTTTATTAATGCATATATGCGATTATGTAATTCACATACAAAACTCTATAGAATAATTAAAGAAACGGAGTTTAACGATGACATTTGTGAGTCAATTATGACTACTTTTTCATCAACCTAACAATTTTACACATTTGATGCGTCATTCTTCTTTTCACATTTATTATCTACTTAAATAAAGTGGAAATTATATGGAAATAAAATTTATTTTTATTTTACTATAAGAAAACAAAGAAATTTTTCTGTAAGAATTTATCAGAAACATTTAAATTTAAATTATTTCAAAAACATATAAATCAAGATGGGTTGTTCTCATTTTTCCTATTCTAAAAGCAGTTTTGGTAGCAAAGCGATTTCACAAAATTATGAAAATATAAGCTATTCTAGAGAAAAATATTGCTCAACTTATTTGCGATGAAAGTTTTTTTAAAGGCTATCGATTTCAAATTAAAATGTAAAATTTATTCAGTTTTACACTTGAAGTAATGAATTTACTATTTTTATAAAAAGAAAACATTCGGCTGTAAAACACATGTGAAATGTTCGGCTGTAAATAATTTTCAACTAAAATTATTGAGTTACATTTTAATAAGAAATATTTAAAACCTAATAAATGTTTTAAATTGGGTAAAAAAAATTTGATTTCTTCCAAATTGGTAAAATCGGAGGAAATCAACTGAAATATAATACATAAAAGAAAGTTTTTTAGAAAGAATGTAAACTGTAAACGAATTTAATTCAATCATTTAATAAAAATGTAAATCCAAGTAAAAACTTTAAGAAAAATATCTAGCATTATAATTTAAGTCTAATTATTGGTTTTTAAGGGTTAATATTTTTCATTGCTTAAACATCTTGTTTTAAAACCTTGAAATTCAAACAACTTTGAGGTAAAATGTTGAGTTTAGAAATTCTAAGTTAATTAAAATGAACTTTGTAACTTAGAATCTAACAATTTTTAGCTTAGAAATTAATATAAAAAAATCTATATAAATTTAATAACATATATTATTTAGTTAATTAATCAATGGACTAAATTAAAAGAACAAAGAAAAAGCAGAGAATAAAACCAAAATAAATTTTAAAAATTCAAAATGAATAAAAAAAATCTTATTGGGTAATTCTAATAAAAACTAATGAATCAGTACCAAATTATGCAAAAATTTTCATAATTTTCTCGAGTATAAAGTAAGTGACACAATCCAGTCAGAATATACGCAAGTATATTCAACTGAATACTCAAACTAATGTTGTTTTGAGTACTCAAATACAGTTTGAAACTTCTCTGTAACTAACTTGATTTTTTAAGCAAAATTTAAAAGATTTTTGGAAATTGAATAATAATAAAAAAAAAAATACTTTATGTTTCAACAACGCTATTATATATCAAATTTTACAAAATCATGACTATTCAAAAAGGCTATTACATGACAAATTTTACGAAATAAAAACAAAATTAGCATTTTTTCTAGTCATGTATTTTTATAATTTTTAATTATATATTACATATTAATAGCTAAATATTTGTGTTCTACATTTTTCTCTAACTATGAACTTCGTATAAAATTATACTGATATTATTTTTTATATACTCTCAAACATGATGCTTTAACATGGAGTCATGAGTCATAATAAAGTACCTTGTACTTTTATATTATGTAAATTTGTTGCAACTCAAAAAAGTTGTATTGAATCAGACTTTCAATTAAGCTGAACCATGAAACCGCGTAATTAAGTTCAACATGGGGAAATAACAGTACTATACTGTAATGGAATTTCTGGTGTAAAAAACAAACAATAATTCTGATTTATAAAACCAAAATATACTGCATTTAATCATTCTATTGGTAGTTTTACCGTTCATTTGGAAAAGGTTTACCGGTATATCTTTTTTTTTCTTTTAAATTATGGTTCTTATTACAATACATTTTGTTAAAAATACAAATCTGAAAAGTAAATTTCATTGAATGAATGGTTTTTATGACATACTTTAAGGTATCTTGAAAAAATTACCAAATATTACCTCATTACCAAATTTTATGAAACATTTTAAAACCATATTTTATTGTAAATTTTACCAAAATTATTACCAAAGCACTGAGGTAAAAATTACCCAGCTCTTTGGTGTTCTCATAGAGCCAGAAACAATGTAAATTTTACCATATTCTGGTAATTTAAAAAAAAAAAAAAATTCTCAGTGAAAGGTAACAGCAAATTTTCATTGAAATCCTGGTTTTTAGGAAGAAGCGAAGATGTTCTTATTAAAAAAATTCGTTTGTTAATTTATCTGTAAAATAATTATCAATCATCACATATAAATTATCAGTAAAATAATTAAACACTTAAATTAATATTAAATTTAATAATTATTTTCCACCTTTCCTTTCTTTTTCAACTCAAACGTCGAAACTCAACTTAACCGTTCAAAATAAATCTGAACTCTCCACCTCATTTCTAACTCAAAAGTCGGAAATTAAGTTCTATAAGATAAAAAACATGAATAATAATTAAAACAGTTAGGAACTCAATGCATACAAAACTATATTACATATGATAGGTGATCTAAAATTCCAGCTTAACTTAAATTCAAGCTCAAATAAGTTTTATAAATTAATTCACTTTATTATTACGATAGTTTTCCCTTGTCACTTTTTTTCTTAACTCAAAAATCAAAAATTACATTTTTAAAATAACATAAATATTTATCTATGAGCTAACCAAAAACTTAAATGATAAATAAGTCAAATTATTTTAAGCTTTAATGTATATAAAACTACATTGCGCATTAGAAGCAGACGAAAATTGATCCCTAAGCATTTATTAAATGACCACCCCTACTGCTTCTGCCTCAACTTAGAGATCTTCTCTTTGTCGAACCACTCGTTATTTCAAAGTAAAAAGGATAAAATGAAATTCCCCAGTCACTCACCTGCAGCCTGAGTTGTTTCGGGAAAAGTTTTCACTTTCAACCCATCAACGTTTGCACCCGCTCAAAAGCTGGAAGTCCCCCCGAACTTCCAAAGCTAGATTTAAAACTCCGCCTCCCATTCGGCACCCTATAAGAGAAGTAAAATTTGCCCCTCCCACAAAATACTGTACCGCCCAACCCCTTCACATTCCAACATACCGCGGCCTTCAAATGGATATCCGGTCGTAATTCAGTACGCCAGGAATTCTTAGGAGATATATTCCCTGGAGCACTAAGTTTCACACAAGCATTCCCAAAGAAACAAAGTTCTGAAAAGTCTTCAGTGCAATTATTGCTTGCGGCATTCTGTTAAAACAAAGAATAATTCCAAACCTGATCACGTAAAGACTAAAAGTGTGAATTGATGAATGTTTTAAATCTAAAAATTTGAATTTTGGAAAGCAATTTATTGCAGTTAAATTAAATGGCATATTTAGTTTGCCAGAATTTTAAAAGTGACATGAAAGCTACATTAATAAACAAAACATGTTCCTTTCTTCGACGAGTGTGAATATGTAATAAGGTTTATAATTTTTTTTCTGTTTGAATACAAAAAATACTGAATAAAAGGAAATACTACTTTTTGCTAAAATGCTGTCAATTAGTAATGGACTTACAAAATAAAGTAAGTTAAGCATCGATTCATGAATGTCTATGTCATCTTCAAGTAACTTTTTAAACCTTTCATAGCTTTACTTATAATTACTTCATCTTAATAAGAAAAACAACTTCTACACATATTCTTACATATGAAAATAACGTTAATTGAACTGATTAAAGAAAAGTTGATTGAAAGTTCTACATCGTAGTATGCGTAAGTACAAAGAAAAACCTTCTATCTTAAAACCAAAACAGCTTAACTACAACTTGTCATTTGCAGGATTTTAATTTTCACCAGTTTTTTGCTTGGAGATATAACAATCTTAAAATAGTAAACAAAATGCTAGAATTTACTCCTTCAACAACATCGACTAGTGCTAGTTCCATGCTTTCAATGCTCAATCTTAATATGGAAGCAGTGTCTCGACAGAATTTCTTACTTGGTACAAGTCCTCCCTTAGCTGCTCTTCATACAATGGCTGAAATAAAAGCATCAGCTCTTGCACCTTATGGTGGACCAACAACTCATCAATCGATCATGAAAACAAGCTGTATCACCCCTGTGTCATCAGCCACACCTCATGGGATTAATGACATTCTTAGCCGACCGACTATGACATCACCACCAACTTTAGGAACATTAGGTGCGGCACTTCCAAAGATTAGTCTTGGTGTAGGACCTGGCATGTATTTTGCACCAACAAATCCTAGTTTACATAAATTGGGAGATATACCTGGAAGACCATCACATGTTTACTGGCCAACAGTTAATTCTTTATGGAGGGATCGCTTAGCTGCCCCTCAAGGTAAGCTCACAATTTTCTCTTTCTCACAATAATAAAACACTAAAATAAGAGCAGAGAACAGTTTCAATTAAGTACTACCTCAAAGTGAGTAATTGATAATGTTTTTATAAACACTTTCGCCGAATAGTATTCAAAATAACTTTTTTCGTTTTAATTATGGGATATGCGTACAAGGGAGAAGAAAGGAAGCATAGAGAAAATTTTAAGGTGATTGAGAATGAAGTTCTGTAAAACATTCCGGATCAAATTACGGTAATTACTTCAGCATTATTTTATTCGCACCCTCAATACATTGTAAATGTTACTATTCTAAATTGATTAGCAAATGGCTTATGTAGCTTATGCATATTAGTTAAGATTTGTCTAAGAAATGTAAAAATGTAAAATTTTCAAAAAATTCCAGATACCGGAGCAAATAGGAATTGAGACAATTGGTCTCAAGATTCGTCTTACGCTACAAATGACTTATAGGGATACAACCTTTGAATAGGTCAGTTTTTTAACACTTTAATTTAGAATTAATGCCAAAAAAAATAATAAAAATAAATTACCATTTATAATGATCAAGAATGATGTTTAGTATTAAGAAAATGAATTAAACTCTAATTCACTCTTTCAAATTTTACTTTTAAGAATTTCGCCAATTTGCATTCATACATATCTTGATTCATACCAAGAGCTTTCAATTATGTTGTTACATTGTTTTATTTCATACAGTGTAAATCTTTAAATTAAGATATTAGAAGTTAGTTTGATAGGCAACTTATAACATAAATAACGTTCTCCTACTTTATATTTTTTATTTTATTTATAAATTTATTTTTGTAAATTATTGATAATAATCAATTCTATTAACGTCTAACTCAATGAAAAATAATTTCTGAATTCCAAATAAACATTTTACATAATTAAAAATCTAAATCATGTTTTATAATATTAAACATAAAATCGCGAAAAAGTGAAACAAAAATAAAACTAGTTTTATTCTAATTAGCTAAGAAGTAATTCCTTTCAATTCCTCAATTTTAAAGACGAATTTTAATTAAATAATAAGTACATTTAAAGAAATTTTCACAAATTATTTATCTCATTCCTTACGCAAGGAATCATTGCAATTTGAACTGAGTTATCATATGGTGTTAAACATATAATAAGCATATAAGATTACCGAATACATAGAATATTTAATTGTATAAAAAAAATACTATTTTACATAAATAAGAAAACGCTTATCATTCCATAAAAATAAAATAATATTCAATAACGTATTTTTCGAAGAATTTTTATGCAATCTTTAAAAAAATGTAATTTTTAAAACTCGTTGATTCAAATAAAAGTTTTTATTTAATAAACTCATTTTAAGCCATAAAAGAAGTCATACTGAAGCTGTTAAGTCTCTTTTCCTAAAATAAACACAATTCTTTATAAGCAATTTGTTTAATTGTTTAAATTACTTCAAAACACTTTTAATCCATTATAGCTTTAAAAACTTTTATTTCCAAAGACGGGCACAAAAGACATTTCTAACACCAGAAAACAAATAGCAGAAGAACGAAGAAATAACCCAAACAGTCACAAGCTTTACAGTAGCTTTAAAAACGTAATATCAGAAAAATAACAAATTAGAATATAGATACAATTTGTATTTTGGTGCAATAATTGAGAATATTTTATGCTAAAAAAATGCGTTATTATTTTTGACGCTCATAAATTCTGCATTTTTTATTCATTAATTAATTTACTTATTTATGAAAGAAAAATTTTTTTAAAAAATTTCCTTTTTATATACATCAATAGATTTGCAACATATATATAACCTGTCAAATCTTATGAAAAACTTCAGAATTTCAATAAGAAAAAATATTTTTTAAATGTAGAATCTTTAAGTAATTTTTTTAAAAAAAATTATTTTGTTTTAAAAATCAAAACAGTTCAACAACACGAAAATAGAAATGTGTGTTACTGCTTATTTAGTTGGTATATTGCTAAAAACTAAAAGAAAATGAATGAATTCAAACCTGAGACTACTTACACTATTGAAATTTTCATTGCTTGTAAATATACATGTTTTAAATATTAATAATAAAATCGAACAAATAAATATAATTCATTGCTTGTATTGCTTGTATTCATTGTTTGAATTTTAAGACTTTAACGTTACATGATTTCTAATAGTAATATAGAATGCATGATAAATAAATAGCACTCAGTAAATAATAAATTATAATAAATAATGAAGGAATAAATCATAACGTTTAATATTTTAAACTAATTGAGCGAAGTCATTAAATTTAGAAATAAACTTTAAGAAAAATATTTTTTAAATGAATAAAAACAATAGTAATATACACATAATAATACGGAGAACAAAATTCTGATAAAATTACAGTACTCCATTGTAATGACATTTCTGGTAAAGAAAACCATATTTCTTGTTAATAGAACTAAAATATGGTGTATTTAAACCATTCATATGGCAATTTTTTCAGTCGTATGATAACGATTTACCGGAAATTCCGGTTTTCAAAATTATGGTTCTTATTATCCCATACTTAGAAAACAATACAAAACTGAAAAGTAAGTTTAACTGAATAAATGGTTTTAATGCCATGCTTTAGGGTATCATGATAAAATTATCAAATTTTAACATATTCAATACTCTACTTTTTACCAAATAATACTTTTTACTTTACTTTTTACACATTATAAAACCATATTTTATTGTAACTTTTGCAAAAATCATAACCAAAGTGCTTAGGTAAAAATTACCGAGCTGTTTGGTGTTTCCATAGAGACAGAAACGCGATAATTTTTACCATACACTGGTAATTTTAAACGTAATTCTTTTTTAATGATTTTTTGAATGTACATTGAAATAAAACAATAACCGGCATTAAAAAAATATTATGTAATAAAATTTATAAAATTTGATGTTTCTTTGCAAATATCACAGTAGAAAACGTATTTGAAAACTTGAGTAAACTTAACTTTAATGCTTTCAAACTATATTGCTGTTAACAGCTAACTTTATAACTTTATTTGCAACTACACACTGTCTTCGTAAAAGGCGTCCTGCTTTTGTTTGGGTGTAAAGTCATCTCTAAGCACTCGAAAACAAATTATATGAATTGTATTGTAGCCGACTTCCTGCTATTATATTCCTTCGCTCTATATTGCAAGCATCAATTATCTCTTTGTTGCTTTCGTTAACTATTACAATCTGTTGTTGTTTTTTCTAATGTCGCTTGCTAATACCAGCAACCCTTCTTGCAGAAACCAATTGAATTTAAAGTAGAGGTGCGTTACCTGTTTTTCAGTGATGCAATTCATGGCCAAGAATACGACTTCAATTACGCATACGTCACAGCCCGTTTATAGGGTGGACCCATTCATTCATCCTTTTATTTATCCACAGATCGTAATTTTGACCTGAACCAGAGAGCGATTAATCTCCAATTCAGTACTCTGGGAGGTATTTTTTTGTTTTTCGAGTATGGAGGATTTTGTGATCCAACAGATTTAATATGCTCCAGTCACCATTTACTACACAGGGAGTCATTGGCCCGAAGGGATTGAACTCATGACCTCTTGAGCATGGACCCAATGCCCCAATCGACCAGGCTATCCCGGCCACTGTTACAATCTGCTTGCGTTTATTAATCGTCAAATAAAAATAAATTGATAATTTTTCCCTTTGCTTCCTAATTAAGCATTTGTTTTACGTTTCATTGCAATTATGATTCTTTTTAGAATTTGTACCTCGGATCATATTCAGTTAGTTAAACGGATGCATTCGCTAAAGATGATGCTGCTAAAAAATAAACAGAAAACTAAGATTTCCTCGACAATGATGAAATAAAAATCCTGCGCTTCAAACTTCCCGAAGCTTAAAAATTTATCCTTTTCACCAGATGCTGGGGAATTTTGAGCATGACCATTAATAATGACACGATAAGTGTATTAATTTCATATTGTTAGTCATTGCTAAAAAAATGTATTCATCAAATATAATGTTACAGTGACTTCTAGTGCTTCATAAGAGCGTTTATTGAGGGTTGCAAATTAAATGATATTTCTTTTGAAATACAAATTTTTCTTGTATTTCAATTTTTTTTTTAAATACAATTTATTTTACAAATTAGTTTTTTGAAATACAAATTTGAGTTTTGTGCCCTTAGTCTAACATTAGTTAAACATTCTAAGTACTCAGACCGAGAAAAAACTTGAATACCTGGATTCGGCGAAGAAATCTAAGTACCCAGCACTGAGTAAATTTGATTCATAATCAGTTCAATTTCGTAAATAATCATATATTTTTTAAATGTTAAATTATCAATAAAACTTAACACTTTGGAAACTCGCACTGCTTCTTATTAGTTTATGTTATTTATGATATACAAGGAATTGAAAAACTTTTCAATATTGTTATTAAATATATAAACTTTAAACATAGTAGATAAGAGTAATATCTTTGTTTAGGAAATCAAAGAAATTCTTAAATGTTAATAAAACTTATTTAGAAATAATTATTTCACAAATAAGTATTTATTCAAATGAAAATCTCACAAGAAATCTTTTTATAAATACATTAACTGAAAATAAAAAAAGAATTAAAAAGAAAATATTGAAATGATAGAATCGACAAGAGAACATTTAATTTCGATAAATTTTTTTTTAAATGTGTAAATAAACAATAAAATCTTTGCACTTACTCCTGTGCTCTTAATCTTTACTACTTATGCCTCATTTTCAATTGAAAAATTTCAGACAAAAGTGTCTTAGAAAAATCTACCTACATATTGTATTTAATTGAGGCAATTATTATCATGTAGTTTTTATTTTCTTTTTCCTTGAATTGAGTTATAAAATCACGCTTACTGTTCGTTGAAATTTTTATAATCTGTAGATAGATAAAATTAAGTACCTTTTTTTTTTTGCAGTTATACAAATACTTAATCTTGCCATTTTCAGGTAAGAGGATTTCAACCCTGAAACTAGTTTTGTTCCTACAAATTTTTTAAGGACATTTTCAGTCTATTTGTTATCGAAATGTGCAGGTTTAAAAACGATATATATAAGAGCTGATCACGTAAATGCTGTGAAAAACTTCTAGTGGAGTTAGAACATATCATCAGGATTAAAATCCCATCGGAACCCATGTCCGGAAATGTCAACATACGCGGCTAGGCTTCCGTGTTTCTTCGTGTGCTTCCGAAAAATAGCATTTAAAAAAATTCGTAAATTGGAAAGAGAAACCGTCTGCAGATTTGAAATGAGCTATACAAGAGAATCTAATATCTGCAGAAAAATGTCAAGAAACAGGAAAAAAATATGTTCCGCAACATAATTTAATTAACTCAACAAATTCTATTAAAGAGTAACAAGCCTATATAATTATCAAAAAAAATATAATTATCAAAAAATCATATATAAAATTTCATTTTCTCTTAAAAAGAAAAAAAAAAACGCTCCTCGTAGTTACTGACTCAATAAATTCTATTTCCATTGATTTGCGTTAGAGTTCCGGTAACTATCGAAAGAATACGTAGTTTTCCTCCTCGTGTAACGTCAAAGCGAGTTCTTTTAAATGAAACATATCTTCACGTAAAATGCGCAAAAGCGAAAACTTTGTCAGAAAATTCAAAAAAAACTTTCATTAGATCACAAATTGCACTGTGTGATTTCATTTGCACCTCCTAAATAAAATTCATCAGACTTTAATTGAAAAACACTTAATTATATGACTAAAATAAATTTTCGCGACAAAATCTGTAATAGGAAAAACACTAAACTATACTATCGATATTTTAAAACATAACACAATGTAAATTTTCTGCAGCCTTAATAAAGTGTTTAACTGAACCATGTTTCAGTTTAAGCTAAACCATAGTATCAAGATTAAGCACCGAATCGCGTTGAAGCAGCTTTGCGCGATATTATGGTTCGATATACTCCATAATTTCTTGCAATGATGTAGCCTTAATCATTAAATTTTAAAAATCGAAATGAAATTACATCGAATAAAATTACCGTACTGTATATATATGATATTTGTAGAAAAAAGAAAAATAATTAAATAAAATTGAAAAAAAAAAAAACACAATTCTTGTTAAGGAAACAATATTTTAACTACTTATTTAGTAATTTTTCGATTCATATGGTAACAGTTTACCAGTAATTCTAATTTTCAAAATTATAGTTCCTATTACAACAATATACAGTAAAAAATAGAATGTAAATAACAGAATAAAAGGTTTTTATGCAATACTCTAAGGTATGATAAAATCACTAAATATTACCACATTTACCAAATTTTGTCACATGCTCTAAAGCCATATTATATATATATATATATATATATATATAAAGTATTTTCCTTAATCAACTAAAACAATTATGACAATCTATAATAGCACTACCTAAGGTTTAAGTTTAAGAAGTTCTTAAATCTTGTATCAATTACAAATCTTTTGCATTATGCATTGATACATTTAAAAAGACAACATATTTTGCATTGACACAAAGGAATTTTGAATTGTTATAAAAATAAACATTTTTAGTTTTGCAGAGTGAAAAGTATTCACAATGGTATTTAACCCTAAATAGTAATTGTAATGTCATTCAAAAAAATTTTTGAGTCATTGACATGTTACGCGAAAGAAAATTAAAAATAAGAAGCTATATTTTTTTTATGGTCATATTTTAAAATGTTATTAATATTTTTAGATTTAGTTTCTTGAAACTATAAATCTAACGTCATATGTGATTTGCATAATCATTGGTTATAATACCTTGGTACAATAGGTTATAAACGGTTTAAATTTCAAAAAATTGAATATTTAGTACCAATTAGATTAAGCAAAGAATGTATGCAAAAAAGGTAAGTTAGTCATTTTTCATTCAGTCAAGGATCTAACAATAGGGAATTGAAAAAGGTATTTATAAAGTTATTATATAATTGCATTGTTTGTTGCCAATGTTGTAATAAACTATTAAGATAAAAATGCATATAGTTTAATAATTATATTTTAATAATATAATTTAATAATTTTATAATTTAATACAAAAAGGAAGTTTTGTAGCTAATGAATAAAGGAATATTAATGTAGCTTACGATTACGCACTATCATTTATAATAATGTAATTTTTTAAAAAAAATTCTGTAGATTTATAAGCAAGCAAAACTAATCTTCGATTTGAAAAATGAGTTAGGCAAGATAAACTGTTTGTATAAATGCAACAAAAATTTGTTTCCATTCTGATCAAGAAAAAAAAATCAATGTGTTTGAAATAAATTAATTACAAATATATGTAATGTGTAGCATATATGTATTATAATCAGCTAAGTATGAAATCCAAGAAATATTACATACTTTTCCTAGAAATTGTATATAATACCTAGTCATTCTATAGATAATAAGTGCTATTTAGTCAAAGAATGAAAAATGATCCTGGCTATTGTATAAATAAGGCTATTGTATAAATTATGTGTATTCCAAAAAATACATGTTTTGTTAAAACAAAAATAATCAGAGTCCCATTAAAAAAATTTATTCAAAATACATAACGAGGAATTAAACATGTACAAAACAAAATTTATGTCTTTCTTGGTAAGGGAAATAAACTTTTCATATAAAAAATTATAAATTGAAATTAACCTACTTGTTGTAACATGGTAGCCGTGAATGACATTTTGAATCACTTCATTACATTCGAAACCAATCGGTGTTGCATTTCATTCTTTGCCAGTTTCTGATTTGGCATTCCATGTGAAATATGAATCGCTTCATACATTGTCAGCTAGTTTCAAGCATTATATATAATGCCAAGGAATGCCTATGTGAAATATGAATAGTTTCATACATTATCAGATAGTTTTAGGCATTATATACAATGCATAGGCATTCTATAGAATGCCGAATTTCAAACTTTACCGGTAAGACAATACAATACAAAATACGAAAAGAATCTAATTTCCAGTTTTGAATTATATCTGTTCACGCGTCTGAATACCTATCTAGACCAATAAGGTTATATTTCCTACGTTTTTCTTACGATGAAGCGAATGAAATCAAAACTAAGTCGATAAGACAAATATTTCAAAAGTTAAAGCTTTTATGCATAAAAATTAAAGTTTTTTACTTATACTTATCAACACCTCTGATTTTGCTACATACATTAGTGAAGCAATAGATCTTATGTTCTATTTTGCACTAAAACATATAGAATCAAAGCAAAGTCGATAGGACTAATATTTGAGAAATTTCAAAGGTTACATGATTAAAAAATACAATTTTTGTACTTATACACAGTTTTGCGTCTGATATTGATATCTTAACAGGTGATGCGTTCATTAAGAAGAAAAGGATGATCCAAACTAGTATAATATGGTAAAAATTACCATGTTTCTAGCACAATAGGAACACCAAAAAGCATGAAAATTTTTTCCGAAGTGTAATTTTTTAATTATTTTTTCTAAAACTTACAACAAAATATTGTTTTATAATATGTGTTAAAACTTGGTAAATTTGGTAAAATTTGGAAATTTTATCATGATACCTTAGATCATGGCATAAAAACTATTTATTCGGTTGAATTTACTTTTCACTTTTGTATTTTTGCTAAATGTGTCGCTATAATTTTGAAAAATGGAATTCCCAGCAAACTGTTATAATGTGAACGGAAACCATGAATGATTCAAGCGCTGTACATTTTAGTTTTATTACCAGAATCGTGCTCTTTTTTTTTTTACCAGAAACTACTTTAACATACAGTACGGTAATTTCACCAGATTTTTTCTTTCCGCATTATTTCTTATGTTTTACTTTTTACAGGCTAAATTCCATAAAATCAAAAGTAATCGATAGAATTTATGGCTTTATGAGTTATGAAGGGTTTGTGCGTAAATATTATATTATTGTCAAAAATTATATTACTTGAAACACTCATAACTTCTAAACTCTTAAGTTTTATTGACTTAGTTTTGATCTCATTCGAATTAACCCAAAAATATCTTTGCTTGTTAATATAAGTTAAGATACTCGAGGTTTAAATAGGTATAAATACAAAAATGTACTATTTAAAGATGAAAAATTTTAATAAATTTTAAACTGTAAAAGCTTTATTGACTTAATTTTGGTTTAATCGGTTGAACTTAAACACATACATAAAAGATATTGAGTAACTTAGGAGTTTTTAGGTGTTTAAACCGGTTTGATCAAAAATTTTACTCTTTCAGACATCATGCATACTAAAACTGTCTGAACTATCAGTACTATCAATTTAATTTGTGTATCATTTTAGCATTTTATTTAACATGAAAAATATATATAGGAGACAATGTCTCACTTGTGATATAATGACTCAATATATATATATATATATATATATATATATATATATATATATATATATATATATATATATATATATATATATATATATATATATACATAACAGACAATGTCATATAGTGAATTTTTAAGTTTTACCTGTTTTTGCCATCTGTTTTCAATAAATTCAAGATGGCGACTAAAGCTCACCTCGAGAGAAGAGGCAAACTTCTATTCATAATGTAGGAGTAAAACAATTATGGTGCAATTACCATACTGTATAGTAGTGAGATTTCAGGAAAAAAAAAGAACATAATTCTGGTAAATAAAACCAAAATATACGGTACTTAAACCATTCATTTGGTAATTTTTCCGTTCATATAGTAACGATTTACTGGAAATTCTGGTTTTCAAAATTATAGTTCTTATTTCACAAATTCATTAAAAAAATATGAAACTAAAAAGTAAATTTAACCTAATAAATGGTTTTTATGCCAAAGTCAATGGTATGATGATAAAAATACCACATTTTATCACTTATTATGAAACTATATTTTATTGTAAATTTTACCAAACTTATTATCACAGCGTTTCGGTAAAAATTTCCGTATTCTTTGGTGTTCCCATGAGGTCAGAAATATAGTAATTATAACATATTCTGGTAATTTTAAATATATGTTTTTTCCCAATGTAGAAAATCAAAACTTAAATGATAAAAATGCTACAGTAAACACTCTGGTGTTACGAACAAGAAGTAAAACTTTTATCTTAATCTATAATTTTACTTGCTTGCGATTTTAATTTAAAAGCTATTGTAAAGCATTGATTTTAAATGTGTATTTTTGACTGTAGTTACTTCGATTAATGGGAGAACTGGGCACAAGTATGACATTATTCCTCACTTAACAGCGGTTGAAGAAACTACACTTATTCTCTTTTTTATTTCATTTAATACTCGCTTACAATTAGTGAATTTGCACTAATCTAATTTTTGAACCAAATCTCACAACTGCTATAAAAGTATTCTTGACTGCTAATGTTTTATTAAACTATGCAATGTTTTTTTTTTTTATTTATTTAGAACTAGTGACAACTAAATGTGCATTATATCGCCTATTTAAATTCAACATTGAAGCGGCAAAGTAGAGTAGTTCTGAAAATAACCGCTGGTCACTTGCCCTATGGTTTAAAGCATTTAAGGATCAATGCAGAAAGACTCTGAAAAATAGAAATTTTATTAAAATATCCGTTCAAAAGTTTGATTCATCAAATTGTGTTATAAAAATCAGGTGGATGGAAATGTTCACATATTTTAAAGTTATAGATAAATGAATAGATAAAATGTAGATAAATTTTGCCTTCGCGGAGGTCTTTTTGATAAAACTAAACTGAATTTGCGTTACAATGAGATGAAAACCACAAAAACCTCCAGAGTTTAGTCTGACGGCAAGGGGACTTGAACCCATGATCCGTCTATCACTGAGGATTCCTTACATCAACAGTGTTTGGTGCGAGTCAATTGCGGAATTCGTATCAACCAGCTATCGCTGGGATTCGAACCCGGTTCGTTTCATTGGGAGGCGAACGCTCTATCCCTTGAGCAACCACGGCTCAGACTTATTAGGTTTGGGAAAAAGTGGCTACTAACTGATAATTTAAATTTTGAGGTCTATGAAAGAGGGTTATCACAGCAAAACAAAAGTTGTCCATTGATTTTACAGCCTTTTAAGCATTCAGATTTTTTTTAGAAATTTCTATTCGTATTAATCTAATTACATAACTGTCAAATGAGAATAACTAAATCGTTACTAATTGTTCATACTAATATCTTCTATCGATATCGATAAGCTAAAACAATTCGATCATTAATGTCGATACTCTAAAGTATCGATTTTTTATTACGATAATATTGGTTATATCATTCTTTTTATTCTGTTATTTTCGACGCTTATTTTCGATCCATCTTTCCATACTATGTTGCGTGTTTCCCTTTAAAAAAATTTTCCTATGTTAACATTAAATACGTGATATTTTAATTAGTTGCTTTTAAGTATAAAATATTTCATTAGGAAAAGATAATGAATATTGCTTAAACCGTAATATTGGCTAAATGATTAGTACAATTAATTCCAAAAAAATTAACTTTGTTACAATTAACAATAAAAATCGTTTACTATCCTTATATAGGACAACAGTTAATCTCTTATTTTAGACATTAATTTTGATACTAATTCCATTGAAACTCAAAAATTACTGTTCTTCTCAAAAATTAGTGTTCTTTATTATATTCGTGAATTCACACAAACTATTATAATTTCCTCAATATATTTTTTTTAACTACTTGTCTATAATAAAGCCAAACCAATGAACACACTAGGGGTCTTCAGCAAATAATTCATTAGATTTCGATTGGGTTTTTGCTTCTTCATTGCTTAAAAGTTCGTTTATATAATGTGTATAATATATTGAAGAAATTTAAGAATATGAATTAAGAGTAACTTCTGCTGAATACTCTATGAATGATTCAATTCAATATAACTTTAATGAATATTTCAGAATTTTTTTTAATAAAATTGGCTATTTGATATTTAAAATGCATGCTTAAAATAAAGCTATCCAAAATGACTCTCGGTAATAGAGCTGAATCTATTTTTACAGATTTTTGGGTTAGAAAATAATATGTAAAATTTATTTTGAGAATTTCGAAGTAAATATCAAGTTATAAATCATTCAAAACTTCAGTTTTTTTTTTTATTTAAATATGTCACCAAGTCTTTTATTCGTCCCACGGTCGAATCGGTATGATGGCTATAAAGGATTGCTTTAATTAAGATTTTTTTAATTTTAATCAAAAGCTTCATTATTTAGGATCCAATTTTTTTAATCTTAATCAGAAGTTTTATTATTTAGGATTCAAATGATTCAATTTTATAACTAGAAAAAAAATTTATCTTTTGAGTACTAGTCCAATACTCTTATATGATTCCGAATTTTACAAGCATTTTTTTTTCTATATAGAATAACGAGAAATCATTTAGAATCTATATTTGAATTCATATTTCATTATTGCACATTTACGAATGTCAAAAGAGATTCTTCCTACTGTATTCGTTATTACTCATTTGGTAAATTTTCTGTGATTTGTTTTAAAAAAAAAAAATTCCATAAATTTATATTCTCAAACATTTAGTATAGCAGATCCAAAATGAAATTGACAAAACATTTTATATATATCTTAACCAGAAGGAATAATTTTGTAAAAAAAAAAAAAAAAAAAAAAAATACTGCCTGATTTCTATTCAGTGACACTTCGGGTGCCTTGCTTGTTAAATTCTATTATATTTTTAATTTGAGCCTGAAAATTTTAATTTTTTGTCTTGTGAATGGATTAGCTCCTGTTTTGCTCAGATAAGATCATCATTACAATTTATTAAATTTAAACAAAGACATAATTGAATCAAAGTAAATAAATATCCATCATTGGTTTAAGAATTTTCCATAAAATTAAAGAATATTATATGAAAGTTACAAATTTAATAAAGAATATATGCCAAGAAACCCTAATTTCACATAATTTTTATAGTTATTAAGGTGCCCTTTAAGAAGGAATTTTGCAGAAAATTATATGAAGTTTTGTTGTTGTCGTAAGCCATGAAGTCGAAGGGTGCGATTGTTCTTGTTTTCCAGTGGCGCCCTCTATGGCCAAGAATTCGACTTCTGCCGCACTCATTCTTCACACCCATTTATATCCATTCGTACATTCATTCATTCGTCCACAGATCGTAATTTTGACCTGAAACAGAGAACGATTCATTTCCAATGCAGTACCCCCAGAGGTTTAATTTGTTTTGGGAAATTGGTGGAATTTGTGACCCGACAGATTTTAACGGGGACCAGTCACAATTTACTACACAGGGAGTCTTCAGCCGGCTGGAATCGAACTCCTGTTCTCACGAACGCGAATCCAGCGCCCTACCAAACCAGGCTATCCCGGCCCTAAAATGAACTTTTAAGTCATATTATTGAAATACTGAAATATACTTTTTTTGGTGAGTTTTAAAATTTCTTTCTCTTTCAGTATCCGCCCAAACATGTACGGATAAAGACGGGAAGAAAAAGCACACTAGACCTACATTCTCTGGGCACCAAATTTATGTCTTAGAGAAGACCTTTGAACAAACAAAATACCTAGCTGGACCAGAAAGAGCTAAATTAGCATATGCTTTAGGAATGTCGGAAAGTCAAGTAAAAGTAAGATTAATTTTATTGGCAACTTATTTAATAAACGTGTATTCAAAGTATTCGGAAATTACTTCCCTTAGTAGAACAGTATTGAAAATGTGGAAACAATAATCTGAATTACAGATAGTTTTAAAGAAATTTAAATTTCATACAAATTTTTTACTGCATTGAAAATACACCTAAAATAATGAAAAGTGATTTTCTCTTTTTTAGATGACTTCTTTAATGTAATTATTTAATTTTTGCTTTATAAATGTTTCCTTGCGTTTCTGTTTGTTCGTTTTGTTAAAATCGGACAGCGTTCAAATTTTCCAAGGGTAATAAAATGGCGATGCATTTTGCTTGCAACGTCTAAGAAATAACCGAAACTTATATTTTCTTTAGAAACAGAGCTCCGTTTGAAATTTGAACTTTTCATCAATAAATTTTGACTACTTTCCTAATACTACTTTTAATATTCTAACTATATATACTGCAGTTATAGTACTTTAATTTGTCTTCCAAAGCTTCGTAAATTGCTTTTAGTTTTATTTTTAAAATGAAAGTAAAAGAAAGAAAAATATACAAATTTCACTTTAGAATTTTTTTTTTAAAAAAACGACAAGGGCAAAGTATGGCTCAATCAAATTGTAGTAAAGACATTTTTATATGAAATAAACTAAAAAGCTTTAGTATTTAATCATATTTTTTCCAGTTTTACCAAAAACTGGAGACAACTTTTTTTTTATTTTTTTAAATGTTAAATTTCTGTTGATTGAATCAGTGAAAAAGTGGGATTTTTTTTATATTTTTTGTAATTAACAACCGTGTAAAATTTTCAGCAATGTATGCACTTTTAAAAGATTCACAAAATTTGTCCTTGACTTTATCATCATTCTTGTTCAACCTTGATTTTATGAAAAAAATTATGCATTGTTCAATGCAACATTTTTCATTGCATGATTTTGTAGATTCATATTATTGATTTAATTGTTTGATTCATATTTAAATATTAATTAAATATTAACTAAATGTTAATTAATATTAATTAAGTATTAATTAAATATTAATTAATATTAATTAATATTAATTAAGTATTAATTAAATATTAATTAATATGAATTAAATGTTAACAGATGTTATTAAATAATATTAATTATGCATAAAAGCAATAGTAATAATTTATGCCAACTTAACTAACTTTATGTTGCTATTATATTTTAGGTATGGTTTCAAAATCGGCGCACAAAATGGCGAAAGAAACATGCTGCAGAAATGGCCAGTGCAAAAAGAAAACATGACTCGGAAGCTGAACATTTTCGCCATGAAGATTTATCTGATAGAGATGATTTTGATACAAAAGGGCTCAAAATGAATATTCTAAGGCCAAACTGTAGGCATGAAGATTCATCGGAAAGCATACTCTGACCAGAGGTTCATTATTTTCATAGCCACGTGATAGAAAACAATGCGCTTTGTCCTGACACTTCCTACTTTTTAAATGAAAAACGAAAAACAATAATGTATTAAAGTGTTTTCCATTTGACTTAAGTGATATCGAAATTCCTCTAAAAGAGGATGGAACTTTAAAAAAGAGAAAATTCATATTGTATGGTCACAAAAGACAAGAATAGTGAATTGAACTATGTAAATTAAACAATGTTTAGAAATGAAAAAAGCATAATGTGCATCGAACCCTAAGTAAAATATGCACTTCATGTACCTCTATTCCTATTTCCTATAGATATTTTCATACGTAATTATGACACTTGAATTTTTAAAATTCTACAAATACAGATTCATTTATGATTAATCGATTCTTAAACTAGGCGATAAGTTTTTTTAAAGAAAAATAAATAAATAAAAACGTAATACAGATACTTGAACTAACTGAAAGTTTTATATGTATCTGATGTTTCTCTCTAACTTTGCAAAGACAGAATTCATCGCCTAGCAGAATCAGAACAAAAGTAACGTAAAAATATAAGGGTGATTTAAAATCATTTTTGTGTTTTAATCTTTCATTTAAACATTTTCCATACCACATTTTTCATTAGTTGGTACTTTCTACAAAGTTTTTTCCTTCAACTAAGTTAACTTTGGCCTTTGCAAGTAACTTTGACTCAACTAAAGAAGAAAGATTGTTATATATATCCAGACAAATGGAAGTGTTGTAAAGGCCAATTGTTTAAATAATTAGGTGATAAACAATTCCTTCTCTCGATGCAGTACACATAACTTCTTTGACTTTTTGAGCCTATGTCACGTACCAAAGCCAGTTGACGATATTTTATAATCATATCGATTTGTTTGTTGAAATAAAATGCAATATAAAAAGAAATGGATACTCGCTTACCGAATTCAAAATACATCATAATTAATATTTACTTTATTGGAACTTCCATCATTCCATAATTTTATTTATCTCTTTTTTGTTACTTCATAGATACATTGAATACATTAAGTTTCCTAGATTTGTATATGATGAAAGAAATATGTGACGTAAATAATAAAAGTTCAAAATATCATCATTGATTCTTAAATTAAGTAACCCTAAATTTAATATCCACCGTCTCAACTTTCTAATTATTTGTTAAAATTAATTATTTCTGATAGAAAATATAATTTCCAAAAAATTTAACATTAATTCTTTTTAATTCATATAATTTACTAACATAAATTATAATTTTCCAATAATTGAAACGCTTCAGCTACAGTTGTAAAGTGTCTAAGTGGCTATGCACTACAAGACGAGACCTGTTAAAAAATCTACATAACAAATGTTCTAATCTCAAGAAAGGTACAAAGTAGGGTAAAATATAAATTACAAAATTACGGAGCATCATCGATTTAGAACAATTAAACACCTTGCAAACCGTAGTGCTAAAAAAAATTCCAGAAACTTACATTTATTTATTTACAACATCCCGTTCTGTGATATTAGATCGAAAAGATTTGGATAGAGAAAAAAACAATGAGTAGTTATCACAAAATATTTTAATAAATGTACAAAGCAAAAGAGAATTCCAAATTTGGAAAATAAAACTATCTTGCGTTTTTTTTTTTTTTTTTTTTTTCTTTCTTTTGTCCATCTCTGAGATTATTTCTTCATGCCTCAGGGTAGGAAATCACGTATAATTGAGTGTGTGTTTAAAGTTTTTACTTCTAAGAATGTTCGCACAAAATTTATGACACTTAGTAACTCATTTTCCCCCCATTTTTCGTCCCGTTTATAAGGCAGAAACTTTAACACCTTTATTTTCCACCAGGTGGCTCTGACGGCAGTCTTATCTTGTAGTGTATAGCCGTTTTAATATATTTAAACACCTCTCTTATATAACTATAAATTTTAATTATATCTAAATACTTCTGTTATAACTATATTTATTCGAAAGTTAAGAGGGTGGATATGGACTTCGGTGGGTACCCTTATTTCTTATAATATTGTACACACTTGAATTATAATTATTTTAATTCATGTTTTCTCTTCATAAAGTTTATATATATATTCATGTCTATTTTAAATCACCCTATATATACTACTCAAAACCTTGAGTGCTTAGTTATTTATCACACTAATATCGTTTATATTGTTTGTTTTTTTAAACCAATCGAAACAAAATTTTATAAAATAATAGAAAATACGATGTACAATTTGAAATGCCTGTTAGAGCCAATTAAACATTAGGATAAATTTTTTTATGGTCTGAAATTTTTTGACACTTTTATTACAGTTTTAACACAAAACAAATCCACTCCACAATCGACATCTCACCCTTAATGTGAGTTGTATTATTACTCAGAAGAAAAAAGGCAGCAACCATATAACTTTAATTAACAAAAATACAATGTTAAAAGCATAATATATACAAATATTCCATAAGTGTTACAAACAGAAAATCATATTTAATGAAATTCTCTACACTGCAAGAAATACCGGGTCAAATTACGGTAAAAAGTACTGACACCTTGAATGCCAGTACTTTTTACTGCAAAATTTTGTGGAACAATAAAAACTGATATACCATAATTTTTATATAAAGTAATATTTACTGTAAAATCACTAAATCACTGTAGTTAAATAAATATTACTGTAAAAAATTACTGTAAAAATTACAGTTGAAAATTTTACGGTATAATGGATTTTAAAGGTCACGGATGCTGCATTCAGTCCGCCAGAACTTTTTACCAGAATTTGGTCCGGAATTTTTTACTGAGAGAGCAGTATGAAAACCATGAGATGTTTGTCCCATTTTTTTGCAAAAATATATATTTTTTATTTATCCATTTATTTTTTAAGCACAAAATTTCCAAGTTGTCATTATTTAATTGCTTTATAATGTCTGTTATCTGTTTACTTTATAATGTTTTCACTTTAATTATAAACTGCATCCTTCATTACATTTTTTAAAGAGTTGAAATTTTGAAACTAAAAGATTTGTTAATACCCATATAGAAATATCTAAAAGTGTTAAACAATATATTACGGGCAATGACTATTAAAAAATATCAAATACTTATTTACTAATGAAGCATAACAAATCTTTCAATGAACAAATGTATATAAGAAATCTAAACAAGAAAAGTAAAACAAATGTAGATAGAAGAAATGAAATAAACAAGCCTGAACACGCTTCTGAAGCTCCATTTTGGTTGTTGTGTTCTCTTTGATACTTTTTTTACATACTGTACCTTTTCCTGATCTCTCTTTTATTTGTAGTGTCTTGAGACTTTTTTTATGTTGTACGTCCTCCCGATTTCCTCTCTGGCATATATATCTGTCGAAAATCATGACTTGATCCAATCAGTCTAACTTCTCTTAACAGCCACAATGTAAAAAATTTTGGATCAAATTAAGGTAGAAAATACCGATTGAAACACTCTAATTAAATAAATATTGCTGTAAAAATAGCGGCATAATAATTTATGGTAAAATGGATTTAACGGATGATGCACTTAAAGTGCTGGCATACTTAATACCGTAATTTGTTTGTATACCATCGTGAACTCTGCCAAAGAATGAATCAAAGAAGATAATTATTTGGACTGGGTTTTAAATGTAACTGGGAACAAAGAGAGCTTCCTGTGGAAGAGAATTTTCGAATTACAAATGCTTTTTTCTATGCTGTTTAAAAGATAAATCAAGTTTTCTAACTTTAGAGGGAAAAACATACTACAACAAAGCATTTATCTCCACAGTATCAAACCAGAGAAATGTTCCACTAATAACAATTTATTGTAATTCCTAGGAATTCGAAAAATTGTGGTCAAGGCAAAAAGTTATTCAAGTAGAAAATAGACGCGCGCTTAAAAACAGATTGGTTTCATTCTTTAAGGCTTCTGTAATTAATAAAATTCCGGACGCCTGCCAATACAAGTCTTACTAGGGTCTCTCATACTGTTTATGAGAGTGCCAAGTGTTTTGAAGCTTGCAAGAAGATCTTGAAACAATAAAACTCACTCCTCTAGCAAGACAGTTCTTAGACTTAGAAAATTTCTGAATGAAGATCGTAAACTGCAATTGTTCTGTCAAGAGCATCCCACACATTCTCCACTGAATAAGGATCTGGCTTGCTATTCCATCTGCTGAGTACCTTCGGCTTCAAGATATTCCTCGACCAGCCCTTAATAGACGCGCCCTGTCATCCATAAAAATAAGCTGGGGACCAACAACGCCTCTCAACACTCTTACATACACTGTAAAGGATTCCGGATCAAATTACGGTAAAAAGTACCAACACTCAGGGTGCCGTAACTTTTTGCCGTAAAATCCATTTTTGCTGGAACATTTTACTGGAAAATCTGATGTACCGTGACTTTTTACTGTAATCATCGCCGTAAAATCACTGAATCACTCTAATTAAATAAATACTTCTGTAATAATTACGGTATAACATTTTACCGTAAAATGCATTTTACGATTAAATGTATTTTACGGATGATGCTCCCTAAGTGCCGGTTCCTTATATCGTAAATTTGATCCGGAATTTTTTACAGTATAGACATCAGAAAAGTCAGGGTGTCTTATTGATACTCTAGGTTACATTAAAGCCTGTCTGAACTCGTAAAGGCATATCAATCTTAAATACAAACGCTGTGGGCTAATGTTCTCTTCACTGATTCCGATTCTGTTTGAACAATTCTTCTCGACGTGTTCTTATATGAATGGAAAACCAGGGACAAAACCATCAGACTTCCAACGTTATTTCAAAAGCAAACAAAACTGACTTTGAGGCATTATGATCTAAGCCAGCGTGATGTTGTATGGTCGCGCTGATCTACATGTCTTCAAGGAAGCACCCTCAGTTACACGGAAGAGATTAGGGCAATTGCATCTCGCCACCCCTCTCAAAAACCTGATGCTAAAAATACCTAAATGAAGGAATGATATTAATTGTTCCACGACCTAAGATTTATTTACCCAAAGCATTTTTCAATCACGTAAACAGTTCTTTGTCATATTTGCTTTGCCGTCAGCTAGAGTCATATTTTACATTAAACCTTTCACAAGTGTCATTTTGCTCCATAATTTTTGGACTATCTTTTAGTAATGGTCATTTGCATATGGTGTTGGGTTCGTCTTATTACCTTTGTTGTTATTATTTATTTTGTCATACTTTGTATTTTTATTTGATTTGGTGGCTTATTTCCAGAATTTCCAGCGAAAAAATATTATTTCCTGAAATTTTGGACATAAGAGTACATAAAACTCAGGGGCAAGCTCAGTACATTAATCACTATTTATAATTACGATGGGCTTAAAATTTTTGATTATTTAAAGCTTTATTCAAATTTCAAAAGAAAACACACCTAAAAATAACTTAATTTGAAAAAACAACATTTGTCTAAATCGGTTTAATATATTATTGTTTAAGAATTTATTTACTTTTTTTTATAATGCTAACGAGAGAGTCGCAAGGTATAATAGCAAAGATTGAGTTACGTAAGTGAAAAAATCCAGATAATTGAACTCAAAAATTTTTTTTTCTTCAATTTTTTACATCGTTTCCTTGTCATTTAATAATAATAAAGAAGTGGAAGAAATCATTTGAAAAATTAAAAAGAACAATTTTTATGCAGAAAAATTGCATCTACGAATTCATATAAATAAATAAATAAAAGAATAAGTTAAAAAAAAAAAAAAAAGAAACAAAACGAGAGAAAAATAATATATATATATATATATATATATATATATATATATATATATATATATATATATATATATATATATATATATATATATATATATATATATATATATATATTATTTTTCTCTCGTTTTCTTTCTTTTTATTTTTTTTTTTTACTTATTCTTTTATTTATCTATTTCCTTTCAACTAATTAAATTCAAAACATTCTCGTGTTTAGTACCTATAGCATTAATTTTATGAATGAGTTTTATATCCTAAAGATATAAATTAAAATAATTATTTTCTGCCTATTAGTACAAATTTTATACCATTTTAGAGGTCTCTCGTTATTTTATTTATTTTCAAATCAAAGTAGGCGTCTTAAATTTAAAAAATTAATTTTCTTTGGTTGTACAGCATTAAATGGAGAAACTTCAAAGAAATCAGCAACAACTTAAAAAATTCTTACGCAAAAAAAAAAATGTACCGCAGCCGACAGGATTCGAACCTGTGCGGGGAGACCCCAATGGATTTCGAGTCCATCGCCTTAACCACTCGGCCACGACTGCGCGATTAATGAATACTTAATAACACTTCATATTCAAAAATACATTTTCTTTGAAATTTTTTTTTATAATTTAAAAGTTAAGCTATATATTTATTAATTTTTCTGGTTCAGCAAACGGATGTAACAAAATGTAAAAGCCATTGTTAAATGATATTTTCGTTTCTTTTAAAACATACTTCTAAATTTCTATTGCATATATAGAAATTTATTGGGATAACAGAATTAAAAATATGATAAGATATTTATTACATAAATACATGACTGTGATCTTGCAACCTTTCTACAGCATCACTATACAAATCTTACAATCTTCATTTCTTTCTTTAATTTATTTATAAACACGTTTTAATATCTCGCATCACTTAACTCCACATTACTACATTTAACCTGCTTATCTTCCCTAAACTCTTTGTCTGAATTTTATTACACAAATGATTTTCCATTATTCTGAGTGATTATGAATAAAAAACGTAATATATCTCAACAATTACGCTCCGAACATTCTTTTCAAATATTAGTATTATGTTTTGTATAACTCCACCAGATGGCAGCACAACACTAAGATTAAATTTGAATCTGTACACATTGTGGACACTGAAAGGCAAGGTTTTTTTTTTTTTTTTATGGCAGAAGAAGATATTTAAACGAATAAAAAGATTTTTATTCATTCTTTCCCAAATATTAGTCCTGTTACCAATGCCCAATTTTTGAGGGGGATGAAATTAAAATACAGTCACAAAATTTCACTCAACATAGCCCCCAACCCCCCCAAAAAAAAGAAATTCTTACATTTGCCAAGCATCTGTAAAAAGATTAATCTCTTTCTTGTTTTTACATTTAATGAGTTTAAATCGGCAATGATTAATGGAAATATTCTCTGTTAGTCTAAAATATATATGGGGAATTTTAGAGAATTTTAATTATTGAGGGGGACTTATACCATGCTAATGATGCTTATGTAAGTTAGCAGAAGCTTCTTACTTTTATAAACACAGAATTTTTTTATAATTAGCATACAATTTTTCGAAGTTAATTTTTAAAAAAAACATAAAGATGTTTAAAAATATTTATTTAAAATAAATTTTCAGTTACATACTTTTTTTTTTCAAAAAAAAAAAAAAAAAAAAAAAAGAAAAGAAAGAAAGAAAAAGGAAAAAATTCCTCCACAGATAGTGATATCATTTTCTCTTCTAAATTTAAAAATAAATAAATAAAGATAAGAGGCAAAATTGAACACACAAAAGGGGAGGACACCGAACTTCTTCCTTTAGGAGGGTGTTTTTTAAAATAATTTTTATCTGAAACTCGTTTAATTTATGATAAAAAAGATTTTAAAAAAGTTCAATATATATATAATGTTCCATAAAATTTAAAATAATTTTCCATCCATAAAATGGCATTAAAACTGCAGAGTACTCTTCAAAGCCTGAACGTTCATAGTCATAATTTGTTAATGGTTTGAGCCAACACTTAGTAAACACTCAAAATCACATTCCTCTTTGGGAAGAAGTTTTTTGTTTTATATAAAATTGAACCTCGTTTTCATGGATGGCAGAATAAGAAATATATCATATGTTATGATACGTAAGATACGATATGTTAGATACGTACAGTTTTGATCGCGAGTAACTTGCTTTTGGCTTTTATTTCTTACTTCAATCCTACATTTGACAACTTTTCATGAGTGTCGATTAGAGTGTTTAACATACTTTTTTTTTTTTTATTTATTTTTTTTTTTATGTATTCTGTTTTAAAAAAACTGAAAATCACTAAAAACATAATTTAGTAGCTCAGCTGTACTATCATATTTTCTTGAATGATATTTTTCGTGAATATTGACGTTTGCTAACACTTAAAGTTTGTCACCAAATTTTGGCACGTCAAATCGTAACCATCGAAAATTGAAAAAACATTTATACAATCCAATTCTGCGAGTTAGAAGTTAAACTAATGATACAAGTTTGTTCTACTTTAAATAAGCTTTTGGAATATCACTAACATAAAACTCGCAGAATTGGATTGTATACCTTTTTTTTTTTTTTTCAATTTTCGATGGTTGCGGTTTGACGTGCGGTTTGAAGTTTGAAGACATATAGGTTAATGATTCCTGGGATTCGCCCATATAACAAATAAAAAATTTTATACTTTACTTAATTATTCTATGAAATAACTAGTTATTCTATGGAAATGATTAATGATAGAGCATTAAAGTGAAAAAATAAACAATTCGAAAGTTATTTTATAAATTAATTGATCATAAATAGCTCCAAAAATACATTTTATCTCTATTGCGGATAATTAGTTGGTAAATAATAAAGAAAATCAGATGATATAATTTATTATTGCTCATGTCAATAACTACGTCGAAAAGGAACGGAATGAAGCATACACAAACACGTGTCACTGCAAAGCAGCTATAAGCTGTTCAAAACTGGCTAAAAGCAGTTAGAACTGGTTCAAAGAACTTTCGAGTGCGTATTTCATATTTTAACGATCAAATAATCATTATTCTATAGAATACTTAGTTAAATTCTATAGAATGCTTAGTTAATTTTATATACTTTAACTGACTTGTCTAGTTATTTAATGAAATACCCAGTTATTTTTTGAAATAACAGATTTCAACAACTGTAACAAATAACTGTAACATCTACTACTATTGAAATAATGATTTAAACTAAAAGGCTCGAAATAAACAATCACAATAATTAAGCATATGGAAAACTATCCTAATAACCAGTAAATTGCTTTATTAACTATTTTTTTAAATTACTTTTATGTTGCCAATGACGAATCAGTGATGAGAAGCGGGTGAAAGGATCTTCCATTATAAAAAAAATTTTGATGTATAGTTGCCACCACTTTTGGTTTGGAGGTAAAGTAAAATTTTTACATAGTATGTAATTACATTTTTAATTTACTTTGTCACTGAATTTTATTTATTTTTTTTAGTAAATTTTTCTTTGTTTGCTGACAGCACATATTTTTAGGCGAGTTCAATTTTATGGCCTCATTGCAAAAACATTTCGTTTAAAGATGAAGCACTTTTTTAATAAAATACTCACATTTTTTCAAAGAAATTGTTATTTTTTCAATTTCATATAATTTTTTGCACGATAACTAGATTTTTGTATTTAAAAAGGCGCCTGTTCTGTATACGTTGAGATTACCTCAACGGCAAAAACGATGGCAAAAATACGCCTATTTTTTTACGGTACAGTAAATATATTGACGTCACTCTAGAGCTGCACAATGGGCTATTGGTGACGGTCTGGGAAACATCCCTGATGATGATCAGGAGACAATATACATACGTCACATCCCGTTTCACGGGGAGGACACATTCACATACCATTTATCCGCAGATTATAATTTTGACCAGAACCAGAGCATGATCAGTCCTAATCTAGTACCCCCAAAGGTATTGATATATTATTCGAACTTGGAGGGCTTTGTGACCCTGACAGATTAAGCGTGCACCACTCACCATTTTGTATACGAAGAGTCTTCGGCCAGAAGGGATCGAACTCACGATCTCCCACCTTTTTTTTTTACCGAGTAGAGAAGTTTAAACTTTAAAACACTGTAGCTAAAAAGCGTTAGAAAAGGTAAGAATCAGCTTTATTTTATTCAGTTAAATGTTTGTTTTGCATGTTAGCTTTTTTATTAATTTATTTATTTTATTTATTTGTTTAGTTTTTATTTACTTATTTATTTTATTTTCATTTGCATGTAAATATTAATCTAACGTCTACTAACACTAAAATCTGTAAAAATAATGAGTATTTATAAAAAACCAGTGAACAAAATCAGTAACATAACTGCTGCGTATGAGATCAAACGTCCTAAAATGGAAACGTGAAGATAAGCGAGTCCTGAATCCCTGTACGCATCTATGTATTTACAGACAACCCTATATGTATCTATATATTTATTAATAAAATCTACACATATGCAGTTTTTGAGCTCATTACAAATATTGGCTGAATAAGTCTTGTCAAATTGAAGAACAGATACTACAAGACAGAAAATGACATTACAAAGATAGATATAGAGTTAATGTGAAATTTGAACCAGCTACCACCACGGAACAATGAATGCATCTTATGTCCTTCTCTATATGTTTATTTATAAATTTATATTAGTTATATTTATTGATAAAATCTACGTGTATGCTGGCTTGGGTGCTCATTATAAATATTGGCTGAATAAGTCTTGTCAAATTGAAGAACAGATACTACAAGACAGAAAATGACATTACAAAGATAGATATAGAGTTAATGTGAAATTTGAACCAGCTACCACCACGGAACAATGAATGCATCTTATGTCCTTCTCTATATGTTTATTTATAAATTTATATTAGTTATATTTATTGATAAAATCTACGTGTATGCTGGCTTGGGTGCTCATTATAAATATTGGCTGAATAAGTCTTGTCAAATTGAAGAACAGATACTACAAGACAGAAAATGACATTACAAAGATAGATATAGAGTTAATGTGAAATTTGAACCAGCTACCACCACGGAACAATGAATGCATCTTATGTCCTTCTCTATATGTTTATTTATAAATTTATATTAGTTATATTTATTGATAAAATCTACGTGTATGCTGGCTTGGGTGCTCATTATAAATATTGGCTGAATAAGTCTTGTCAAATTGAAGAACAGATACTACAAGACAGAAAATGACATTACAAAGATAGATATAGAGTTAATGTGAAATTTGAACCAGCTACCACCACGGAACAATGAATGCATCTTATGTCCTTCTCTATATGTTTATTTATAAATTTATATTAGTTATATTTATTGATAAAATCTACGTGTATGCTGGCTTGGGTGCTCATTATAAATATTGGCTGAATAAGTCTTGTCAAATTGAAGAACAGATACTACAAGACAGAAAATGACATTACAAAGATAGATATAGAGTTAATGTGAAATTTGAACCAGCTACCACCACGGAACAATGAATGCATCTTATGTCCTTCTCTATATGTTTATTTATAAATTTATATTAGTTATATTTATTGATAAAATCTACGTGTATGCTGGCTTGGGTGCTCATTATAAATATTGGCTGAATAAGTCTTGTCAAATTGAAGAACAGATACTACAAGACAGAAAATGACATTACAAAGATAGATATAGAGTTAATGTGAAATTTGAACCAGCTACCACCACGGAACAATGAATGCATCTTATGTCCTTCTCTATATGTTTATTTATAAATTTATATTAGTTATATTTATTGATAAAATCTACGTGTATGCTGGCTTGGGTGCTCATTATAAATATTGGCTGAATAAGTCTTGTCAAATTGAAGAACAGATACTACAAGACAGAAAATGACATTACAAAGATAGATATAGAGTTAATGTGAAATTTGAACCAGCTACCACCACGGAACAATGAATGCATCTTATGTCCTTCTCTATATGTTTATTTATAAATTTATATTAGTTATATTTATTGATAAAATCTACGTGTATGCTGGCTTGGGTGCTCATTATAAATATTGGCTGAATAAGTCTTGTCAAATTGAAGAACAGATACTACAAGACAGAAAATGACATTACAAAGATAGATATAGAGTTAATGTGAAATTTGAACCAGCTACCACCACGGAACAATGAATGCATCTTATGTCCTTCTCTATATGTTTATTTATAAATTTATATTAGTTATATTTATTGATAAAATCTACGTGTATGCTGGCTTGGGTGCTCATTATAAATATTGGCTGAATAAGTCTTGTCAAATTGAAGAACAGATACTACAAGACAGAAAATGACATTACAAAGATAGATATAGAGTTAATGTGAAATTTGAACCAGCTACCACCACGGAACAATGAATGCATCTTATGTCCTTCTCTATATGTTTATTTATAAATTTATATTAGTTATATTTATTGATAAAATCTACGTGTATGCTGGCTTGGGTGCTCATTATAAATATTGGCTGAATAAGTCTTGTCAAATTGAAGAACAGATACTACAAGACAGAAAATGACATTACAAAGATAGATATAGAGTTAATGTGAAATTTGAACCAGCTACCACCACGGAACAATGAATGCATCTTATGTCCTTCTCTATATGTTTATTTATAAATTTATATTAGTTATATTTATTGATAAAATCTACGTGTATGCTGGCTTGGGTGCTCATTATAAATATTGGCTGAATAAGTCTTGTCAAATTGAAGAACAGATACTACAAGACAGAAAATGACATTACAAAGATAGATATAGAGTTAATGTGAAATTTGAACCAGCTACCACCACGGAACAATGAATGCATCTTATGTCCTTCTCTATATGTTTATTTATAAATTTATATTAGTTATATTTATTGATAAAATCTACGTGTATGCTGGCTTGGGTGCTCATTATAAATATTGGCTGAATAAGTCTTGTCAAATTGAAGAACAGATACTACAAGACAGAAAATGACATTACAAAGATAGATATAGAGTTAATGTGAAATTTGAACCAGCTACCACCACGGAACAATGAATGCATCTTATGTCCTTCTCTATATGTTTATTTATAAATTTATATTAGTTATATTTATTGATAAAATCTACGTGTATGCTGGCTTGGGTGCTCATTATAAATATTGGCTGAATAAGTCTTGTCAAATTGAAGAACAGATACTACAAGACAGAAAATGACATTACAAAGATAGATATAGAGTTAATGTGAAATTTGAACCAGCTACCACCACGGAACAATGAATGCATCTTATGTCCTTCTCTATATGTTTATTTATAAATTTATATTAGTTATATTTATTGATAAAATCTACGTGTATGCTGGCTTGGGTGCTCATTATAAATATTGGCTGAATAAGTCTTGTCAAATTGAAGAACAGAAGAAATTAGCTCACAAGCATGCTTATGTAAGTGTAACACTAAAAATAAATTTGTTTTACATATTATATTCTACTTATAGTAGAATTTCGATTTTCGTCGCTCTAAATAGCTATATAGCTGTTAAGATTATCAAGCGAAGATCAAGAATATTCCCCTGGGATGATCCGGAGACACGTCATCACAATTTTAATCATTTACAGAAGGTATAGCTACCCTGCTTTAGAAGCCCGAAGACATGCACACGAAATCGAGCACTTTATGGTAGATCAATTTACCGAAGACCGATTCGCCACACTCTCGAGCATTTCGCAGGCCTATTCGAGTGGTCACCCACTCGCTCATTGACAGCTGCCAGTGATACTTGACTTTTGTTTTCTACTGGGCACCGTGTCTTACTATCATTCCACTGTAGGATGCATACTACATACATATACAGAATCGTAGACTCAATTCAAAGAATATCCTGAAAAATCTGGTCAAATTGAAGAAGGGATAGCATGCATTTGCGAAAGACAGCGCAAGGATATTGAACCCGCTACCTTCGTATGTTCGTATGTCTTCCGGAGGTTTGGCGGAAGGACAATATCCTTCGACTATGGAGGCTCCAATAATGTTTAACGTTTGGCTGTTTTACTTACAATAAATCATGAGGGTCTTCTTTGCCATGCGATATCGCCAAAACACTTGCTGTATATTTTGTTGTTCTTCTCAAAGTGGTGCTATCTGTTCTTCAAATTGTTGTTGTTGTTTATTTACGTTGCACTAGAGCTACACAATGGGCTATTGGCGACGGTCTGGGAAATATCCCCGAGGATGATCCGAAGACATACCATCACAATTTTGATCCTCTGCAGAGGGGATGACACCCCCGCTTTGGTAGCCCGATGACCTCACGCGAAGTCAAACACTTTACGGTAGAACAGTTTAACGAGGACACATACCACACACCCTCAGTCCTTTCGCAGACTTATCCAAGTGGTCACCCACCAGCACACTGACCGCAGCCAGTGATGCGTATTTTCGGTGTTATACTGGAAACCGTGTCTTAATGATCTGTCCACTGCAGTACTCTTCGAATTGAAAAGAGTTTTTGTATTTACAAAATTAAAAAAAAGAGAAAAAAAAGAAAAAGAAACTCGCACATGTGCATATGAATAAATAAATCCACCTCTATATAAGAGGATAAAAAGAATACCATAGCTTGATCTATCCAAATTTAGTTTCTTTAAATAACTATAATATGGTTCAACTTTGAATTGATTTCTCTGAGAGTGTGCTTCAAGTTTATTAAGTCAAGAGTTTATTTTTCAATGATTCCAGTTTACGATCTTTAGTTAACAATCATTTTGATCAAAGATTTTCTGTATCAAGCGTCATCTATAAATAGAGTGACAAAAAATAGCAATTTATTTTTAAAGCTTTTAAAAATAACTATGTAATACCTTTACTTATTTATCATTAAATTATAATTGTAAATCTAATAGAAAAACCGCACTTTTGCTACGATACAACCTAAAACGAAAAGAAAAATAGTTTTGATACCAAAGAATTTAAAATAAATGACGTATAAGCTCCAATACAAGGACCTTTCATCCTTTCATAAAACTAGTTCAAAACATTTCTAAGTTCATTAAAGTTTGACAGACGAAAGAAAACTAATAAAAAAAAATTTAAAAAATGAACGATTTTGATTTACCGCAAAGTTCTTTGTTCATTGATTGTGAATATGTCTAAGCTTTATATTTAATTTAAAAAGAAAAGGAGGAAGAGTCAATGAACAAAAGTATTACTTTTTCTTTCATTTTAGAATTTAGAATAAAAGAATGCTTTTTACGACCTACATTTACTTTCGAACACCCACCTATGAATTCTTTTTTGACTAGTCATTCATAAAATTTGTTGCTTTATAAACCCGTTATCTAACATAAAAAAAATTCTTTCAGATAAAACATTTTTACCTTTATTTTTTAACACCTGAGAAAGACAGATTTAAAGAGATATCAACAACAATTTCAGAACAGGTACTTCTGAAATAGTTTTAAGCAAACTTTAACCTTTTAACTCATTAGATTCCTTAGTCCCCTTTTACGGAAGGTTTGTTTAAAAAAATGGGTAGCACCTACTTGGAGAAATTTGGGCCAATTGAAGCCACATTCTTTTGTTTCCTAATATTGTTTTTAGATAGATACTTAACAAGTTTCAGAAATGTCCACTAGGAAACAGCACAATACACGAAAACAACTGTTTGCCTTTTTACAAATGTGATGTTTTTCAAGAAATGCTCTTCAGATCAATTTTAAAATTCATTCATTTTGACATTTCATTTGTATTGCCTCAAGTTTCTTAAATTCATTTATATCGAAGGACTAAGGCATTTATTTCAATCATAAAACTAGTATTATAATGAATACAAAACTCTTTATCATGACAAGGAATGCTGTTGATGTGATTTTTTAAGGGGCCATTCAAGGGTGGTTTAACCCGTCCCCTTTTGTTAGCGAACGTTTAAGTCCCCTATACTTTCTTAAGAAATATTTTTAAAACATAATTTTTTCTTATATAATATATTAAAGGCTTTTTTTTCTTCTTGATAAAGTTAACAAAAATATTTAAATTCTTTTTTCTTTTGGTTTAATTAATTAATTTATGTGTGTCACCTAAAAAACGTACGGTGGAATTATCATGTCATTAAAAAGCTAATTAAGCTAAATATACTCCCTGAAATTTTCTTAATTTTTTTTGTTTGAATAGCTTCTTCTTTCAGTCGCAATAATGAAGTTACTAGTTATCAAGTTTTTGATTCAAAAATGTGTAAAGCTATATATTTTTTAAAAATTTCTGTGTACAGTCCTTGTTATTACAATTAACCTCCCCTAAATCTAAACTCTTTTTTTAAATAAAAAAATAAAACGACTTATTAAATATTTGGCTTATCACAAAATTCGTGTATGCATGGAAAACAATTCAAGCAAAATTACCGTACTGGTGTAGTAAAGACATTTCTAGTTGAAAAAAATAATAATAAAATAATAAAAAATCTGGTAACAAAACAAATATATGCAGTATTTAAACCAATCATTCGGTAATTTTTCCATTCGTTATGGTAACTGATTACCGGAAATTCTGACTTTCAAAATTATAGCTCTTATTATCAAACATTTAGTAAGGAAACAAATCTGAAAAGTAAGTTTAACCGAATAAATGGTTTTTATACCATTTTGGGTTGGTTTTTATGCCATATTGTGAACATTGTTTTCACAATGTTCAAAATAAATAAAGTTATTCGTTGCAAATAGGGATTTTTTAATTGAGTTGTCTGGGTTAATCCATTATAATAAAAATTATTTTATGTCATATTTTGATTTTTTTTTTCAAAACACCTCCATTTTTTTTTTAAAAAAAAGTTTATTTTTTAAAATTCTACGTGCAATGAAAACTACATTCATGTAGTTTAAAAAAATCAAAATGGAATCAAATTTGAATATTTTTTTTTAACTTACGAATTATTTAAAAAAATAGGTTATAAACATTGTATTAAATAAGCTTCAATTTTTTAAAATTTTTGTATTTGTAACTTATTAAAATTAAGATTAAGATATGTAGAATGAGATAATAAAAATATTTTGTTGTTTTTTGTTACTTTTACCACTTGCCAATCCAGCAAGTCTGCTTGAAATCAAGCGAATTTTTAAGCCAAAGTGTGCGTTTCTTGCTTTTTTCAGTGGCTCCATCTGTGATCAAGAATACGACTTTAGTTACACACACGTCACAGCCCGTTTTATAGGAAGGACCCTGTTATACTTCATTCATTCATCCTCAGATCATAATTTTGACCTGAACCAGAGAACGATCAATCTCCAATTCAATACCCCCAGGGGTATTAATTTTTTTTTACTTTGTAATCCTTATAAATTTAAAGTGGACCAGCCACCATTTAAAATACAGGGATTCTTTGACAGGCGGGATTAAAACTCACGTTCTCACGAACACGAGCTCAACGTCCTACCAACCAGGCTAGGCGTCTAAAATATCCTCAGTGGTAGATAAATCATAGGTTAGGACCGGGATAGCTTGGTTGGTAGGGCACTGGGCCAATGTCCAAGGGATCGTGGTTTCGATCCCCGGCGGTCGAAGACTCCCTGTGAAGTAAATGGTGACTGCTGCACGTTAAATCTTTCGAGTCACAAAGTTCTCCATGTTGCTATAACATATCGTACCTCTAAATGATTCAGAAGTTTCCTTGTCTTCTGGATTAGTTTAAAATTACAAGGCTACGCAGTTAAACATTAGTAGTTGTAAACCCAAAATTTGTCGGTTGTTTAACGACGGTTATAAAATAAAATAAAATCATAGGTTAGAGTCCCCTTGCTGTCTGACTAACCGTGGGAGGTTTTGGTGGTAGTCCTCTCCATGTAACGCAAATGAGGCTAGTTCCTGCAAAAAGTTCTCCAGGAAGGCAAAATTTCTCCCAAAGCTTGATCTTGGAGTTCTTTTGTCTTCTGGATGGGATTCAAAATTACAAGGCTACGGCGTTAAAGATTGGTAGCGCTAAACTTAAAATTGGGTCGGTTGTTCAAAAACAGTTATAAAATATAAACTCGAAAAACAGGCTATCGTGGTCCTTTAAAAAATTATTTAATTTATCGCAATCTGTGCAAAATTAATAAAAAATCTTTTTTTTTTTACAGGCTTCTCCCTCGTTCTTTTTTCTTGTTAGAAGAAGAAAAGTCGTGAGTGTTAACTGAGAATTAAAAATGAGTGTTCATTTAACTTCTCAATAATATCAGAAATTTGGATATGAGTCATTTCTGACCTCTCCATTCTCATTGATACCATTGGATAAAAATTAATATACAATTGTGGATACTTGTCAAATTAAATTCAATCAAAACAAGAAACTAAAAATTTCAGGTCATCATGAAATGTTACAGCATTAAGAGGCGAAATTTCAGAGCATAAAGATGCGTGACTAATTAGGATTATAAAACGTTGAAATATAGAAAAACAAACGACTAAAATACAAATGCCTGCCATCCTGAAAACCTGTTGATCTTAACGCAGTTTACAAAATTAAAATCGATTTAAGCAACCACTATAAGAGACTTAAAATAAGTAAAATTTTTGTAACGACTTTTTAAATTTTTTTAAATTTTAATTTTCAGTGTTTTTGCTAAAAAAGTTATTTTTTTAGAAAATCTAAAATCTTCACTTTATCTACTCTTGTCTAGTACCCATGCAAAATCCATTTGGCAACAAACTCCATATTTATAGCCGAATTACGAAAGTCTAAAATTCACTTTATTCTTTCTTTACCAGAATTTCTCAAAATAATAATAATAATAATAATATTTCCTTAGAACTCCCTTGCTTCTGAAAATTTAAGTGACTTCTTGAAACATTTTGAAACTTAGTTTGCAAAGTTTAGACACGAGTGTACCATTTTTATTTTTTTTCTTCCTTCATTTGAAATTGTAATGTGGGGACAATTCTCCGACTGATTGTTCAACTGGCTTATAAATGATCCATTTGTAAAAAGTATACCACCTATGATGAAAGCTTACGTATTTTAATATTATTAAATTAAATTAGAACACAAACAAAGACCCATATTTTTAGTAAGTATGCGAATAGTTTTGTTCAAATTTGTTTAAAGCTTTCGTTTTCTAACTTTCAAAAGTTAAACTATTATGAAGCTCCTTAAATGAGTCACGCACATTTAGTAACTATGTTTTATGTAAAATGACACAGAAAAGTTACAATTATCATACACGTAGCACCTATGACAAATGAAATAATTACACCATTTTTCAATTAAGTTACTTTACATCAAGCAAATAAAGATTCTCATAGAGAATCTATACATAATTCTTTTCCAATGAAAGATTTGATGCAATATTGATTTCAGAATATATGGCATATGGCAGGCATTCAACATTCTCCAATTAGGTACAACTTTCGTTCCAAAAAATTGGATTGAAAATTATTGTCTCAAAATTAAATATTATTTTTTATCAAGGAACTAATATTATTTTCCATAATCACTATAATGTTCGAAAATATTGGCACATGCAAGTCGACCTTCTCCAAAATCAGGCTCATTAATTACGACAGATCTACCTATAACACTAGCCGGTCCTACAAGTGGAAGCATTGGGTCTGTAAAATAGTATCGTGATATTTGTTGTTTATTTCCTTGAATTCCAAACGGAGGGATATCAAGGTATCGTAATTTGCCAGAAAAGTCTCCAACTTGGCATCTTTGAGGTGCTAAACCGGAACAATGACTAAAGTAAAAACCATTAACGCTGACATTGTAAGGATTGAACACTGAACCAGCTTGAAGGCATTCTATACCACTCAGGCTAAATCGTTGACCTGTTGGAATTGCTCGTTCGTTTACATGCCAAGGGTGATGATAGGTCTTGGTTTGAGATGCAGCCGATGGATAAGATAACTCTAAATATACAGAAGTATCTGCAACAAGGTCATCTCTGTCTTGTCTTAAAATAAGCTGTCCTTGTAAAGGAAAATCAAATGTTGCAAAAGCAGTAATAACTCTCCTTCCAGTAAGTTCAATATTTCCGCAAGCAAGAGGTTGACCATCGGGATAATAAATCACTATAGCTCTACCAATCACACTGTTTACTCCAAACAAAGATAACTGAGGGTCATAAACTTGTTGAAAATGTTTTTCTGCATTATTTAATGGTCCAAATTTTCCGCTCAAATCACCAACTGCGTATTGATCTGAACTTCCCTTATTTGGCTCCGGAACGGCATCTGGTGATTTTTTCAGTGGATTGTAGATAATAGATTTTACATTGGGACATACCTCAGTCTTGTCTCCTCTAAATATTAATGGTAATTCATCAATTCCATAGCTGTAAGCTTTCTTATTCAAATCATTTAAATTTATTGTAACAAGAGTTGGATCAAAAGGAGATTCCTGTCGAAAAGATATCTCTCCAGATACTTCCGAATCAAACTTTGCCATTGCTTGTCTTGGTTCAATAGGTACTAGACGACCACATGCTAGAACTTCTGATGGATCAATATCAGAATATATGGCAATATAAAGACTATTAGCAACTTTTTCAAGAATGGGAGCAGAGACAACTGAGTGATAAGTACGACCAGTTATTGAACTGGGTTCACGCCCAACTGCAGCATATCCTACTGCCTCGGAAATGTGGAAAAAGGGTGTTGCTTGAAGATTAGCACAATGTGTGACTTCATTTTGGAAAGTAATTGATGGAGATTCAGAGGCACCTGAAATGGATTGCATGATTGCCCAACGATGAATCGAATCCCTTCTTGTTCCATTTACGTACCAAAGTTGTGATGAAATTCCTGTACCAAATGCGCTTTGTCTAACAACAACTGTTCCTCCAAGGGGTGAAAATAGTTTAGCTTGGTATGTTCGTATTCTCGATGTAGGTTGAATTACAGCGCATGAAATTCTTCCGGTTTCAGGGCTTCGTAGTACGAGAGTTCTTCCTAAAATGGATGCATTCGGAATCAGTTTCAGATTTGAAAGTAAAACCATATCTTGACCAGCTGTAACAGTTCCGTGTTTTTCAGTGAAGTCAATATATCTGAAAATATAGTATATGTAAATGAAGTGAAAAATCGTATTTACACTTTAAAACATTTGAACATGAAACACAAATTAAAATTAATAAACAGAGGAAAGTAATTTTTGAAACGTTAAGAACATGACGGATCCTGGAGAATTCGTTAAAACCATGAATTACAATCAAAATACAAAGAAACCTAATATAGTAAAAAAAATTTCCATAAAAGCTGATACAGGAAAAAAAATTATTTTGTGCTTGGAAATGATAGATTTTTCTATTGTGCGGTGCATCTTTACTTCATAACAACTCTGGGGAAAACGTATTTTTCACTTTATTGATTTTTCAAAACTTATTAGTCTGAAAAATGCAACAAAAGGCTAGTCAATTCCGATAATCTAGCATATTTTTTTTTTTGGTATAAATTAGATTTTTTTTATAATTAAAAATCAGAGTGTCAGAAAAAAATATATAAAAGAGACACCTATGTCCCCTCTGGGTCAAAAGATTAAGTTTGAAGCAAATTTGCGCGATATTATGGTTCAATATACCCAAATTATTTTTCATCTTTTAACAAATATTTTCGAAAACGCATATTGCAAATTTGAGTAAAAAATGTTAATTCATACTAACGTTCGTCCAATTTTTTCATCGCTGCAGGGATTAGCAGTTCCTGGTATAGATGGAAATTCATGAATTTTCCATCTAAATTTCTCTCCATAAGTTCCTCCTCTTAAAAATACCCGGATTGCTGTTCCTTTTGGATCATCAAGAAATTCAATATTTCCTTGTAAACCACCTGAGTTTATGCTTGCAACTAAACCACTGCTACTTACAGTGACAACTTGCGACTCTATAAAAAAAAATATCATTTTTATTAGTTTTAATGAAATGACACAATTGTTTAAGGAATTACAAAATAAAGATACAAAATATATACAAAGCAACATGTAATGTCAAATATTGGAATAGTTTTTATACCTATACAAATATTTGATAAAATAATGTGGCTTAATAAAATGGCAATTTATATAAATATGTTTGTAAAATTACCGTACTGTATGATGATGAAAATTTTTCCAAAGAGAAAAAAACATATTCCGGGTTAATTAAACCAGAATGCACCGTATTTTAACCATTAATTTGATAATTTTTCGGTTTAGGATATGTTAACGATTTACAGAAATGTTGTTTTTCGAAATTATAATTCTTATTACCACATATTTAGTAAAATATTCAAAACTTTAAAGTTAATTTAACCGAATAAATGGTTTTCATGCTATGCTCTAAGGAAGGTATCGTGATAAAATTACAGCATTAACCAAATTTTATCACATATTATAAAACTAAATTTTCTGCTAATTTCCCAAAAATTGTATTACTGTTATTAATACAATTTTTGTTAATTTTATTTGTTAATTTGTTAATTTTATTATTTTATTAATTTGTTAATTTGTTAATTTTATTTTGTTAATTTTGTTAATTAATTTTTTTGTTAATATCATTGTTAATTTTACAAAAATATTACCATATTATTCTTATTCGGTAAAAATTACCGAGCTTTTTGGTGTTATCATACAGCTAGAAGTCATATTCTACCATATTCTGGTAGTTTTGATCATACTTTTTTTTTCTGTGTAACAGTTTATCTATTAGTAATAACGATATCTATCAATAGTAACAAATTATCTATCCGAATATATTTAGTTAGCAGTTGTTTATTATAAAAATGCAAGGGTTTCAAAGAGTAAGGATGTATAGAACCATAGTGCACTAAAATTACAGTGGATAAGCATTAGGTTTATAGGATTTTCCCCAAACTAAAATTCAATCTTCATAGTTTGACAAGCTCACCTCAAATATTAAAATTATTAATACTAAAAATTAACTACTTTCAGAAATCAGATGCAAAAAAGTACATTTTTTGATCAAATAAGCCTTTCTTCTTACAGATTTCTTACTTTTCCCTTTTAAAAAAATTTTTAAAAAAATTTAATCTAAAATTTAAGCAAAACTATTTTAAAAATTCTAAAATATGTCTTTTGAGCTCCTGATAACTGTTTCAAATAATATAACGAAAATATAGGCTCCAATATTCACGCAGTTTTTTCTATAGTTTCTGACGTTCGTTTAAAAACAAATTATGAAAAAATTGATTTAAGAGAAAACAGAATTCAAAGTATTTGCTTTACTTCAAATTTAATTCAGATTTTTTAACGTTATTATTTTAATAATTTTTCTTCGTAGATTTTCTATTTATTCGCTTTTCTACGCATTATTCTTATAGTAAACTTATATCATACCAATATTTCTTATGAATAAACCCAATTTAAACAATTAAAAATCTACACAAATGTTAAATATATATTTCAATCCTGGAAACTTTTTGAAGTCATATAACAACTCATTTAACCTCATGTAGTTATTTTCTATAGTTTTTGAGCTAAGAATAAAATTTAAAAGTTAAAAAAAAAAAGCGTGAAATAGTAATTATATGAAAACCGAATTTAAAGTTTTAGCTTCATATGAAGAGAAAAACAATTTTACGTACGAGAAAAATACGAAACTAAATTTTCTATTTTGAAGAAAAAAGCATGTTTTTAATCATTTGTATGAGAATTTATAACCTTATTTTTATAAAAATAAAAACTCACATTTTTTTACTATTTTTTTGTTTTCAAATTTTTGTGCTTTTGAGCACTCTGTTGATGTAAGTCTTCAGAAAAATTTACAAGGGTTTGCTACCAACTTAATTCACAATTAAAAGTCCATTAAATTGCTTTGTATATAGCTGCATGGAAAAAGCTGTTACGAAAATATACCTTGTAAATTCGCTATGAGCATATTAGCTTTTCCTGGAAATGTATGATTTCCCTTAAATTATCAATGAAACACAAAATGTTTTTAAAAAAAACTGCCGTAATGAGGAAGAAAATACAAAACGTTATGACCTATATTATTATTAATGCTGCAATTAAATATTCATATCCTCTGGTTATTGATACCAATTCTTGCACCTGACAATTTTGCTCTCTTTATCAAAAAGACTTTCTAACTACCCGAAGGTATATTAATAACTTTCACTTACTACATTACTACGCCTGAATGCAAATTAATCCTTATAGCGGTAATAAACTATCTAGGCAATGCATATGTAATAGAGATAAGCGATTTAATCACAATTAGTACATGAATCGATAATTTTTCTGTTATTTCTCAAAAATGTACCAATTATATTTAAAACGAAATATTACCAATTAATTATTAATTTTTTCACTTTTATGAGTGTATAGTATACTTTATAAATGAATATATATATATATATATATATATATATATATATATATAAATACAAAAAGCGAGAGAGAATTTTCTAAGCTTGAAACTGTTTGGACAAGAAAGCGATGATTTATTTGTTATTAATTAAAATATTTAAAAAAAGAAGGAAAGCAAAGTCAAAGCAATCAAGAAAAAGAAAACCATCAAACTAAATCGAAAATAAGAAAAGTAATGTATAAAGATAAAGTCATAATAAAAAAAAGGAAAACTAGTTGAGAATGTTAAGAAGAATATATAATCAATCTATGAAAAGAATTTTTAAAGAAGGAAATAAATTAATTTAAAATCTTCGATTAAATCCATTGTTATCAGAGAGCATGACATATAACATAATTAGAAACTTTTAAATCCCATTTTTTCAGAACTTAAATATAAATAGTTATTATAAAACTCCTGTAATTATAAAAATATTTTAACGTCAACAATTAAAATAAAATACTGGTAGAAATATCATATTTGTTTTAATTTTTTATCCATTAAACTTAAATCGAATCTATTTTTGAATATTTAACATTAAAAATTGCACAAAAAACAGAATTTCCAGATATCAGGCTGTCATTGTTTTAGACTACCGACAAATTTAAAAAAAAAAAAAAAAAAAAAAAAAAAAAAGAACTCTTTGATATATCTTCTTGTGCTAATCAAGAATAGTCAATATTTCATTTTTTTAAAGAAATCAGAAAAATAAATCTTAACATTGGTAAAAAAAAAGCAAAAAATTATTTACTCTTTATTCAATTCCACTTTACAATCTCGCAGGATAAAAACAAATAAGATTTTTTTAATTTTTTTTTATCAGTTCTTTTCATTATCAGTGCTATCCTAGTCACCGCAATATCAATGAGTAGGTCTTTCCGCATCGTAATTTGCTTATTTTTTAGCATTATTTTTTTATCACTGATGATAACGTTTTGCATAGTTCACTTCTTTCTTATTAAAATTGCTGCTGAAATACTCATCTCTCATTAAGAATTCTTCACATAGTATATAATACTTCCTTAAGGGTATTTCCATGTCATTCTGTTACTTTTTTACATTTTGTTTCTTAGAAAACACTGCGATGTTTTAACTGAAAACTACCTTTAAGTATATAAGTTTATATTTCTAGGATTAAATATTTGATATTTTTTCAACAAACTAAAATTCCTACTAACTTCCTGCAAGGTCCTGCATTTGTCACTTGTTAATATTTGAGTTCTTAATGAGTCAAGAACTTGAATATTAACAAGTCACATGAAAACGAGCCAACACATTATTATAAAAATATTAGTTGTTGATATTATTGTTATTTAGTTTATTTATTTGCTTAAATGTTTTTTTTTTAAGATGGGGAAACTATAGCATTTATACTATTAAATGACAGACACTGTGCGGCAAAAAATTCCTGATCGAATTACGGTATAACGTACTGGGAATTTGGGTGCATCATCCGAAAAATCCAATTTACCGTTCAATCCATTTTTACAGTAAAATGTTATACTGTAATTTTTGCATTTATATTTATTTAATTAGAGTGATTCAATGTATTTACTGTAATTATTACTGTACAAATAACGGTATATAAAGTTTTTTGTTCCGTAGCATGTTCCGGTAAATGGATTTTTCGGTTAAAAGTACCGGCAGCCTGTGTGCCTGCAGTATTTACCTCAATTTGATCAAGAATTTTTTATAGTATGGCTTCTAAACATTCACCTCGAAATCATTTTTAAAATATCAAAACTTCGTTCGAAATAATTGCAACATAGTAACTTTATACATTTTTTGTCATGAATTTCTAACCTTGAAAAAGTTCAAATACGGATTAAAATATCATGACAGTAAATACTTATGTTCAATATTTTTTAAATCATAAAAAAAGTTTTTTGACGAAGGCTCGATATCATTTATTTCTTATTTTTAGAATTAAAGTTGAATAAAATTCAAAATGATTATAAAAAAATAAATTCATTTTATTATGATTCGTGTGTCTTATTGACCCAGATTCAGGATCAACAGGGGACAAATTTTAAACCTCAATGTCACGTTAAAGTTTCATTTTCATGACCTCCTTGAAGAAGTTAAGACCAATACCCTTAAATAACCCTAAGTTAATAACGAGTTCAATTTTTAGAAAGCAATGGGGGTTCACTTTAATACTGTCTTAAGTTTTGACACGGAACTCACATTAAGCTATGTCATTAATGTCATATCCTAAGATTGTCTCACCCTGTGTGTTGAATGATATTCGCTAGGCCTTAAAAAGTAATAGATATAAAAATATTTTACACAATGTATTTAGTTTGCACACATACCCTCAAACAGGAGTTTTTTACATTTAGGTTTTTAACCTTATAAATTCGGTTAAATGCCATTATGAAGTAGTCACTACGGTAGCAAAATTCAGAATGCACTGTAAAAAATTCCGGATTAAACTACAGTAAAAAGCACCAGAACTTTTGGCGCATCATTCGTAAAATCCATTTTACCGTTAAACCTATTTTTACAGTAAAATATTTTAACGAAAAATATTATTTTTTCAGTAATATTTGTTTAATTAGAGTGATTTAGTTATTCTACGGTAATTATTAGTGTAAAATTTTACGATATACCATCTTTTTTGTTCCGTAATATATTCCGGTCAAAATGGATTTTTCGTTAAAAAGTACCGGCACCCTGAGTACTTGCCTTAATTTGATCCGAAATATTTTATGGAGTATATCGTTTAAAAATAGTGGTTAAAAAAACATAATTCTGGTAATAAACCCGAAATATACTGTATTTAAACCATTGATTTGATTTTTCCCTTTCGTATCGTAACGGTTTACCGGAAATTCAGGTTTCCAAAATTTTAATTCTTATTACTAAACTGTTAATAAAAATTTAAAACTGAAAATTTAATTTAACTGAATAAATGGATTTTATGCCGCGCTCTAAAGTATCAAGAAAAAGTGATAGTATTTTTTCACATTCACTACCATACAGTACCAAAGCGCTTCAATAAAAATTACGGTGTCCCCATAGAGCCAGTAACACGATAAATTTGACCATATTCTGGTAGTTTGGACTTTACTTTTTTTCTCAAAGTACAATTTCCCTTCTCACATGAGGTTACTTTAATTAATTGACTAAAATTAAGCATAATAACTGAAGAAACTGGTATAATTTCTCCATAAATGAATGCATACAAAGTGAACTTTTTCAAAGTAAAATGTTTAAAAATAATTTTCTTCCGAAAAAATATACATTAAATTGATTGTCGTTATATTCTCATGCAATCTAATGAAATTTCTCAAGTTAAATAACTTACATGTGCAAAAAAAATATGCTATGTGATATATTTAAAGATAAAATGCTATGTGAGACATTTAAAGTGAGATATACTACTATAACGTTTACAAATGTATAAATTAATTTATCTTAATTACATTCTGTTTAACGACCAGTTGGTGTCATTTAGGTAATTGTGACCGCTAATTGCTATATTAGTCACCAAGCATTTTTTTTTTTAAAAAAAGGTCATAAAAGCTCCCTTAGGATATACTACACAGAAAAACATGTGTTTCTGACTATTAGAAAGCAAACTGAAACTGGTATTTAAATATAAGATTCTCTTGTGTATTTTTAGAGAAATTAGAACGTTGAACTTTTGAATCATCTTAACAAGAATTAATGTAGGTCAAAAATGTGAATTCTGTTTACGTTCTGTATAGAAACAACAGAAATTCTTTAATAGTCATTACTTTACACGCAACTTATCGAAGAAACTGCTTGAAGATACAATTTTACAGTCATCGAGCACTGACCTTTCATCGAATGATTTACTAATTCTGATGAAATCAATGTCGCTTTTTATAGAAGAAGAAAGTAAAACTGTTTCTTTTGTACAGGAAATACCTGACTATTGGATAATAATGACAACTTCCTTATTTATTTTAATTCTTCTTCAGATTTATTGTTACTTTTAAGATATCAATGGCATAAATGTAAGATATTGTCGATAAATCATGTTCAAAGCCAACCAAGACGAAACTTAAGGATGTTTTACTTTGATGTTATATATATGATGTTATAACTCGGTATTCACAAATCAATTTTTTTTTATTATATCATCCACGTTGAACTGCTGATCCATATCGGATTTCAGGCTATATCGAAGCTCAACTTCATTGTCATTTTTTTATTTTAAATCCAACCTAGAAGAACTTCTTGAGCAAGCACTAGGACAAGTTTATCTTTGTGGAAGACATTTTGACAGAAACAGATAAGCATCAGCGTAACATAAAGAGGAAAACCACAAAACTTTTCACGGTTAACCCAACGGCAAACTCTCCAAACTTATTCCTCTACTACTGGGACTATTTTTAATTATAATGTGGTCAGTACGAGCAGGAAGCAGTAAAAGAATTCACCAGTCATCATCAGGTTTCAATCTGGGATATAAAAATAATGTGGAATAGTTTGTGTTAAAATATACACAAAACGTTAACACAAAATTCAAACTCATACTCACTAATTCAGTGATTGCTAACCTACTCTAATCCACTTTCCGTTGTCTCTTTTTAACACAGTTGCTCAAAGCTCATTACCCTTTTTTTCAAAACTCGAAATATATATATATATATATATATATATATATATATATATATATATATATATATATATATATATATATATATATATATATATATATATATATATAAATATATATATATATATATATATATATATATATATATATATATATATATATATATATATATATATATATATATATAAATATATATATATATATATATATATATATATATAGGCGATGGCTCAGAGGATAGCGCTTTCTCCTACCAACGAGGGTACTAGGTTCGATTCCCTGAGTCGGCTGGTCGATATAAGTTCCCGGCTTGCACCGATCACAGTACTGACATAAAATGTTTTCTGTGATTTCCGGATCATGGGTTAGAATGTCTTCATGCCTTCGGGTTTACCGTGAAAAGTTTTCATAATTTTCCTCTCCATAGGAGGTAACGCAAATGTAGGTTAGTTCTATCAAAAAGTCCTCCGAGAAGGCTAGTTTGTCCCGATGCTTGATCAATGGGTTCCTTTGTCTTGTGGGTAGGGTTCAACTTCAGTAATAAAATAAAATAGCCATTTGTGCAGCTCTAGTGCAACATAAATGAAGTACTACTACTTACTTAAATACAGTACTACTAAGCTTAAAGAACTTTTTTAACTTACAACTCTTCTGAGAAGGTTCAAGAAAGTATCACAAAATTCATTTTCTAAACATACAATAGAGTGTGCGGGATAGAGACTCAGGCATAAACAGACTAATCTCATTTTCCCCTTGACACTATGATCCACCCCCACACTTCATTATTAAAAAATATATTAAGCAAGAAAACAACCACTATTTTTGTGAAAAGATTCCAATAATAGTACAAATAAAGCTGTTTATTTTTTAATTAAAACAAATTGCATTAAAAACATTTCTTGTAACAAATTACTAATTATGAATGTGCAAAATTCCAAAGCAAACTTTAACAAAATCCATGTAACTTATATGTATGTTTTACTTTAAATAGTAGGCTGACTTAATAAACAGTTTTTGAAGAAAAATATATGCATGTGAGTATTTTTTTTCTTCCCATTTATAACCAATATTCCTTTTTTTTATTGACTTGTATAGGTAATGTTTTATTTTTTACCTATTTACCATCAAATTTATATTTTTAAGTATGTAGTTATAATTCAGATAGTTTCTCCAGTTATAAATCTTCTTTTAACATTGTACAAACATTAAAAAAAATTAATAGAATAATTTTATGAAAAATTTCTCTTTAATTTGCCCTATTCAAACAAAGAAATTTTTCAAATTTAAATAAATATAATACTTTTTACTAAATAGTTATAGTTTTAAAATAATACTGATTATATCCAATAACCATATCAATAAGTATTAATTTCTTACTTCATCAGTAATATTTAGGAAAAAAAGCTTAACTTAACTTGAAACTGTTTTAATTAAAAATAACTATTCAATTTAAAATTTTAACCAATTTAAAATACTTAGGCATTGATAACAAATTTTAGGAATGCAATACCATATGAAATTCTTAATTAAAACTTATAATTTTATTTTATGTCATTAGCACTATTGCAGTCGATTGGAAAATCAAGTTTCAAAAATCTCTTTTCTCACATTCTAATTTCTTGTTTAAAAGCAATGAAAAACGCGTATAAAAATAAAATACTATTAAATGATGATGGGGATACTGAAAATGTTTCAAGTCAATGAACAACCAATTCACGTACGGCATCTAAGCATTCTTTCTGTAACCTTGTAGTTTTGAATTTAATCCAAAAGCGAACAGAACGGCTGAGACTGTTACTGTGAACATTAAAGTAACAAAAAGTTACCATTTATGTTACTCACCAAGAAACCTGAATTTTTGCTATAAATTTAATTATAAGGATAGAAACTAACACGGGCAAACGAAGTAGTTTAAAAACTATTTAATGGTGATCTATATTTCATTTTTCAAGTTTTTATATTGTTTTTAAAATTGTCAAGAATAACAGGGTAACGGCACATCTTTTTTCAGTTCAGTAGTTTCGAAAATTTAATATCTTTGTAATGCGTACAAGGTGAAAACGAGAGCTAGAAACTCGATAAATTTTATCATGTTCTGCCTTTTTTTTTCTCACTATACTTTTTTTTCTTATTGTATAACTTATAAAATTTCTGTACCAGAATTTTTTAACTGGTGAGTTAAAAAAACACATTTAAAACAATTATTCAGGGAAAGTGATTAGAATTTTTTCTTTCTTTTGATTCCAAACTTATTTAATTCTAAATAAAATAAAAGAAAACTTAGTGGTTTTAATGGTATTAATCACATTATTCAATCTGCGATTTTAATGGAAAAAAATTAAAAGCGCCAATCACTTCATTAACAAATATTTTTTATCGTATAATAACAATAAAATAATAATTTATGTTAAGAATATTGAATAATTTCTTTTAGTATAATAAATATTTTTGAAATTATTATTGCAAGTATATTTTTATTATTCGTTCGGCAAAATATCAGCAATTCTTTTGAATTATTTTTGTCAGATTTTGCATTTTAAAATTTTTTGCTAACAGAAACAAAATAAAATGGAGGATAAAACATAATATATTATTTTAAATAGAATAATTAATATCAATAACATCTAGACTTTTTATCTCTAAGATTAAATTACTAAACTTTTGAAAATAAAGTAGATTTAAAAGCAAATTTACGAGCTTTTGCGTGGTCGCTTATAAGTTTCATTTCAAAAACTTCTTATAGTGTCAACACACGAGTTTCGTCTTTTTGAAATTTCAAGCAATTTTAAAAATTATGTTTTTAAGAACCAAGGACAGTACTTGGTCTTGGTCATACAATTCATCTCTATAAAAACAAAACCTTATATCATTCACCAATTGGTTAAACGCTTTCTTTCATTAACGAATCGCAAAAGATCCAATTTCGCTTAAATATTTTATGGAAAACTTCATATAGTGTCAAGACAAGGTTTTCATCTTTTTCAAATTTCAATAAATTTTAAAAGTTACATTTAAGTGATCAAGGATAAGACTTACGAATTAGCAAAAAATTATTGAATTCAAATTTTGAGGTTGTTTAATTAAATTTCAAATCTCTCTCACTTTATATTTTTAACCAAGTTCAAGTCTCGGTCATACAATTCACCTCTATAACAATAAAACCTTACAGCATTCATTAATAGGTTAAGCGCCTTCTTTCATTAAATGGCAACTTCACTCAAATGTTTTAATTGTAAACCATATGAAGTAGCGATTAACCTTTTTGCAATTAAGATTAAGGGGTATCGGGTCAGAATTAATTAAGATTGCGAAAACAATATTGTTCTAAAAACGCCCTTGATACGGATGAAGAAACAACATAATCAAGTTTAAAGTTCTTAACAATATCGAACAATGTTTTTTAGTTTTTTTTTCAAGGATGGACTTTATTCTTGCATCACTAATAGGTTTCCGGTTCAAGTGATGAAATCAATTATTCTTGAACATGGAAATCACTTAATATTTTCTCACTGATGATGGTTCTATTTAGAGAGAACCTTCTTCCAGAGCGCCCTATTACTCTAAATTGATAACACGTGCTTCAATATGGAATTTGCTTGCACTGAGAAAAAAATATAGTTATAACTCTCAGAATATGGAAACATTTACGGTGTTTTTTCTCTATGGAAACACCAAAAAGCTTGGTAACTTTTACCGAAGAGCTTTGGTAAGGATTTTGGTAAAATGAACAATAAAATATGATTTTATTACCATGATGTTTGGTAATAGATGTTATAATCATTTCATTACCCCTTATAGCAGTAGTTTTCCACCCCTAGGCCTCGAACGGGTACCGATTCGTGAATCAAATGGCACCAGGCAGACTTAGGAGTATTAAATTATTTCCATTTCATTTATTACGATGTATTTCTGTCGGGTTTGTACTACTTTAAATAGACGAGAAGTTAACCGAGAGCTAAGGGACGTCTTCTAAAGCAGCATTAATATTACGCATCAAATTGTATTTTATTTGAAGGCACGTTTAATACAATTAAATTTAAATTAAAGAAAAACAACCTTATATATAAACAAACAAGGTCTCCCCCCCCCCTTCCTCAGTGATTCGACGTTAAAATTATCAAAAATTTATCGTTTCGCGGTGATAAAAAGTTCGAGGAGAACTGCTTTAAAGCATGGCTTAAAAACCATTTATTTCGCGTTAAGTTTAATTTACAATTTTGTACTGTCTGGTAAAAAGAACTATAATTTTGAAATTCAAAATTTACGGTTTTCAGTTACGATAACAAATAGAAAAATTACCAAATGAAATGGTTTAAATACCAAATAGTTTGGTTTCATTAACCAAAATTTCTTTACCAGAAATTTCATTACCATACAGTACAATAATTTCACCAGAATTTTTTTCTTCGTGTACAATCGCAGCCAAATATACCAAAACACAGAAAAGGTCAGGGCCTTAATACCTTTAGATTTAAAATATGACACTCAAATCCAAATATGAAATTAAAGGAACATTGAAGTACACTCTCAGAAAAATCTGTTCAATATATAGCATAATATCAGCTCCTCGAAGTATTATACCGAACATATATAGCTGCAATATACAGCTGCTATATGACTATATAGTTGCAACCTTAGTAAGGAATGAAAGTAAATCATATTTCCGTTCAAATTGAACAATATTAGTGGGTAATTCAATTCAAGGAGTAAGATAATATGGTTCAATTAACAATCTATTCAGGTTGCAGAAAATTTGAACCTCGTTATGGTTCAACACGTTTATAAATTTCTAACCGTATAGTTAATGACGATCATGCAATTAAATAATTCCATTTTTAGATCAACATAATTAACATAAATATAGGTTAAAATGTGCAAATTTAATGAAGAAACTTTCTGAAATTGTATCGATAGTAAAACTTCTAGCTCTTATGTGTTTAAAATGTTAGATATTTCGAAGCATGTTATTCGTTCACGCATATTTCGAAGCTTGAACTATAATATCGTTTAAGTTTGCTGCAATTTCATGTTCTAATTGGACCGATCAATTAGGATAACACGGGAATATGATTCATTTTGTACGGCTACATGGTTCATTTGAATTAACGTTAAAATGATGCAACAAATTTACACAATATTATGGTTCATCGTTGGACCGATTTTTCTAAGAGTGTATGTTATGCAATATATTTAATGTCTTATCTTTAAAGAAGCTCCACGATGAGTCAAGAAGTTCTAAACCGCTGTTATGCTTCAACGCTGTACCGATTTTTTTGGAATTTTTTGTTCTACATTTTGTAATATGTTCAATGTCTTATTTTTGGGGGAGTGTCATCATGGTTTAACAAGCTCCAATCCGATTTTATGGTGCAACGCTAGACCTATTTATATAATAGTGTACAGTCTTTCTTAAATCTTTAATCGGACTCTGCATAATTTAAATTTGCATTCTTAAGAAGCTTAAAATACTAGTGAATAATAAATCAAATGTTTTTTTTTAAACAATATTCTTTAAATTGTTGAAAAAATTTGTGTAAAAAGAAAACATCGATCAATTATTTATTACTTAAACACTTTCACGGACGCTAAGAAGCAGAGAAAGTAGTTCAACTTGTTTCATGCTCTACATTGATAAAATTGGCAACATTGATTGGTTGTTTCTAGAATTATCGACAAAAAGAAAAACGGAAGTTAGTCTCTTTGGCAACATATTTTTTTTTTTTTCATATTATTTTTAAAGGAAGAGAAGCTCGAAATTAGAATACTGTACAGTTCACTTTTGAAAAATATTTTTAAGAAATTATAAATTTGTCAAGTTCTGAATAGAAAACTGATACCTTATAAAAAAATTCGAACTGGTAGGATTCCCAAAATATTTTATTTTGTAATGTTTTACTTGAATGTAAGTGTATTTATTATGAAATAAAATACATGAAACGCGTTTTACACCTTTGACTTCCCCTTACCTTATTATCTATGATAGAATCATAAGGAAAGATATATTAATAAAAATATAATAATTCAATTACATTTTTTGCAAAAGTTTAATATTTAAGATTTTTTTAGCAAAATTTGCACTAGTTTAAACATTATGCTTAACAGCAATCAAAAAAATTTAAATCATTTTGATTATAGCTGAAATTGAATTTTTTTTATTGATTTTTTCTATTGAGACATTTAAAAATAAACGAAGAATAATGATTGAATCATAGAGAAGTTGTCGATTCAATAATATTTGTGGCAAAGTTTAAACAATATTTTCATTTGACGTAGTTTAAACTAATTTAATCAATGCGTTTAACCACAATAAAAAAATTAAATCACTTTGCCATTTAATCTTTTATAATTCAAACATATTATTTTTATTACTATTTTGCTATATTGAGATATATTAAACAGACTAAAGAATAATGATTGAATCGTAGAGTATTATCATTAATATTTTTGCCCAATTTTAAACTAGTTTAAACAATGAGTTCAATCACAATAAAAAAAAAATTATTAATCGCTTTGCATTTTATCCTTCAGAAATCTTAAAATTTTGACCCTTCCCAAGTAAGACAATAGCTATTGCGCAGGAAATTTTAATAGGTTGAAAAAAATAACTGATTGAATCTTCGTTTAAAACAACCGTTAAAACACTGTACGTCCAAGGTTCCAAAGTAAAAAATTAAAATACCTTTACTATAAAGTTCTAGTAAAACTGAAGTAAACTATATAAATGCCAAAATCATTACTGTAAAACGTCTTCTTTGATAAATGGAGACCTAAAGAAAGAGGTCAAACTTAAAAGCTAAGTAAATCATAAAACTTGAAATAAAGTATAGTCCTTCAACTGTTACAACGATTATTTGTAACCTTCGTAAAATCATAAAAGTAAATATAATCTATAAGAAATAACTGAACGAGCAACAGTTTTAACAGTCTCAATAAATTTTTTATTAGTTGATTAATAATGGTATGCAAATGAAAAGGCTTATCTTCCTAGAAATGCTAATGGAAAAGATCAGATATAATTGATAAAGGAGTTCCATTGTCAGAAAAAAAGATTGCAGAAATAACCTTGAAACTATCCACTAATAGCAGCTTGGAATACAAAAAGAGCAACTTAAAAAAAATGTTTCAACTTAAAGTCTGATGCTGTCTTGTTAGTTTGGAATCGAAATTAGCAATTAGATAATGGAAATAAAAGTTTCAAAAAATAATTCTCTTTTGTTTACCAATAAATATGTTTTCGTTAACTTCAGTATAAAAACTCCGAAGATTTTAGTTATAATATTATATATTACGTGAAATATATTTGTTTTTGAATGCGTTATAAACAATGAATGGTTGATTTTATTAAGTTTAATTATATTAAATTATGAGCTTTTAGATTTTAAACAACAGCTGGAATTGAATTGTATAAAGGGAATCTCCAAATATATTTACATTTAAAAATTAAATGTTTAAACTTACTAGTGTTAATATTTTTCTTATTCGGTACCTATGGAATAAATTAAATTGGCTTATTTTATACTTAAGTATCTTTAGTTCATCGTATGATTTCAAAAAACAATCAGCACAAAATTGGACCCAAATATCAATATACCCAAGCAACAATTTTACCTTGGTCCCAGTTGGACTCAATCTGGGTCCTATATGAACCGAGGAACCATTATTGGTATGTCTAGATTTTTTAATATCGGTCCTATATAGGGCCAATATCGGCCTATATAGGGCCTATATTGGCTGGATAATGAATATACGAGTAAAATATCGGGTGAATCTGGCAATTTAATATAGGGCCGATATTGATTGTAAAGTGTGTGTAAATGATCGGGTGAATCGGAAAATTCTATATAGGGCCAATATCGGGAAATAACGGACCTATGAACCTTTATTGAGCCAAGAGTCATGAATGGTGATCCAATGAGGGCCCAAGTTATTTTGCTGCTTGGGTACCTTGAACTATAATATCGTTTACATTCTCTGTAACTGAAATTATTGTTAAAATGAACCATTTTCCCGTTTAGGTTGCATCAAAGTAACGTGTAATAAAGTTTAAGAAGCTCAATAATGTAGCTTAACTTGGCAGCAAATAAAAATCGCAATGAATTTGATTGATATTATGGTTTAATATGTTCCAAAATGTATAAAACGTTATAGGATAATAACATTTGACTGATTTTAAATTATATTATAGTTGGGTTTTTTTTTCGAATTTTTTAAAAACAAATAAACATCCAGGACAATTTAGGGATTCCGTCTCATCGAAAAACTAGCTCTACCTATGCGTATTATTTTAAATAAAATGAATATTTCCAAATGTGCATGTTCTTGCACATCAAATTCAAATCTATACTACTTTTTAATCATAAAAGAGAATCTGGAAATTTTATTTTTATCGGCTGCCACAGTATTGAATTAAATGAATCTTTTTTTTCATAATTTATTAATTGTATCATATTCGACAAAATAGAAAATAAATAGAATTAATTTCATGGTAACTTTCAAAAATTATAAGCCGCAAAAAATAATACACATTATCATGGAAATAAGACATAATAGAACTCTTAGCCTAATGTATTTCTTTCCTTAATTTTTTTAAACAACTATTTATTATAATGAATATTAAAAATAATATTCTTTCCAAGTTTTTACATGACAAAACTCTCAGAAATATCGAGTCAATGTTGAACCATAATAACGATATCTGAACCTAATTATTGAGCACATTTACTGTTGCATTAATAAGAAGTTAAATTGAACCAAGTTTCTGTTTAAGTTTACACATGATCCACGGTTTTGGGTAACCAAGTTTTAAAAGGACTCATTTAAATGATAATATTGTTCAATTTGGCGCTATATTAAAGTTTCAGAAAACTTGACACATATCATAGTACAACACACTTCAAAGTTTTTAACTGTATAATTATTTATTTCTAGTTTGAAGAGAACTATTATTTCTGAGATAAATTATTCTAATTTATAATAAATTAAGATAATACTAGGTTACAGGTTTACCCACTATTTGTCATTAAATTTTCCATTATCATTGCTTATCTAATTTTATTGTTGAGTTCGAAATTGTTCAGATGATTTTATGAGATTTAATTTTTTATTATAATCTTCAAATAAATATTTTTGAACAATTTCTTTCAAAAGGCTCGCTGCAAAAAGTTTTATTGCATAGTCGCCACAATTTTTGGTGTTGACATAAATTAAATACATTTTTCGGTACAGAAATGTAGTTATCATGCACAGAATTAAATAAAATTGGCAAAATAACAATTGTTAGAAAAAATTAATGCAAATATATTACTAAAAATGTGCTTGTTTTCTAAGCGAAATGTTATAGCAATGAGACAAAATATTGATTCAAATGCGCATGAAAGTATGTGTTTTCAGTAAACAAATAAACAAAAAAGGAATTAATAAATAAATAAAACTAAAACAGTGAAAGAGTAAATAAAAAATGTTACTACATGCAATATAAAAATTTTTAGTCTACCTCAACAACAAAAAAGGTGGCAAGTATACGCCAAAATTTTTTTACAGTGCATATATTTAATCAAAGCTACAATTTTTAAAAACTTACCAAAATGATTTTAAATTAGATTATTAAAAAAAGATGACTTTACAAAAAAAAAAAATTTGCACATGTTTTTTAAACATTTTACTTTTATAACACTAAATAGGTAAAGATTGTTAATTTAAGTAATTTTAAGTTCTTAAAAATTAAAAAAATTACAAATTCTTAAAAAATTTCAAGTTCTTGAATTTTAATTATACTAATCATGTGCTTAGATGCATGGTTAAAATAGTTAAGGTATCAAACTATAAAAATCAAAATTCAATAAATGTCATAAAAATTTCAAGTTCCTGAATTTTAATTATACTTATCATGTGCTTAGATGCATGGTTAAAATAGTTAAGGTATCAAACTATAAAAATCAAAATTCAATAAATGTCATTAAAATTTTTTTAAATATTAACTAGACTGTGAAATAGATTCTTAACCCAAACTAGCGGTAAATACAAAATTAAAAACTTCAATTACAGCTGAATTCCAAAACCTTTACTAGATTCTATGTAGAAAAATGTGAACAATTCCTTTATCATTTTTTTTTTTAATTTTAATCATCTATTGAATTGTTATCAGGCTTCCAGCTGAGAAGCACAAAGAATACGAAAGTACCTTTAATCATTTACTTCCCATGAATAGTAGGTCACTGGGAAAAAAGGAAGAAAGTGAGTTACGCGCCGACCTCCAAAAAACTTGCTGAACCTGCAGCATGTTTTCGGTTTTAAACAGCAGTTCGAGCACTTTCTCCACCCACTGGTTTCAGATCGTGATGTCATCGTCCCTGTAGCTCCCTTCTTTATTTGAATATGATTCATCTACATCTGAATACTAATACTCAGACATTATGCCCCATTTTGTTAACAATGATAGGGCAGGTCTTGATCTTGTTGTCTTTATTTAAGATGTTAATTTTTTGTAACCAATAAGTTCGCTTTTGTTATATGTTGATTAAGGTGGCAACTTGAAACATAAAAGAAATTCATGATTCTTTTAGTAACTTTGACTTGCCTTGTCTGCATGGTTCTGAAAAGAATTTCCTATTACTAAAAGTGAAAGTGCTCTTCTGACACCATTGTTTCAAAAACTGTGAGAGGAGTCGTATGAGAAAGTGGTCTTGCATTTTGTGACATTTGCCTTACTCCACGTGGCTTTCGAATATATTATAATCGTTCGTAGGAAAAGATAAAAGAAATTTAATTTCTGGATGTCATAGTTTTGTCAGCTAGTTCATTCAAACTATTTAACAATTTCCTTGAGTAGTTCAAATAGGCATAACCCGAAATTGATAATATTCATATGATATGCTACATAAAAATATCATTGTTCTGACATTATGCCTCATTTTGTAAACAATGATATGGCAGGTCTTGATCTTGTTGTCTTCTAATTCATTTAAGATCTTAATTTTCCATAACCAACGAATTCGCTTTTGTTGTATGTTGAGTCAGGTGGTAACTTGATTAATAAAAGAAATGCTAGATTCTTTAAAGAACTTTCTTGCCTTGTCTGATTGATTTTGAAAAGAATTCCTTATAGCTAAAAATACTCTTCTAATACCATTGTTTCAAAAACTGCGTGAGGAGTTGTTTAAGAAAGTGGTCTTGCAATATATGACGTTTGACTTACTTCATGTGGCTTTCGAAAATGTTTTTATCCTTCATACGAAAAGATAAAAAAAAAAGTTAATTTCTGGATGTCATTGCTTTGTTAACTGTTAACAATTCAGACATTCAGACTATTTAACAATTACGTTGAGTAGATTCAAATACGCATAACTCGAAAATTATATTCTTCGTGTTATATCCTACATCAGAATATTGTTACCCAGACGTTAAGTCCCATTTTATTCTGATTATTCCTTCTGTAACTTTGATTCTTTATATATAAAATTCATAATTCATTATGTATCTTTGATTCTTTCCGTATGAAATTCTTGATTCTTTAGGTAACTTTGGTTTGCCTTGTCTGAATGGTTTTGAGAAGAGTTTCCCATTACTAAAAGTGAAAGGCCTCTTATAACAGCATTTCTTCGAAAATTGTATAAGGAGTCAGATAAGAAAGTGGTTTTGCTTTTTAAGATATTTGCCTTTCTTCATGCGGTTATAATCCTCCATACGAAAAGAAAAAAGTTAATTTCTGGGTAGCATAGTTTTGTTAGCTGTTTCATTCAGACTATTTAGCAATCCGTTGCGTAGATTCAAATACACATAACTCAAAAATCATATTCTTCGTATAATATGCTGCATCAAAATATGGTTACACAGAAAGTCCCATTTTATTCTCATGATTCTTTATAGAACTTTGATTCTTTATGTATGAAATTCATGATTGCTTTGGTAACTTTGGCTTATCTTGTCAGAATTGTTTTGAATTAAATTCTCTAATAATAAAAAGGAATGTGATCTTCTAGCATCGTTGTCTCAAGAACTGTACACTGTTAAAATTTTCATTCCGAAATTATGGTAAAATAACTGGCAGCTGTCTGTCCATACGATTAACCGTAAAGTTTACAGTAAAAAGTATTTTTTTTTCTTTATGGTTTTGAAACCATTTACAAGAAGTAGGGTTATTAAACCATGAATACAAAACTATATGGTTTTTTAACCATTTACAACTAGCATTTTTCAAAAATGTAAAAAAAAAAATTTATTATCCAACTAGATATAGGAGCTCGGCTTTTCGTAAGGTAATGGTCATTAGAGAGTGCCGGACTCTTGGAAATTCTTCATTTGGTGAAGGGAATGGAGGAAATATTGTGGTGTCACCACTAGGACTCGAACTCCAGTTCTGCCGGTTATAAGATTGACTGATAAGCCCACCCGGCTATGATATTTACGCAGTTGCAAAGAACTAAGTAGCTTCATTGGGTGGTTCTAATTGGTGCGATAAAACTCATTGCATTGCTAACAATACCCATTACACAATAATGCTAGCATTAAATTTAGATACTAGATGATTGCAATATTTTCCAGATATTAAACCCTATATTTTTTTAAATAATAAAGCAGCTCTTTATATTGCTATCTTCTAATTAACTTAACATGTTAATTTTGAGACCGATAACCAACAGGTTGATAAAGAAGGCAACTTGATAGATAAGGGAAATTTTCATGGCTCTGAAATTAATTTTATCTGTCTACCAGATTTTGAAAAGAATTGAATTCATCAAAAAATCGAAACTTTTACTAAGAGAGAAAACGCTATTATGACACCATTGTTTCAAGAACTTGTGTTTAGAAGTATAAAAAACTAGTCTCACACCATAGGACATTTACCTTGTTTCAATCAACTTTTGATAATGCAATAGTTTTTCTTATAACAAGAAAGTTGATTTCCTGATATTATAGTCTGGTAAGCTGTTTCTTTTAGACTATTCAACTCTTTTTTTTTCCTTGCTTTCAATACGGTTTACCCAAAAAGTTAACATTCACTCACAATTTTTCGTAACCAGTACTTCAATTTTGTTATCACTTGATGAAGGAAGCAATTTTATATGCAAAAGAAATTCATACTTCCTGAAATAGCTTTTAAAATGATTTGTCTGAAGCTACAGACATTTTTGCATAAAAATGAATCAAAATACAGATAATAATAAAATCAAAGCATTGGTTTTTAGCGTAAGATCACTTCATTTAGAAAATCTATCAACCTTGCCTTGTTCGTTAACATCAAATTATTATATGGTGTAAGAATCTGTAGTTCGAAAGAAAAATAATTTTCTAAAGTAAATTAAATATTAAGTTTTACAGATAAAAAAAAATTTTCCTCAAGTCTTACCATTACTCCTGCCTCATTTTCAATACTATTGAAAATTAATGAAGTGTGGTAACCAAATAAAATCAAAAGCCTGATTATAATCTTTTGAATGGTTTCGTTGAAGAAAATCCTGATTTAATTTAAACTTAAAATTTTAAATGACTGTAGTGGTACTCTAAGGAAGGCTAATGCATATCTCTAATTTAAATATTAGATAAGGATTAAGACTCTCTCTCTATTTTCGAATCTTACAAAATGCGAGGCGTTTATGCAAATAAAATCAGGTAAATAGTCATCAAAAGTTGTGGTATTTTTGTTTCTAATGCCACCTGCCAAATACCAGCAAGCCTGCTGTGTGAAAGCAAGCGAGGTAGAGGGTGTGATTCTCATTTTTCAGTGGCGCCATCTATGGCCAAGAATACGACCTCAGTCCCACACACATCACAGCCCTCTTATAGGGCGGACCCATTCATACAGCCATCCATTCATATACAGATCGTAATTTTGAACTGAACCATAGAACGATCAATTTTCCATTCAGAACCCCTAGAGGTATGATTTGTTATGGGAACATAGAGGACTTTGCGACCCGACAGATTTAGCGTGCACCAATCACCATTTACTACACGGGTAGTCTTCAGTCGGTGGGGATCGAACACACGATCTCTTGGATATGGGCCCAACGCCCTACCAAACAGGATATCCCGACCTTCAAAAGTTAATATTCTCTTAAATGAAACTGCGATACCACTTTCAAAACACCGTATGTGACATTTAGGAGCGTTTGTATACAGAGCAAGATAAACACCTGGTAGTTCAGAGAAGGCGATATCTCGAGTATAATTTTAAGGGGAAAACTAAAACTTTACGCAATGCAACTCTACAAGCAAGTATTCAATACAGGGAGTTACCTATTAAGGGATATCATAAATATTCTGTTTAATTGTAATGTGTATTCGGTTAAGTGTTTTGTGAAGTTTAAAGATAAAAATCATGGTCGAGATTAAATAATGGTCATTAAAAGATTGCATAAATATTTTGTTTAATTGTTGTGTGTATTGTTTAATTGCTACATTACAATTAAGCAATTAAACAGCTAAGCGTAAATGCTTATTTGTTGTTACTTGTTTTCTTCAAGTTTTTAATTCTTTTATTTATGCTCACCCTTCTATTTAAATAATAATTTGATACGCTTAAAAAAAATTAAAATGAAGTGAATAAACTATTTTTTATAGTTAAAAAAAAGATCTTAAAAAGCAATGAAATATACATGTGATGAAGTATAAAAGCAATAAGGTATCTATAGAATTTTATTAATTAATAATCAAATACTATAGTTGCTACGCATTTCTAAAACTTTTTTCATCTACATAAACATTCATTTAAACGTTAAGACTGAGACGAAACACAACTGCCCTCTTTAAATATGCTTTACACGAATAAAAATTTCTTAGATTCAGTACTTTTAATTTACAGCACAAATAAATGTAAGCTTCTATTTTACAACAAAAATAAGCACAAAAATTGTAATTTTAAAAAAAAATAAGCTTTTAATCAGATCATATTTTATTAAACTTAAGAAGAACTCTTTTAAAGTTTTTATTAAGACTATTTTGCTACTTGGTTTTATAATCTCGTAAAGGTTTTTTCATTAAAACATATCTATCTACATATTTGATTCCGGAACGTAAGACAAAACTTAATCTGAAATAAAAAAAGAAGAGAGGAAGAAATTTCAAAACTTTTTTACGAATGTGATAGGTGAAGTCATTCATAATTATTAGAATAATGCAAATATGTTAAAATAATTCTATCACCTTTTATAATTTTTCTAAAAATTGTTTTTTAGATCGAAAAGATACTGAATATTAAAAAATTAATAATTAAAAGAGATATTTTATAAATATTTACGAATGATTGGTGGAGTCAATCATGATTAGTAGAATAAGGTAAATATATCAAAATATTTATACTATTCATCAAATATCAATATTTATCGTTGATGTATATCTAAATATTGAATTTCAGAACGAAGCAAAATTGAATCTTAAAAATAATAATAAAAGGAGATATTTTTAAAGTATTTACGAATGATTGGTGAAGTCGATCCTGATTAATTGAATAATGTAAATATAGCAAAATATTTATATTATCCATCAGATATAAATATTTATCTTTAACGTCTATCTAAATATTGAATTTTAGATCGCAACCAATATTAGTCTTAAAAGAGTAATGGTAAAAAAAGATATTTGAAAGTATTTATGAATGATTGAAGACACGATTATGGTCAGTAGAGTAATAAATTTATCTTGTTTTAATGATTATGTAGCTCTTTATGAAATATTAAAATGTTTTGAGTAGTTTGCGTGAATGTATTGGCAATTTAAAAAATTAAAATTTATACTAGAAGACTGTTTTATTAATTGACTTACTGAAACTTAAGACCGAAAAAAATTGTTTACACTGAGAAAAAATTTAGGCATAATTAACCGTACTGTATAGTGATGACATTTTTGGTTAAAAAAAGTAACTTTTAATAATAAAACCAAAATATACTGTATTTAAACTATTTATTTTTTAATGTTTCAGTTTTTAGGGTAACAATTCATCTGAAATTCTGCTTTTCAAAATTAAAATTCCTATTACCACACAGTTACTAAAAAATACATAATTGAAAAGTCAATTTAATCGAATAAATGACTTTTATGCCACCCTCTTAGGTATCATGATAAAATTTCCAAACTTTACCATATTTATCAAATTTTATCACTTATTATAAAACGATTATTTACCAAAATAATTATCAAAGCCGGTCAAAGTTACTGAGCTTTTTGGTATTCTCATAAAATCAGAAACACAGTATATTCGGGTAAGTTTAACCATACTTTTTACGAACCATAATGCAGATCTTTTCTTTTGACAACTTCACTTTAAAACGGTGTTAAATTGCAACGTATTTCCGTACTGGTTTAAACAGAGTATACTGTAATACAGTTTAGGAACGATAATATCGTTCCACTTAGCAATATATTAAGATTGCGGTAATTTTTAACGATATGATGGCTCAAAACGACTTGAAATTTCTAGAAATGTTTTGCTCAATGAAGATGTAATGAAATTAACAAAATCAAATTTCTTAAAAGAGGAAAAAACAAATAATAATTTTAGAATGGGTATGGATTAAATTAGAATTGCATCTTAATTCATTTTTACACTAAGAAAAAAAAGCATGGTCAAAACTACAAGAATTTTTGGCTCTATGAAAACACTAAAAAGCTCAGTAATTTTTACCAAAGCGTTTTGGTAATGTTTTTTGTAAGATTAAGAATAAAATAAGGTTTTATAATATGTAATAAAATTCGATAAATGTGGTAAAATTTGGCATGGAATAAAAAGCTATTTATTCAGTAAAATTTACTTTTCAGTTTCGTATTTTTTTACTAAATGTGTGGTAATAAGAACTATAATTTTGAAAGCAATAATTTTCAGATAACCGTTACCACATGAATGGAAAAATTTCCATATGAATGGTTTAAATACCGTTTATTTTGGTCTTATGAACCAGAATTTTTTTTTTTTTTTTTTTTTTTTTTTTTTTTAACCAGAAATCTCTTTACTAAACAATATGGTAATTTCGACAGAATTTGTTTTTTACGAGTATGAATTAAGTTTTGAAATAGTCTATGACCTAACGGCAAACAGTAGAACTTTTAATCCTATTATAAATTTAAAATAGTTTCAAACACTCTGTCGGCCAAATATGATTTATAAGATACAAGCTAAAAAAACATTAAAATTTCTTCTGAAAAATGTATTTACTCTGTTTTAGTAAAAATTAAAACTGGCAAGTAAGAGAAACTCCAGTTGTTATAAATTGTGAAGCTAAAAACAAAGAACTTATTTCATTTTTTAAAAAAAACTAGAAAACAGCATTACAAAGTGTCTTTCATATGCAAAATGCCTAGTTTCCTATAGGAAAAAATTCTACAAATTAACTAATTTATTATTTAAATTCTTGGCTTTGGATATCCCGGCAGAGTAACAAACTGCAAATCGGCATATTTTAAAATATTCATTGTTTATCTTGAAATGTTCCACTCCATTTTGTGCTTAACCAAACTATTAGAAATCATACAAAATAAATTTTATTAAATATTACAAAATTTAAAAATTGGATGTTATGTTTAAGTATGTTAAAATAAATAGCTTTGAAAGTAGACTTATACGAAAGCTTAAATAAATATTTTAATCACATATATATTTACCAAATATTTATATTTATTAATTTTCTTTGTTTTAACCACGATACATTAAGTAATTGAGAAAAAAAATTTCAGTACTCTAAAAAATTTTAATTTTTTTTAAAATTATATTTTATTTTAACTAATAAACATAAAAGTATTTCTTTACAAAAATTATTGTTGATCATACGCTTTGGTTATCCTGAAATAATAAATAAAAAGAAAAATGGAAACCATTAAGAAAAGAATCACAATGCGCATTTTCGATCAAATAAAATTGTTATTAAAATTCTAAAAACATTAATTCAATAAATAATACTTAACTATTTTTGTTAAAATGTCAGACTTGAATTACTCATAGAAATAATAGTTACTTGCATTATAAAAGTGTAAAAATCATTTCTTGAACAGAATAAGTCATTTATAAATGATATTTTGTTTTAGGAATTTCCAATCGATATAAAACGCAAATCAATATCTTATTATAAAAAAAAAATTTCCTCACGGCTTTATTTGCTAATAAAAATTTTAAAAATGCATATTCAATAGGCATTACTTAACGGCTAATTTGTTAAAAAAAGAAAGATAAAAATTAATTTCTCAAAGAAATAACAGTTCCTCGCATTATAAGAGTAACAAAAACATTTCTTAAACAGCATACTAAAAATGCAAATGTAAATGTAAATGTAAATGTAAAAAATGTAAATGTAAATGTTTGCTAAAAATGTAAATTTGTTTTAAGAATTTAAAATCTATATAAAATCTAATCGTTACTACTTTAATAAAAGCCAAAAAAAAAAGTTTAGTCACCTCCTTGATTGCAAATAAAATATTTTTATTAAAATACTAAAAAATATTAGTTCAATAAATGATACACTGATATATATTTGATAAAATTGCCAAACAGAAATTGCTCAAACAGATGATAATTCGTCAAATTATAGGAATGTCAAAAACATTTCTTAAGCGCCATGAGTTTGCTATAAATTTTAACTTTCCTTAAGAATTTCAAATATGCATAAAATCTCATCATTTCTATATAAACAAATGAGCAAAAAATTGTTAGTTACTTCCTAGATTGCAAATAAAATACTTTAACAAAATTCTCAAAAATATTAATTAAATAAATAATACATTTCAATATATTTACTAAAAAACGTCCAACAGAAACCTCAACTAAGAAACTAAGAGAAGTTCCTCAACTAAGAAAAGTGTCAAAAACATTTCTTAAACAGCGTGAGTTTGTTAAAATGTTAATTTGTTATTCCATTACAAGACGTTCCGTCTGGATACGACTCACTGATTTTCGTTCAATTATTATCACGCATTTTCGAGCCTATACGGTTGGTCGCATCTTTGATCACATCATCTCTTCTTTTATAAAATGTTCCGGACTTATCGCATCATTGACAAAACAACATCACGAGTTAAACATTGTATTAATTGCTTCTTTAATGTGAATAACATTGAGAATTAATGTATCTTATGGGATTAGACTATCTTTACGATTCAGTTTAGGTATGGATTGCTTCTTCAAGGAAGATTCAGTTAGTTAAACGATTGTGAGTTTAAAATAAACTTGTCTTAAATATTTTAACGAGCATTCAAATTAAATGTGTATTGCTTCTTCGAGGAAGATTAATCAAGTAAGGACTGTAAGTTTCACATACATTTGTTTCAAATGTTTTCAATAAATATTCATATTAGATATTTATTGCTTCTAACACCCATAATAGATATGTATTACATCTTCAAGAATGATTTATCAAATTAAACGATTATATATTATAATTAATTTTTTTCAAATATATTTAATAATCATTTGGTTTAAATATGTATTGTTTCTAACACTCTTCGAAAATTCATATAAAATGTGTATTGCATCTAACATTCTTCTAATGCTTCTTCAAGGAAGATTCAGCAAGTTTAAGAACCTGTAAGTTTTAAGTTAATTTGTTTCAATATTTTTAAGGAAAGTTCAGAGTACATAAGCATAGCATCTAAAATTCTAATTATATATTTATATTACTTCATCAAGGAAGATACCTCAAGTTTAATGGCCTGTGAATTTGAAATTCATTTATTTTTTTTAATTAAATTCATAATATTCAGAACATTTTTCTTCATTAAATTCATAATGCTTTTAATTTTCTTTCAGATTAGATACAGAATACTTCTAATATACTTCTTAAACTCTGAGTATTTATTCTTTGTTTTTTTAAGGATCAAGTAATCAAGTTAATATTCTTTATATTATCAAGTTACACGACTGTAAATTTAAAATTTAACTGTTTCAAATATTTTTAATTAAAATTTGGAATTCATGCGTATTGCGTGTAACATTCACATTAGAAATGTATTAGTTTGTCAAGAAAGATTCATCAAGATCAACAATTATAAGTTTAAAAATAGATTTTTTCAAATTTTTTAATTAACATTCAGATCAGATTCTATACGTATTGCTTTTTCAGGGAAGATTTTTTAAGTTAAATGGCCTGTAAGTTTAAAATTCATTTGGTGCAATATTTTTAGTACTTCAAACAATCTTCAAACACTCAGAGTATTTATTTTTCTTCTTAAAGAAAGAGTCATGTTTCTTACTTACAGATTAGATATGTAATAGAAAAGATACGTAAGAAAGATTCACAAAGTTAAACAAATATAAGTTTAAAATTAGTTTACGCCAAATAAAGTTTAACACTCATATTCCATATGTATTGCTTCTAACATTAGATATTTATCGTTTCTAACATTCAGATTAGATATACATTGTTCTTAAAAGAAATTAAGTTGAATGTCTATAAGTTTAAATTTAATTTGTTTCAAATCTTTTTAAATAAGAGCAATAAAAATGAAACCTTTATAATAAGTTGAAAAGCATTTTAATTTTTAAAATAATATTGTCATTATTCACTTAAGCTTAATAATAATTAAATAAAATTTTAAGAACCAATGAATGTTTGTAAGCTACTTTATTCTTAAATATTTAATGTTTTTTATTCTTTATAAATTTATTTTTTAAAACTATCTTAGCCAAATTTTATAATATCATTAAAATAACTAATTATAATGTATATAAAAATGATTTAATAAGTATTGTTAAAATTGGAAAAGTTATATTTTAAATTTATGTCATTACTGACTTAAATTGTTATATTTAAAAGAAACTGGAATGGAATGTATTATGTATAATCGTTTATACTAAGATATAATGAATAATATGCGAATAATTTGAAAGATTATATTTATGAGACTATATGTAACAAATATTTTTACATTATTCATCGTTTTAAAGCTTTCTTTAGTTATATTTATTTATATAGATACACCTTTATTTATATGGATAAGGTTAGCTTTATTCATATATTATTTCTTTAGTTATTCATTGCTTTAAAGCTTTCTGTAGCGTTCTTTAGTTAATATCAACAAAGAAAAAAAAACTTATAAAATAAAAAAATCTGCAAATTAATTAAAAATAAAGTTGCGCAATCATTTTCATTAGTGCTAATTTAACAATATGTGATAAGAAAATACCTGTATAAATCATTTATTGTTTTTTGAGTAAAATAAAAGATTTTCTTATAACGTAAAACGTAAATTATTTAAATTATGGTTTGTCTTAACAAATATCATTAAAAAGTCATTATAAGTACTATAAGAACAAATTTGAACAAGTAGATAAATAGAAGCGCATTTACGATAGTTGTAAAGGTTGTTCAATATTAATCTTAAGTTCAAAAACTGTTATCTTTTATAATATAACTTTTTATAAATCAATTTCTTTTTGTATAAATTCAAATAAATTATTTAATGACTTTTTTTCTACTAAAGAGACAAAATTAACCGTAAACCTAGATAATAAACTGCTTAATTATTAACACTAATTTAATTTTTGTTACGAAAAAAATTAAAACCTTTCTAGTTCTTCTTAACAAACACTTCAATCTTTAATTAGTCATAAAACAGAATTATTTTGAAATCTAATAAAAGTTAGCTTTTATGCTTTTCGCAATATGAAAATGTGAACAATAAGATATTAGCAAACCTAAATAAAGAAACATTGTCCAACCAAATTTGAATATTTTGTATGTAAGGCATCAAGAAGACATTAATTTAGGCATATTTTACTGAAATTACAGGTTAAGTTTTTTATTTTTAAATTTTGTTTAAAGCAAACGTAATTTAAACTATTTTAGTTCTCTACATCTCGTATATTTCACTTTAGTGTGATTATGAACACATGCTTCGAATTTAATTTCGTTTTGCGCTTTAGGGATTCAAAACTAAAGTAAAGATTATCTTTTATTAATAAATGAGTATAGTTTACTCATAAATTAATTAAATGTGGGGAAAATTTCATTTACACAAGAAACAATTGTCTTCTGAAAATACTTAAATATCACATCAAAAAGAATTTTATTTAAGTAGTATTTTATTATTAAGTAGTAATTAAGTTAAGTAAGTAAGTAAAGTAGTAATTATTACTAAGTAGTTTATTAAGTAGTAATTTTATTTAGAAAAGAAATAAAAAAACTGTACTAAGAAAAAGTTTTTAAGTAATTAATTTACTTGTTTAAAAACTTCATTCGCTTCAAAAATATACGAATTGGAAATAACAGTCGACATGTTTCAAGTTCTCAAAAACAGGAACTCATTTTCAAGACTTGCCAAGCGAGAATGAGAAAAAACAAAATTGACTGTTATTTCCAAATTTGTTTACTTTTGAATCAAGAATTATTTTACCGTTTCTGTTTCCTGTGAAAATTTATTTAATCAGCACCATATAATTCTTTATTCGTACCTAAAATCTACATATCTTTCCATCATGTTAACTATTATTGTAATGTTATTTAATCTTAAATTTTTCCTTTTTTCTTGTTTTTTTTTTTTAATTTTTTTTATTAGAATTGCTTATTAAAAGAAGCTACCAATTCAGAACTGTAAGCCTTAAACAAAAACATGATATTTCAATAACTAAAAGTTCTTATTTTTATTACAATTACTAATGTTATAGGTTTTTAATGCAAGCAGTTCTATTGGTGGCATTTATGAAAAGGCATCATCATATTTATACTAATTGTGTTCATCTTAACATAAAGCATAAGAATTGCAGACCAATGTGTCTAAGTTCATAGGAAGGCAATGGTAATAAGTCAAACAATTGCTAAAACTTTTTGACCTGAAAATTTTGTCTCCCAAGTAAACCAAAAATAGACGATGTTCCAAAATGCCCTCCTGTATTATATATTTTTATAATCCTTGTCACAAATGTGGATTAAAAAATATACGTTTTTAAGGTTACTAAGTAATATTTAAGCAAGAAATGTTTGCGGAAACATACAAATCACTATTGATGAAAGCTGTTGTACATAGAATCAAAACCTCTTTGATTGAGGAGTTGTAAACAAAAAGTTATTGTATGACAATTATTTGATATATCTTCAAGTGCAAACGCATTCCTCATAAATAGCTTTCCTGTATTGAAAATATTTTTGTTTTTACCTTTAAAATATTAATTTGCTATGTTTATATGTTTTAGTTTTAATTTTTGACATGTATTTATAGATATATACAAGGAGGCCATTACAGAGCACCATATTTATATCAGGAAATTTTATTTCTATCCAAATGTATTCAGCCAAAGATAAACCAAAACTTTTATTCGTTACCTACCTTTTAATCCAAATTTTAAATTACCAGAAATGAAAGAGATGAATAAATTATAAAATAATAAGTTGAAACAAGGCTATCAAAACAAATTTAAATTTTATGAATGCGTACTATACTTATCTTTTCATTGTGTTGGCAAGTGCTGGAATATTCTCCACAAAAAAAAATACCTACCTCTGTAAAATGTTATCCAAAATTTGCCATTAAGAAGATTCAATGTAACTGATCAACATCAATCCTTTATTATGCGAATTATCATAACTTCAAACAACTATTAAATTTTTAGCGAAATATGCGGAATATTATAAAAGTCTGCTAATCCATATTCTAAATTTTAAATTAGGTATAAAAAAGAATATTTAAGAAATGTTTGTCTTTTTTAAATTGTTTTGTTCTACTCTCAAAAACCTCGATTCAACGGTTGAATTTCATAACCATGCTCATGTGCTGCCTACTAAATAAGATGAACCATATAGGTGTAATAAGGATTAACTAGGGCTTAATACAATTTAAATCGACTCCTTATTCTGGTAGTAACAAATTTGCTAGATATTACGAGTAGAAAAAAATTTGGTATTATTACCGAACGGTATGGTAATGAAACTTCTGGTTAAAAAAACAACAACAACACAATTTTGAGTAATAAAACCAAAATATACTATTTTTGTACCACTCACTTCTTAATTTTTCCGTTCATATGGTAACGGTTTACAAAAGTTTCTGATTTTAAAAATTATAATCTCTATTATCACACATTTACTAAAAAATATAAAACTGAAAAATAAATTTATCCGAATAAATTATTTTTATGCCATGCTCTGCGGTACTATGATAAAATTACCAAATTTTATCGCATATTATAAAGCCATATTTTATTGTTAAATTTACCAAAGTCATTAATAAACCGCTTCGATAAAATTTACCGAGCTTTTTGGTGTTCCCATAGTGTCAGAAACAAGGTAAATTTTGACATGATCTAGCATTTTTGGCCATAATACTTTTTTTTTTTGTGCATATTTCAAAGTGCTCCAAACTATTTAACAATGAATTACCAAGGTCTTTTTAAAATATTTAAAATCAGGTGATTATTAATTACCCATAAAAAGAGTGACCAAGAATTTATTCCGGTATACGAATAACATAGTCTTTCTTTTAATTCCCCTTTTTGAAATTATTTTTTATGGATCCTTAAAATATCAGAATTTATAGCAAGTAACCACAAAAATCAGAACTTAATAAAAATGAATCTTACTTGATAAATTGTAAAACATTATTATTGACGTATAGTACCAAATTGTGTTGCATAGTTATTCATGCTTTATTTGTTAATTTTTAAACATAGTGCATGCTTAAAAACGCAATTTAATCTAAACAAGCCACTATTTATTCCAATATAGCAAGCATATGTCGATGTGGTATCTGAATGTTTACTTTTTTTAAAAATTTCTTTTAAAGATGCATAAGCATTATATCATAAATAAAAATTATGGATGCTTTTTATAAATTAAAATTAAGATAACGGTTTCTACAAAAACAATTGAAATGAAGTCTGTCAATGTCACATATTTTCTTTATTTTTATCCTACAAATTCCAAAAAATGTACTATTTTGTTTGAGGAATAAAACAGTTTTTTATCTAGAAAATAATTTTCATAATAGAAAATAAATGGATTTATTTTGATAGGCGTTATATGACAATTAAAAACAAAAGATTCATTTCTAAAAATAAAACAAAAATTAAGATAACGGTTTCTACAAAAACAATTGAACTTAAGTCCGTCAATGTGACACGTTTTCTTAATCTTTATCCCACAAATTACAAGAAATTTACTATTTTGTTTAACGAAATAAAATAATTCTTCCATCAAAAAAATAACTTTCATTGAGGAAAATAAAAATGGATTTCTTTTTTAATCGTTATAACTAAAAATAATAGATACTTTTTAGAAAATAAAACAAAATTAAGATAACTGCTTTTACAAAAAAACAATGAACAACATTCTGTGCTTAGGACACGTTTTCTTTGATTTTCTCCTACAAATTCTAAAAAATTTAATATTTTTTCTTGTGGGATATAACAATTCTTCTGTTAAGAAAACAATTTTCATTGAAAGAAAATTAAATAGATTTAATTTGATAACCTTTGTATCACAATTAAAAACAATAGATACTTTTCAAAAAATAACACAAAAGTCAAAATAACGGTTTCCAAAAAACAATATTTAACTGAAATTTGACAATATATGTTATTTTCCTCCTACAAATTCCAAAAGATATACAATTTTACTTGTGGAATCTAACAATCCTTCTATTAATAGAGTAATTTTCCTTAAAGAAAAGTCAAGGAATTTATTTTGATAAATTTTACATCTTATTTAAAGATAATAGATTCTTTTCAGAAAATAAAACAAAAGTTAAGATAACAGTATTTAAAGAAGCAATTGATTTGAAGTTGCCAGAGTAACATATCTTCTTCACTTTTTCTACTAATTCCAGACGATTTATTATAGTGCTAGTGTATTATTTTTTTATGAAACTAACTTTCTTTAAAGAAAATGAAATTGATCCGGAAATCAATAAAGATATTTACCTGTCTCATCCAAAAATAAGAGAAAAAGAAGTAAACACGTTCCGAAAATCCTTGCTGGTTCCATCGCGATCTGACGAGCATATGGTAAGAAACGAGGTCTTAAAAGCTGAACCTGTCTTTCCAGATACTCTTTCCTTTCACACCCACGGGGCTCACATCTCTAATTTCTTTTCCTGTGCTTTCTTTATTTTTAATTACAATTGAGTAGATCACTTGGATTTTATCTAAATACAATCATTTTCTTCATGCTTCATTAACTCTTACTACCTCACGAATTTCAATTTGTCGATCTTCATTTTAAAACAACTTTTTTCAGCTCTTTATTTTATATGCATATGGAAAATGCAATAAATAGGTGGGAAATGGAATGTCTACCAAAAATAATGCTTTTTTCTACGACATTTAGTTTTTATAATGTACCGCTATAGTTTCTATACATTACATAAAAAAATGTTCAAGCTGGGGTGCGTGACATAACACAAAGGTGCTGTCTTTCAAAACTACAGGAAGTTTTCAGACAAATTAATATTATACTTTTTTCTCAGATTCTTTTTTGGACCAGAATATTTTCTTGGGACATATCTATAAAGTATCTGGTGCGTAACATAACGCAGAGGAGTTGTCTTTAAAAACTATCAGACAAATTAATATTATAGTTTTTTCTCATATTCCTTTTTGGATCATATTTTCTTGAGACGTTTCTATAAAGTATCTGATGCATAACATAACACAGAGGAGCTACCTTTAAAAACTATCAGACAAATTATTATTATACTTTTTTCTCATATTCCTTTTTGGACCATGATATTTTCTTGGGACGTATCTATAAAGTATCTGGTGCGTAACATAACACAGAGGAGCTGTCTTTAAAATCTATCAGACAAATTAATATTATATTTTTTACTAATATTCCTTTTTGGACCATGATATTTTCTTGGGACGTATCTATAAAGTATCTGATGCGTAACATAACAAAGAGGAGCTGCCTTTAAAAACTATCAGACAAATTATTATTATACTTTTACTAATATTCCTTTTTGGACCATGATATTTTCTTGGGACGAATCTATAAAGTATCTGGTTCGTAACATAAAGGAAAGAAGCTGTCTTTAAAAACTATAGTAAGTTTTCAAACAAATTAATATTATACTTTTTTCTCAGATTCTTTTAGGAGAAAGATATTTTCTTGGAACGTATCTATAAAGTATCTGGTGCGTAACATAACACAGAGGAGCTGTCTTTAAAAACTATAGTAAGTTTTCAGACAAATTTATATTATACTTTTTTCACAGATTCTGTTAAGAAAATTATACTTTCTAGAAACGTATTTATAAAGTAAATGGTGGATAACATAACACAGAGAAGCTTTCTTTAAACACCACAGTAAATTTCCTGGCAAATTAATATTATACTTTTTTCTTCGCCTCTTTTAGGAAAATGATACCCTCTAAGAACGTATCTATAAATTTTCTGATGTTTAACATAACACAAAGGAGTGTCTTTAAAAACTTTGGAAAGTTTTCAGGCAAATTAATATTATACTTTATTGATCGGGTTTTTTTTTTAAGAAAATATTACTTTCTAGGAATGTATCTATAAAGTATTCCATGTATGTCCATGCATATAAGGTCCATGTATATAAGATCCATGTAAATAAGGTATAAAGTATGTCCATGTCCCTCTCTTCTTTTGATAAGTGTGTAAATTATTTTTACAGAAGGAGGTGAAAATTTTAATTTACATTTATTCTAGAATAATTATCAAACGCCAATAATCCTACGTTTTAATTTTTTTTATCACCAACGTTAAACAGCCTGTTGAGTTCGAGCCTTAGCTCCTATACTTCGAAATGAACTTCAACTTTCACTTTTTATGACGTAGATAATACAAACATTCTCTCCTCAGCAGCTTACCACACATGCATTCAATATCTTACTGTGCTTGGTGATGCGCCGAATTTCATTCTTGTGCTTCTAAACTAACTAATTGTAATTTTATGAATTGATTGTCATGTAAACATTAAATGATTTCTTTTAAATGTTAAGTAATATTAATTAATTATTTTATTAGTTATTATAATTAATGCTAAAAGTTGATCCATGACGGATTTGAAGCTGTGCCAGTGTTCAACTAAGTAGAGTTTTTTAATTTTGAACCCTACTCAGAAGACGAGAGAAGTCCTGAGTTGAGCATTGGAACAAGCTACATTTTCCGGAATACCTTTTGAGTAAGACTCAATAATTGAAAAGGGAAAAAATGAAAACCTTCCGATGTTCTACAGTAAGAAGGCTGTAAACCGTAATCCATCACTTAAAAATTAACCAGCCATCTCCGGGATTTGATGCGGGGTTGAGAAATGAGCATTATATTCCCTGTTCTCAACACTTAAAATTAAACTAAGAAAAATATTACAAATCTAAATATTACAAAATAATTAATATGACTAATATTAGTCTTTTTTGAGCTAATATAGAAAAACGTTAATTCAAATCTCTGTGAATCTTTCAAAAAAGAATCTCAGTTATTACATTAATTCAATAACATTAGTTACTTTCCTATTTTGATTAAATAAAATAGTTACTTTATTTTCTTTTCTTTCATTCTATGCTTATTGTACAAGTTTCTTTACCGTAATCAGAAATAAAAATTTATTTTTAATACTTATTGAGTTGAAAGGATCGGAAAAACTCAATTTCAATTATAAAACCCGGATACAAAATGTGCATATAAAAAGAAAAACATTATTTCTGAGAAAATGAATTAAATTTATTTTGGTGATCTTATTTTGAATAATTGCAATCTTAGCAAGAAAAACCAGATATTAAAACTGGGAAAAGATTTATTTCTCAAAATAGAATTCAGATAAGTTTGAACATTGAATAAAAAAATAATAATCTGAAATTATATATACCGCATTCTCGGTATACTTATTTATTGGTAACAAGTTGCAGCATACTAACTTCATAATATTTTAGTAAATATTCAGATGCTGATACTTAAAATTAAAAATAATGTTATCAACATCATCAGGTTTTCCGTGTTGTTCATAACTGATAGGCTTGCTCCATTTCTTTTTTACCATGTGGAAAACATACAACTTAAACAAACCTTAAATCGTTAAAAGTAATAAGCTATTACTTCGAAAAAAAAATTTTCTTTGCAATTTCTTTCCTCGATCTTAAGATTTCTGTTTAAAAGAACCGGCCAGACGAGTCTGTGCTTTTGTTTTAAAACACTTCCTAAACGCATAAAAATACTCGGAAAAAATAACATTTTATGATTGCAAAAGACACAAGCCCCTCAAAGAAGTAATTTTTCAATTGTTTCTTAAACTAGTTTTCGAAGATAAGAGAATATTTTTAAACTATAATATAATCATTAAACCCTGCAATAATAATACTATAATTCTCTTAATATTTAAAAGAAATAACGAAATTAATTGCGAAAAGTGTTAGTTTACAGTATTTTTTTATTTTGAAAATTTCATACATTTAGAATTTTCTTTCAACAATTTACAAAAATTAAATTTTATGATTGCAAGAAATGTAATCCCCTTTAAGAATTTTTTTAGATCATTTACTAAACAAGTTATCGAAGGTGCATGTATATTTTTAAACTAGTATAAGTTTTAACTAGTATAAAGTTATTAAACTAGTATAAATTTATTTAAGTAAATTTATTTAACCCTGTAATTATAATATTATAGTTCCTTTAATATTTAAAAGAAATAATATTAATAGCAGAAAGTGTTAATTTATAGTCAGATTTTTTAACTTCGAAAATTTCAAAAGTTAAGAACTTTTTTTTCATAAATTTATAAAAATTACATTTTATTAATGCAGAGGATGCAAGCTCCTTCAGAAAGAACTTGCAATAGTTTACTAAACTGGTTTTTAAAGGGGGGCGTATATATTTAAATTATATGTATATGTGTTAAAACTTGTAATTATAATGCTATGATTCCCTTGTTATTTAAAAGAAATAACTTTAAAATTAGTTGCAAAAAGTGTTAAATTATATTCGGATTTTTTTTCCTTAGATTTTTGAACAAATTTAAAATTTTTTTTCAACATTTTAATTAACAAATTCACAATTTTTTTTATTTATCAACTAAAAATTTTAAGAATATGCTTACTAGGGGAAAATAGCATTATTGTTTGTTTTATTTCCTAGAATACTCGCAATTTTTAATTAATAATTATAATGGTTTCCCCAATAGCAAAAATTTCTGTATTTATATGCAGAGCAATTGATTAAATATTTGTTTTTACTGATCATTGTCTAAAAAACAAATTAAATCTGCGGCATGCGTCACTGCACAGTCATCTGAATTTAGAAAAATCTAATTATATTTATTCATAAACGATATATTAAGCAATTTTTAGGATTTTTAAGGGTCACTTATTGCGAATATAAAAAAGTCTTCATATTTTCATGAACTATATATTGAGCAATTTTATTTTTAGATTTTGAAGGGTCACTAATTGTGAATATGAAAAAATCTAAATTTTTTCATAAACTATATATTAATCATTTTTTAATTTTGAAGGGTCACTAATTACGAATATGAAGTCAGATTTGCAAAACTCATTTCGGTTAATCTACTATATCGATACAAAGGGATTATTTTTACGATATCTTACGAACTATTACCATTACACTTAGATAAATGAGTAGCTGTTTATTTCGGGATTCCTGATTGCTAATATAATATCGATTAATTGAAATTCATATGATATAAAAGTTTTATTGTTATTGAAAATGAATTTTTACCCGAAATAAATTCTTAAGTTGAATTTTTGAAAACAATCGGAATTGGAAATTGAATGCTATTTTAGAAAAAAAAGTAAATTATCTATATGTTTCAATATATCGCGTATGAAATTAAAAATATACATAATAAATGCAAAACAATCAAGTAATGTTACTTCAGTAGCATATTTTCAAAAATTAATTCCACTTTTCTAATTATTTTTCCTTAGGTATCATAAATAACTGTGAATATGCTTCAAATTCTGTAATCATTTAAAAAATATTTTCTGAAACTGATTTTTATTGCGATAAGATTTATGCTATATACTGTTGAACGATCAAAATTTATTATTTATATCAGATATAATTATTCTGATTGCTGGTTACAAACTTTCAAATTTTTCTGCAATTTGTCGCTCAAATAAGTTATGAATTAAATCATTCAATCTACGTTAGATGTACACGGTTATTTTACAAAACTATTAAAGCCTTTTTCATGTTTTGCGGAGAAAAGTTGCGTACTTGCAATATACGTAGAAAAAAATAATTTTTTTTCAGATCAACTATCAAAACTATTACTTTATCTTAGCTTCAAGATCAATTATTTTAGCCCCTTTCTTTCCTTTTTTTTCTTTTTTCTTTTTTTAATATATACAAGTTTTGCCGGCACAATTGAAACTCGACTCAAACGCACGGAAAACATTTTTGCTATTTTTTAGCGCAAATATGCGCAGCTAATATTTTTTTCACTATATTTACATTTTTTTACAAGAACAATACAATTTTATACCTGTAAAATGTGACCAACATTTTTAAATTCAACGAAATTTCTAAAAAAAAAAATAGAAATTCAAATACATGCTTTTATAGAATCTATATGAGTTAGTAAAATGCAATTTTTATATATTCTTCTAACGTATTTGCATTCATTAAACACAAAATTTGAACAATGTAAAAAAAAATTGTGTTGTCAAGAAGGAATTTTGTTTTCAAAATTTTCAAGAAAAAAAGTTTGTGTGTTTTTACCTTTAGTTCCCGATAGTAAAAAAACAATCAGCCTGTTACTTAAGTAGAAAAAAAATGTAAACAATTTTGTGATTACATTGTTCCAGGTACATTTTAATTGCTTTTTTAATACATTTAATGAGCTGTTTTTCGATTAAAATCATTATGCCCTCTCTGTAGCTTTATTAACTAACTTAATGAGGAAATTAAATTTTCGAGGCAAACGAACGTAGAATTGTTTTACTTTGAACTTTTACATTATTCGGTGTAAATATGCGCAGCTATTTTTTTTTTTTTTTTTTTTTTCATTTTATAAGCGTTTTTTTATAGAACCCATACATTATTACGGTTCTATACTCTTCAAAACTTCTAACAATGTGTTAACTCAGCAATTTAATCAATGGTTGTTGTGACAAATACACTTTGTTTAATGTTACAATTAATCCTTTATTTAAATCTTTTCTTTTAATTCTTTTAAATCTTTAAACTAAACTAAACTCAGTGGCGCGACAGCCCAAAGAGGGCCAAGGCCGACTGTGCCCATCTCAGTTTTCTTGACCTTGGGCTCTGGGGTGCAGGAGCAGATGTTCCGGTCAGGAGGCCAGCCGAACGCGGAACCCCCAGTGTTTAGTTCCCAAGCATGCTTGGTACTCTTTATTTACCTATTATTTTATAACAGTTTGAGTTTATACTAAGCGAAATTTTCAAGTGATTTTTCTTATATAAGGTTTTTTTTATCAATTTGTCTGACAAGAATTTCATTTTCGAAAAGAATCTTATCAGAATTCGCCCTTCTCTGCTGGTCAACGGTCATTACACCTTTGCTCTGATATTAAATTTCCTGTGGGGAAGAAATACCCTCTTTCCTCTTTTTTGGTGTGTTACCCCTTTTTGGAAGAGGATGTTTTTGAAAGTATTTTATAATTTTGTTTTTCACAAAATCGCCAACTGTAGGCGCTAATATCCCTTTTTCAATATTTTTTGAGGGGCTTACTTAGCCAATATTAATCGTCCGCTTTTTAAACTCTTTTTGAATTTTAATTGGTTATCGCTTGTCTGGATGTTTCTCAGTTATGGAATTTTTCTGAATATTGTCACATATACTCAATGAATTCGTGTACCTCTTGTCCTTTCTCTCCGAAATGCGGAATTAGGTCTGTATCGAGGGAATTAATTCCTTTTCCTACTTTAATCTTTTTTCTTTGGCATTAATATTTAATACAAATCTTCAAATCGTGATAAATTTCAGTAATTTAAATGTCCTTTATATTTATCTTTTTATAGCTTTGAGTTTACTTTAAAAATAAAAAATCCTTTAAATATAAGTTTTCCTCTTGTATTTATCTTCTTATCACCCTTTAAATATATCTTTCTCTCGTATCTTTTGTTAAGGGAACCGGAAAGTAATGTCGTCTTAGCGTATTAAATATTCGTTAGTCTTAAAAACCAATTCATTTTTTTTTTTCGATTCATTTTGATTTATCTTCGATTCGGCATTGAAAGGTTGTTGCTAACGAGGGTGAATACATTATTGATTAAAAATAAAATCTTGATAACAAATATCAAATGCACCGAAACGACATTACTTTCCGGTCCCCCTAATGTATTATGCTTTATTGAAAATCCTTTCCTTTGTACTTACTTTCTCTTTACTCATTTCATTTCGAATTAAATTTGGGCATGTCTTTCTTAAATAATGTTAAAAAAAGGGAATGCTTTTTATTTCGTAAAAAAAAATTTATGGAAACAAGAATATGATTAAAAAATTAAATCAAATTTTGGTGAATCAAATGTCTGGTTATTTATGTGTATTCCCTTTTTTCAATATCTCCTCCATGCGGTGAGTACAGTTTGTTGTGTTGTGGACGGATATTTGTCTGTTTTTAATTGGAAACATACCATCACTATATCAAATGCTTTGTTTGTATTTAGATATGGAAAATCATTGCCTTATTATCTTAAATCTATGATTTTTATTGTTGAAATTTGGTGATACCAATCCGTTCAATTTTTACCTCATATTGAGGGACCATTGAATCTATTGAGTCATTGTTATTCCACGTTGGTTTTGTATTACCACTTTTCATAAACGATAACGTTTATTTAATTACTTTTTATCTTACTTCCGGCCTTAATTTTTTTTTACTTTGAAATCAATAATTGTGTTTCTCCATTCAATGACTGAATATTTAATATTCAAATTCAAATACAATTTTGTTCCATTTCAATACTTTTATATTATTATTGTGATATATCTCATCCATAATACAATTCCAAAACCCTCATCAAATCTATCATCAATCACTCCATCTATTATCTAAATAAATAAAATATTTAATTCGCAATAACACCATCACTTATTTTATGTTTATTTTTAAATTTGTAATAGTTCTCATCAATCAGACACAAACTTAGTTTTATAAAAATAAATTTAATTATCTAATTTACACATAGTTCAAATCGTATAAAAAGTAAATATAAATAGTGTATTTTTAAATTATTGTGAAATTACTAATTTTAAGGGGGGGAGGGGAACAATAAGGAAAGAGAATATCACTCAGAATATCTTTTGTACTAATAATCGGATTATCACAAACTAAATGCCAATATTAATGGTTTAAAGGGTTGATCTCAAATATGCCACTTAATAAGTGGTAATTATCAATTAAATTACGGAAATAGACACAACAAAAACGTATTTTCTCTGAATAAACATTTTTTATGACGAATTTGAATTTTTGACTTTCAAAATGTCGGGAATAGCAACAAAATGAAAAATATGGTCCGAATAGTTAAATAATTAGAGCAGTCGAAAGGTTGAGTCCCTTAATGTCAATGTCACTTTCTCCTTTTTTTTTTTTTGTCATGTCTCAGTAACTTCTTAAACGAAACAAAAAATATTTGCACACAGTTATAAAACTCGTTCATCCAACGATCCATGTAAAAAATTATTTTTTTAAACTATTTTTTTTTATTATATAGTTTACTAATGTCAAAAAAAATTAAAATGTAAGGTATACAATTGTTTACACCAATTTAATTAACATAATCTTGAACGATAAAAATTCAAAATTTTAAAAGAATCGGTTAAAAATATTACTCCTTTAAGCTGACGAAGTACGCAAAAAAAGAAATTGACAGTAAAGGTGCCCTAACTTTCGATCATCCTCCTGTCTAAAATAACGGGGCCATATTTTTTAGATATCTGTTACCCCCAATATTTTGAGGATCAAGAATCCAAATCCGTCGAACAAAGATGTTTTTTCAGAGAAAGCAGGTTTTTTGAATTGGTGAGTAACTTAAAATATGACCGGCACTAATAAACTACCATATATAAATTTAGACCCATCACTATTTTCCTTGTAGGCAAAAATCCGATCATTAGATCAAAAGTTACTAAAGTACTCGTTTTCTTTTTCTTGCGTACTGCACATACTTTCACGTTATGTAAAAATAACAAATGCGATTTCCTTGAAAATTCCAAATTGAAATTCGTTCAATTAAAATAATTTAAACCATTTGGTTACTTCCACACTATCTTTCTCTCTTGAATCTCTCAGGAAGTCAGTTTGATGTCTTGATTTCATATGCCTCTATAAATCTCTTTTTCGCACTAAAACTCTTCCGCAAATTGGACATCTATACTGAGTATCCAAATCAGAATGAAAACGTACATGTTGGTTCAAACTGCTAGGATCACGAAACGATCGAAAGCAGAACTTACATTTTAATGGTAATATCCAGTAGGATCCTTAAATCAAAAATAATTATGGTACGTGTTTTTTTTTTTTTTTTTTTTTTTTTTTTTTTTTTTTTTCTCTTTGCGCATTGCACATATTTCCAAGCTATGTATAAAAAAAATATGATTTCCTTAAAATTCCAAACTGTTCTCCCTCAATCTTTCAGTTAGAATTATTTAAATCATTTGGTTGCTTCCACACTATCTTTCTCTCTTGAATCTATCAGAGAATCAGTTTGATGTCTTGATTTCATATGTCTCTGCAAGTCTCTTCGTCGCACTAAAACCTTTCCACAAATCGGACATCTATACGGAGTATCGGAATCTGAATGAAGACGTACATGTTTATTCAAATTGCTAGGATCACTAAACGGTCGAAAACAGAACTTACATTTTAATGGCTTATACCCAGTATGAGTACGTACATGTATTTTCAGACCATATTTTCGAGAATATACTTTTCCACAAAAAGGACAAACATGTCCTTGAGATTGAAAATCAGACTTCAATGGATTATCAATCCAACTATTAGAGCTCGATGCAGAATAACAACCAGGAGATAGTTTTGGAGAGAAAGTGTTGCTAGATATTTTCGTTTTCGGACAAAAACTAGAATTGTAAATAGTTTGAGTTGAAACTGTGCACTCCGGATAAATTGAAAATTGTCTATCTTTTATGGTAAAGTTTGTGAGAGAGTTACTTAAATGTTCTATATGAACACTTCGTGGCTTAGTCTGTAGTAAAGAAACACATTCAAGTGATAGGTGAACTTTTAGTGGATTTGGGTTCTCAAATTTTTTTCCACATTTATGGCAAAAATAATCTTGATTACCTAAAACAAAAATTACACTATATTAGACATCTTTTCATATTAGAAGCTTAATTCATTTATACTTATTTATCTAATATACTTCTATAATTTGTCATTTTTTGTATTCAGTATAAGTAATGCAGTAAAAAAGTATTAGATTTATTTTTATGTGAAATTCCCTTTTTCAGTACTGATAATAATAATTATTGTAGTGTTTCTGTAAACAAAATATTTACTATTGAAAGTGCTTCGAAAATATAGCCTCATAAGAAGTACCTTTTTCTTGTTGTACACTAAAAAAATAATGGAGACAAAATCATTATGACTATTTTATTTTATTTGTATATAATTCTTTACACCATATTATTTACGCTCATAAATTATTTTTATTTCTGAAGCTAAAACTTATAAAATACACTTGTGAAAATACTAATTAATAATACTTAACATTTATAAAATCTCATAAAATACAATTTAACTGTAAAATTTTTTACATTTATGTATTGATTGTAACAGTTATATTTTTTGCATCTTTAAATCTTCCAGTTAAAAGAAAAACTCATGGTAGCTACGGATTTTTCTTATAATTAATTTATAAAAAATAAATATCAAAGGACTTTGAACGTTTAATTTGTATATATATATATATATATATAATATATATATATATATATATATATATATATATATATATATATATATATATATATATATATATATACAACGACATTTTCAATATAAACATATATATATATATATATATATATATGTTTATATTGAAAATGACGTTGTTCCTGGTAAATTTACATATTGTTCTATTTCTTTTCTGGTTATAATCTAAAAATTTATAACATAACTTATTCATACTATTTATTTACAATATGATCTGAATTATTTTTTTAATGTCAAAACTAGTGAACATTGAAATAAATATTTTCTTATGTAATCTCTATTTCTGTTAAGATAGCACCTAATTTAAACTTAATTGCACGATTCTAATTAACTTCTTAAACTTAATTACGCGATACTTCGGTTCAGCCTGAGTAGAAAAATGATACAATTTAACACCTCATTTATGTTTCAGTTAATTTGCAACGTATTATTGTTTAAAGTACTGATTTTACAGTTCGACGTGGAGCCAACTTTTTTGAGAGTGTATTTTAGGGAACATGTTTAATGTCTCCTTTTTAAAAATTCATCACGATCGGTCTTCTCTATTATTTTTTCAAAATTTTAAATAATATGATTAATATATTTACATGATTCAATTTTCCATTAAGGGTCACACCTTAAGAAGACGCCATACCACGGGAGAAACTTTTCGTCGCAAATTTTCTTTCGCCTTCATAACTAATTTATAATTTCAAAAAAAAAAAAAAAAAAAGTGAGTTCAGGCACACCTAGAGTAAGTCATAAAGTTTTAATTTTTAAAGAAAAAAAAATTAATAACATCAAAATCGAAGCATATTATTGGAAGAGAACTTAACGTAATCCTAAAGCATTTTCTAATCCCAACGTAATCCTAAGGCAAATATTAACGTAACGTTTATTAACGTTTCTATTTAACGTAATCCTAAGGCAACTATTTTTTTTTCAGTCTTTGAAACTTCGTGGCTTACTCTAGGTCTGTCTGAACTCACTTTGAATTTTAAATTAGTTATTGAGGTGAAAGAAAATTTGCGAAAAAAAATTTTTCTCGTGATATGGCGTTCTTCTAAGAAATAAGAACTTATTTATAAAACCATTTTGTGAGTTCAACTACAAAAATAATTTTTCTTCGTACCAATTTTGCTGCTTTGTATTTGTTTTTCTGACTTTCTGACTATTTTTAATATTACTTTTGTCAGAAGATGTCTTAAGATGATAACGATTTGTTTCATTAGTCTTTTAAGTATTTAATAATAACAACTGTGAATGGGCCACCGTAAATGAATGTTATTTATAGTGTGTGTTTTTTAATAAAAATGAAATTTTAATAGTTATTGTAAAAACTAGGTTATTGAAATTCATTTTTAAAATAGAAACTAATTTTTTTAAAAATGAATAAATAAATACAATTGTCATTTCAGACGCAAATGATAACGGAAAACGAGAGCCAGGTCTTGTTTTGTGACCTGCCTCATTAAAATACTTATGGCTTTAAAAAAAAACAAGTTCGTACCTTTGATATTAAACGGCTTTAAAAATGGATACTCTAATTCTGAAAGCAAATCAGATCCAATCCACACAAATAATTCTTCTGAACTCTTGATTAATCTAGTCGTCCGTAGAATCAAAACACCGTGACTTTTTATTAGTTCAACATTTTGTTCATAACAGTTTCGAGCTATATCTACGAAACAAGCCCAATTTTGTCCAGCTTCTTTTTCCAGGATTGTTAAATAACCATTCTTTACTTCCACCTAAAAAATATATATATATATATTATATGTCATTTAAACGATTATTAGTTTCCCGCGCTGTACACATTAAACGAGTGCTCACTAAAATCTATATAAAACCGTCTTAACTCGCAATTAGCTGAAGTTAAAGTGGTGTCTAGGTTTAATCAAGTGGCTTGAAGTTAGAAGATAAAAAATGCTTACAGAGTTAGAGGAGGTACTGTTTCTATGTCCTAAACGGTACAAGGTAAGAGGGAAAAGTGAACTACGAAGTCTTTGTGCATTATCTATTTAGAAAGATTTAGTACCTTGTGAAAACATTAATACTAAAAATACTACAAGTAAAACGAAATGCGCATCTGTTTCCAATTTTTTACAATGTGGCAAAGCATTCCATATAAATACACATAAAAAATAAAATAAAAACTTATTTAATCCTTGTCAAAATTTAAGGAAAAAAAACATGCACTTTAGGAGTCACTACAAATTAAAACTTAAACTGAACTAAAAGCAAAAAAAAAAAAAAGGCATTTCTGAAAATTCTCTAATTATGAAGATGTGATTAAGAATACCAAAACCTGTTTCATTAACGAAGGAAAGAAATGTGAACCATTTGTAAACCCAAAGAAGCGGGCAACCATTCTGTAGTGCTACATCTCACCTTCCTCATTAGTAATTGGATAAATTTCGAATGTTTGTCCTCACTTAAATATTAATATAAAACCTTTAATGAGTGAGTTTTTTAATTTCATTTTAAGCAAGATTTATAAAAATATATATTATGCATGGTAATTATGGAACACCTTGTATGTTTTAATAAAAACAAAAGAAATTATAAATACTAAAATCAAATTAAGGTTTAAAATATTAATTGAGTAACTTATTTTCGTGAAGCATCATAAAAAATAACGCCTTATTTTAGAAATTTTAAACATGGCATTTGTCTATTGTCGTGATTCTGTCACGTGATTGATCTTCACCATCCAGAGATCTGATATATTGCGCTTCTCTTCATACACGTAGTAAATAATTTATTTTATAAACTACAATTAAAAAATAAAATTTGTATCGAAAAATGTTTTATATATTTTTAAAATGTCTTATGAAGTGAAAAATAATTTTTTCCATTATTCATTATTAAGAGGCGTTGAAAAAAAGCCTAATATTTTGAAAAATCCTGCGTCATAGCCATAGTTTCGATATTTTACTCAGTTTTTCTATGTTAAGAATGCATATTTATTGCTTGATGGAACATAAATTAAAGCAAAATATTTTATAGTTTATTTAAAGCAATATATTTTATAATTTCAGCCAAAAAATATCGCAATGTGTACCATTTAAATAATTCCAATTTAATGCGCGAATGAGGGATTTTAAAATAAATAGATTTGTTCGTTAACCTCTAAAAATGTAATCCATTTAATATCAGATAGAAATACTAATTGAAAGAAAGTTAAAAATAGCGCAAATACATACACTAAAATATTGAAAAATTCAATCATTCAACTGAAATTATGAAATTCTTAAAAATTCAACTTCGATAATTGAGTATAGGAAGAAAAATATTTATCATTTAAAAAACATTTTAAACTTAAAAAATCTATTAAAGATTTATTAGCAAGATTTATTATTTAGCTACATGCATTAATCATAAAATATTTTGATAGGAAATCGTTAAATAAAGCATGATAACAACATCCTTAAACTTATCATTATGGCTGCAAAAAGGAACAGGCAGTAAACAATCTGGCGACATAACATTATTAAAAATAGCCATGAACGATATTGAAAACTCTATTTGGATTGACACGATGCAAAAATTCATAGAACTAATAATTAAAAAAAAATTTCAATAGCTTGTTGATAAAATTTCATAAATATATATAATTATTAATTATTTAATCAAATAAAAAACATCCAATTTCTAGTTTGGGGATATAATCGAGTGAGCTGAAAGCGAGATATTTTTTTGCTATTTTGTTTTCTGGTTTTTTAATTATATTTTTTTTAATTTTCGAATTTTGTAATGTCTTTGTAAAATAATTTCTTTTTAATAATTTTCCTTCTCTTTTAAAATATTTTAATATTTTTCCTTGTTTTCCTTGTATTTTAAATCTGTTATATATATATATATATATATATATATATATATATATATATATAAACATAAGAAGTTCTTATCTTAAATAGAAAAATTGAAGCTCGGTTTTTAGTGGAAACGGTTGAAAATGCAAGAATTTTTAATAACTCAACTATGAACTTGAGGTAATGTAGTGATAATCCACCCTTTTTCAAAAAGAGAAATTCTTGCATTAAACTGTTCCCTAATATTGTTTCCTTGTTGGTACTTCCCAAATTTTAAAAATTTCCTTATCCGCCTTTCTGACCTATAAATAAACTACTCGATATTGAGCAATGGCAGAAATATCCATCTTCCTTTTTTCAAACTATTTTTAATTTAAAATTCAAGGAAAACAAAATAATTAATGAAACAAATACATAATCATTCAAAAACACTGCGTACTATGATAATTATATTTAAGGTAGATCAATGATGAAAAATAAATTTAAAAAATACATTATTTTACTTACATGATAAAAAGTTGTATTTGTCGATTTCTCTAAAAGTCTTATCATATTTATATTTCCAACACCAGGTAAAGAACAGGTTCCTTCAGATATATCATGAACAGCTAGCACAGATGTACTCATAATTCATTTCAAGTAAAAATATAGGCATATACTTTCTATATAAGACTGCAGGAAAATTATCTTCACTTAAGGATTTGATAAATAGTTTTCACTATAGCCCGCAGGAAGTATTTAATACAACTATTTCTTACCATACTCAAATATTCTCTATTATTCCATTTAACGCCAAGCTTAATTATTTTGTAAATATTAATACTGAAAAAAAGTTTTTTATCAATATTTAAAATACATTATAAGCAGAAGTCAAAAAAAGTCGTGCATCAAAAGTCAAAAATAGACATGTGACAAAAATCTTAGTCCCAATATTCAGCCGGCAAATCTCATAGTTTGAATTGGGTATCTTCAGCAGGTTGTCTTTCCCGCTCAAATGAAGAGTATGGCAGTGAAATCAGTATTTCACCTGATGATGCGATGTTGCCTATGGGGTTGTATCAGCTGTTTTCCGGAGGGTGCGATGTACCAGGTGTCAGCTCCCACGCCTTTGGATAGCTTGTAAAACTACCCACTTTTCTTTTGAAATGTAAACCGCTTATTCAAAAAGGGACCGAATCTAAAGAATTTTTTTTATATAATTCATCCTCTGTTTTTATAATTTAAAAACAGATCCAAATACACTGCTGAAAATTTTGACAGGAGTTGAAACATAATATCTTTCAATTTTCCTGCAACTTCAAAATATTAACATTGCAAGAAATATAGTGCTTTATGGTAAATGTTTGAACCGATTTTCCTGAAAGTATAGCTAGGACCACTTTTGTAAAACTTCCTCTAAGTTTATATACACCGGAAATTTTAAATTTTCAATTAGTAGACAGTGATCAGTGGACTATTTTAACTTAATAGCCACTTTTTCATCATTCCTAATAAGTCGATGACCGATATCGATAAGTCCTTTTCATTTAATAATCACTTTTTGCAAACTTTTTTCTTTTGCTTGGATTAAATAATATTTTTTTAAAAAACTCTTATTCGAAATAATCTACGGCTATAATAAATTAATTCAAAAATAAAAGTAATATATATATATATATATATATGTGACAAAATTTAGTTAAACATACTGGCTTTAAAGGACTTTATTCAAAAATATTTGAGGAGGAAAACGTACATTTAATGTAGTTACCCTGAATGACTCAAATTAAGAGAATGTCGACTTTCACTGGTTAAGTCAAGAATCACATTGTCGCTTTGGTGAATGTCCGAAATATTTGTTATATCCGATTTGTACCATTTAAATGCATACTGGGCAGTGGCACTTGACATTAAAAAAACATTGATATAGGGCATACCGGGCAAATGTGTACCGGGCAATGGCACTTAACTGGACCTTGTATATATTTCGGTTAATGTACTTTTATCATTAAGCGATTTTTATAAAATAAAAAAAAAATAACGATGGGAAAAAGTGACTGGTTTATTTAATGTAAGTGACCATCTTTTTTTTTATTTCCTTTATTTAGTTTTATTTAATTTAATTTAACTTTAATTTCATTTCAAATTTAAACTTTATTTTATTTTATTTTAATTCAATTCAATTTTATTTTATTTCATTTGTTTATTTTATTTTTTTATTTTTTTTTTATTTTTTTATGAATAAAAAGGATGAATATAAAGTGATAAAAAGAGACCATCCATAATTTTCAGTAACTGTCATTTTTATCCAAAATCAGGTTTGAATATTTCAAATCATACATTATAAAAAAACTTGGTATATAGTTGCCACCATTTTTAAGTAAACTAAAAATATTTTTAAGTGCATAACTATAGTAATCGTGCCAAAAAAATTCTATAAAATTGACAAAATAACAACCGTTTGAGATAGTTAGTGGAAATATATTACTAAATATGTGCTTGTTTTTTAAATGAAATGTTTTTTGCAATGAATGTTAGCAAACAATCTCAGTAAACAAAACAATGTCAGTAAACAAAGAAACTAATTTTTGCAATGCTATGTCAGTAAACAAACTAATGATGAATAAATAAAACTATTGTGAAAAGAAAGAGTATTCTAATTAGGTACGTGCTTTGTAAGAAATGTTAGTTTACCTCTACACCAAAAATAGTATCAACTATACACCTAATATTTTTACTGTGTATTCTTTTGTATATGTCGTAATGTTTTTTCGCACGTAACTCCTAAACTAATTGATATCTATATTCAATCATTTTATCAAAGGAAAATATTTTACCAAATATCATTTTGGAGAAAGAAATATACATTAATTTGTTTTATTTCCGAAAACCATCGAATTTCTTTTTTATTATTGCTTAGTTTAAGCTCTTACACTAATCGGTATCAGTGTTCAATCGTATTATCAAAGAAAATTATTTGAACCATAACTAAGTTCAAAAACAAAATATGCAATAAAATATATATATAATAATATATATATATATATATATATATATATAATATTAACCTTATTTTTTCTGCGATTTTTAACATGCGAAATGCGAGAATAAATCAAAAACCGAAGTTTTTAGTTTGTTCCCGTACTTCAAAATTCCCTGGATTTTTGAATGACTATTTAAAACAATTCTAAAACTCGTTGTTTTTTTTAATCTAAGAATTTGAACTTTTAGAAGTCGAAATTAAAAAACAAGATTTTTATAGTAGAACTGTAACTTCCTAAATTTTGCTTTTATAGCAAATTTAGACTTCTTTTAATCATCGTTTTTATTCAAAGTAATTTACGTCTAATATTTTTTCCAAACACAATAATAAAATTTAAAAAAAAAACTAGTACCTCTATAACAAATAAACATAAAATTCCCTGGACTTTCCAGTTTCCCTAAACTCCTGGTTAATTCCCCTAAGTTTTTTGATTTATTCCCGTGTTTCAAAATTCCCGGATTGTTTGGAAACATATCTAAAACTAGTTCATTCACTATTTGAAATACATCTAAAACTAGTTCATTTTATCCAAGAGAACTTGAATTTTTAGAATGTTAAATCTAAAATTAAAAAACAAGGTTTTTATAGTAGAATTGTATATTTTAAAATTTTCCTTTAATATTTATTATAATATTTAGCTAAACTTAACGGAATATACACTATAACGGTTCAGCAAATACAAATTACTTAAAATAATATGGTTTCTTCAGTGCATGAACATAACCTCATCTTTGATAACTTAAACTCAGTTAAATAAATTTTATTATTCAAACCAAAATCGAGGAGTACAAGAGAGAAAAAAAAATAAAGCCACTTGAACTAGTTGCAGGTGCAGGAAAAGGGCAGAGTTAATGTGGCAGTACTATTCTAGAGAGGATTCCCTGATTCATGGGTTGACAAAAGCATCCAGCTGTAGCAATCCCATAGTAGGGTTCCTTTTGCTTTCATAAGCATGACAAGTGGCGGCTTGCCTTTTAATGAAGAGTCACCATCTCTACAATAGCCGTTAGTTGTCGTGGTAAACCGTGACCACCGTTGCTTATTGTTACTTGCCTAATCCCCGACACGTGACACCCCGACTTAGTGGAAAGGGGATGAACTAATCATCACCTGTGACTTTTTCATTCAAAAGAATTGAAAAATGAGATATAAAATTTTATATTATCCAAATTAGTGATGACAGTAGAGAAACATTTGCCTTTTTTCATATCTGGAAATTTAAAAAAGGGAAAACAAATTAATTTCAGCAGTTTTTAAAGGAATAGACATTCTAAAATTATTCCCATGAGCTAAATATACTTGAGAGAGTTTGCACATTTACGTAAATATGTTCTTCGCAGCGCAGTTACAATAAAAATTTACACACAGAAACCCGCAGAAATTTTCTCAAAGGAAAGGTACAACAACGAGAAATATCAGTTAATTTCTTTTTTTTTTTTTTTTTTTAAATAGTGTTTCAATTTTTTTTTTTTTTTTTAATTTGAAATGAAAAAAAAAAAATTATGTGCGCATCGAAAATTTTCACAAAAAATCTCACTAATTTATTTAAGGCTACTAAACCGATAATGATTAGCAAAAAATTTAGAATTTTGATTTGGAAATTTTAAATAGAAATAAAAAACATAAAAATCAGGCTTTCTTTAAATTCAATTTAGTATGTGCATAAAAAACTACAGTTCCAGAATATATATATATTAATTTTGTATTCTTTTTTTGAGGGTTAGGGAGAGAATATACTATTCAATGCGTTAATACTTCAAAATTATACTACTTAATGTATAACCTTGAGTGGATTTAATATGGCTCGAAATTATCATAAAATAAAAAATTGCAATTATTTAAAATTATTAAAAGCCAGAAAAAAAATGTGTTTTTCAATTACAAACTATGTACGAATATTCTTAAGAAGTTTTTTTTTAAAAAAAGGCTTTTTTAAAATTTTTCTACTCAGAAAGTAAAGAAAATGAAGTAAAAATATGTACACAATTTAAAAAATTTTCGACCACAATTAAATAAGAAAATAAATAATTATTAAAAAGCATTTTTTACATGGAATTATCTTTGGATAAACGAATTTTATAATTGTCTGAAAAACTTCGCTTAAAAACTTTCCAAGATATGACAGAACATGCAAAAAATTAAAGTCAAGAAACCGAATCCATCGGTAGATAAAATGTATGATTAGTTAAAATGCGTGCGTTTCAGTTGCTGATTTCAAAACTTGATTAGCAAATAGCACTTATTCATTAGCATATTCAGAGTTAATCAGGGTAATATATATATATATTTATTTATTTATCTTATATCCGTCGTTGAACAGCCGTCCCAGTCTTTGGGTTTACGACTACTAATGTTCAACTCCGTAGCGTTGTAATTTTGAACCAATCCAGAAGACAAGGAAACTCATGAATCAGTACCCCCAGAGGTATTGATTTGTTATGGGTACATGGATGGTACTTTGTGACTCGATGGGTACTCGAGTTATGGGTACCATCAGTCACCATTTACTACACGGGGAGTCTTTGGCCGGCGGGGATCGAACCCACGAACTCTTGGACATGGGATCCCGGCCCTATATATATATATATATATATATAATAACAGGGCTTCATCCCTGTTATCAGTGGTGTATTTAGCTTTAATAATGCAGTCGTAAGCCATGATACACTCCAAAAAGCTTTATTAATGGTAGTAGGCTGGTATTGATAACAATTCACATCCACACTCCGCAAGGGAGGGGGTGGACAAGACTTTGGACAATTCCGGAACAACTTATCAGGATTAGAACATGATGAAAAAGCCATGCGAAAAGCATTGCTCTCGCTTTTATACTAACACATATTTGAGTAAAAAGGCACAGTCTCTGACATTCTTATATCCTTACGCATTAAGGAAAATCATTTCATGCTTCCTTAAAAGATTTTCGAAACACTGGTTTCCTCGACCAAGCAATAATCCTGCAAGACTTATAATAACAGGGCTTCATCCCTGTTATCAGTGGTGTAATTAGCTTTAATAATGCAGTCGTAAGCCATGATACACTCCAAAAAGCTTTATTAATGGTAGTAGGCTGGTATCGATAACAATTCACATCCACACTCCGCAAGGGAGAGGGTGGACAAGACTTTGGACAATTCCGGAACAACTTATCAGGATTAGAACATGATGAAAAAAGCCACGCGAAAAGCATTGCTCTCACTTTTATACTAACACATATTTGAGTAAAAAGGCACAGTCTCTGACATTCTTATATCCTTACGCATTAAGGAAAATCATTTCATGCTTCCTTTTATGGAAGTGAAAGGTGGAGAGATTCTAAAAATAACTCAATCGTATGTTTATCAGCCTTGAATTCCCAAAATAGAATCTCTCTACGCTTATTCTTTAATAAAGACATTTTATGAAAACGAAAGAGTTTTAATTCTTTTATTAATACAAAAGTATTAATAATTTTTGTATTACATATATATATATATATATATATATATATATATATATATATATATATATATATATATAAAGGGGTTGGTCAAAATAACGGAAACACTTCTGTACTATTAAACAAGATTTATTAAAAATGACGCCGACATGTTTGGGGTTCATCCCTCATAGAAGCAACCATCTTTCACCTGTTTTCCTTCCTAATACAATCATATTTCAGTGTATAAACGTGTATTGTAAGGAATTATCATTTGTTATTTAACTTCGTCTTAAGGTACAAAATAAATATTTGTAGAAAACCCCATATCATTTTTACTTTCTTTTAAGAAGTATGAAAACTACTTAGAAAATTGCTTGAAACTTTTTTAAATTTTTAAGATATTCAAATAATGTCTTTTTTTTATTAGTTGCCAAATACGATTATCTACAAAATTTTGAGAAAATAAAATTCTATTTCCCGCGCACGCGCAGTATAAAAGAATTAATTTAATTACCTATATCTTGCGCAGTTTTAAACAAATTTTTCTACAATTTTAAAACAATAATTTTGTATTTAATTTTAGAGTGCTCTAAATAATTTTTTTTACATTGCTTGAATACTTTTAAATTTATAGCTAAAGACGTAAAACAAAAAAATTAGTTATTTCTAAAAATGACCATATCTCCAAAAATATCATAGCTAGGTTTACAAAATTTTGGGCTATTATCGCATGTAATAACCAAAATAATAGTTACAAGTTGCAAATTTATTCCTACATTTTTTGGCAAAGGGTGTTCAGAAACACTATTTTCCGTTTTTAATTAATTGTCAGTCTCTCAAACCTCTAAACTTGGTTGAGAAGTATGAGAAATCGCATGATATAAACACTTCTGAAGTTATAAAATGATTCTCTAATTGTTTCCTGAGAAATACGAAAAAATATACTAGTACAGAAGTGTTTCTATTGTTTTGTCCACCCACCCCCTGCGTATGTGTACATATACATATATATATATATATATATATATATATATATATATATATATATATATATATATATATATATATATATATATATATATATATATATATATATAATGTCTGAACTTCACTGTCTAAAGATTAAAATTAAATCAATATGCAAATTCAGGATTCCATTAACTTCATTTACATAAGTATTAAGAAACATTAGTGATTTTTAAGAAGAAATAGTAATTGTTTTTTCTATTATATGAAACATAATTCTAAAATCGCTGTTATTCAAACGAAAACCAAGACTTAACTTCTATTTTTTATTACAATTAATTAAAATTTTGTATCAATACAAACAGCATGATTTCTATATGATTTGATATTAATGATCCTAAATAAAATTTTCTGAGCATGCTATAACAGCAAAAATTCCTATAGAGAAAATACAAAATTATTTTGTTTTAGTAACTTTCTTTACAAAACTTCTCAAAATTAAAGCTGAAAGTATGTATGCAAAACAGTAAAAAAAACTAGGACCAAAAAAATTGGCTTATCACTCCAAATGCTAAAATAATGAAATAATCAGGGTGGCCACAGAAAAATATGAGCAAAACAATTGCTTTTAATAGCCTAAAGCAAGAAAATAGTAGCTGAAAACTATGAAAATAGTTGCCAAAATAAGAACAAAAATTCATTAAAAATATGACTAAAACTTTGTTAATGACTTAATTGTCATATACCATGATCCATTTAGTCAAGCTGGTGGCAAATGTGATAATTTTTATATAAACGTTAATGTTCGAGCACTATTTTCCATTTTATCAATAATTGATCTAGGAAATATATATATATATATATATATATACACACACACACGCACATATATATTGTGAAATGTGATTAGTAAAATTCGAAAGTCACGCATCGTAATATCGTTTTAAAAATAGTTTTTTTTTTTTTTTTATCAAGCGGAATTTCGTAGCCATTGAAAAATAACTATTGAAAAGGCGATCGAGAAACTAAATAGACTTACAAAGGAATCTGAGCAGATTGAACGAATTAAAAGGTGAAGACTCAAATTTGCAATTCAAAATTTTCAAAAATTTTTTTGTAAGGAAAAAAAAAGTTTAGTGTGATACGAAACTAACGCGGGCCGCAGATTTTCAACCAAAAACCGCTAGGAGTACAGAAAAGTCTCCCAATAGTGTCCTTTTCCAGAAAATAATTGCTTTTTTAGCCTTTTCAGGCATTTCAGGCTTTTTTGATGATTTGAAATTTCTTTGACTCTTTCTATCGAATTTCTTGACTTTGTTCCCAACCACAAACCTGGTGTAATACACAATCAGTGGGAGGATATCATTGTGCAACATTAAGCTTATTGTGAGATATTATAAAAGGAGGATTAGGAAAAAACCTGCAATTTACTTAAGAATATTGCAAACATAGAAGCCTTATCTGCTGTGGGTTTAAGAAAATATGTAAAAAGTCAGCCAAATAAATCAGAGAACACATTCAAAGCCATGTAGAAAGCGTAAATGATGAAAAATCAATTTCTTCCATTAAGCAAACAACAATGGAATCTATTTTTTTAAATAATTTTTCGTGAAAAGTGTTTGCATTAATAAAAATTGGATAACTTTTTAAAAAGGTATGAAAAAAATATTCTACTCTAAATAATAAGTGATGTTTGATAACTCAAATTTTCGATATTGCGAATTTTTTCTTATCTTCAGTCAAGTTTGAGATATCGAGGTTCGATTGTATTCTAAATTTATAATAGAGTTAAAAGTTTTTTTAATCAATAAAGTATGGTTTCAATAACTTCAAAATTAAAATACGGTGAATGTACTGCTTAGCATTTTTGTATGGAAATAATTTTAGTGTACAATCCCTCAATTCATCATTTAAAAATTCAATGATATAATTACTATATTGCTGATTGGAATTCATCTCTTTTAAAATCACATGTAAGAGAAGAATCTGTATACGTGAAACTACTAAAATAGATTTGACAAGATTTTTAACTACATTTGCTGAGAATAATAAATTAACATTTAACTTCATCATCTTTTTCACTTATTTTCAACGCACTTTGTATCTTTTCTATAACTTTATTTAACATTTCTTTTAATGTATCAGAATTTAAAAAAACTTGGTTATGCATGGAATAAACATTGTGGAATGACCAGTCTTTTAAAATAACTAATTTCATCAGGTGTGAAAAAGAATATATTTTTTCAGGATTTTTAATATTAAAATAACAGCTTTCTTTTTATTAATTCTATAATTTCATTGAAGGAACACTTTTGTTATATTATTCTAAACAAAAATATTTTGTAAGAGAACCACTATACCACTATTTTTCTATAACTTTATTTAACATTTCTTTTAATGTATCAGAATTTAAAAAAACTTGGTTATGCATTGAATAAACATTGTGGAATGACCAGTCTTTTAAAATAACTAATTTCATCAGGTGTGAAAAAGAATATATTTTTTCAGGATTTTTAATATTAAAATAACAGCTTTCTTTTTATTAATTCTATAATTTCATTGAAGGAACACTTCTGTTATATTATTCTAAACAAAAATATTTTGTAAGAGAACCACTATACCACTATTTTTCTATAACTTTATTTAACATTTCTTTTAATGTATCAGAATTTAAAAAAACTTGGTTATGCATGGAATAAACATTGTGGAATGGCCAGTCTTTTAAAATAACTAATTTCATCAGGTGTGAAAAAGAATATATTTTTTCAGGATTTTTAATATTAAAATAACAGCTTTCTTTTTATTAATTCTATAATTTCATTGAAGGAACACTTTTGTTATATTATTCTAAACAAAAATATTTTGTAAGAGAACCACTATACTTTTTCAATAAACCTATCCTTTCCCTGTGATGCAGATTGACTTTAATTGACAAGATTTACTAAACAAAATAAGCATCATATATATACAAAACAAGCAATTAAAACCTACACAAAATAAACATTTTATTTAAATATTGGATAAACTTTAATAATTATAAAAATTTAGCATTTAAAATTTTTAAGATATATAAACCACTTTCCAAATAGAATTGTAATTAATTAAACTTAAGCCCTTTTAGTTTAGCCACAGACTGTTTGAAATTGAACACTTACAGAGATGACAGGGCAATTATAACTCATCAAAAGAACACCCCAGTAATAGAAAACTCTCCTCCTTCAAAATTACTCCCTAAATCAACTTTTCTAGTAACCATTAAAGAGTTCAGGGAGGGGGGATTAAAGCAAATATGCATATTTTGTATACTTCAAAACAGCTTTGAAAAGCTTTCATAAATGGCAATCGGACAAAAATTTAATAATTAAAATAATTTACAAACTCGAAATATTAACCTGTCATTTAAAAAAATATTAAAGCAATTTTAATTAGTAAAAATAAATAAAATGAAACAAATGAAGCAAATTTAACATAAATCAACAATATATGCTTTATTCAATTTATACTTTTAACAAGTATGTTATGTTCTAAAAACTAAATTAACAGAAATTATATTTCATTTACTCCACATGGAATTGAGTCAGAAGGTTCACCATATCCTAAATATCACAATCAGACTAATGTATTGCATTCATTTATCTTTATCAAAGGCAGGATTTTTATTCAAAGTCATTCTTCTTTAGAAACTTCATTCAGTACACTTGTATAGAACTAATGGAATTTAAATCTGAAAAAAAAAAAAAAAAAAAAATTAGGATCATATTTTATTATATTTTTCAAAATTTCAAACATTTATATAAAAAATTTTTGGACAGTTAGCAAGGCAACATTTACACATTTAGATTCTGCTAACCTTTTCATAAATTTTTAATGTAAAATGATAATATAACAGCACACTTTCTATTCTAATTTAATGAACAGATTTCTAAATGAAAAAAAGAAAATGAGAAGAATTTTTATAATCTAACAATCGAAATATACCAGTAAGTCATGAAACAGGACAAGAAAATTTCATTTTAGACATATGGTAGCACAAAATCTTAGTAAATAACTTCACTTGGATGGAAAAAAAAAAAAATTTATGCAGAAAATGTAGTACAGTCTGTAAAGAAATTCAAGTAAATCTAGCAGTCTACCAAATACTAAACGCATGACCCATACATTACTAAACACATAATCCATTTCTTACATTAGATAAATGAACTTTTTGTTTTATGTTTAATAATTTCACAATTTAAAATACATTGATATTTTACTTTTTATACTGAAATATAATTGCACAATAATGTAAAGTTCAGATAAGTTATACAAGTTATATTTCAAGAACTTAAATCAACTTATTATTAACTTTCTGCGATCAAAATAATCATTATGAAAAAAGTTATAGCACACTTCTATGGCAAAGTTAAATTTTACACACATTCTAATATAAGCTTTTTATCTAACTTAAAAATTTTGAGTGTTTTGAGCATTTTGAAAATTTTAAGCATTCAGAAATAATTAAAAAAAAAGTATTAGTTATTAAGAGAAGAATATTGCATCAATTTTGTGTTAGTATAGATGTCATTTTCATGACACAGACTTGAAGCAAAGTTGGAACAGTTGTAGCCATAACAGAAATGCTATTTTGAACCCTCTAATATGTAATTCAAAATGTTTACACAGGATCTATTAAAAACAGAAGATTAACTTGCACCCTTTACAATTGTCCACTTGTATCCACAAAGAAGGTAAACAATTTTTTTTGGCCAGTGTTTATTTATATTATATGTTAATCTACATATTTACATAGATATGCCAACATTCAAATAAAATTTCGTTTTTCAACTCTTTCATTAATCTATTCATGATAATATATGTTTTAATCTGTGTAATTTTCTTAATTTTCATTTTTCATATCAGCAAGACTAAAAATCAGCAACTCCAATCTCAATATACAATAAAAATGATATGAATCTGCAAATACATATCTAAAAGTAAACATTATATATTAGGATACGATGTGGCATATGATACTGAACACTTTTCTGGCATAAAATTAATATTATTAATGAATTAATGTATAAAATAAGTTTTAGGCAGTTTCATAAATTACATGCATTTATTCATGGCCTATTTAAGTTACTTAACTTAGTTAAGTTAGTTTTTTAAAAGTATCTTTTGTATTTTTGGACTTAAAGTAAATTTGCACCATGCACCAAAATTTATAGAAATTTTTTTAAAGTACATCAAGGTATAGTACTTTTTGTATTTTATAATTATTATTATTAAACAAGAAGTTTTATTTATCCTAGTTGCTTTACAGTTGACACTTTATAACAAATTATGGAGAAAAACTTGACACATAAATATTTTTTTTGTAAAAAAAATTAAGACTTTTGTAATGCATTTTTAAAATGCTACTCCAATTTCACAGTTGCTAAATCTCTTAAAACTCAGTAAATGTGTATCTTAAATAACCTAATAGTTGACATTGATTATAACTATAAAAAAAAAACTTTTATAAGTTTAGCAGAAAGAGAAAAAAAAGCTTAGCAATTTATAAAAAGGCAAAATAAGAAAGTTCTTATTTTCAGAAAATTGGGCTTTTCTGAGGAATTATTTATTAGAAATAAGTAATAAATAGTTAACATTTAAGTAGTATGAATGAAAAACTGCCAATCAGCCTAATTTTTCTTAGCCATAAGCTGAAATAAACAACATTCCTAAGGCATTAACATCTTCAAAATTTTTCTTTACAAAATCCAAAAAATTGAATTTCTCTTTTTTTAATGTTTTATAAAATATCATTCACATAACACTCATAAGACACAAAATTAAAAAACATTGTTTAGCTATATATTTGACATTTTAAAATTATATTTAATATTTAGTTATCGTTTTAATTTACAACAATGGATGAACTCTTTCAATGCGATGGACTAGATAGCTAGTCTTCCAGGAATAATTGCTCTGTTCCGTTGTATCCGTGAATATGGTTATTGATTGCAATTGATTATTTTTTAACCTAAAATAAACAAGTTGTAAGGGAATTTATATTTTGTTTCAATTTTAGTGCTGTGAGGAAACTAAAAGGCAGAGAGTGGGACAAAGGCGCTTCATCGACGTGATGTGTTAAATTACTATAATTGAATTATTATTAAACATTTGGAAAAACTGGGATGAAATTTTTCTTTCACTACATCAATTGCATAATGAAAAAAATATGGAACAATCTTAACAAAAACTAAGCAGGTGAAATAACAAAAAATAAAAAAACTCAATAGCTCAGTAAAGTGCATACTTGCCAACTTCCATTTTTAAAATTGAAGATTTATTTCAAAACTGCAGTAGAAATCACTTAAAATGAAGATTTTACAAGTTTTCAATTTTTATTCCTTATTCAAAAACTTGACAATATAATTATTCGAATAAAATGTTTTATAAGTGGAATATGGAGTTTTAACACAATCAGTCCAAATAAATCCAAAATAGAAGAAAATTATTATTCCTTTTCTGTAGTTCAGATGATTAAAATTTCATATTTTGCTTTAATTAATGGTCTACAAGATCTATTAGGTTGAATCATATCAAAAATTCAAGATGTCATTGTCTGAGCAAAGTAGGAGACCCTATCCAAAGAGGCGTATGTATGGAGGGTAATTAAAAAATAAATTGGCCATCATGTTTAAGCAACTGTACAGCTCTTGCAGTTGGAGACAAATTTTGAAAAGGCGTAAGTCGTGAGCTTCACAGAGAAAAACTTAAAATGTAGTTCTAACAATACTTTTTGCACAAAAACTGGCAATGCATGTATAATGAATTAAACAAGTTAACATGCCAGCAGTAATTAGTTCTAGTAAACATGCCCTTTAAACCAGTAAAACAAGTCTGATGTAAGACCTATTCTTAACTGACGTCACTGCACAAAATACAAAGGAAAAGGTACTATGCTTCGGTTGTTGCATCTTGCTTTCTTGTCATCAGACTTGACTACTCTTGCAGTTATAACTCATCATGCAATATCATAAAACTACATTACCTGAATGGACAAAATGCAAGTCATTTTGTATTCATTGCAGAAAATACAGACTACGCCCTGGACCATGTTCTACACAAGCTGTAAGGAATATTCTGCACTTTGCTCTTCATTCGTAACGATTTCAGCATGTTCAAAACTTGCAAACAGATGACCAACAACTAAGGTTGGATTCAGTATGAAGCTAATAACTGCCGTTTATCTATTATTAGGACAGAAAGGACCCATTTCTCATTGACAGGCAACATTAATTCAAAGAATTGAGTGCATTGGGCTGGTCAGAATAACATACCCATGATGTGGTCACTTTTGTTTCACAAAGCTATAGTGACTGCTTAGAGTGCACAAGCACTTTCTTCCTCAGTCTTTAATTTTTTGAAGAGAACACTGCCCAAGATCCACCGACAACTACCATAATGAGTACTCATTCATGAATCAATGTTAACAAGCTACATAATTCCCAATCTGCAACAGAGAAATATTCTTTCTGACATGGCGTGGATGAAGGATGGTGCTGCCCTGTATGCAGTCTTGCAGACATGCAAATAAATAATTTCAAAAAAAGCTTTAAAAAATTAGAAATTTATGATTTTCACATTAGTGAAATTTTTACTGTTTTAAAATAAATTAAATTATGTTTTATTATTTAAATTTGTGGAATTTAACTTAAAAATACTAGTAATACTTACATAATGCATAGTATTGAGCTAAGTCAATTTCAAGTAATTTTCAGATAAATATATTTTACCCATTTCTTATGACAATGTTTCTGGCACAGTTACTGCAACATATTTCTACATAGTTTATAAAATCTTTATGATTTAATAAGACTTAATAGCATACTGCAAATTTTGAATCACAAATTTGAGCAATCACTTTTTATTTTACACACAATAATATTGATGATTTATACACAAACCCATATCGTCTTATCAATAGCATTTCCATCAGCTATTACCACAGATTTTCATGGTTTTTAAAATCTTTATTTTATACAAGGCTAGTGTTCTGTACAGTAAATTATGAATTGCATATTTGGAGACTTACTTTTTTACGCACTTTATTATTAACAATTCATCTGTAAGACCCTGTCGTATTATCAATCACATTTTCATTAGTTATTAGTGACATGGATTTTCACATGGTTTTTAAAATCTTGATTTTTTTGTTATATTGTTTTGTATGGAAAATTTTAAACCTCATATTCGAAGAATCACTCTTTGATGCATTCTATTTGCAATAATTTTATTGCCTATGAAGTTATGTTGTTCCAACAGTTCCATTTCCAACAGTTATTGCTTTTATTTTTTTTTTTAAATTTTGATCTTTTTTATATATTATTATTATTATGATCCACAGATTTTGAATCACAGTTTTGAACAATCACTTTATAATGTGATGTAGTCATGATTTTGTAACAAATCTGCAATTCTTTCAAAATGCAAGTTTTTCTTCATGCTGTAATGAAATGCCGCCGTAAATTTAGAACTTCATTTCATGACATCCAAATTTTTTTATCATATAATTTTAGGCAAGAGTTATTTTTTGCTCCTTTCTGTGGCCACCAAGGTCTACGAACCTCACACCAATAAAATACTTAAAACACACAGTATACTCGTCAAATTCAATACTTTGTCTTAATTAAAAGATGATTTTAAAAGTGTGATTCTGAAAATTCCTCTTCACATGGTTTGTGCCGCAAAGCTATACACTATTTCCCAGGTGCAAAGTGTGATTGTTCGTGAGGGTGGACTTGTCAAAAATATATATTGCTTTCCTTGTTATTTTTTTACTGCTTTTAAAAGTTTTTACCAGACTCTCTTCTAGTTGGTGAAAAATGGCAAAGCTTTCTTATTCTAAAAATATCATTAAATTTCCATTTTAATTTTTTATGATAAGGATCGTGCGCCTATAAAAAAATAGGTGTCGCCATTTGAAAGATTTGTCACTGTAAATGTAGATAGATGTGGAAGCCATGCAACCATTTATGGCATAAATCTTGAGCAAATATAATAAAATGCCTATATACAAAATTTTATGAACCTCTTTCAAACTCTAAGCTCTCATATTTCAGCAAAATTATTTTATTATCACCCTGCATATATAAGCATACTTTCCAACTTAATTTCTCTGAGGATGATTTTTCCAAGTGGTAATGTGACAACTAAATCATAATAACAGGTAGGAAAAATTTGTATTATGCTAGAGCTTAAGTACTCCATAGAATATGACAAAGCATTAATAAATTATCTAATGTACTAATATATTTTATGAAGTGGTGGTCAAAATTATTTTAAATTGAATTAATTAAATAGAGGAACATAAATTTTGCTACCACTTTAAATATAAAAATAAAATCTTCCGGATAATCTTGAAGAGTTGGCAGCAATGTAATAGCAGCTTTAGAGAGGGTACAAAACTTTATTGTATATTTTCAAAAAGAAGATGATTTGAGTTTCAGAGTAGAAAGGCAGAAAAATGGGACATAAATACAAAAAGCGTCTGCAAGAAGCAGAAGAGTTTGTAGTTATGTCAGAGCTTTTTCTTTTTATTTATTAGATTTTTTAAAAGATCTGGACCTTTTATGAGAACCCTCTTAATTTAACTTAAACATTTTAACTTAATTTCAATCATATTTTTGCTGCAACAGATTACCTTAAATAATGACGTGTAATATTATATGTAAATAAACTTTGCAAAGTAAAATAGTTCTAGAAAAATAATGATTCTTAAGAAACATTCCCCCACAAGAGAGATATGTTCATCAACCCCACATGACTGCAGAAAATTGCAAAATGAATAATGGAATCTCAAGGAATGTTCAAGCAAACATGTTTCAAAACAATCCTCAATATGAAATATATTGGAAAAAAAAAACATTTACACTGTACTATATTATTTCTTTATAACAATGTTAAATAATTATATACTTAAAAAATGCACCACTCGCAGTTATTATTCAATACTTATTAAAAGAGAATATACAGGCCGAATCAAATATGATTTTTGTTGATAAAGTTGCAGTAAACTAAATGTAATATAGAAATTAAAAATTCATAGCATTATCATATTTAAGTTTTAAAAAGTTTATACCCCTTCTACAACCAGCTTTAATATTAAACAACCAGATTTGTTCAAAATCAGTTGAATGAATCAAATGGAATAGAAATGGGGAAGACAGACTGTAGTTTTAGAATTTATAAAACAACTTTTACTATAAATATATTAAACACTATATTTTTAATGGAGTGAGGGATGACAGCACAGCTGACAATATTTACAACTTCCTTGAAAATAAAATAGTAACAAAATGATATGATATATTTTCCTATGACTGCAGAGTAAATATCTGAATGTAATTAAATATCTGAACTTCCAAAATGTAATCTGAAATGTGGAAAGTAGACATCAATCACATATGAAATTTGTGGAAACAAGAACAATTTCAGATTATTTAATAAGTAAAATCTAAAATGTTATAGAGAATAATAGATAATTAAGAAAAAAATTGATTACATTTGCTAAATAAGGAAGAATCTAAAAAAATAATGTTATACCCCATGTATCAAATTTAACACAGTCTAGTATGCTTGTTTATTTGTTTTAAACCTATATGTTATTTAAAGCAACTTTTTGTACACACAATTTCTACAACACAATTATTATTGATTTATGATATTAACAAGAAATTATTCAGAAGTTCACAGATGTAGAGAGAATGTAATTAAACATTAACAATGTCAAATCAATGAAATGAAATTAATTATTTATGGATATAATATTTCACTAAATATCAAAGAACAAGAAATGGAGAAAACTCATGTCTGATCGAGCTAGATGGAAATGACTAGCCAGGATAGCTCGAGTCTGTTCTTTGCTTTCATGCAGATGGAAGAAGGAAGATTAAGAGCATCTTTTTAAGTCTTTTAATATAAATGTTTTTTAATATTCAATAAACGCCAAGTCTTTTGTATCTATATTTTTAATAGTCAACTGTTGTGATCACCAAAATTATTTTACATCAGATATAAAAGCATATTGTTTGCTACAACTTTAAATATTTGAGAAAAATCTCATACTAAAAGCTAGAAAAGCTGGTATGTCTGCATACAATTATGAAAATTGACATTATGTGAAAGTTTATGGTTCTCAAAATGAATTTTTTAATCTTTGATAAATTAATAATTATTAAAAATGATTTTTGTTAAATTATCTTGGGGCAAATGTATTTTAAAACTTTGTGAAAAATTTTCTATTTCCAGAAGCATTTTGGAGATGAGGGTAATAACTCAAATAACCAAAGTAACGTTTTTACAACAAAAAAAATTAAATAAATAAAAAAAGAAACATGTTTGATGAAAGCCTAGATTTACACATTTATGCAAGTGAAACAAAACTGAATTAAACTATTGGTTTTTCCCTTCAAATAAATTAATTAAAAAAATGTTTCTAATGAAGCTTTAATATGTCAAATGCTTTTTGTCCAGTGATGAAGGTGACAGCTTTATGTTGATGCAAGTTCATAAAAAAAAAAAATTCTAACCAATGATTAAGCAGATAATCTCAGTTTAATTGCATACATTTGAAAGAAGCAAAATCGGGGGATAGAAATTCTGCAATAAATCTTAATCCAAACCCCATGACAACTTATATGGTAATTGAACAATGTTATATTAGTTTTTAGTTAGGAGAAATAAAGAAATTAAATTGCTAATTAAAATTAATAACTTAATTTTGAGCTGGAAATTCAAAACTATGATTCAATCTCTAACAGTAGTGACTATTAATTCTAATATATGGTGATTATTTCTTCTAAATACTATAAGGAAATTATTACAATGATTATGATTTTATATTAAATATTTTTTATTTCACTATCCCATTAAAATTCTTTAACCGATTATCGGTGAGTTTCTTTAAATGTGGGCAGAGTTTGAAATGCATGTGAATAAAAAATGAACCCAGCTCGAAATGTGTGTTTACAAAGAGGACAACTTAAAATGCATGTTTATGAAAATGGACACAGCAAAAAAGCCTTTTTTCAGTTTTCAACCCATTTTTAACAACTAAACGGTTACGGGTTTACTTTTCTTAACTTATTTAAATACTTATCATAATCATTTCAGGGTAAACTTCCAGACTTCGGGATCAGGGTTGCTGGATACTTTACTACATAAAAAACTTTTCGATAAATTTCTTCAAATTTAGAACTCTTAACGGTAAAGTGAGTTTTAAAACTCTAAGTTCCTACAACGTAGATTCACTACCACTATTAAAAAAATAATAGTATCTCTGACAGCCCTTGTAAAAGCAACAGTTGACGTTTAAAGCCTTTCATATTTCAGTTACATAAGGATGTTAAACATTCTAGAAAAAAGATTCATACTACATTTCTATTAAATAGCCCTGCTTCTATTAAATAGTGTCTTCGTGTACAAGACAAAGGATTTTTGTCAACTGTTCAATATTAAATCATGCACTTTTTGTACAGAAAAGCTTAATTAACTAACAATAAGCAATATTAGCAAGAAAATGGATTTATTTAATTTCTGCACTCTTTTACATTTAAAATTTTTAAAATATTTTAAATAACAAATAAGGTTCACTGAATAATAAAAATAAACACTTTACCATTATACCTATTTATAGGCAACAGTCAGCCCAGCTATGGCTGGTGTATTAGAACCATCAATGGAACCAGCATGTGTTAACAGTGTACTGTGATCAGGCTTATAATTATTTTGTAGACTGGGATATTTCCACATCAAAGTGTACTTGAAAAACTCATAAACTGACCATGATATGGCAGTGGCGGGTACTTGAAAAATTACACGTGCTTTCAATCCTCTGAAATAGCCTTTGAGTCCACCAAATCTATAAACTGTTGTCGCAGCACTAAAAAGACCGTTTATTTGAAGCTGATTGGATTTCATGGAATTGACAACTTGCTGTTCTTGAGTGTTCAATAATGTTTTGCAAACATCTAATGGATTTGTAATTGCTGCTGCCACTGCACCAGATATAGCACCAGATAACATATGAGCTGAAGGATTATAAGTCCTTTGGTGATTAGTTAAATCTTGACAAAACTCATAAGCCATAAAATGTATGCTTTGAAAAGGAATATTCATAGTCAATTGTGTGGTATAGCTCCTGTACAATGCACGAATTCCCTCAGAGTGAATTACCTTGAAAAAACAGTCAGTGCATGATCGGTATGTACTTCCATACATTTGCATGCGTTGTTTGACAACTGAAAAACAAAAACATTAATTTTAGTTATCAGAAATTAAAAACATTACAAATTACAAAATAAAGACAGATAAGTATTAATTAAAATTGAGAATGAGAAAAATTTAAAAATAATCAACATATGAAATAGTATTTTTCTAGCTTCAAGTAATTTCATTAAAATATATCAAAATAATCAAGAATCTAAATAGACAATACAACATGTCTTCAAATATTACATTTAAGTACCAAAAAAAAAAAAATTATTGATATGAAAAATTTAATAGTATAAGAAATATTTAAAGGGATTTTTTTTTTTTTTTTTTGGTGAAAAATTTAAAGAAAAAAATGCATTAGAAAAAGAAGAAAGAAACATTTAAAGAGAGATATAACTACTATGCATAGTTGTGCAATGCATATTTATTGAATTTTTTAACGCTTTCAGGATATTTTCACAGAATTACAGTTATGTGTCTATAAAAAAAATACAAAAAAATTTAGATAACTCTGTAATATTGTTGCAAAAATAAAGGCTCTTATCTCAATAGGTAAAATAAGAAAAAAAGTGCATTAAAACAAAAATGGATACCCGATAGTTAAACACTAATGCTCATTGTTAAAAAAAAAGGTACTCTTTCCTATATATAGCTGTCGTGTTTTAACAATAAAATATATATATTATACTCGTTTGCAAGCTGAGCGAAAAACCTTTATAGAATTTAAATAACCATTTGTAATTTGATTTGGTTTCCTTTTTTCCATTATCAAATTATACAAATATATTAAATCACTATCAGACCAAAGCTAACAAACCTAAATTAAATTTATGCTATTATTTGAAATTCATAGTGTAGAATATTTAATAAAAAGAATTTATTTTATTAGAAATTACAGTTGATAAAATACTTCTTATAAAAAAAGAGAAAATTTATTTTACTTAAAAACGATTTGATTGAAACAGTAGAAAAGGTAAGTCTTTCAAAGATTGAGTGAATTTTGAATACTAGCAAAATAAGTTTTCTACTTTTATTTTGATGTAGAAGAATACAATTACAACGAATATTTATATTCTTTCATAAATATCATAATAAATAGATAGAAAAATGTACATTAATTTAAATGCCTTGAATTTTAAACAATCATTTGTAATTTGATTTGGTTTCATTTTTCCTTTATCAAATTATACAAATATGTTAAATCACTGACAGACCAAAGCTAACAAACCTAATTTAAATATATATTAAATTTATGCTATTATTTAAAACTTATAGTGTAGAATTTTTAATAAAAAGTATTTATTTTTAATCTTTATTAGAAACTACAGTTGGTAAAATACTTCTCTTAAAAAGAGAGAAAATATATTTTGCTTTTGGTTAAATATAATATACTTGTTCATACAATTATAAATTTATAGAATCCTAGCAATAAATGATGTAAGACACTATATGATATAAATATCGTTTTGTAGAAAATTAAATAACAACAATCTAACTTATTTTATATGCACAATTTGCATAATTTAAGTTCAAAGTACAAATAGATTACTTTTCCTGAAAAACTTTCCAGAAAACATTAAATATTTGCTTATAAATGGTAATAAACTTTAAATAACCCTAACGATAAATGCCACCATATGATATATTGTTTGAAATTACATAATGAAAATTCAATTTATTTCAAATACAACTTTTGAATAGTTCAAAAATATCAGTAGTTTTAAGATACAACCATCAAATTGCTTTGATCAATTGTTTCCTTTTTATTTATACATCAGTATTTTTACTTTCACAAATACTAATATCAAGTTAACAAAGAGGATTTTAATTGCTCTACTATATTGTTAGGAGTTGAAAATGACCACTGTGCTCTGTGTCACTAGTCTGTAAACAGGCTTTATCTCTTGTGATAATGATCTTTCCTCAATTTGCAACAGAGTATAAAGTTGTAACTTTTATTCACACTTAAGCTTTAAAAAAATGAAAACTGCAATGCTGGAATAAATCTCAATTACATTAAAATTTTTATGTTAATATAAAGAACATAAATTTTAAACTAATATAATAACCTATTTTACATTAAAATTGGTTTTACTTACTTAGCTACATTCTGCTAAGCAAATTTTTATAAACCACACTGCAACCACAATATAATGGCAGAAGAAAAGTGAAATAAACAATTTTCAGTCAGAGTAAAAAATTTATTAAAGAGAAAATGTTAACAGAAAGCAAACTTGTCACAAGGTTCCCACAGTCTGGACAATTTTTTAAAGTGGTGGCAAAAGTAAAATAAATCTAATTGTTTTAAGCTTCCAATAAGTTTTTAATTCAAAGGAAATATATATAGGTGCCAAAAATACCCCTGAACTTCAAAATTCTGAAATGAAAGCAAAATTTAAGTATTTTTCAGTAGCTTAGAAAAATCTTAGCTACCACTTTACTACCATTTTTTCAGTTGATGGGAACCCTGTTGTCAGTTTCATCAAAAAGGCATAATTTCTACATACTTAAAAAGCAATTAAGATAAGAGAAATTCAAAAATGAAAAGAGCAATGTTGCACCTATCTATTAAAAAATAATGCATAAACAGGCTTTATTTATTTATTAATTTTTTTACAGAAAAATAGAAGAAAAAAATTATTTTAGCCTGGTTATAACCAAAGACATCTCTAAAGATTTATAGGAAACCAAGTTTAATGCTCTCTTACTTGATTGATTCAAAAAAGGGCAAAACTTAGGAATTTTATTGATCAGCAGATGTATACAAGAGGAACATTTAAAAAATAAAAACTTGAAATATAAAGTAATGTTTGAAGTGATTAAGATAAAATAAAATTAAGAGTTGGCATGCATTTAAATACAATTGTAAGAATGTCAGTAATATAATTCCTTTAAATGAAATTATAAAGTTCATTACAATCCTTTATTTCTTTTATAGACAAGGTTAATTCTAAATCACCTCACAACATAACCAAGAACCTCTCCTCCTGTAGGTCCCAATCATTCTTTTTAACCGAATCCTAAACCCCTATAGTTTCCCAAACATAAGGTGGCATATTTTTCTTCACGCTTCAATTTAAAAAAAAAATAGTTAACTATTTTAAGAGGGTGATTTGGATAGAAAATAAGCAGTTTTATTCAACAGCATTATTGATTTTTAGTTAAAGGCTAGTTAAATTGTAAAAACTGAAAGACTAGATATGAGTTTCGCTTTATTATATGCTCGGTTTTTTAAAAAAATGGTTACGATTTTTAAGACGCTTTCCGTTGCTTTTTGTCAACTTAAATATTTTCAGGTGGTACGAAAAAGTGTGTAGTAATATTACATCCCTAATATTTTCGCTGATAAACCAAAATTAGTGGAACGAGGCAGAAATGTTGCTAAAACTATTCATGCGTGTTTGTAGCACAGAAAATAATTAAGAATGTAAAAATTAAATGAATTGTAGGATTATGGAAAAAGTAATAATACATCGATTTCACTTTTTCAACAAAAAGGCAAATACTATGTGATCTGGTCATTTTTATAAATGGTAAATTATTTAAAAAGATTATAGCACACATTTTTGAAACCCTTAAAAGAAATAAAAAATATTAGGAGTTGCAAGTTCATATAAATGTGAGAAACAAAATATCTAATTCTAATGACTCATTATTGAGCATGCAAAAACACATGTGATTTATTAATATCAAGTACAATAACACCTAAATATCCAGAAAAAAATTAAAAACATTGTTCATAATCAGTAAAAATAACAAACCCAATTTTTTATATGTGAGAATGTTGGTAAGTCCAGAATAGTTTTGAGTTCATAATTTTATAAAAGTGTTTCATACTTAATAATGGTTAGATGTTATTAAAAATTTTCTCTGTGTGTAATATTTTTAAAATACAGTCTATTAGTAATAGATTAACTTTATAATTACACAATTATACTTCTTTTCTATTACAGTATTGTGAAATTTAAAAAAATTAAGTAAGCTTTCTATAAATATTAAAAAAGTGAAGCTGAGTATTATAGCACACAGAGTTTTGTTTTAGTTGGTATATAGATAACTTTATAATGCACATTACATTTAAATGCTGGGCTATATGAGGCATTAATGTTACAGGGAATACAAAAGTCTCAGAAACAATTTAACAAAAAACCCAATTATTTGTGTAGTTATAACATTCACATATATTGTATATGAATACAGACTAAAGTAAAACAATTGATGTTTGTCTGACCGCACAGCATATAGAGTTAAAATTATTGTAATATGCAGCAGTCCAAGTGCATATGATAAAAAATAAATAATAGTCAGTTTAAAATATCTCTCTCCTCATTCTATTATTGCAATGCAGATAATGTATTTTGATAATGCAGGTGAGAATGCAGTAAAAATTAGATCACTTTACACAATCCCTTTAAAATATAAGTTAGAATATATTGTTTATAGCTACTTATATACTGATTACACTCTTAAAAAGCCAATACTCACCGATGAACTCGCCATACTCACCGATTGCATTGTTGCAGACCATTTTTAATTAATTAATAGGCATAATTAACTTTCTTTTGTTTTGCATTATATCAAGCACATATTTTAGTCAATACAAGATTTACTTCAAGTGTTTTAAAACTACCTGGTATAGTATCAGATGCCTTCAAAAGCTTTGCTATACACATAATAAATTTTGCATTAAAAATTTCTTTTTTAATTCAAATAAGTAAAAAACTTGCAAAAGTTAAATAAAATCCACTATCTAATGTTACTTTATTCATTTTGAAAAATATCTATCTATTTAAATACCACTGTATTGGATGAAAATTGATGCAGTATTTGCAAAAAAAAATATTGCTATTTAAAAAAATGTACCTACATATGAGTATGTCTAATAAAAAAAAGCAGGTAATCCTGTGCTTTATTCCAGATATATTAACCAACTATACTAAGATGTTATAATTGTTTTTGCTTTTTTTTTTTGCAACTGTTTATGTATGTTTTAAATTTGTGATATAAATATATGTATGCATGTAATTCTATTAAAGTCATAACAATAACAATCTTTTGAAACTGAAAATAATAACTACTCATTCATTCATTATTTTTTTAACTCAACTGTCCCTACATTAATAATCAATAATACTACTGCAGCTCTCTGATTATTTTCTAACTAAACCAACCCTTTAATGTGGTTAAATTAAATATTTTGTAATTAAAACTTCACAAAAAACATGTCACTTTAGGTTTGACAGGAGCACCATATTAAAGGTTCAGTAAAAATGAAAGTTTAGAACTTGCAGGGAGGAGGTGATTATCAATTTCATCATATCTATTAATATTTATAAAACCCTTTATTTCTTTAATTAGCCATTCTGATCATCGTATTAACACAACTGTATCAAACGGGAGGGGAGTTCATACATATTCTGAAGATAATGTAATATTCAGAAATTAAAGTAAAACAAAAAAAGGTGATAAATAATAAGAATAAAATATAAAATTTACAGAACAGATTAAAGGTTGCAAAGGAGAGTGATGAAGTAAATCTTTGGAATACAATAGCAAAAAAAAAGAAATCAAAAAAATTTATTAACTTTGAAATTTATAAATATTTTAAATTAGCTTATTGAAAGCTCTCTTAATATAACTTTTTATCGGACAATCATAGATATTTAAGAGAGAAATAAAAAGAAATAAAATATAAATACTCTTAATTCAATCTGAAATTTTATTTTGAGAATTAAACCAAATTTTTGATTAAAAAAAATAAAAGAAGAGGTGAAAGAAAATATATTTTTCTAAAATACAAATTCTATCTTCTCTTTTTAAGGAGATTAAAGTTATACAAGAGTTTCTTTAATGCCTTTAAAAAATTACAGAAATAAGAAATATTGATACAACCTCCACTTTATTCAAAATCCATCTTTAGACAGAATTATTTTGCTCATAGCTTCATAAATAACAGCTAAAACCCCATCAAGAATTGAACATGAAACTAAGAACCACAATGAAACATGTATAGTTTGGGGAAAGTATATTAGCTGTAGCTCTATGGTGTTTTATAAATTTGATTCTTTATTGGATGCATCAAAACTAATTTCCTCTATGTTAAAAAACAAAATGTCACACTTCTTACATTAAAAATTTTATTTTCCCTTGACAAAAATAGTTAAACGCATAGTTGGGAAATTCCTCATATATTAGTAATTTCAAATACATAAAAAATTAAATTTGTTTATTTGTTATGAAAACATAACCATATAAATGCATTGATCAAATAAAAATAACTTTACAATAAAATTTACTGTGATAAGCACTCAAAAAACTAACATAAATTTTTTAAACATAAAGCACGTAAATATTAAATATACGTGCTCGGAAAAATAGATGCTTAAATGAAAATCTGATGTATATATACACATAACATAAAATACCTTCAGCAGGATTCATAACTAAATCATGCAACAAAGTTGATAAAGCTCCAGCTAAACCTGTAAAACATACCACATATTAAATAGTCAAATAATATAACTAAAACTGGATTCATTAAAGAAATAAAAACTTATTTTATAATTAAGATTTCTTATCAGCAATTAATGAAATTTCTAAAAACAAGTAAAATACTTTTTACCACAATGCCTTAAACCCCTTCAGGCCTGTGATTATATGTTTGTGATCATTAAGATTCTTCCTTCTTGGCCCATAGTATCTTATATAAATTTAGCTGTTCTGAATCTAAAGGTCCAAGATCATACGAATATAATCTCGATTTCTTGTGTTACATCTAGTATAGTATATATATGTACTTTTTAATATATATAAACTCTGAGATGCAGGGTTTAAGACAACTCTCAATTATTTGAGTTAATCATTCATTATTACAACAAAATTATGTATACTAACAAAATAATGAACTTTGAGCAATATAATGAACATTTAAACCAGGGGTCTGTCCAGACATTTTGTGAAAAGTCCTGTTTTTGTAAAATTGTGAAAAAACTACTCATAATTTGTGAATATAAAATAAGCGATAATTCACATTCTTTCTACCAGGGTCCTGTTTTTGTGAATTTGTGCAAATAGGGTCCTGTTATTGCAAAAAACCTTTTCAAGAAGTTTTTAAATTGTAAATAGATACATTATGCTCATTAATTGCTGCTACTAAATTAGAGATGCAACATACAATTATTTGGTATTTAGCCTATACTTCTCAACCCAGAATATTCATTACGGACGAATAATGGAAACAAAATCACTCACATTTTAATAATTTAAACTGACATATTTTAAATAACACAACTTAGTTATAGATCACTTTTAATATGTTTCGCATTAAGTAAACTTAAACAATTCTTAAATTTGTAATATTTTATTTAAGAAATTGCCAGAAATTAATTTTTATTTGCATAATATTCCATTCATTAATTTTATGAATAAATATAAATTGATCAATCACTTATTTACAAAAAAACAAAATTATCATTTAATATCAATAAGAATGTGCACACGATGTTTGTAAAAGTAGAAATATTTTTTTAGAATACTACATTTGGAATTTAAACTTAGCGAAACTTAGAAAACTTAGTTCGTTTCGAACAGTCTTTTTTTTTTTCCCCAGGGAAGGGTTTATTCCATTAACAAAACAATAATGAAGATAAACAAATTTGTGAAAGGTCCAATTAAAAGATAAATTATTTTGTGAAGGGTCCGTTAACAGACCCAAATCTCTTCTAAACAGACCCCTGTAACAGGGTGATTGAGGGCCCAACTCAAAAATCCTGAAAAATTCGTGAGTAAAATCATTCAAAAAATTTATTTCTATATAAATTTAAATCATTGAAATTTTCAAAACAAGATATTCTAAATGAATTATATGCATCATAATTTAAAGGAATAATTATGTGTAAGTTTACTTTTATCTCTAATCACATTTATTATTCTACCAGAAAATATATTTACAAATGAAAGAGACACGAAGTATAAATTCTAGTTCTAATATTTTTAAATAAAATATACAAGAATATTTATAGATAAATGTGATCAATGATCTCTTGAAACTTCTGGACTTCGGATTTCTGGAAACTTTCGGATTGAGGTTAGCAAATAGATACAACATTATAGATACAAAAAATCCGGAAATCCGGATTTTTTTGGAGCACAATCACCCTTGCTGTAAACATAATAAATTATCATAAAAGAAACTTGACAAAATATATATTTATTAAAATAACTTGATAATTTTTTTATATTACACATGATTTGCATTCCTATTACATAAAATTCCAAAGTTGTACTAAAGATGGCACGGAATATGCTTTTGATTACTGTTAATATGATATATTAATGCATAAAAATTTAGATAATAATTTTTTAGCTAAATTTAGGAATCTTTATCAAAACTAACAGCTAGAGTAAAATATTTGATATAGGTCATATTTAAATCATAAAAACTTCAATTTCTTAATAAATTTTAAAGAAATAATTAAAAATACATTCAAGCAAGTACATTAATGCCAAAAATTACTGTGCTTCTACAGTGTGTGATAAAAAGCATCAATAAAAAATTGGCTACAATGGAATTGGGAACAAATCAATTATCTTTATAAAAAATTGTTTTAAAACAATGTACAGTAAGGTGAGCTCAAAAATTACATTTCGGAAAAAAGCTATCTAATAGTGAACAAATTATAACCCCCACAATTGAAATATATAAAAATATTCTTCCATTTATTTTCAGTCTATCAACTTGCACATATAATTTGAATTTTAAGGAATTTCTTTAAAAATCCTCTTTTTTTTTTTTTTTTTTTTGGTCTTTTTATGTTAATCAGTGATTTTATCATTGCTAACAATCAAATCATATTCAAAAATTAGTTTTTGTATTTTATCTGAATGAAACATGAAGTTTAAAAAAAAAGTTTCCACTTATCCTTTGGCAAGGGTCAAAAGATAAAATCGTTGCTTTGAAACTAAACCGTGGTAACTCAAAAAGGCAAGTTTCTCAGGAGAGCGATTTCTAACTTTTCAGAAACATCCACTGCAGATTGACGCGAAGCTATGGCGACTATTGCAAAATAGTTTACATTAAAAGAACCCTGTTTCTTTACATTTTGCAATGAACCAGGCCTGATTCTTGTAGCACTTCTAATTTTGCGGTAATTCCGAAATAAGTTAAGGTAATTTGAGTTGCCAAACTTTTCTCTAAAACTTTTATTAAAAGTGGAGAGTTACTTCAAAATACAACTATGTTCTTCAAAATATCCTCCTGAATATTACATATTTCATTTCAAATCTTGACATACAACAGTGTAGGGAAAAAAAAAATTGCTCTCCTGAAAAACTTGCTTTTTTGAGTAACCACGGTTTAGCTTCAAAACGACGTTATCTCCTCCAAGGTTTTGTTGCAACTAGCACACTATTCCTTAAAACCAAGAGGGCAAATCGCGCCAATGCGATAACGATTTATCTGCTCTCTAAATTAATTTTATGGAACTATGAAGATAACACGTTGTTTCTCTAAAAGGGCGAGTTTTTTTACACAAACTGACCCAAATATCTCATTTTTAGATTTTTTGGAGTTACTACGGTCTAGTTTCAAAGCGACGAAATGTCATCAATTTATGGCCATGTAAACTTTAGAATTTCATAAGATATGGGCTTAAGATAATACTTTTTTTTGTTGCAATAAAAACTATTAATATAAAAAAAAAAAATTTTGCAATAAAAACTTACTATGTGGCTTAAAGCTTCCGTTGTTATTTGTCTCCTATTTGCACATCATTTCATTAATACTATTAGTTAAACTAGATGGCAATTATAAAATGTTTAAAAAATTTATTCATATATTTGATATTAATATTTTGAAAAAAAATTTCTTTCATTTGAAGTTATAGAAACCAATTTTTTCTAAGGCAGTGTTTTCCACTTGGGAAGAAATTTGCAATCTCTGCTTTACGCAAGTATGGGTCTACATCTTTTCTTCTTAACCATTTATTTAATGACTAGATTTATTTATTTATTGTATGGAAGATATCGAGTGTCAATTTGAGATACTGAAAAAGGAGCTTGAAACTTGTTAGAAACTAAAAATCCACTTCTCACAGAACTTCAAAGTCATTCCATAAGAGTTGAGCATTCAAGGAACACCAAGGGTGCCAGAAAATTCTCAGAGCCTAATATTTCCCAAGAACATAGTTTTTATTTTAAATAGCTTTTTCAAAATATTTTTAAAAAGTAAAGATTGTACAGTTTTAAAATTTTTGATACAATTTTTTGTTAACAAAGAAAAAAATTCTTTTCATATTACATAATTTTTTCATAAACTAGCATGAATAAAAAACGGCAGAAATCAAAATATATTAGTAATAATTTATCAAACAAAATTTAAGGTCCCACTCATTAAAGGAATTCAAAATAATAAGTAAACAATTTTACAAATTAAGTTATTTGTGTTACATTAATGTAACTGAAAATATTCTTTTTTAAGCCTACATTAAAAATGGAAATTGAAAGAAATTGTTTAACATGGTTGAGCACTCTACCCTAGAAAACACAAATGATTGAATATATATTGTCATAATTCATGTTGGATGCACATTCCAAAAAGAAAAGAAGATGAAAAACTTATAAAAATTCATAATTCAATTCACTAATTTCTGAAATTGTCCCATAAAACATAATCTTAGCAGAATACAAAAAGTCCTACTTATAAAACAAAAATTAATATATATATTTCATTTTAACCGACAAATTTTTCATAATTACAAGATTTTAAAATCAGCACTTAAGACATCTGTAACAAAAATTTTTTGCACTCCTAAAAAGTAAGCAATATGAAAAACAGAATGTATTTTGAGATTGAAATATGAAGGGAAAAAAACATACCCAGGAAAAAAATAAGTTTCTTTTATGTGAAATAGCTTTTTCTTAAATCTTAAAAACAAACAATGTTAAACAAAATTTAGAGCATCGATGTAAAAAATTGAAAAACTTAATTTTGAGCACAAAATTCAATATTTGTAACTTTAAAAGATTATGTAACTTTGAAAGAATAACTTAAGCATCTACATATAAAAATCTATAATTTTATTATTATATTTATACATCACATCCTTTAAAAAAAAAATTTTTGAAAGTAGAGTAAGAATGAACATGAATCAAAATCATTTATGCTGAAACAAAGTGAATATTTCTAGAATTACTATATAGCAAAAACCATTCTTTGAATTTTAAACAAATTTTAACAAATACTGAGCAGGAATAAATAGTACCAGCTCTAAAAGCTGTTTGCATCAATTTAATCATTAATGCACCTGTCTTAAGTAAAAATTAAGTTTCTGTCGCATCCATGGAGAATCCGCATGTGATACTTTGACCACTTTTTGATTAGCTACAGCACTCAAATTTTAATTAGAGCCCCAGGGTAAATATCATGTATCAATCATTTTCTGAGCCAACAAATCTTAATGGCTACTAAATACCAAATAGAATTTATTGTTAATCAAAATTTCTACCATATTTCAACTACCCTGAGCATTTCAATCTCAATCGCTAGAATTTTGTGCCTGCTGACAATGCAAGTTTAAACCTGACTGTTAGAAGCAGAACTTATCTTTAAACAGAATTAATTGTCAATTAAAATTTAGACTTTTCCCTACAAGCTAAAATTTCAACTGCAGTTCTGTGCCAGATGACAATACCAGGGCCACGCTGATTTCAAATTATTAGTCAGTAAATTAGCCAAATATCAAAAGTATTAGCAAAATTTTATAAGTCTTCGTCAAAGGCAAATCTTAATTAATTAATTTTTTCTCATAGAAAACTTTTAGAAAGAAAAGAAAACACAAGTTTATAGGAATCATATACATAGAAAGAAAATTAAAACACAAGTTTATTAGGTAGGCAGGTAGTATATTTATGTCGCACTAAAGCTGCACAATAGGCAATAGACGACAGTCTGGGAATTGAAGTTAAATTTTCTTATTTTAGCAACCATTTTTGTTTTTAAATTTTACGATAAGTTTATTTTGAGAAACAATGTCATTCTCAACAGAAAACATTTTCTGCAAAAACAGCTTAATACTTATATGCAATTTGCTACCACTTAATTTGTTTCATTTACACAAAAGAATTTTGTCACCCGATATCGCGTGATCAGACAATCTGTATTTTACTGATGTTTGTTTTATGCTTTTATAACCCTTCTTGTTGCTTACATTATCTGCATTTAATTCTAATTAGTTATGTGATGCATCTACAGAAATTACTATATCGAATAAGAGATACAAGATTTGTTCAGAAAAAATTCCTTTTGATCTAACTCTGTGGATCATGGGTGAATATATATATTTCTTTTTGATAGAAAAAATTGTTTTGCAGTAATTTTGAAGAAACACAATTTGTTTCGCTGAATTTATGATATTATCGCAGTTCGTGAAGTGATGAATGCTTAGGGATGCTGCAATACAGATTACAATTATTTCTGAGATGCTATTTAAATAAAATAAAAAATTTGAAGTGAACTCAAAATATAAAATAATTAAATTTTTATCACACCTATATTAAAAATGTAGGTTCATCACTTTAATATTAAACTTTCATCAACACTGAAAATACTCAATTCACACACACACACATGTCTTTCAAACTTGATATGCTCATTTTAAGTGTGAAAATAACTACTTTCTGCTCTGGTCTGAATGCTCGAAAAAACATAATGTAATTATGCAAATCCTTTTTACATTTATGTTTTTTAAATCTAATAAATAATTAATTGGACAATAAGTTAAAATTATTTTCTATCACAAACCTAAGTTTCATGTCTGTGGACATTATTTACTTAAGTTTAAACAACATAAAAGTAGGGCCCTATAAATTATGCGAAGATGCGGAAACCCGCATCATTCCCAATTATCCGCATAATTTACAATTTTCCGCGTAATCGCAGCATATCTGTATAATTTTTATTTTTCAGCAAAATTTTTATTTTTCAGCGTTTACCAGATAAATTTCTCCTTAAGGGTTTTTTTTCAATTGAAACATATCTTCTTTTTCAATTCCAAGAATCTTTTGGGTCAGGTAGTCAGATCTTTCCAAGAATCTCTCCCCCCCCCCCCCCCTATTGCAGAACACGCTCAGATATTAATGGATACTCTACTCTTTTTCGAAACATAAGGTGTATCTATTCACAAAGCTTGCAATAAGATTTTTGATCTGCGGTCTAAACTTCAATGCATAATTCCCAATTATCCGCATAATTTACAATTTTCCGCGTAATCGCAGCATATCTGTATAATTTTTATTTTTCAGCAAAATTTTTATTTTTCAGCGTTTACCAGATAAATTTCTCCTTAAGGGTTTTTTTTCAATTGAAATATATCTTCTTTTTCAATTCCAAGAATCTTTTTGGTCAGGTAGTCAGATCTTTCCAAAAATCTCTTCCCCCCCCCCCCTATTGCAGAACACGCTCAGATATTAATGGATACTCTTCTCTTTTTCGAAACATAAGGTGTATCTATTCACAAAGCTTGCAATAAGATTTTTGTTCTGCGGTCTAAACTTCGATGTAATTCTCAGGCATCATACTCACGAAAAGATTCACGCAACGTATTTCTTCAAGAAGTGTTTCATGAAACAATTGCAAAGTTGAATACTTACTACTCTCCAGAACTAGACGTATTCAAAAAACGCGGGCCCAAGTTCAGTCAACCTGCATTAAACTTCATCAAGCAGCTCGAGTTTTCGATCCAGAACAAATAGTCAACCTCAACATTGAAGACGACGATGTATTCAAGAATACTCCCGGAATGAGTGGTCAATATATAAAACTCTAGTATGCTGCTTACAAAGAATATGTAAAAGAATGTTCAAACCAGGACTTAATTAGATTCTGGAATTCAGGGGTAGTCTCAGAGAGATTTCCAGAACTTACAAAAAAAAGCAAGACAAGTGCTCTCATTGCTTCCTAATTCAGTAGATTGTGAAAGAGCTGTATCCTGCTACGGCCAAATTTTTACAAAACAAAGACAGAGTTTGAAAGAAAACGCAGCTTCTGGACTAACTTCTCTCCATTTTTTTTAATAAACTTTAATAATTGTTCTGATGTAGAAAATGGATGTACAATACATAAGAAGGTAATTTAGTTGAAATCTTTACTGTATTCATTGAAAAAATTTTTTTATTAAAACAGGAAAGAAAGTTGAACTTTTTTAAGAGATTTTGTTTTCAGTTTCAATTGTTTTCTGGGTCACTCGCAACCTGCATGCTTAATTTTTAAAAGACACCGCATCCTTGCCGCATAATTTTTAAAAATCACCGCATCCTAGCCGCATAATTTTTAAAAAATTTCCGCATAATTTATAGGGCCCTAAACATAAGGTTATTTGTGTATACGATCTACAACAGTGACATTACTTAAGCTCATATGTCTTTTATAAATAAGTAAAAACTAAATTCAGTTTTTAAAAAAAACTCAGTAGCTAAATTCTAGCTTCTTCTGAGAATGCCCCATACATTAAATTAAAAATCGAAACAACAATGGTGAATTACAAAAAAATATTCATAATAAAAACAAGCTTTTAAAATTTCAACACGCAAGATTTATAAAACAAACTATTTATCTACCTTGTGCCAAAGGTCTTCCAGCACCAGTTTCAGTTCCACTTATAACTCGTTTAGCCTTTTCGTAGCATGCGAAATGTAATGCATGAGCTGGACCTGCAGCAAAGACAACTGCTGGTATACCTCGCACCGGTCGTAATACGCCTTCATGACGAACCATCTTTGAAAAGGCATCTGCGATGCTTCGATATTTAGCTCTTGGATGTGGCTTTAAACTTTGCATACGTGTCTAAATATTTAAGAAATAGAAGTACATTAGAGTCACTAAAACAATTTTTAAAATTGATTTGTTATGTGTCTGCATCTGATATTTGGGAATTGTTACCACATTTTGTGACTTTTCATTGTGTGGCTTTCAGCATATGGTGAAGTCAGAATCAAATTTTGCAACCATATTTAATTCAAAGTTCATTTGTATTACGGCCAATTTTTAACAACACAACACATGCATATTATAAATAAAAAATTATAGATCTATATGAAATGTTATCTCAAACACACAACAGTTTTGTTACCAATATGCTGCAAATTTCATAAAACTTTTACAATATATGCATACACAAAACATTATGAATTAACAACGTGAAAGAAGCATATTAAAAATACAATAATAAAACACATTGAATTCAGAGCTCATTCTAGGCAGGGTAAACAGGGTGCAGCACCCTGTTGCCCTTTTAGTCAAAAGAATCCACCCTGTTGCCCCTGAGGTAAATTAGTGCCCTGATATAATAGACTCCATACCCTTTTTGCCCTTTCTTTCCTCAACCCTTCTTTTTTTTTCTCCCCAAACTCTACTATGGATTTCTTAAACTTTTATTTTTAATTCTTTTTACTTAGTTTGTCATTGCTGTCAATACATAGATTTATATGGGAAAGGAAGCCATCACACCCCCTTGTTGCACTTGTCTTTGAAAGTTTGCAGTTACTTCCACTATTATTAAATCATAATTGTTAATCATTTTAATTATTAAATCATAATTACAGAAACTTAAAAACATAACATTTATTATTTTATTAATATATGCATGCATTTTAAATAAATTACTAAGCTAATTAGCCCATTAACTCAATATATATGTTAATTTATTAATAAAAATTAGTAGGGTCAGGTGGGGGAAAGTGGTGGTAAAATCAAGGTTTTTTTTTAAAAAATCCATATAACAGTAAGTTTTAAGCACTAGATATCAGGTTTTTAGTAGATATTATATACATTAGACTTATATAGGTTAGAAATATTGTGTTTATATAAAGTTTTGCCAAGAAAATTTCTTGTAGATTCATTTTAAAATAGGCATGTTTTGATACCACCACTTTCCCCCAGGGTGGGGTAAAGTGGGGGTATAATATGTTTTTATTTATTATTTCTTAAAAATTTAACTGTGAAATAAAGGAAACGCTATGAGATTTACATTCAAATCTATATTCAAAGTATCCAATTTACATAAAATTTCTTGCATAGTTTTTGTTATAATTACTGATTAAAAAAATAATGTCCACGACTGTCAAATCTTGGTTCATCTAAAATTCGAATAATGCTGCTAACTTCCACATTATCTTCATCATCTAATTCTGGGAAAGTATAATAATTTCCCAATTTAGACTTAGTAAGATATTTAACATGATATAGATCACCATTTTTCTCAACAACTTGCCCGATAAATGAGCACATCATAATTCTTTTGGAATTGTATTTTACCTCAAGCCATGAACCTTGATTGATTTTTCTGGTATCGAGAGGGGTAGTAGGACTGGTGACTTTTTTTATTTTTATATCAGACCTTTTTTGGTCTTTTCGTTTAGGAACCTGGCCTAAATTGCATTTTTTCTTTCTGTCTTCTTCTTCCAGTGCTAATCTTTTTAAAACATTCTCTTGAGTTAAAATTTCCCCAGATTTGCTTTGCACCCTTTTTCTTTTTTTCTTAGAGTTATCCATACCTAGAACCGTGTTTGCAGATGGTGTGGGAGATACTGTCAACAGAATTGCCTTTTTCAAATCTTTCATAGGTGAATCTAGTAGTGCAGAAACTTTAGAAGACGCCGAGCTCTTATTTGTAGCTGCAACTGTTGGATTATTTTCTGTAGGAATTATACGATGTTGAATGGCATTTCTATTGAGAGGATAAAGGCCAGTCCCTCTAAATCCATTTACAGCATTTGTTGCCTTCATTTTTTCAAATAATTTCTTTAGAAGAAATGGAAAGGTTGCTTTGGAAACATTTTGCAACCTGCTCTCTCGATACCAAGTTTTTAATACGTCCCTCCACGAATTTTTCATTGGTGAAAAAACTCCAACATCTAGTGGTTGAAGTGCATGGCTGCTATTAGGTGGGAGGCATAGTAAAATAATACCATTATCCATGGCTAGCTTAATGGAATTATATGTTAGGTGACTTCCATGGCCATCATATATTAACAATACCGGCTTTTTAAAGTTTTTGACGAAATCGATAAAAAACTTCATCCACGTTTCAAACAAAAAATCCTGCATCCAACCAGACTCTGTGCACCCGTAAAGAGTTCCTTGTGGCCCTCCAGTCATCCAGGATTGATATAAGTTCTGTCCTTTGTAGACAACAAAAGGAGGTAAATATTCACCAGCAGCAGATATGCAAAATAATACTGTATACATGGCCTTACCACAGTCGGCAGACTTTAAGTAAGCTGTTCGACTTTCCTTCTGAACAAAAATCTTGCTTGATCTGGGATCAGTAGACAACCCTGTTTCATCCAAATTGAAAATCCTTCCTGGCTCCTTAAGCAAACCATTGCTAAGCAGTACATTTTCATATATGTTAAAGAAAGCATTTGCTGTTTCTTCGCACATATCTTTAGCTCTGGCTTTCGTTAAAAGTTCTGGCTTTCTTTTCCCAATTTCTCCTTTCCATCTCTTTTCAAATCCTCTCACCCATTCGATTCCTGGCTTTCCATTAGGAAAGAGATTGCTGAGCTCCTTATTGCTTAGCAAGTATGTTTCAACAACATTAAGAATATCTTTTCTGTCGAATGGAAATCCACATTTTGACAGGAATTTCACAGCTTCAACGATGCATTTCTCTTCTTCCTGACTAAGAAAAGGCGATCGGCCAGGTCCTTGATGTGATGGACTTTTAACAATCCACCTCCTTAAAGTTTGTTCAGGAATACCATTTTTCTTGGATGCAGAATAAATCGATGCTCCATTTTTAACTCCTGCTATAGCCATTTGAAGATCATTTTGTGTATACTTAGGACCACTAGTCTTTTTTATGTAGTTTCTAGGCATACTTAAGCTGGAAAAAAAAATTACATGTCAGTGAACAGTCGCACATTAAAATTATCAAAATTGAAAAAAAAAAGAATTAAATTTATTCTAATGATATTAAAAAATATTCTAAATCATGATTAAATATGTAAAAAATAACTTTTAATTTAATTGCATTATCATATTAAGATTAAAATTTATAAATAAAGCCTATTTTTTTTTAGATTAATACTTTTATTACAGCCCATTTTTAAAAATTAATCACATCTACAGTCTAAAATTGAATCATCATACAACATTGAGCTAAGCCTAACTATACCACCACTTTCCCCCACCTCAGAAAAAAAATCATAAAAAATTGAAATAATAAAATAATTCTTACCTTGATGCATGAATCTGTTTCTAAGAAGTTCTTCTACTGAAATGTATCAAAATACACTAATTTTTTCAAGTGAGAAAGGATCAAGAACAAAGTTTATCAATACGATGTGTTAAGAACAAACTGCACATATATGTAAACAAGAAGATAAACAACAGTAAACTTGTTGCCAGATTTACAAATCTTTATAGAAATATTTGTCACAAACTCCAATTATGTATTAATTGAAAAAAAAGTAAAAATATGTACATTTATTGTGAAAAAAGTGCATTTTTTTAGATTACCACCACTTTCCCCCATCCCACCACTTTCCCCCATCTGACCCTAATTAATATGATTGCTTAGCTACTTTTAGTTATTCTTTTACTAATTAAGAATGTTTTTTAATAGAAATTATTGCCTTTTTAGAATAATAATGCCCTTTTCTTAAACTTGTGCACCCTGCCCTTTTTTCTGCCTAGAATGAGCTCTGTTGAATTTACTCCCTTATAAAACTTGGATCCTATTTCTATTCTTCAAAATACCTTAAAATTATACAAATCTTTAACCATCGTTTTATTAGATTCACAGCAATAAAAAATTTACCCCACAGTCATAACTTTTCACATACAACAAATTTATTAAACGCATAGTGCAGCAAAGTCAACATTTCCATGCTCTATTCAATACAACCCTCCTCTAACTAAAACTCATTACCTTGCACCCAACTGACATAAAGAATCACTTATTAATTAAATGCAAACACTCTTAATTTGTCCAAGAAGTGTAGAACCATTGAAATAAAAATCCTTGCAATTCTTGAACTTTAAAAAAATATCAGTGTAATTGATTCATGGGCAAATTTATACTGTGCAATCTTACTTTAACTTAAACACAGATCAAGGTTTAATACATATACATAGACTCAAAGTTAATATGAAAAACCATCACAAAACAAAACAATTGGGCAATTCCTAAACCCTAAAAATAAAAAAGAACATCAATATGCTGAACTCCGGGTAAATTTATACTGTGCAATCGCACTTCAACTTAAAGAAATAAAAACATTGAAATTAAAGGCAAAAACTTTACTCCTTTCACTCTCCTGATTATAAGAACATACTTCAGTTATTATTGATGTAGAAGGGGGGGGGGGGGAATAGATGTAGATGGATAACAAATCAATACCCACTTTTCCATGGCACAGACATGAGTTTTTGACACAAGTATTTCAGAAAACATTGGTCAGGCTTTTAATTGATAAATATTTTATAATGTGTAATTTAATTTTTTAAAAGCACAATTGAAATGCTTATTATGTATTTTCATAATTACACTTTGCAGTTACATCATTAAAAAATCCTCTTAACAAAGTTGTAAAAGATTTTATTTCCATTGAAATCAATGAACTGCTTTTAAATAAGTATTTTTGCTAGAAGGCTACTTTTTCCCCTAAAACTAACATTAAAGATAAAAACATAGCCTGATATATTAAAAAAAATTTTAAACATAATACATTAAAAATCATTTTATACTTTCACATAAATATGTATCTAATGATTTAAAAATAATAAAACTTTTAACCCAGTCAACTCAAATCATTGTGCAACATTCAGCCACCCTAATGTATTATATTTCAGCCCCACACTGAGGGTTTATAAAAAAAAGCAAAAAATATGTTTCAGAACTTGTAAAAAGTCAAAATCTACACCTGACCTACTTCTAAATTATCAGCTATCAAATTTATAGGAAAATTAATAAATGAATTTAAAATACTTTAGAACACCCCTGTGGCAGAATTTTTTCGGGCTTTCTGCAACATACCTTTCTAATACTAATATCTTTCTGCAAGATACTTTTAAAAATAACAAATATACTATGTTACTAATTTAAAGTAACAGAAGTGTCAACTTCAAAGAAAAATAAACTTTTTTAATGGAAAGTGTAATATTTTTTTAATCTAATATTGTGTCAATATTCTTGCATTTTGTAGGGGAAAATTACACTAATTATTTTTCTTCCATCTTTACCATTAAAAAAAATCGTGAAATCCGTAGCAGTAACTTCCGAAAAAAAAGATACACATCGAAATCACGCAAGTCGGACTCTTTAACAAAAAAAGAGATTACTAAATGTGTATTTTCATTTTGAGAATCAGTTGCTGTAATAAATAATACAGTATTGAAAATATCTGATTTTAAAAGCTGTGTAACAATAGTAACAATTGCATAAAAAAATACAACGAAAACTTTCGACGAACTTTTCTTTCTGCAGAAAAGAAAAGTTTTAATTTCATTCCTCATAATTTTTATTATTTCCAAATGAGAACAGAAAAGTCACAAGCATTTTTTATAACTCCGATGAGCAAGAAAGGCATAATTCTAATATAATAATAAAGAAAAGAAAATAACTTTCAAGCAGAAAAGAAAACAAAGTTTTTTTTTTACTTCCCAAAGGAAAAATCTTTCTACAAGAACTACAACAATGTCGCCACAAGCGTGCCACAGGGTAGAACACAATTCAAGAATTTTGACAAATATTTCAGGTTTAATAGTCAAATATTACTACGTGGTGTGAAAAATCTTGTAATCAGAAACTAATTATTATCAATCCTAAAAATAAATTGTATTAAAATTCCATCTCAACATCCAATTACGCCAACCATTACCACCTGATATTGAAAGGATGACACAGCAAAGTTTCTCTACTACAGGAAAGTAAAAAACTTTGATGGATAGCTATAAATTATTCCCATCAAGTTTGTCTCTTTCTGTGATTGATATTTAGTTTTCTGCATGCCACTACCTGACTATGACCAAAACCTGTGAAATTATTTTGGAGCAGGTATTAATACGGAAGTTCAAATGAAAATACTCTCTAATTTTATAAACCTATACTAAAAGTTTATAGTAGAAAAATTAAATATTTAGCCGAATAAAATCATATAACCTGAAGTTATTTATAGATTTTTCTCAAGCAGTAGATTCTGAAACAAAAGTGTAGGTAATTGAAAACTAGGAGAACAATTTATGTAAATAATTGTTCTCCTAGTTCTATAATGTAAAATTATGTAAATAAAAACTTTATGTAAGAAACAATACCATTTAAATATACATCTAACATTACAATCTGTATCAAGATTTCAACAAAATACTGAAAAAGTTGTGCTGAAGAAGTGTTTTAAGAAACCATCATCAGCATCTTATTACGTAACATTATGACATACATTTTGAAAGATCAGATAAGGTATGTAACAGTTTCTTACCTTCACTGAATCGAAAGGATACATTAAACAATGTTCCATAATACCGGCAAAAGATCCAGCTACCATATGAGTAACTGTAGAAGAGGAAGGTAACGTTTCGTATTCATCGAAATCCATCGTGTTTATCATAAATGAAGAGCTGTGGGAATGTTTTAATTAAAAGGGTTACGGTGATCAGGATTAATTTTAAAGTGTTTAAATGCACGATACATAATGTGCGTTCACTTAAAGAAATACTTGGCTCAAAAAAAGAGCACTAATTTACGATGATGAAAAACATTGCTGCTATGTTCGACTCAACAGCATGTTTCTCTATGAGGAGTGAAAGTGGAAAGGTCGGTAGGCCTCTGGACACAATTTTATTGCTTTATGCTATGATTTGAAAAATGAGCTTGTAGCTTAATTGAAGTTACTTACTAAATCACATGGCACATTCCCAAAGTCATGTCGCATGCGTTTTGGCGCCTCAGCGTTAGTTGAGGTTACTGAATGGGATTCACGTAGGGACCATTCTCGTTGCGTACGATTAGTTTCGCATCCGAACGAGAACTTGATTGGCGGGATTTTTACCAGTAAGTATTTTCAACCAATCTGGTTCACGTAAGCATTTGTGGATGTGAATTCGGATGCGGTGAAAAATATTTGCCTGCGAAAAACTAGCAAATAAGGTCCTATTTCACATCTCCGGATTTACAATCATGCATTTCTTGCTTGTAGTAAGAATAGCTCGATACAATCACAGACATGTGCGAATACCCAACGTAAATTTGATGGAGCCTATAATTTTTTTCGTTTTAAAAGTTTGTTTGCTTTATAACAGCCCTCATAAGTACGGTGTTCTCCGAAGCAAGAAAAGAGGTTAAATCGGTTATATTTCTCAAGGAGTTTTGCTTTGTGTACTCATAATGAACGGAAAACCTCTTCCCACGCGACAGAACCGATTTTTTTATAAGAATAGGAAAGGACTGGTTTTATACTTTTATTTTCTTATTTACGTTTTTGCTTTATACTCTGCTAGCAGCCAGCTTAGCTGCGTCACAAAACGGAAATTCGACTTGTCCATTTCGCATTCCATGCGCAAGCAGATCATGGCCCACTCACTTTGTTTGCCCCACCCATATATGTCAACTTTTTTTGTGATGTCGAGAAGTTGGCGGTAAAACGAGCTTAAACCGAAACGTAAATATTTGTCTCATCTCAGCTCTGAATATAAACAAATAAGCGTGTAAAAAGGTTTCTCCTTCCTCAAGCTTACACAAAGCAGAGCAAATTATGAAATAGAATGGGTTGAACCTCTTTCCTGACTTCGGACATCTACTCACTATGAAGCAAATATTTACATTGAAAACGAAATAGTTAAGAGGCTCCACACCATTTAAGTGTTTTTGATATTATGGACTAATTAATGCTTTTATAATAAGATATTCAGTAAATATGGTATCATCGGAAAACATGATACTATACTATCATATGAAACAAGTTTTGAATGAATACATGAACATTACTAATGTTAACGCCTCCTAAGCCACACCAAAAAAGCGGATATTTTGGAAAAGCGGCTTTTAATAGCAAAAAAAAATAATAATAAATAAAATTTTTTAAAAAATTAATAAATTTTAAAGCTCATAATTGTGAATGTTCGATATGCTAGTCAAGATTTGCACTTTCTCCACCTGCAATCATGAAAAATGTAACAAAAAAAAAATAACACTTTTGTAATTTTTAAAAACGAAAATTTAATCAAACAAAACAATTTAGAAACAAAAAACGCTATTGTTTAAATTCTTAAAATTCCCATGTCAGGCTGTTAAATATATTATGGAACTGGTCAGTGAATCTGCAGAAAAAGGTAGGATATTTGGAGAGAACACAAGATACAGCATTTTAAGAGCAACTTGATACAATCGACCTTTAAAGACCTAAACTTTGTTATAAGTCCATTTCAAACCTAAATACAAAAGTTGATACTTGATTAAAATCATATAGAGATTGAAAGTGCAAAAAATATTGCAAATAACTTTCCTTCATGCCAGGGTTGATTAGAAAATCAGGAGAAATCTTGACGTGCCGCCTACTCCTTGCGATGAGTTCTATCTTATTAATGAAATAAATTATGATTGCATAACAGGTAAGTGTACAGTGAGTCGGGAAAAAAAGACCACCCTTAATAACTTTTGATCTATGATCAGAACTTCGTAATATATTAATTAATTAGTGAAATATTTCAAGTTACGAAATCAGATACAAAAACGTACCTTCTTTCAATAAACACACCTTTTTTTTCGACTGATTCCGATTTCTCACCCCCAAAATAGAGGGGGAATCTGAAATTTGGGAAATATGATCCTCATAGTTCGGTTAGGAGAGTGATCCAAAGTTTGGACCTTGTAATGTTAATTTTATTTTTTGAGTATTTCACCTTATCTCGATAACTTTTTAAGCAAATTGAAAAATCTTTGTAAATAATAATAAAATTCGTTTGTCCGAAGATAATTGCACGCAAAAAATAAACTTTTGTAAATATTTATTATTTTTTATTATTTTATTTAATAGCAGTCGTAAGACTTTTGAATTTTAGGATAGATAAATTGTGACATAGTTTTTAAGTATCTTATTTTACACAACAAAATGCAACATTTTTGTGAAATCGCTGAATAGTTCCTGAGAAATCGAATTTTAAATATACGACTTTTTTAAAATTCGACTTCTTAGGAACTGTTCAACCGATTTCGCTGAAATTTTGTATTTTGCTTTGTAAAATTAGATACTTTAAAATGATGTGAAAACTTTTATGCCTTACAATTCGAAATTTTTACGAATGTTGCTAAAGATACTATTAAAAAGCGATAAATATTTACTGAAATTTGTTTTTTGCATGGATTTATCTTTGGCTAAACGAATTTTATAATTGTGTGTAAAGAATTTTCTATTCACTTAAAAAGTTCTCGAGATATGGCGAAATATGCAAAAAATAAAATTAACATTAGGGGGTCAAAACTTGGGGTCTCTCTCCTGATCAAACTATGAGGACCATATCTCCGATATTGCGGCTACACGCTAATCTTAAGGGGCCAGAAATCCGAATCCGTCGAATAAAAATGTATGTTTATTCAGAGAAAAAACGTTTTAGAATCTGATTTCGTAACTAAAAATATCGTATACACTAATTAATTAGCATGTTTGTCGCCACCCCCACGAATCATTGAGTTTGAGTACTGGAACGTGAAGATCCGATCATTAGGTCAAAAGTTATTCAAGGTGGTCCGTTTTTTTTTTTTTTTTTTTTTTTGCGTACTATATATTAATTCCGAAAAGTATAAAATTTGACTAAGAAATAATGAAAAAAAAAAGTGAAGAAAGTCAAATATTTTCTAGTTTCAAGAAACTTTATAACTTATGTGTGACCAAAAAACATTAAAAAAATATTAATATTTTTAAAAATGCACCAAAAAAATGACGTGAATGGTATTAGAACAAAAAATTAACAATATTAACATTTTAATAGAAAAAATTTTAAAATTGACATTTTTTTACCATTTTGTAAAGTTTTGAAGGTCATGCGTAACCTAAAGACATAAATATTTATTTTTCTATTATTTTTCTCTAAATAAAGATGCCAAAGCACAACTTTTTTTTTTAATTGTCCGATATATATCAAATGATTAAACTCATCAAGAAAATGCAAAAAAACAATTTTGTACATTAAAAAAGTATGACTGCTTAACATTTCCCATTTAATTCCATTAATAAAATGGTAATTACAAGCCATTAATGCTCTTAGTGTTATAAATTTTAACTAAATTAATATTTTAAAAAAATCTCTTCGTATTTCTTGACATTTATGAATGATTTCAGAAGAAAGAATCCCTTCTCTTTCACATAGAACAGGTTCCAAATAATTCCAACGACGGAAAAATTACTAAAACACTCTGAAATAGCGATCCAAATAATAAAAAAATAAAACTCTTTTACCAAAATGAAGCAAATTTGGCAAAGAAATGCGAAAAAAAAAACATTTTGGGAAAAATAACCTTTTTCTAACCGGATGGCTACATAGGGCTTTCTACTTTAGGAAAAACATATTTCATGAATAATGGTGCTATTGTCACCTAAACCATCAATTTTATGAGTTATAATGATTTTTTTAGGAATGTTTTATAAATACATCCAAGTTTTTATGAAAATTTTCGGATAATATGTAGCTTTAACGAAAAAATTCGTAAATTGCGCTCCAGACAGTATTTAATAATCAATTATCATCAACAATTCAGGTAAATTAGCCAAGGAAACGTAGAAAAGAACAACAATTTCATAATAAAACCCTCTAAAAGATGGCTTCATACCATATTTAACCTTATTCGAAACGAATAATATAAAAAGCAATGTTAACCAGGTATGTAGTAGGTAGGGCCAAAAATCTGTTTCAGAATTTAAGTCGGACAATTATATCAAGTTTCATTTCAGAAATCTTAATTTCTTTTTTTAAAATGAAGTCATCGTGTTCATTGTAGTAGCATATATTCAGAAGTGTATAAAGGTTGGTTAGCTCTGATTCTACTGATAAACAGGCTTAAATGAAACTTCAAATTAATGTCAATGTAGTAAATGCTCTCATCGAAAAAAAATTATTGGAATTATACCAATAGACGGAGCTGTTAATTTAAAACCATACGCATAAATAAGTTAATAATACAGCAGTGCACTTTCTGCATATCTTTGACTGACAATAAATGCACATAAGACACACAGATGTATGAACAAGTAAAATATTCTGCTATTTTTTAATTTGTGATCTGTTATCTTTCTTTTTAATTTGTTACAACTCCACTTTTCGGAAAAAATCGCAAAATTTATTATTTTTTGACAACTCGGCCGCACGATTTGCATAACATGTATTTGAAGATTTGAAGTTTCATTCAGATCTGTGTCGTAGAGCCAATAGAACATCTCTGAGTGCCGCCATTTTAATTTTAACCACCCTGTATATAGTATTTGTTGACTTAAAAGTAGCAAACATCTGAAATTACTTATGTAAATGAAGAAAAGCAAGAAGCTATAGGCGATTCATAATTGAAAAGTTTCGTGGAAGAACATGTTTAGTGACAGATTAGTTAATTTGCAGTATAAATGTAAAAAAAATGCAGAAATATCAGGAAGCTGTATACAGACCTGACCTTCTGTTTCCACAGAAAACAATCATATTTTACTTGCATAGAGTGCTATACAATTTTATATGGGGATTGTTCATATAGCTCAGATCAAAAAATACTCTAAACACCTAATGAAGATTAAAAATACAAGGCAGAGTAATGCAATATTTCATAATTCACAATAAATATAACAGATCGTAAAATTTCTTTAAATCCAGAAATGTCAGTTTTTTTTTCTTCCGTTAAGCTTAATATTTTAATTCACTTCGCTGTTCAATTATGTAGCTATTTAAAAAAGACATAACAAGTTACATAATACTTCGTAAATTATAATACTTCGTACTATAATTATTTAACTAAATTTCATAAGGGGACACCGCTCACCATAATGACTTTCCGGTATAAAAATGTTTAGCACATCAACACTGCTGTGTTTGATGTGCTAAATGAATGCATAAGCAGTCTGAAATCTAAATATTTAACATCCAGTAATTTACCTATTTTAAAATTTTTAATAAGAGACTTGACAGTAAAAAAATTACTTCAAAACAGAAAATTTGTTTTCAAAAATTTTATTTACAATTTGTTCAAACGTACAAGGATGTCACTTTTTACAAATGGTTGTCCGAAGTCAATACAGGAATCAGATATTCATCACATAATGGTTTGCAATTCTTAAACATAATAACTAAGGAACTATCAAGTACTTTTAAAATGCAACATAATTATAATGAACTACACACCATTTTAAGAGCAGTATGTTTACATATAATTTATCTGTTGATAAGTGGATTTTAGATATTTTAAAGAAAAATGATTCCAAAGAATGATAGGAAATTGTTTTATTCAACGTAAATTAAGATTTAAAAACGAGCGTGATAAGGGGTATCAGAATAATCTAATCTTTTCTTTGAAAATAAGACAAGACAAATTAGACTTTGGAAATAAGACTAAACTAACAACTAATTTGTCCTGAAAAGACAAATTAGCTGTAAGAGTAAAACAGAAAAATAATGTAAATGAATGGAAGCATAGTATGAAAAATAAATACAAAATGCCCGTTAAAGTCTGTAACCACCCTCTTAACCTCAAACTATGCATTACTTGATGAGACTACAGCAGTAGCATTTAGTTGAAAACTGATTGGGGGCATTCCAATCTCCAGAGGACGAAAGAGGGAAGGTAAGAATAAAAGTAGTCTTACGAAGAGTTATGGAATAATTCATTATGAACTACAATGTTATAATGGATTTAGTACGACTAAAAAACTTATGAACAGTAATGCCACGAAAAGAACCCTTTAGGAGCATTCTCACCGAACATGGATACTGCACTTCCGATCGACGTTTCGGAAATATGAGAACCTGATTGGTGATATATATTTTTTACCGAAAACCTTACCAATCAAGTTCTCCCATTTTTTCGCGACGGCAATCGATGGTGCGGCAATCGCATTTGGTGAGAGTGCTCGTTTTGAACGCACATCCGTTTATTCCCAATTTTCAACTGTGTGATGAACCGCTCACACTATGAATTCGAAGATGCAAATGAGAACCTGAGTGGTGAAATTTATTTACCCGGGAAAAACTCACTCATTAGGTTCTCGCTTGAAACATCGAAAATAGAGGTATCTTGTGATTACTGCAGTAATTATTTCTCTCTCTCCACTTTCATTATGTTATGTTATAGTTTTTTACTATGTTGCTCTGAAGGGTTCTAGACCAGTAGCGCATAGCTACTTCACTGTACTTCAAAACCACTTTCATGACCATAGCTGAGGCTGAGCGGAAGTTAAAAGGGCAGGTATGGACTTTAGAGGGTGACTACATACCTAAACAAAGTAAGGGCTCTTCCAAAAAATTTTCAAAAATTAAACTATTTAGTATTCATTTTTATGCAAAATATCAGAGTGAACATCATGCAGATTGCAATGCAAAAATATACATTTATTAGTGAATTTCATAAGCTTTAAGCTGATGCATTATTTTTATAACATGATTTTTTGTTGAAGATATAGATAACAAGTAAAATTTATAAGCACGAAAAATGAATTCTGGTAATTCAATACACTTTCATGAAGAACTTCTTTTTTCTTATACAACAATTATATAAAAAATATACTATTTAGCAAAAACATTTACGTTTCAGTTAATCAATGCAAATTATATAAAATATGTTTAAAACCTCATATTTATAGTATAAGAGCCAGTGTTACTTTTATCTAGTACAGTGAATTACATATCATTTTTTTTTTCTTCTAGTTTTTTTAAAATTTTCGTTTTTCACGAATTTGTAATTGTTTTCCCAAACTAGTTTATTTTGGAAACATAAATTTTTTATTTTTATTTTCCACTGTAGTTTCTCACTGTTATTTCTAGTTTAACACAAAAGTGCCTAGAGCCCTATTCTAAGGTTTATACGAAAGTTGCGTTATAACCTTACAGAAATAGTTTTTCCAAATAAATTATTTTAAGTAAACATTTAAAAGAATTTTTAATTTTATCAATACAACTTGGAAATAGTTTTTCTCATCATCTGCAAAAAATTAATCAATAATTGTTTCTGAAAATTAATTTATTTGCTTTGAGGAAATATTTAGTAAATATCACTGTAAAAATATTTTTTTTTTTATAATTTCAATTAATTTAAGATTTTTTTCATTTTAACATTTTACTTCATGCTTCTGTATTTTAATTTTTTTTAAGTTATTCCAATAAATCAAAACGTTTTCAAGCATACTTGTATAATAATATTCTAATTAATTTCATTTCATTTAAGATTAATATACAAAATATCATTTAAAAAGGTAATATAAAAGTCATTGTTTTGAATTTATTTAATGAAAATACAATTACGCATTATATTCAACTAAAATACTTTAACATTCCACAGTGAAAATAAGTAAATAACGCGATAATTTTAAAAGCTTATAAATTTAAACTTTTTTTTATTTAGATAAAAGTGAGAGGTTTAAAATTTTTACCTTTACTTGATATCAGCTCACAGTGTTAAGATGAATATAAAAATATATATTCTTAAATTATATTATACCACAATAAATGACACATAACAATAACACAATATGTGTCAGATTTAGATAAAACAATGGTACAAAGACATTCATGGAAATAAGAATTTCATCAATATTTTTTCATTTTGGTTTTCCAAATTTTTAAGAGCTTTGCTGTAAAATATAAGGAAAAGAAATGGATTTGAAGAGCAATCAATATATAACCGTAATATATCAAGCATAAGGGGATTCCATTGTATTTTTCAATTTCAGCTTCGTCCTTTTTATCTGTGTATTCTAGCACATCGTAAAAAAAATAAATTAAACCTATCAGCAGAGGACAGATGCTAAACACAACAACTGCAGCAGCGTAAGCTTTGAGAGATCCTAAATTATGAGCTAATGCTCTGAGCGCAAAAATTGATAAAATTGAGCTTGCTGCGTAAATATATTCAAAAAATAGAGGTTTAGGGATATAGAGTTCTTCCAGCTGAAGAATAAAAACATCCATGCTATCCAAAATGTCCTCCGATAATTTTGCCAATAATACCAAGCAAAAGATAATGTGCAGGAATATGCAGCTCTTCAACCGACTTTTATATAAGGCCCTGAAAAAGAATAAAAATCTTAATAAAACAATTGATATTTAAAAACAATCATGCAATAGCATCTTTTTGCTTTGTTTTTGTGTTGGGCAAATATGGGGCACACATTATATAACGTAAGCTATTTAGAGCCCTATCATAATACTAACTATACTGTAATGCAAATAATAAAAAAAATCGCGTTCCTCCTCAGCATATGCGGTTGCAAATTCACAATTATGGCACTCCAAAACAAGGTGAGAGAACAACCCATATTCAGATTTTTTTTTTTTTTTTTTTTTTTTTTTTTTTTAATAAAGCTTTATTAAACATTTAAGACTTGTTAACTTGTTCGATACCAATGCAAGAATGGATATATCAATTATTCTGCTACCGGAGAATTTTCCTTTTTATGGAATCAACATCACAGAGTAATACTTCATTTTCGATGAATTTCGATTTTCGAATCTAATTTCGATTGCACCACCTTCTCTTACGGCCAATTGATTTTTCCATTACAATTTTAAGTTAACTAAAAGCTAAATATAACGAAACAAAAACTAAATATAGCAGAACAAAAATTATCAATAACAAAACAAAATAATAATAAATTTAATAAAATAGTATTTATAAATCAAAAGTTAAGGCCTGTTTAGACGATCCAAGTTCTTGGACGAAGATTGATCGAAATTGATGGAAACTTGTTTTGCTTTGAGCTTGGATGGTGTGAACGACCACATACAAGTACTAAGTCTGGCTATCGCAACGTTTAAATACGCCATCTGGGGAGAGACCGGATTCATACCTTTGACCCTTCTCCCTTCCCTCTCCCCCTCTTTTCAGTTGTATAGGAATGTACTACGATATTTTCCCTTTTCTTAATATTTTTCCTTTTTATTTAATAAAGATATTTTTTAAAACTTCTGTGATACTTTTCTTTAGAACTATGTTTAATGTAGTTTTCAGTTCTATAAAATTTTCCAAGTTAAAAGATTTTAATCTATTTGAAAATCAAGAGAGAAACTAATGTAGTTCCTTCCTCTATGACTTTCCACACGCTAATGGGGAAAGCATATGAAGTGCTGTCATAGGTAGAGAGTTCTACTCTACGCCACCTGCAGCCCATTTCGATCGCCAATTGTGATTTGTGTTTAAATTTACGCCTAATTTTTCCATTCATAAGAGTTTTCTGCAATTTATAAATTCTAACAGGTACATAAAGTGTAAGGTTAGCCATGTTTTAAGTGTTATCCCTTATTTGGGCTATATTTCTGTAAAATAGCAAAGTTTGTTAATTTTTAAGTATCATCATAGCAAGCTTGCGGAATCCTCCAAATTCAATAGTTCTTTGTTTCGTTAAAAGTTATATTGATGGTGAACGCATGCGAAGTGTCGCCATAAGAAGAGAGTTCGGCTCTACTCCACCTGTAGCCCATTTCGATCGCCAATGGTAAAATAACATTTAAATAAATTGTTATTTAACCACTTTTTTACGAGGAAGTTTTAACAGTGTAGGATCAATCTAGAAAATATGTCCTCGAAAGTATATAGTTAAGAGAGCAGTCAAAAAGTTTAATATTTTTAATGCTTTATCATATAAAAGAATGTTGCATAAGGAACTGCTGCATATACTTGCGTTGCATGACAACTACTTGTACCATTGTTATTGAATCTTCCACGTAGCTTCATAAAAATGTCGTTTTTCAATAATTTCAACTCCACCCCATTTTGTCACAAAGTGTCACATTTCGACATAAACCTTACATCCGCCTCTCTCATTTCGCACGTCCTACTTAATTATTTAAATACCCACTTGCAATTCAGAAAAAATCGGTGTGTTACAGACAATATTCCAAATTTTATTTTATAACTTTAAAGTATAACGATACAAAATAAAAACCAATGAGATTATAAAACAAAATCATCAGAAGTAAAATAGATTTTTTAAAATAAATGTAAAATAAAAACAATAAAAATAAATACACAAAAATATAAAAGTATTTAATTAGCTGACTTTTAATGTTTTTATTTGAACCAAAATAAGTGTTGACTAACTTATTGCTACTCCTTTGTCGCATACTTTTACGAACTCATAAGTGTGACACCATCTGTGGACGACCCCCAATCCCCTTACTTCCTGGATGCCTGGATATTTTTAAAAGGCTTTATCAGTAACGAGTAGAGATGGAGCAATGGGGGGGGGGAGAGAAATCAGTCTAAGGTAAGTTAAATGTCCGATAGTCTAAAAACATTAAATCTGAGAGTAAATAACCAGTGTTATTGTTATTAAGGAGTTAAACTTTTTTTATTAAGCAAATGCTTAGCGCAAAATTTTTTTATTAAGAAGGAAATATGATTTTCAAAGAAATTCAATCATGGAATTTTGGATCATTAAAGTTAACATTAAATATTTTTTACTTTTAAGAATATTCCGTTGGAAATAATGAAATTTTACAAGAGAATGACTTTTGCAGACATTAAAATAAAAATGAATTTAAAATATAGATGTACATTTTTATCATTACACATCATTCCAATATTTTTCCTATTATTTTGATAAGTTTTTTCCCCTCCAGCGGTTGCCTTATTACACTGAGAAAAAAAAAGTATGATCAGAACTAATAAAACATGGTAAAATTTATCGTGTTTCTGGCTCTATGTTCCCATAGAGCCAGAAACACGATAAATTTTATCATGTTTTGTTAGTTCAGACCATACTTTTTTTTATATACAACGATAATTTCTGCATTTTTTACCGAACCACTTTAATAATTTTAGTAAAATAATCAATAAAAAGTAGTTTTGTAATATGAATAAATTTTGGTAATTGTGATTTTGTAATTGCCATAACTTAGAGTATGATATAAAAACCATTTATTCGATAAAATTTACTTTTCACTTTTGTACTTTTTATTAAATGTGTGTTAGTACGAATTCTAATTTTGAAAACCAAGTATTTTTGGTTAACCATAAACAAATGAATAGAAATTTACCAAATGAATGACTTAAGTACCGTATATTTTGGTTTTATAACTAAAATTATGTTGTTGTTTTTTAAATTTTTTTATTAATTTTTTTACCAGAAATGTTATTACCATCCTGCATGGTAATTCTACGAGAATTCTTTTCTCTCTGTACACTTTTTCAGAAAAATCAAAACGAAGATTTTTCCTTGGGCATTCCCACAAATCATAAAAAGGGGTAAATGGAAAGAGCTTGCTTGAGATTTTTGTCATGTTACATTTTTAAGTAAAAATCAAGTTTTTATGTTTTTCGTCAATTTAAATTACTTTATGCGCAATAGATTTGTTCAAATCCAGTCATAATATAAATACCTAAAATCTGGTTATTTATTTTTTTATATCCTGTGTAATTTTGTAATTTTTTTTTCTCTGATCGAAGTTTTTTAAGACCTTTAAACCTCGTAATATTATCTCGATTCATTCTCCATGTTTGAGCTTTTCGTGTGCTAACATAAAATTCTTTCTCAAAAATATTGATTAAGTGTCGCTCCAATGAACAGTCCCATGACCTATACGTATACATAGTGTATAAAATAATAAGTTTTTCTTCATGAAGATACTTTTAAAAACTGCAGTTTTTAAGAGTATCAGTTTAGTGCAACTATATATCAGTTTAGTCATGTATACTATACGGTTGGTGCACTTAATATGGTTTTGGTGCTGGCTTATTATCTTTAAGATAAATTTTTTGTTCACAGCTAAATTTTAAATTAACAGTATTAACATTAGTAGTTGCATTTTATGCCATTTAATTTTCAAAAGAACGAATCAAATGTATCTGAGTTTTAAAAAAATATATAAATTTTAAATTATTCACAAAACAAAAAAGTCATAGATTTTCACAGATTTACAAAGCTCATCTTCGACGCACGACGAGTTGACGCGATATCTCTTATAGTTTTATATTATTTTATTAAGTTATAAATCTCTGTAATGTTTTTCAAAATGTAAGCGAAGCAAAAATGGGTAAAAAATATAAAATAATAAATCGCTATAATTATAATGTTTATTTATATATACTTAATTAATATTTCAAAATATTTTCTGTTTAAAATTTCTAATTAAAGAAAAAAAACACGTAAAATAATATAATATTTTATATTGACTCGGAGCTGAATTCAAGTGGAGAGCAGTTAGAAGAGAAAATATGATATTTTTTTTTTTCTTACATTGATTATTTCGACATGATCCAACTATTTCAATAATCAAATGAAATATATTCCCCTTTCTCGTAAACAATATCGAGCGACCTTCAAAACAATGAAGTGGAAACAATCAAAATTCTCAAGGCCAAGATAAAGAGATATTGTTTTTTAGATAAAACATTTCATCGTCAAACTAGTTTTAAAAGATAGAAAAAAATATGGATAGCATTTGCACTCTTTAGTACTGATATTGATTATAATTGATATCATTGACCGTAAGTGATGGGCAATATTTACAATTAATACAGCCTGTATTTAAGTATACGGGTATATCTAGAGAGATATGTTTAAATGCAGGCTGTTCAGCAGTAACTACCCTTAATTTATATTCTAAATTTTTTTTTCAAAAAAAAGAAGTCTCAATAGTGGAAACATTTATGTTCGTAATAAAATATTTAAGCGAGGTAAAAAAAACTAACACCTAGCGAATCACAACTGTGTATAGCTAGACTAAAAATGCCTAAACCTGTTTAATTTCCGGAGGAAACAGAGGCGAATTGAGAAATGATTAATCAAAACACCTCTAAGTTCCGTCAAGCAATCAAACTGTTTTTGGCTTTTTTCTTGAGTCTTATTTCAACAGATTTCGGTAGCATTTTTTTTTTCTTTGCTTAGATATTAATTTGTAACACATAATGAGTATACATTTATGACAAGGTTTCTAAAATAAAACATTAAGAGTGGTGATTACAGAACAATCTGTATGCTAATTAAATACGCATATGATTTTTAATATATTAAGTTATTATTTAAATAATGTACTAAGCTGAAAAATCGGATATTAAAACGGTACTTTTTTTAAAAAAGCCATAACCTATTTTTTTACGGATTAGAGGATTATCAAATTTGAAACTCAAAGTATGGAGGGATAGACGCGATCTGGAAATTGTATAATTTAATAGTATAGTAAAAAGAGCGACCAAAAGTTTAAATCCATAATCTTATTTTTACTTTTTAAAACTTTATCCTTAGAACTAATAGCGCAAATAAAAAAATTATTACACTCAATTATTCATTTACATAAAATTCATTTATTCAAAGTACACATTGCAAAAGTAAATTTTTTATAATTATATTTTATAATTTAATTTTGATCGGAGCCGCAAATGGTTGAAATTTCAAGCTTCTGGGGTATGTTTTCCACCATTAAGGATCATGTGGCACTATTAGGCATCATGTTAGGCATTGAACCTAAACGATCGAACCAGATTGCGAATATTTTATTTTATAACCAACATCGAACAGCCGACTCAATTCTTAGTTTACGACTAACAATATTCAATTCCGTAACCTTGTAATTTTAAACCCAATCGAGAAGATAAGGGAGCTCCTGGATCAAGCATTGGGACAAATTAGTCTTCGTGGAGGAATTTTTGATGGAGCAAACCCGCACTTACGTTACACGGAGAGGAAATTCACGAAAACCTTCCACGATTAGCCCGACGGCAAGAGGATTCTAACCCATGAACCATCTACCACTGAGAATACTTTTCGTTAACATTGTGGTCGGTGCTAGCCGGGAGCAGAATTCATATTAAGCAGTCTCCACTGGGATTCGACCATGCTTCACCTCATTAGGATGTGAATGCTCTATCCCCTGAGCCACCAAGTTCTGATTGCGAACATTTTATATCCGTCGTTGAACAGCCGATCCAATTTTGGGTTTACGACTACTAATGTTCAACTCCTTAGCCTTGCAATTTTGAACCAATTTAGAAAACAAGGAAACTCCTGGATCAGTACCCCCAGAGGTATTGATTTGTTGTGGGAACATGGAGGACTTTGCGACTCGACAGATTTAACGTGCATCAGTCACCATTTACTACACAGGGAGTCGTCGGCCGGCCCTACCAACCAGACTATCCCGGCCTTACGAATTACTGCATCGGCCGGAAATCTAACCCGGGTCACCCGCGATCATTAACTTGAACTAAATGAGCATTCACTTATTATCTCAAAGAGCATCAAGGCTTCAACAAGAATCAAGAACTCCCCGCTTATCTATCGCAAAACATTGCTGGACACAAGGCCATTGGTTCGCTTTTTCCTCACCTCATATCATTTATAAATGCATTTCATGTATTGATCTTGGTTTTGGGGAGAGTTACTACATCATCAAAAACAAACTCCATAGTTGACCTTGCTGCAATTCCATATTTTTTAAACATTTGGAAATCTTTATATTGTTGATTTTCTAATACTGTCTATTTAATGTTTTATTATTATTATGCGTATATTTATTTCTTAAATGTAAAGTAACCTCTGTTTGATTAAATCATCTCTGTTTTACCATTCCTGCTATTTATCCTGCTGATGAAGTTGTGACTCCGAAACGCGTATAGGTTTCATTAAAAATTTTACCATTTGTGTTTTTAAACGTTGATTTTAATAGAATTTAATATATTGAACCATCTAAGATTATATATGCTTAAAAATTATGATCAAACTGTTGAGATATTATATAATTATATTGGGCACTGTTAATTCGTAATTTTTAGCATTATTCACAAGAGTCGACAAAACATAAATTTTACTTATATAAAGACACATTATGGATTTTTAATCACTCTAGTATTATTAATTAATATTTTATCACTGTATTCACACTAGTATAATTATTTAATCTTTTGTCACCGTATTCACACTAATATAATAAATTAACCCTATTGTCACCTAATTACTTTGTCCCCTAATTAACTTATTGTCAAGTAAAATTACATTTTTTAAAATGGTAAAAAAAATTCTGCACCTTAAATTAAAAATTTTTCGACTATTATTAAATAAAATTATAAAAAATAATAAATGTTTACTAAAAATTTTTCTTTGCATAGAATTACATATTTGCATAAATAGATGTTATAATTTTGCGAAAAAAAATTTCTTTTCGCTTATAAAATTCTCGAGGTATGTCGAAATAAGCAAAAAATAAAATTAACATTAAATGTTCAAACTTTGAACCACTCTCTTGACCAAATCATTGGGACCAAATTTTCCAGATGGCGACTACCCCCTATATTTTGGAGATCAGAAATCCGAATCCGTTCAAAAAAATTATGTTTATTCAGAGAAAGTACGCTTTTGTGCCTGATTTCCTAACTTAAAACATCGTCTGCACTCATTAATTTGCATATTGTTCACTCCTTCATTAATTTGCATATAATTTGTTCACTCCTTCGAACCATTGCGATTGAATCCTAGAACGTGAAGATCCGATTATTAGATCAAAAGTTATTCAGCGTGGTCCGTTTATTTCTTTTTCGGCACTATGCAATCAGTTTGTTTAAATATTGGGATACAATTTCCATTAATTAGAATGAATTAATTAGAATGAATTAATTAGAATCACTCTACATACAAGATGAGTGTAGTATGTAGAAGTAACAGCAAAGCATTCAATTTTATTTACTGTATATTAAAAACGACAAGTTTTAAAATGTTTAATAAATAAATAATAACAAAGTTTTAAAATTATCAAACTTGAGGAAGATAATAAAATTAGTTTGTCTTGTTAACACATTTAATATTCAATCATAGACTCTGTTCCGAAACATGGAGCTTTTGAAGCCAGCTCCAAATTTCTTCAACTTTAGAGAAGTATATCGATTAACAGTTAACAGTTGTTATTAATATTTTAAATATTTCTGCCGGAAAATTGAGCTTGTAGAAAAAAGTTAAAATCTTTAAAGAATAATAAATACAATTTACAATTTTTCAAACTTTGGGAACCTTCCTATTGAATACGGTTTGATCTGTCTACTTAAAATTCACCCATCAAATTCTCAATTTCTAGATGTATATTTTATATGAATTTTTATTTTGATGAAAAAGTGTCAAAAAATATTGTTGGTGCAGCGTTGGAAAGTATTTTCTATTAAAATGAGAAGTTTGTTTTCAAAACATTTGAATTCTATACAAAATCGCTTATTTATAACAAAAAGTGAAAGAAGGAGCATCTCCTCTCTTCTCTTACGATGAAAACCGATTAAACTTTTTAGTCTGTTTTCGAACGGCATCGTCAAAATAACTTGGAGTAGGACTCCGTATCACGGAACTGACCCATAGCTGATTAATGTTTAAGGAGGTTCCGCTGTGACATCATAGCAAAGCATTCAGCAGATCCCTTAATTAACTTTAGTTGGAAACATTTAGTTGCTGCTGTAGATAAGAGTAAGAACTCCATAATTTAGTGATTTTGTCATTCTTTTATTTACTTTTATTTATATACTTTTAGCATATTTCTTTTATATGAAAAATTACTGTGATAAGAGAAAATAAAATTTCTATTTGAAAATTGATAGGAAAGCCATTAATGTAGTAACTATTTGAAATAAAATATTTCTGTATTTAAGTATTAGTTTATTACAAAATGATTAATGGTGCATGTCAAGTTTATAAATGCATTAAATAAAAAGAGGAAATAATTTAAGAACAGGAAAATGAGAGAGAAGTTAAAGTATTTAAATTAAATTGTAATTTACTAATTAAATAAAATTGTAGTTTACTTTAGGATCGTATCAAAATGTAATTTACAATAGGTTTGAATAAAATTGTAGTTTACTTTAGGATCGTATCAAAATGTAATTTACAATAGGTTTGAATAAAATTGTAGTTTACTTTAGGATCGTATCAAAATGTAATTTACAATAGGTTTGAATCAAATTGTAGTTTACTTTTTAGGCTCTAAGAAACAATTTGCTTTTGTGTTCTTTAAAATGGACATTCGCAAAAAAAAAAATATTCCAGCTTTTAAAAAAATATTTCCAAATCATTTTATTTTAAATAAAATTACTTCAGTGAGTTTTACGAATTAAATTTTTTTTAAAAAAATAAGAAAACAATAAAATCATCTTCCAATGAGTAGTTAAGCTCAATTTTGCAAATGGCTGCAATATACGTTAGGGAATACGTTTTGAATTTTCCCGCGCTTTGTAAAGAAAAGATTTGTCGCCTTTTTCTTATTTTAGCATTAGAGTAGAAACTTAAATCCTTCTCCATGTCCTTAATTCAAAAACATACCTAATAAAAAGTATTAAATATATTTAGTAGTTAAAAATTCCAAAATTGTGTAAATTTGAAGAAAAAAAAAGAGTTTATTTCTTGTACTTGCCTTACTTAAGAATGCAAGAAAATTTCACGAAATTAGATTTTCTCATATTTCCGTGATATAGAAAAATTTTTCAAACAAATAAATGAACGAAATATAGAAAATAAAATTTAAAAAAAGATAGAAGAGACTAGTGGGAAAAGAGAAAAATCGTCTGCGTAATTTAAAGAATTGTTTTTTTTTTCTTTTCTAATGCCATCGCGATTATTGGTGATGTTGAATCATTTGTCTCTTTTATGCATTTTAGATTGTTCGATACATTGATAAATAGTTTGTTGTTATGCGAACATTACAAATGTAATAAAATGTTTTTTATTATCAATTAAATAAACTAAAGTGCATAAATAATGAAATTTCAAATTCAGGCACATTATTCGTATACTATTTGTTCTTAAGAGAAAAAACACAATTTAGGTAAGTAAATTAGTATTTTTTTAAACAAATGAAAATTTAAGTAATATTTTAAATGGAAATTATATTTGAAAAAAGAAATATCGGTAAAATAATTGAAAAAAAATCTCCATTACCTTTACTTGATTTTGCAAGTACCTTATTACTCCGTGATTAGAAAGTGAGTTTTTGAGACAATGTAGGCTAATTGGAAAATCCGGTTTTTTTGCAAACTGTCATTCCGCAATGCAACTACAAGGTTCATTGCAATAAGCTTCTGCAGATTCCAAAGAGTTGGATTTTCCAATTAACCTATGACATATGTAATTGTTTTTGCCATTTTATTTATTCTAAGAATGCTGATACAATAATATCTTTTGTTAAGAATTAGATTAAATTTTTTATGAGAACTTAATAACATGACAAAAAAGAATTTCAACATTAAAGTTAGAACTATATAATATTAGTTTACTAAGTTTCAATATTCCCTTATTTTACATATAAAGAACTTAACATAAAGGGAAATATTTTACAGAAGTTAGTTTTCCTTATAATTCTTTTTATTTTACCTTCTGTAATATTGCTTAAAAGTTATCCATTAATTTCCTTGTATATTATTTATTAATTTTCCTAGAATTTTTATTTATAGGCACAGTAACAAATAATAAACTGACTTTATAATTAAAATAGAATACAATTAAAATACAGCATAATTTAAATAAGATGAAATATTTTATTAATTAAATACCTTATAGTTAAAATTTATTCAGTTAAAACAATTTATTCAGTTAAATTTATCTTTCAAATGTGTGCTTTTTGCTAAATGTGTGTAAATAAGAACTATAATTTTGAAAACCAGAATTTCCAGTACACCGTTACTATATGATCGGAAAAATTACCAAATGAATGATTTAAATATCGTATTTTTATTTATTTTTAATTTTTTATTAACCAGAATAGTTTCTCACCCGAAATGTCATTACCATTCAGTACGATAATTTAAACGGATTTTTTTTTCTCCTTGTACATGGTTGAAAAAATCGGGGAAATAAGGTATTCAATATTTTCTAGTCTTAACAATTAATACATAATACAATTTCAACAATCAATAAAAATGATGATATTGATTTTTTTTTTATTAAGTGGTTTTTTAAAACGTAAAGTATTTCCATGAAAAAGAATAGAATTTCCTTTTATGACATTATTACAAGGGATATTTAGAGTTGAAAAAGTGAAAAAAGATTTATCGATAAGAAATCTCTTGTATTTAGAAACAGTTTACAATGTCTTCCTTAAAATTTCCCATCAGTAAAGAAACCCGTGAGACAAAAATAATTCTTCAATGACGCGACGTGTTTCAAGATCCCCTTCTCTTCCACCTTTAAGTTTAAGGACGCTTTTGGAAACGCATCCTTAAATATTTTTCACTCTTAGCAACTTTCAAAGTTGAATCAAGAAACAAAACAGTTTTAAGAGAACTTTACTAATTGAAAACTCTGTATAATTTTCCATTTCATTATTTTTTTTAGGCAGGAATACAGCGTAGGACAAAATTTTATATCAAAGAGTTAAATTTATTTATTACTTTCAAATTATTTTTAAAGTATCAGAAAACAAAACTGCTTTAGGAAAACTTAACAAATAAAAAACTGCGTATAATTTTCCATTTTACTATTTTTTTAAGCAATAATACAGTATCTGACAAAATTTTCTATCAAATAGTTACATTTATTTATTACTGGCAAATTATTTTTAAAGTATCAGAAAATGAAATAGCCTAAACAGAACTTAAAAAAATTGCAAGCTTTATATAATTTTCCATTTCACTATTTTTTCAAACAGTAATATAATACAGTGTCATACAAACTTCGATATCAAATAGTTATATTTAGGTATTACCGACAAATTATTTTTAAAGAAAAAAATATTATATTAATCAATAAGGGGTATTTTGTAATAACACATAATGAAATATTGAAAGGACAATTAATAATAATATTTTTTAATTCTGAATAATATGAAGAATTCTGGAATAAGCGTTTATTTTTTGCAATAAATGTAAAAGAGATTAAATTAAGAAAAATTAAATCGTTATAAAAAATTTTTTTGAAGTCAATAACTTTTGGGTCTTACATGTTAAGTGGACGCTATACCTATGAGAGAATTTTTTCATCGCAAATTCTGTTTCCCCTTCATAACTAGTTTAAAATATCGAAAAAGTGAGTTCATGCAAACCTAGAGTAAATCATTAAGTTTAAATTTCTGAAGAAAAAAAATTCACAACATCAAAATGCAAACAAATTATTGGAAGAGAACTTCCCCATTGCGTAATCCTAAGCTATCCTCTCATAATTTGTTTTCATTTTGATATCGTGAAAATTTATTTTCTGTATTTGAAATTTCATGTCTCCTGGTTTGCCTGAACGCATTTTTTCGATACTAAAAATTTTAAATTACTTAATGGAGGGGAAAGAGAATTTGTGTAGAAAAGTCTCTCCCGTGGTGTAGAGTCTACTTAAGCGTATGAAATGTTATAAATATAAAGTTAAGTTTATGAATAATACGTAAATTATGCATGAAAACGTTCCAATGTATTCATACAAAATACATTTTTACTTATAGATTTTTTTTTGTTATTGTTAAGCACATTAAGTTTGTTTAAATTTCAAATTTTGGAAACATTTAAATTTTATTTATTTTTATACATTAGCTTTTACAAAAAAATATTTTAAAAAAAGAGTTACGATCTGAATTAAAACATGCGATTTTTAAGAATGAAATAATCGTTTTCGTTACGTCATTTTGCATTACTGACGTTTAATTCATTATTATTATTGCTAAAACCGTTATATATGATGCAAAAAGGATGCAAAAGTTATTTATCCGTATGGATGGGAGAATTACCGAAAGGAATTGCACTATAAAATATAAATATAGATCGTTTTAGCTTTCACTATGCTAGTTTTTTTTTTTTTTTTTTTTTTTTTTTTTTTGCATACGAAGTTAAGAAATGATGTATAGATAAATCCTTTAAAATGTTTAAACTCCAATGAACAAGTAAATATCAATTTTTGGAAAATTTCAGTGTAATGAATTTTTTTTACATTGGCTTTTAAAAAATATATCTGAAGAAACAAAGATTTGAGACAGATTAAGACACGCAATTTTTAAAATGGAAGTGAACGCTTACATAATACAGTTTTCATTACCTTCCGTCATTGTATATTGATGTTTAATATCTTTTTTAAGATACTAGGGTGCTCCACCCCTTTGCTCGCAATCGCTCACCAACCCATGTAGTCAGTCCACTTCAATGCCTGAGCACTCTTTTCTTCTTATTCTTGTTTAGTACCTCATTTTTCATACTAATATTTTTTAGTAGTTTATTTTAATTATATTACAGGCTGTAACCAGTGCTCGTTATTGCTCATCAATCCTCGTAACTGTTTCAATATTTTTTCCCTCCAAATCATTTCGCTCGCTTTTTTCTCCTAACTAGACGGCTTCGGGACTGTTAAGCCACTGAGCAGCGAATAAATTAAGATATTGTAGTGGATTGATATTCCTTCTTTAGAAAACAGAATTTTATAGTTTAATTACTCCAAAATAAATTAGAAATTTAAACAAAGTAAGACGTATTGTTCATGATCGGACGATAGAGTAGGTAACAGCAAATTAAAAAAAAAAAAAAAAAAACTCACATTTCCTCTACTAATAGTGTTCGTTGAACTAAGTCAGGCGTTGCAATGAAAATCTTTAACTTTCCAGAAAATTACAAAAAAAACATTGTTTTTTATTTAGGGGCTACGCTCCTTGCTAACTATCACTTATCAGCCTGCATGAATGATTAGAAAAACTTTTATTCTCTTACTAAAATGTTATCATTAATATAATTTTGTAAACCGAACACAGTTCATAACTCTTAAAAACTAAGATTGAAAAAGAAAAAAGCAGTTGTTAATTCCAATACAGATTTTTATTCGACAATTAACCACTTTAACCTTCTCCTTAAACTTTTTAAGAGAAGAAAAAGGTAGTAAAACAAGTACGTAGAAAGTTTCGAAACTATACAGTGTAAAAATTTAAGAAAGTTAATTTTTTGTAAAGTTGCTAGATGCTGCTTTGTAGGTAATAAAATTTTATTATTCTAATAATATAGGCAAAGATATAAACGCATGTATTAAATGATGTGCATTTTAAATCATTTCAAATTATATTAATATCAAATGCTATAAAAATATTTACGTAAAGAATATAAATAGAATTTGAATTCTTAGTGCTCGCCAAAGACTTAATACTCATCCGAAGTGGATACAATGGAGCATAAATAAAAACAAGATTAGTTTTGTCTACACAGCAAAATTCTATCGTCGCAAAATGCTTCAGGCTTTCAGTGGAGATGAATAACATCGAAGCATGAAGCTATGTTAAATATTTATTAGATCTTTTACAAAGAAAGAAAAAAGAAAAGTAAATGATTGTTATGGATGTACTTATTGTATAGAAGACGACTGAAATAGATTGTAAAAAATATAATATAAACACTCTCAAATTCGGTATAACATAGTATTAATACCTCTAGCTTAAATATGGGCAAATTTGCTGACCCGCATCAAGTTGGCACCTTATTATTAGCCATATTTTATAATTTCTTTTTAGTCAAAATCTATAATTGAAGTTCTGATAAATAACTAAAAACAAAAAAATAGGGGAAAAAATTAAGCTAAGCCCGGTAAAATATGTTTTCAAATAATACAGAAAAATTTTTAACGGATTGCAATTATATTAGATTAGATATAGTATTGATAATACACTGTAAAAAAATTCCGGATCAAATTCCGGTAAAAAGTACCAGCACTTTTTATTGTAAAATTTCACGGAACACAAAATCAACTGTACCGTAATTGTTGATCACTGAATCACTGTAATTAAATAAATATTACTATAAAATTACGGTTTAGTAGATTTATAGTGTATGAAATTTTATACCATAAATTTTTACACCGTAATTTTAACTATGAAATTTTATGACGTATACTGTATATACCGTATACCGTGTATACCGTATACGTATTTTATAATATATACTGTAAAGCCACTGAATTACTGTAATTAAATAAATATTACTGTAAAATTACGGTATAAAATTTGCCGGTAAAAATGGATTATTTTACGGTAAAATGGATTTTACGGATGCTGCACTCAGAGTGTTAGTACTTTTCACCGTAATTCGATCCAGAATTTTTTACAGAGTGGGGGATTACTTTCTCTGAAAAATCAGTTCAACGTTAAACTAAAATATCGATACTTAAACATAATACGTTTTAAAGTTTCTCTAATCATAATTATGGTTACATGGTTATAAAATTATGTTGGCTGGAAAGTAATTTATGGTTATATGGTTATTAAACCGTCATTATAAACCATAATCATGGTTATATGGTTATAAAAACCAGTTTAATTTACCAACTTTCAATGAGGTGGTAAATTAAACCAGTCTAAATTTCCAACTCATTAATGAGGGGGTAAATTAAAGTTGATTCAATGTTGATTCAAGTTGAAGCATACTATCGTGTAAGCAAGTTTAAGAAATACTATGTAGTTTTACTTAGCACCATATTAAGATTGAAGCAAGTTTGAGCGATGCAACTGTTCAAAACACTACAAAATTTTCAACAGTATAAGTAAAAAATATTTTGAAATAATTTTTAAGTTTTGTTATTATATTATATTCAGAAGTTCCATATTTCTTTAATGTTTTCGAATACTATGAAACTGTCAAGACAATACATAAATTCAGTTCATATAAAATAAATATTATGTTTACCCTTTTGAAAATATTATTAAAATCTTTGCATGTTAAACCATCATATCATTCAAATTTGACACAACATTAATATGAAGCTAAGTTAAACTTCATTATAGTACTTCTCAAACTTGATTACATAATAGAATTGGTTTAAATTAAATGGAAGAAGTGTTCATTTCAACACCTTTTTAACATTGCAACGAATGTGCACCGAATTATGGTTCAAAAGAACAATATTATGTTTCAATGTTGATCCGATTTTAAGAGTCCCTGTCCTCACTATGAATTGGGGATTATTCACTAAACAGTTGAATATAGCCGCTAGCAAGATCATTGAAAAACATAAATTATTCTAAAAATTATATAATATTATAGTAATGCTAAAAACTTTTCAAGCATAATTTTGTCAAGTAACTTTTTAATAAATCACTAAATGTTCATCGATATTTAATTCATTATTATTAAATAAAAATAAAAAATAATTTATCTATTTTTATATTCCTACATGTATTGCTATTTTAACCCTTTTTCTAATAATTTAATAAGTTACGACGGTTAAAACACAATTTAAAAGAAGAAAAAAGGACGATTTTCGCGCATGTAAATAAATATTTTTAAAGGTGATCGGTTCCAAGTTCGGTTCTATTTTTCAGGCATGAGGCTTTATCTTAAAAAAATAAATAAAAAATCAAGTATAGATCTTGCTATTTTTATGTTAGTCTCCTTTTTTTTGTAGGTAAGATATTTTTTGAAAAATAAAACTTTCCGCATATGTAACTTTTTCTAAAATTACGAAACAAATTATTAAATTATTAAAGCAACATTTGTTTTAAAGATGGCATTAGCATGCTAATACTATGACTTGGTGAAAAAAAGTTACGAAAAAGTAAAGATAAGAAGTTAAAAATATAATCGAATGTGTTGAAACAAATATCACTCTCTTTAAACAGGGATAACAGAACAATGAAAAAATAGTAATATTTTAGAAAAAAATATGCAGTAAGTAAAAAAAGGAACGCATGTTCTAACTTTAAATATGTTAATAAATTAGTGCGATTAATTAGTAACGATATTTTAAAGTCACAAAATCGTACTTTTCTGAATAAACATACTTTTATTTCTTACGGATTCAGATTTTTAACATTCAAATTGATGGGGTAGCCGCAATCTGGAAAATATGGTCCCAATAGTTTGGTCAGGAGGACGATCGAAAGTTTGAACCTATTATTGTTAATTTTACTTTTTGCGCCTTTCGCCATATCTTGAGGACTTTTTTAAGCAAATCGAAAAAAAATGTAATTTTTTTGTTCCACAATTTTAAAATTTTAGTATCAAAAAACTATTTTTAATAATTATTTATTAGTTTTTGTTTCTTATTTAAATACAGCAAAAAAAAAGTTTTGATTTGTAAGGTATGCACATTTTTACTAATTAAAAAAAGCAATTTTTAAGGGCAAAATACAAATTTAGTTATGCAATCGTACATTCAAAATTTGATTTTTCAAGAGCTATTCAACCTATTTTGTTTTAATTTAGCATTTTACCATTTAAAATTCGTTTCTTTAAATAGATGCAAAAATATTTAAAACTTACAATTTAAAGTTTTGCAACTCTTGTTAATAAATAATAATAATAATAATAAATAATTATTAAAAACCATTTTTTGCATGAAATAGTTCCTGGATAAACATATTATAGTAAGTGATAATCCAATCATTAGATCAGAAGTTATTCAGGGATATCCCAATTTTTGCGCACTATATGTAATTTTTTTTACGTACACATCATTTTTCATTTGAAAAAGAAATCTTTTTTCATAGATTAAAAAATATTTTCATGTTATTAACATTCAAGAGCAATAAAAAAAATTTGTTTTTATTTGAAATATATATTTCTCTTGCTTCCAAAGTAATACTTAAAAGTGAAAATGTAAATAATTTATGCATACATTTTAATTCGGTTATATTTAACCTATTGTTTACCGAGGATTCTTACGAAAATCGTCTACTAAGTTTTAAAAAGTAAAAAAAATAAGTAAAAAGAAAAAGATAAGTCTCTTTCAGCTATCCCTGTAGGTCACTGCGTGTTGCAACAGAGCTTTTTATAAACTATACAAACTTTAATATTAAGTCAAAATAAGTTAAAGCCAGTTTTAAAAAATTGAAAAAGATTAAAAAGAAATTTTTAAAAAAAATTTAAGTAGAATGCATGTTATTTTTTTTTAAATATATATATATATATATATATATATATATATATTTATTAATAAATACATGATTAAATCATCTTTTTTATCAATACAGTTTCTTTATTAGAAGATGATCCAATTTTGTAAATTTGTATGTTTTTATTCCTTTCTAAGTAAAATTTGCATTTTACCATCTGAATAAAATCAAATACGCTTTTCCGACTTCAACGCGTTCCTCTCCCAGGAATTTTAATACAAATTTAATATTTTAATTTAATATTCAATTATGTTTTAGTGTATTTCTTTACGTAAAAATACTTTTACAGGTATTAAAATGTAAAGGGCGATAATAAATATATTGCATAATTCCTATTTATTTTTGAGAATCAACACATCCGTATCCACTAAAATATATTTAGTAAAATATTTTAGAAATCAAGCAACAGTAATTTTAAAAAAAAACTGCAGATAGTTAACTTAATTTTATTAACTTAATAAAACTTAACTTAATAAATTTATTTACTTATTTAACCTAATAAAACACCAACTTATATTAAACGTTAATGAATACTTTTTTTAAGACATGTATTCGCATTACTGTCAAGTATTTAAATGGATAATTAAATTAAAAACACTACACGTGTCAAATCTTATCTTTTCATTACTAATATTTCTCAATGGGTTTTATTTATTTATTTATTTATTGGATGGTTGTTTTTTTTATAGATGTTATCCTATCTTGTGAAAATCGCACTGCCATGACGCAGAAAATCTCGTGTTTCCATGCATTTATACGGCATTAAGATAATCAGCTCCAAAGTAAAGGCCATCAAATAGAAGTGAAGTGAATTATTAGAATTAAATTTTGTATTTCTGAACTAACTCCAACTTAACTGAATACATATCTCAGCTTCACATGCTAACACTTCGCAACGTTAACACAGCAAAGTTAACACTTCGAAATGTCTAATTTTAAAATCAAGAAACATTTTTTAAGAACATATTGAATTCATAAAATAATTTTATATTAAAAATAAATTATACTAATAAAAATGAATTGTGCTGGCTGGTTTCTTTTTAACATTACGACAATACATACCTTTGGCATTGTATCAGCTGAAGACTGTAGTATAATAATTAATAATGGATTAATATAACAATAGAAATGCATTAATGCAGATGAGGGATATAATTAAAATTAAGAATAGGCTGTAGTTTTTTAACTAAAATACAAAAAAATAAGGCTACAATAAGGAAAATATTTACATCATTTTAGAGCTTAAACATTCGTCTACTTTTCTACGAAATCACAGCTTAACTTGATGATAATGTGACAATTATCTTATGCTCATGTCATACTAGTTCCCTACCATGTCTTTGAGAATGCACCGAACCTTACTTTTCAATTCAACGTCGAAACTGAATTGTCTTTCGGTCAAATGTTATTTCAACTGGGAAGTAACTGGGTGCCAAGTCCTGACTATAAAGAGGGTGGGTGGTGATCTTCCATTTATATAGTTGCAAAACAGCGATGGTTTGACAAAAGACACGTGAGTGAGCGTTGTCGTGTAGAATACTTCCGTCTGTGCTCAGCATTCCTTTTCTCTGGTTTTGAATTACCTTTCTTCACAAGCGCCTGCTCTATAGTTAGGACTTTTTTGATCCAGCATGCGAAACTTTGACCAACAATCTCTCCATTTGATTGGTTTCAGAGTTCAATGCTTTCTAAAGGACATTGTAAGGAGCTGGTAAATAATGGGTATTTTTATTTCTTTTTCATTGCAAACCTAAAAATCTTAAAATAAATAGAAATGATAAAAACCAAATAATTGTAGATTAAGTATTTGTATTTAACTAAAAGCTTTCCTTAACTTAATAGTTTTAACATTTTGATATTTATTCAGATTTTGTTTTAAAGCTCAAAAATATGTATTCAGCATATAAAATAGAGTTTTTTAAAAAAATTACAACTTTAAAGAAAATTACAGAGAACTTAAATGAAAATGTATAACATTTTCGTAAACAGCATATTTAAAAACTTTTGAACGACTCAAACAAAAGATAAAAATTTTTAAAGCTCCAGTAGCTGATCTTATTTATTTATTTATTTATTTATATTTTAACATATTCTTTACGAAATACTTTTAAAAACACAGTAAAAATATTGCTCCCGTGCATGAAAATAGAATAATTTACAAAACAAATATGTTTAGAGAAAACAAAAACTTTGGGAAACATTAATTGCATTGTGTCTGAAAGTTTTCAAGGAAAGAAAATCTAAAAATATACTCACGTTAACTTAAACAACGGCACGCTCTTAGATTTGATAGGGGCCAAAGAAAATTCTTCAGCCCCCGCTGAAGAAATATTATTTATTTCCATTTTTTCATTGCTTATAAGTGGAACATCCACTTCTTCAGTCGCCATGGATTCTTGCATAAATCCGTTACTTTGTTTCATTTGTTCCGTATTTGAAATTATTAGTTCATAATACAGCACAGAATATTTCCAAAGCTTCTTTTTTTACGATCCAAGGATCATTTGGGATGAAGTTTTCCTTCCTCCTGGGCTGGGATGTGCCTTGGCGGACGCCAAGAGCATGATATCGCCTACGGAAGTTTATCAATGTCTTGGAATAGCTCAGAGGACTGCAAATGATTCATCAGCAGATTTAACAGTTCGTTAAAATGTGGAAGACTCCACTTTTCTTTAGGGCACTCGGTCGACTAATGATTACATTTTTAACATTGAACCTTTACAATTTCAATTCCAAAACAAATACAGAGTTTAATTAATTTTTTTAACTGTCCCCATAAAAATGTCTTAATCTTAATGCGAGCAAATGTAATACTTTGCCGTTACTTTTAAGTTTTAAAAATGTACTTACACTTTCTTTCAAATTTTCGGTTTTAAAATTCACGTAAATTTAATGTATTTTCAATATAAAATAAGAAATTTCCTTAGACATGAAATGTCACCAATTTGAAACTTTCCTATAAATTAGAGCTATAAATAAACGAAACACAGTTCACTATTTCTAGCGTTATGTTACAGTTGTTTAAAACTTTTTTTTCTTTTTTTTTTTTTCTTTTTCTATTTTTTGATAAAAATACAAATTATGAAAGGTTTCATTAAAATAACTAAGAAAGGGATCTATTTTTGACTCATAAATGCCAAACATAATGATATGCGAGAATCAAGTTTCCCATGGCCCAAAAAAATAAATAAAAGATATTAACCTGGAAAGATTAATATCGACTACTAATCATTTTTACTGCTACTTGTTATTTCTAGCTACTTATTATTTAAACTACTTATAGCTACATTTTAAAATCAATTCTTCTACTTTTTTGCATAAAAACCACTGGAATTGTAACACTTGTCATGCCATGGAGTAGGCTCTTATATTCCAGCTAAACCGAAGTCTGTCGCCTGGGAATGGAGCCATTATGTCAAAACTGCCCTGGAGAGATAATGCCTGGAAAAGAATTTCTTTGGGTGAAAGAGCAGAAAATTGCTGGGAGAAGCATCGGTATTAAAGAATGACGGCTTAAACACTTCCCAGCAAAATTTTTGTAGTACATTTTTTATGGAATTAGTTTCTTGTACATTGTGACTCATAGTTGAGGAGTTAAGAAAAAATTTAAGAATACCAGCAAAAACAACATGGAAGCAATAAGAAGCTGTTTAAAAAATATTCTTTTCCATTAATTTTTTTAATAGACTTGCCTTAAGAAATATTATTTTATAAATAGCGTGAAAATATTGTTCCTTAAAATTGCGCGAGAAAGATACAAATATATATCATTTCTTTAAAATTATACAGGCAGATCATGGATGACCTAGATCAAAGGTTCCCAATTTCTTCGGCAGTGGAACCCTCAATGGTGGACCTTCTTTTGGTGGAACCCTGAGACTTAATGAATGAATTTAATTAGCAATTGTGAGCATATTAATTAACGAAAGACTATTAATTATTTTGAAAATATGTAACAATCTAAATATTTTAATTATTTTGAAACTTTTAGTGAAAAAATGAACAAAATGAAATTTGAATGAATGAAATTTTTCCCTCCCAGTGCTTTATCAAAATTAGCCTTAAAATTGGGTTTTACGTCCGACAATTGATTGACAGATCAGGAGCTGTATTAAGTCCAGTTTTTAATTTAATTTTAGTTGATTCTTAAACTAAAAATGAATGAAAAGAAATATGGTTTTCATTAAAATAAAAACGAAAAAGGGAAAAAATAAACGTCTAGAATTGTTATCAGGGAAGCATATTTCTTCATTGTTGAATTAGGTTACTTTTATTCGAAATAATATAAAAATTTTCATGAATGCAAAATTCCTTTTCATAATTCATTAATTTCATTGTTATCAGAAAAAAACATTGTTTTGAAATTTCTTTCTTCAAACATTTCAATTAAATAATTTCATAAAAATAACAGAAATAATAAAAAAATTAACTATTAATTTAATATAAATTTAATTACATGTTTTGAAACTCAAAACTAGTTAAAAACTTTCCTAACTCTCGGAAACCTTGTGACCCTTCAACGGAACACTAAGGTTCCACGGAACACCATTTGGGAACCGCTGACCTAGATAACAATTAAAACAGTATGAAACTCAATTTAAAGAAAAATACACTTTTTGTCCTCTTTCAGGCTTGCATAACTATTTTTCAATTTTTACAGTAAAAATTTCAACGAAGTCATCTTTATTTCCATATTCAATTTCGCAACTATTTTTACTGCAAAGGGATGTGAAGGGAAGTTATAAAGTGAGGTGAAGTTATTTCAGAAACTGAACATTCCTTCAAACTTCTTTGTTTCATAAAAAATCATCCGTAATAGGATACAGCTTTCTCACAGTCGACTGAAGTTAATAGTCATGGATCAGTTTCCAAAAAATTCTTAGAACTGAAAAAGAAAGGGAAGATGCAACGGGGAAAAAGTCGTTAAAACAAGCTTATTTGTTAAGTAAAAACATTTTGCTGAAAAATAAAAATTAGGGAGATATTCGGTGATTACGCGGACAAATGTAAATTGTTCCGTTTTTTTCATCATCTGTATCTTTGCATAATTTATAGCGTCCTAATTATATACTTACAGCTGAATTCAGAATACTTCTAAACTCAAAATAAATTTTATGCATTTTCAATGTGTCTCTTCCACTGAAACATTTTCAACTGAACTTTTCGAATTTAAAAATATCAGTAAATCTTGAATACAAGTATATAGGGAGCAAAAAAAAATCGCTATGAACTACTTTTTATCAGATTTTCACGTGCTGAGTGACAATCTTAATACCAATTCGAAGAATCGACTTCAAATAAATTTGCCAATTAATAAATGCTAACAAATGATTTAGTTACAAAATGTTTAACAAAAGCGTTCCTTCTCGGAATGAACATACTTCATCTTTAAAGATGTTGATTCTGACCATCAAAGTATGTATTGTTTATCTATAGAAAGAACTCCCCTCGCTACGAAGTCTAAAGCCGCCTGTTGCTATGGAAACAAGAAATAGCGCTTTTCAAAAAGGGGAGCTTCCTTCTCTCCTGATTCCCTTTCTCTCGCCGATTCAAGCCAAAACCTGTCTTAAATTAATTATAATTAAACCTCGTAACCATAATCATCGCCACTACTCCAGACGAATGGCTTGGGGAATTCTTTACATAAAAAAACTATAGATAAACCTTAATTTGGAAAGTAAAATGTTAAGTCAATAGAGAAGTAAAAGAATTGAGCCTCTTAAAGTTAATATAACTTTTAGTGTATTAAGCCATATCTTGGTTAGCTTTTCAAGCTAAGTAAAAGCTTTTTGAACACAGTTATAACATTAAAAAGGTAATTCCATACAAAATATAATTAAAAATTTTTTTTCATAATTTTATTGAATAATGATGTAAAAATTTCAAATAATAAGTTAAACAAAACCTCACAATCATTTTAAAATATGCGATATCCAATAACAAAATGCAAAATTTAATTGGGTGGATATTTTTGGAGTTATGATATTTCGAACCAGACGTAATTCGGAGTTATGATATTTCGAACCAGACGTGTTTTAAATTTTTATTTTTCAAGAGTTGTTCGAGCATTTTCTTTGAAATTTTGTATTTTGTCATTTGAAATTTGATAGGTTAAAATCAGATAAATATTTGTTTGTTTAAAAATTCACACTGTTTTCGACTAGCATTGACTAAAATAATAAAAAAGTACTGAATAACTAAAAGTTATTACTGCATGGAATTATTATTTAAGTTTTATAACAGTATTCAAATGCTTTTGATTCACTTAAAAAAAATTTGAAATATAACGTGATACGCGAAAAATTAACATTAAGGGGCCCAAACTATTGAGATCTTGAGGCTACACCTTATATGCTCACGAAGAAAATAGTTTTGATTAAATTACCATACTGTATAATAGTAAGATTTCTGTTTTAAGGCACCTTACATTATGGCATAAAAAACATTTATTTGGATAAATTTACTTTTCATATTTGCATTTTTTACTAAATGTGTGCTAATTAAAACTTTAAATTTTAAAACCAGAATTTCTAGTAAACCGGTACCATATGAACAGAAAAATTACCAAATGAACAGTTTAAATACCGTATATTTTGGTTTGATGAACCAGAATTATTATTATATTTTTTTTAAACATAGTTTTGGTTAATAAAACGAAAAAAAAATCGTAATTACACCATTCATTTAGAAACTTTTCCGTTCATATGGTAAAAGTTTACTGTAAATTCTGGTTTTAAAAGTTCAAGTTTTTATAAGCACACATTAAGTAAAGAATGCAAAAATGAAATGTAAATTTAACCGCATAAATGGTTTTTATTGGCTGCTCTAGGGTATCATGATAAAATCACCAAATTATATCACAAATTATAAAATCATATTTAATTTTAATTTTCTAAAACCATCACCAAAGTGCACAAAGAAACATAAGCATTAAAAAAAACAACATAATTCTGGTCAGTAAATCAAAATATGCGGTATTAAAACCATTTATTTGGTAATTTTTCCGTTCATATAGTAACGGTTTACCGGAAATTCTGGTTTTCAAAATTACACTTCTTATTACTCACATTTAGTAAAAAAATTGCAGAACTCATTCAATTGAACTAAATAAATAGTTTTTCTGCTTGCTTTAAATTAAGATAAAATTATTAAATTTTATCACACATTATAAGAGAATATTTTATTGTTTATTTTTAAGGTCTTTACATAAGTGTTTCGGAAAAAAATTACCAAGATTTTTGGCTTTCCTATAGAGCCAGAAGCACGTTAAATTTTACCATATTCTGGTAGTTTTGACCATATTTTTTTTCTCGGTGTGTATAACGGCTGAATGTTTCTGTCCAAGTGTTAATAAATATTAACTTTTTATTTATATACCTATTTCTTTACTAAAAACATAAAATAAGTAATGGAAATAAAGGTTAAATATTAGTTTTTTATATATAAAGTCTACAAGTACTATTAAGTTTTGTAAACAGTTATATTTATTAATAAATTAATTCTGCTTCATAATGAATATTTTATGTACTATAATCTTTTAAAAATGCAAATTTTAAATTTACACTAAAAACTTTTTATTATTATTTTTATTATTAAAGTTATGACTATTATTTAAAATGCACTTATTAACTATTCAGTACAAAGTTACCTAATGTACAAAGATTTTAAAATCTAAATTTAATATTCTGTGTTATGTACAAAGTAACCTAATGTCACTGCTAGCAATATATCATAAAGTTATTATGAACTAGTTTTTTTTTTAAAAAAAAGGAAAGAATATGACTCGAAAGAATAATTAGAAATATTAAAAAAAAAACAGTTTTGAAAAAAGTTAATGATAACTTCCGAGAAAGAATATTGACGCGTTGACGTCATTCATAGTTTCAAGTTACTGTTATGACAAAACAATTGCTTTTAACTCATGTACTTTTCATAAAATATATTGCATGCTATAAATGCCGCAAAAATTTTCTTGACATTTGCTTTTTTTTATTAATCATTTTTTGAGCATTAGGGGCCTTTTTGCGATTTGTGAATTTTTTTAAACATTTTTAAGCAGTAATTTTTTATCTAGGGCATTTTTTTTTTTTAATTTACGAACTGTTATTTATGTATTAAGTCATTTTAACTAATTTTTTTTCTATTAATAGGTTTATTATTTATTTATTTATTGCCTTTGTATTGTAATTCTACAACCTTGTTACCTCCTTAAGTTTATATATTTTCTCCCATAAACATTTATTTGGTTTCGATTTCTGTTAATGCGTGTATTTTTTGTTTGTAAATTTAAGAAAGAAATAATATTTCACATTAAAATTATTGTTTAATTATCTGAAAAATATTTCCTATTTCCAAGCATTAATAAATAAATTGTGATTGCATAAATAATTACGCGATATTTAGGGGCATTTTTGGAAATTTTTTTGTCATCAAAATAATGGCTCTAATTACAATAAATGTATATTTTTAAGCGCCAGACTAGAAACATAATCTAATGTTTCCTTTTTAAGTTGAGAAAACAAATAAGTAAATTATTTCTTTTAAATAGTCTTTAAAATGTTAAGTATTAGAAACTTTTGGAAACTATAAATAAATAGTTTTTAATAGCAAACCATAATATGTAAAGTAAAATTTTAATGACTTGCAAAAAAATAAGTTGTAAGTTTTAATTTAATAAATTTTTTTTTTTTTAGAATTAGTAATTTTTTTTACCCAACTAACAAAATGAATTAGTTTTTAAAGATTGCAACGAAATTTTTTTAAGGTAATATTGAGTAATATTATGATCATGCTCTAAGACCAAACACACTATCTTACTGCACAAACACACTATGAGTGCATCAAACCCAACCCCCCAGAATAACTTTCGAACTAATGATCGGATCTTCACTTTCTAGAACTCATTCTTAATGGTTCGAGGGGGTGATTTCAAATATGATAATTAATTATTCCAGACGATATTTTAAGTTACGAAATCAGACACAAAAACGTACTTTATCTCAATAAACATTTTTTATTAACGGATACGATTCAATTGATGTTCTAAATAAATAGCTTTTCCTTTTTTCTAACTATGGGTTCAACTTTCAAAACTACATTGATAAACACATTTTTTTTTAAGAAGTAGACTAGGTAGAAAAAAGTACAGTCTATAATGTAAATCTTAAAATAAAATATTTTCATCTTATCTCTTAAAACACCCATATATACATTAAAAGAATTGTTTAACTGAAAAATTTATTTCTGCATACTTTGTCTTGAATATCATATATCTTAATATTTATTTTATAATAAGTATTCAATATATAGCATTATATATATTTCTTTTAATTTATCTTAACAAACCTCGAAAAGGTTGCAATCCAAATAAATTATGTAATGTGTCTAAAGTAGTATATACAAATTTTGCATAATTCGTTTTACTCTGTAATTAATATGGGATAAATTGTAATAAATCATAAATGATAATTAGAGTGATTCATTGATTTTACGATAAATATTACTGTAAAAATAACGATAGATCAGATTATTTTGTTCCGTAGCATGTTCCGGAGAAAATAAATTTTACTGTAAAAAGGAGTCGGTACTTTTTGTCGTAATTTGATCTGGATTTTTTTGCAGTGTAGGTGAAGCATTGAGTTTGTCTTAATACTTAACCCAGAAGTTTCTTTGTCATATGGAAAAAATTTAAAGATACGAAGATTAACACGTAAAAAATCCAGCATAAACGCTGCGTTGTTCAATGCTAATGATGTATAATATGTTGGCTCAAACAAAACTAAACTGCCGGTACAAAGATTGCTGCCGGTTATTTAAGTTCAATTAAGTGAATATATCTGTAAATAGCATATTGTTTAAGTTTTCTTCAAATCTATTTTACTGGCTATTTTGCCTTTCATATTTTTTAGATGTTCCCACTTTTATGATTTTGATCAAGAATTACACCTTATGAGCCTATATTTATTTTCACGCAATTTAACATATTTTGAGCTACATTTCAAATAGTGTTTGAGCATTAATAGTTATAATATCAATCAATAGTTTAGATAGTCTTCTAAAAGTAAACGCATCCTTTATCGAAGACGTGAGGATCCTCTCAAAATACATCTGTTAATTCTTTGCCTGAATAACAAAGAATGACTCTACTTAATAATTTGTTTTATCTGTGCCAAAATAATCAGCACTAGACTCCTTGTTTTTGTTTCGTCTATCTAGCAATGAATAAAAAAATTAAATGTCCTAAAAATACACAAAATTAAATTTATGGTTTAAATTAGCCCTATGTATCTCACTTCGTCCCAAAGAGTGTATCATACTACTCCCTTATTTTAATATTCTAATAAAGAAGGCTAAATTAAATATTATTTTGTAATTTTTTAACTGCTTAAAATACTCGCCAATACTTGCTGAAGAAAATATTTTAATAAGGATATAAGTAAATGATTATTTAAGTGTATCGCACGCATTTAAAGTTTAAAATAAAGTTTTCATTGCAAAAAGAGTATGGTATACGTTGATCAAATATCTCGGAAAAATACTCATCGAGCCAGAAATCTAAAAAAAAAACTTTTATTTTTTCAATCTAAAAGGCATTTCTTCAGTTATATCCATTTTAAACAATTTGTACCCAATTTTCATTTCGCTTTTACGGCGCCACCTACAGAGCAAGATGCTAAGAGCTGTAGCTCTAAGTGAGGTACGTTTTCCAAGAGAATCCGAATCAGCAATAAAAAATAGGGGTCCCATATAAAATTTTTATGTGTCTCCTGCCCCTATCTCTCGGGTAGAGGTTCAGGAATCGATTCTGGAATCTGAATTCATCTTTTGAAAACAGTTCACATGTGTATATGTGGATTTTTGATACAATGACCCACGGGATACTTTACCGTTTCCATACTAGTTGAACACCCTGTACATTAAATTACCTCACAACGTAATCAGGTAACAATTTTCATAAGCTATATTTGAATTATAAAACAATTAATATATCTTCTATGCTTGGAAATATATCTTTTATGCTTGGAAATCACGTTTGTTATCTATTTATAAACTTACACGAAGGCAAATATTTACATAATCTGATTTTTTTTCTTTGACCCCGAAGACTGAAGTAATAAATTCTTGGGGTCAATAACAGAGTGAATTTAATTAGATACATAAAACATTAGAATTTATGTGTCCAATTGCAACTTACAAAAAGAGAAAAGCGTTATTTATCGTTCCCCATTATCTACACCTCTTAGTTTTTGAAAAAAAATATTACATATTTAGCCGATTGTTATCAGTATTATTTCGCTTTATATGCTAAACAAAAAACTAAAAGGCTTTTGTTCATGCATGTTAATGTTTTTTATAATGTTTTTATAAAACTGCATTCTCAATAAAAAAATGTTAGTAAGTATTGGAAAATAGAACCTTACTAATTAACTAATTTATCAGCCAAAAGATATTATTTTTAATTACTCAAGTTCTAATTTTCGCATGATTGAATGATTAAAGAATATAATATTAAACCTTCCTATTATCTAAATTATTTTGATATAATCGATTTTTTATTATATTTTTTCACCACTGTTACATTTTTTCATTATTTCAATTAATTTAAATTTTTTTGTTGTATATTTTGTTCTAATAAATTTGTAACTTTTTAAATTCCTCTACTTTTAACAACGAATAGAAAATACGACGTTAGAAACTGTGAACAATCAACTATTTAACTTTTGCTTAGTTTGCTGTTTCCTTCAGTTATTATTGTTAAACAAATTATGATATAAATATTTTGTTATTGAAAAGTTAATTCAAAAGTTCTATTGAATAATTGCTAAATTTTTTACATCAAATATGAAGTTACATTTTCAATTAAAAATTTCGTTCTGTACTACCATATTTGTATTATTATATAAATAAATGTCATTTATTGATTAAAATCCATTCTATTCTAATTAATATTCCTTTGGTAAAATAACACTAAATTCAAATGTATTTATTATTTAATGACTTTGGATTGAAATAAAATGGATTGACTTTAAAAAAGGAACTATAAATAAGTAATTTAAACTTTGTATTAACTTTGTAAAACTTAGTTTAAACTTTGCCGATATTATTTTGGTTGAAAAAACATTAAATAATTATTTTAAAAAATATTGTATCGAAAACTTAAGACTCGATTTATCTCAAAGAAAATCCGTTACCAAACTTGGTAAACGCGCTTCTTTACGACCTACATTTTCACTAAGTCGCCAAAAGTAGGATAAAAAAAAGCCAAGCTGCCTAAATATTATTATAAACAACCAAGCAATTTTTTTTTTTTTTTTTTTTTAACACACCCGAAAACGTAGACCGCTGATATACTGTGGGAAGTCCAAGAAGTTAGGTTAAAAAAAAAAATAATAATGAAAAAAATATAAAAAAATATCTCCTCTCAAGTAATAGACAGGGTAACGGATTTTAGAAATGGTTCGACTGGCGACAAGAACAGTTCGCTGTTCTGCGGCTTGCCTGCGGTCACACAGCATTCTGGTAAGATTTTAATTTATTTTAGAGAAGAGTGGAGTGGGAGAAAAAGAATAACCTTTTAACTGATAACACGGGTGATGTCAGCTGCTATTTATTGCATAATAAATCTTAAGAACTTTTGAGTTAAGTCAGTATTTTTCAAACTCTGCTTGTTGTTGAAATAACGGAAAATTAAAAAAAACAAATAAATAAAGACAGGCTCATAGGATATTTAGACTTATTAATTAATAAAAAAATAGCATTACATGCATGATTTTGAGAGATTTATAGATTTATTATTATATTATAAACTTCAACACGAAAACTCTTTTAAGGATTTACATATATAGTTAAAGTTGTTGAAATAAACAAATAAAATATTTTACTTGTATATTCTTTAATATTATGTATTGCTACTATCGTTATTTCAACTTTATAATTGTTTTCAAATTTTAGTTTATTATTTTCAAAACTATCATTGGCATAATAAAACATAAATAATAGGTTTCTATAAGTTCATATATTACTATATCTACTAATTAATATGTCTATTAATTTTTCGACGAAATAATAATAACTAATTATTTATTAATTATTACATTAATTAATGACATATTAATCATATAACTAATAAACATATTAATTAATAATTATTTATTATATTATTTATTATATTATTTATTATATTACTTATTTTATTATTTATTCTATTTTTATTATATTAATTATTAGACACATTAATGAATTAAAAAATAGCATTATATGTATGTTTTTTGAGAGATCGGTACTTTTATTATTATATTATAAACTTCAACACTAAAACTCTTATTAATGACTTATGTATATATAGTTAAAGATGCGTAAAAAAGTTTTAAATAAAGAAAAAAATATTTTACATGCACATTCTTTAATATTAAATATTATTATTTTTTTATTTCAAATTTTTAATTCTTTTAAAATTATTTTTTTTAGAATTATGATTGATAATGAAACATAATTAAAATAATAACTTCTTATAAGTTCAAAGAGACTTAGTTTAAACTTTCGAGCTGTCTCCTTGGATTATATATATTTTTTAGAGTAAATTTAAATTTTCTAGTATGATTAAAAAAAAAATTAAGTTAGATAATTTGTTTAACTAATGCAAGATGAGAATTTTGATATCGTTTTATTAAACAAACAAATAAACTCCCCTAAAGTTTTCATTGTAAATAAAATTTTAAATCTAGAATATTATTGTTACTAAAGAAAATATTTTTCATTAAATTTCAATTTAATGGGAAAATAGGAAATATATTTATAAAGGTATAATCCAGGCATATTTGCTGTGTTTTAAATTGATTTATACCTAAGAAAAATTCTAAAACGTTCATTATAATCGCGATTTATCATGATCAACTAGATTTTCTATGTTTACAAAAATACAGGAATAATAAGCCCGTTTTTTTTATTTCATTTATTTTCAATTTTTTTGTCATCGTTCGTTCTTCAGGCCTCCCTCAGTTTTAGTGCTCGTAACTGTAATTACGCACTACATATCCTAAAAAACTATAAGACATGTAAATTAAGTGATGGAATAAATGTGTTCCGTTTAACATTACGTAATGTTAAATTTTTTTCATTATAATTATGTTTCATGAAAAATAGTTTATTATGTTGTTGTTTCTAATACCACTTGTCAATATGCCACATGTTTGCTCACTAGAAAGCCTGCTTGGTGAAACCAAGCGAATTTAAGGCAGAGGGTGTGTTTCTTGGCTTTCATTGGCGACATTTATGGCCAAGAATACGACTTCCGCTACAAACACAACACTCATTCATACATTCCACAGACAAATTTTGTAATTTTCACTGAATAAGAGGATGATAAATCTCCAATTCACCCCAGAAGTATTGATTTGTTATGGGAGCTTGTAAGACTTTGTGACCCAATAGATTTAACGTGCACCAGTCACCATTTTCTACACACCGAGTCTTTGGCTGACGGGGGTCGAACTCATGACCGCTTGGACTTGGACCCAACTCCCTACAAACCAGGATATCCCGGCCCATAGTTTATTATTACATTATTATATAATTTTTTCTTTCTATGCATTTCGATTGCTAGCAGAAAAACAGAAAACTTTTCTTATATTATTAATTTCTTACATTGTGAATTATTATGGTGAGAAATTAAGCTAAAGATTAGCTTAAGTTTGAGTTAAATTCAAAAATTTGAGACATTTTTCTAAATTCTCATCTCTATTGTGAATTACAAAATTTACACTCTCTAACGAAGCATTGTCCTCCAAAATATGGTTAAAGATTAGTTTTATAACTACAAGCATTTTATAAGGATGCATGCTTTTAATGCCAACCGGTGAAAAAAATACTTTCCATTTTTTCCATCACGAAGATTCATAAATCTCGTTCTGAATGCTACATTTAATGTACCAATTCTGTCCCTTTGATTTTTTTTCTACTTTCTTAATTACTAAATTGTCTCCGTCTTGGTTAATCTATCTCTATGATGAGGGACAAGGTAACAAATCGGTAAAATAATATGGCCACTGAATAACAAGAATTAAAGCAAAGAAGTTACGGATTTACAAGCGATGTTTTGAGAAATGTTTCTGCCAGGCTATGGAATACATCAAAATTCTGAAAGGAAAAATAACTCTTACTCCTAAATCCTAACACTACTTCTATGCCCTAAAACTACACCGGTTGAACTGTAAAAATTAAGGTTTCTATAGTGATTCAGAACAAAATAGCAGATGTAAAGCTTTTCTTTATGGTGCCTTTCATTTTGAAGCATGTATGGCGGAAGAACAGCTTCTAAAATTTTAACGTTGCGGGTGAAAACAAAATTATGTATGCGAATAGCTATAGTAGTTTGTATAATTTTTTTTATTTTTTTAGTTTTGAAAAAAATCATGCGTTTTTAAAAAATGATCAAAATTCCCTCAAAAAGTTTTTAGAACAAAGTAATTATGCAACAAAATAAAAATTCGTCCGTACTTCTGCAATTTAAATATAAAGTATAAGTTTGAAGTCAAACGGAGAACATTTGTTCGATTTAAGATTTTGATCAACAAAATTTATTTTCCGGAAAACGCTTTTGAATTTATGTGGCAGTACGCAGATACGCAAAAATCAAGTATTTTATAAATATTTTTTTTTTGCCTATAAACATTTGGATGCATAATTCTAAATTATTAAGAAAACCTTTTAGCAAAAAGAAAAAAAAAAAAAAAACAAGAATGGTTTTTCCTCTTATCCCTTAAAAGTGGTCTATAGAAATGTTAGCGTTCATAGTTTACAAAAAGAATCTTCTTAAACAAGAAACTGATTCGGATTTTCTGCATTAATTTTGAAAAAAAAATACATATTTTAAAGTTAGAACAATGATAAGTGATACATGTATAATAACCTCCATATGAAAACTTTTCGCTACGCCATTAGTTATTAATCAAAAATAGTTTTATGACTCATATTTTACCTTCTTTTTTTCTTAACAATAAAAAATGATTATGACAGCCTACCCGTTTATTTTTTTACTTATATATAGATATTATGGCTAGCATTTGTTACCATGGTGTTTTGGACATCATATATACGCTATAGGAATGATGCCAAGTACCATTACATTAGAGAAATTGCAGGGGTAAGTTGAAAAGTATTTCTTTGAATTTATAAAATATGACACATTAGAAGAAAACTATTTGATTTTTTTAAATTAAAGTTAAGGTCCTCGTCTACACATTTGAAGGCAACATTTTGAAATAATTAATTCAGAAATTTTTTATTTGGATTTACGTGTATATTATACAGGGTGTTTATAAAGTCCCGGAACCCATTCTGATGTTTAATAACTCACAAAATAATAAAGATAGATTAAAATTAATAACATAAACGGTTAGATAGACTCAAAAAGTTTCATAACCCTTGTCAATGAACTTTCACGTGTGTCCCCCTCGTCGCACGGAGAATATCACGGCGATAGTGAATTTCACGCCAGGTAGCGGCAAGCATGTCGGCATCCACAGAGGCTATTGCGGTTGTAATTCTGGCTCTTAGGTCATCAATGTTCGACACGATCCTCCTGTAAACATTGTCCTTTATAAATCCCCAAAGAAAAAAGTCCAGTGGCGTTATATCAGGTGATCTGGGTGGCCAAAGAATTGGACATCCTCGCCCAATCCATCTTCCTGGAAAATGGTCATTCAAAGAACTACGACGATGATACCTCAATGAGGTGGTGCACCAACTTGTTGCAAAAAAACATGTGGCTGAAGCTCTTCTAGTTGTGGAAATACGAAGTTTTCCAACATGTCTAAGTATACGACTGATGAGACCGTCTTTTCTGTAGTAAAGAAAGGCCCAATGACTCGGTCGTGCAATAGTCCACACCACACATTAACCTTTGGAGAATCCCTTTGTGCCTCACGGTATTCATGGAGGTTTTCAGTTCCTCATATGCGCACATTATGGCGATTAACAATGCCATTAATGCCATGAACATTGATGACCTAAAAGCCAGAATTACAACCGCAATAGCCACTGTGGATGCCGACATGCTTGCCGCTACCTGGCGTGAAATTGACTATCGATTTGATATTCTCCGTGCGACGAAGGGGGCACACGTGAAAGTTCATTGACAAAGGTCGTGAAACTTTTTGAGTCTATCTAACCATTTATGTTATTAATATTAATCTATCTTTATTATTTTATGAGTTATTAAACATCAAAATGGGTCTGGGACTTTATAAACACCCTGTATATTTAAACATGGTATAAATACACAAAAAATACGCAAAAGAGGTTGTTTTTTTAATTATTTGAAGGAAATATGGGGGAAAACTGGTAAAAAAAAAAGACCTAAAATCGACCATTGCTTTGTTGAAATTTACTATAATTTATTATTTTTTTTAATTATTCTTGCTTCGTATACTCAAAACTCAACTTAAGGAATAGACGACACATTAAACATAATATTAACATTTAGATATTTTACAGAAAATATCGAAACTTATTAGGCAAAGATGGCTAAAAATTTCTATTAGTTGTTTTTATTTTAGCTGTAAAATATAAAGTAATTGTGTTTAATAAACTAGTCCCTAGTCTGTTCCCTATACATATGTATAAAAAACATTCCTGCAAAATTCAAACTAAAATATTTTGATATATTGCTTTTAAAATGAAGGAAAATAACCGAAAAATTAGTTTTGAGGAAAAGAAAAGCAAATATCAATATAAGAACCAGAATGAATGATTTTTAAAATGATTATAACTTCAGCTCGATTTGACGTAGAAATAAAACTCAAACGGTTTTAGAAACAAAACAGTTCCGAGTTTTGTTTAGTAGGAGAGAGTGGGGTCAATTGTAACATTTTTTACTTAACTATTTTTAACTGACAAAAAATCCAATATATTATTAGTATTAATTAACAGACAAGTAAAGTAGACTATCCTCTACTAGAAAAAAAATAACCTTATTTTAAATGTTATTATATTAGTTATTAACAATTTTTGACAGTCGTGCACTTGTTACAATTGTCCCCACTTACGGGGTCAATTGTAACAGTTCATAAATTCAACTAAAACATAGTTAATTATACATATTATCATAGTTGTGATATGTTTTTTTATTGATCAAAATAGTAGTGATATTTTAGGAGTAAAAATAATAATGAGCAGAGACCTAAAGGGTTAAACTTTTAACTTTAAGGGGTTAAAAATTTTAATTTATGCTGTGAAAGGTGACAAATAAAATAATGCACATGCAACATAATATAAATGATGTAAGAAACTATTGGTAGTTCTTAAAGAGTTAAGTAATGGTTTGTAAACATAAGATTATTTATTTTCAGCTGTTACATTCGTCCCTTTACTTATTGTTACAATCGTCCCCAAGACGCCATTTTAGCTTCATTTGTTAAAAACAATGCTAGTTAATTAACAAAACTATTCTTTTTTTTGTTTTTGTTTTTTTTGAAACGTTAATTTAGGTGTCCACTTACATATTCGGTTAATAATTTTTATTTGTTTAAACAAAATTACTTTGTTACACTATAATATTCTAATACCAAAAAAAGTACTTACGTAGCTTGAAAATATCTTTTGTGATGTAACTCTTTCAAAAGTACATAAAAATAGTTGCCAGCAGGGGTGTGCATGTAGATTTATTAAATACACCTTGTGCGCCACGTGGGAACCAAATCTAGAACCCGACACTCGAAATTTTTGCTCTGTTACAATCGTACCCTGTTACAATTGACCCCACTCTCCCCTATATAAAACAGAAAATAATTTTTTTTTCAAAATCGGCTTAAATAGGTAGTAAAATTAAATGTAATTTTGTTATGGAAAACTATTGAACTATATTTAACAATTTGAATTATTATGAATTTATTATGCAATAAAATTTGCTGCATTGTTTCTTTTGTTTGCAGATTGGATTCTCAGTCTCACGTGCAATGGCTTGTGTTGTTAATGTTAGTTCTTTTATGGCAATCATACCCATGTGTCGTTTAATCACGACTTATATACGGAGCATTGGTTCAAAAGTAAGTGAAACTTCATAGGATAAATTGCATTACATTTTAGTATCTAAGAATTTTTAGATACATAATGTTTTGATGTTTCACCAATCTTATTTGAAAAATATTTAATGCATTCTTATTTTTGATTTAAACTCACCTATTTCAAAACAGATGAAATAGGAAAAATGAATGAAATTTTAATTAAAGATTTTTAAATATTTTACCAAAGATTTTTACAAGCAGTATAAAAATCTCTAACGAAACAAGCTGAAAATATGAGAATTGCATTTACATTCCAGGCTTATCTAAAAAAATTTAGAAAAAAACTTTTCAAAATATTAAAAAAATATTTTTATTTTATTTTTTATTTATCCTAAGCTGTAACAGGCGCAATGCCAACTTACCTCGTGATAAAATATCATAGTTGGAAAAGTTTCTTTAAAAAAATTATAAAAATTCGTTTTTGAATGTTTTACGTTATTATTAATTTTTAGTCAAGTGGTTCAGCAATCCACAGTATTAGCATTATTTGGCGCAAATATTATAAGAAAAAATATACTATATTATACTCAAAAGCAATTCTATTTTATTTGCTTGTAGGTGTCAGCAAATTTTGTCACTAAATGTATTGATAGTAGTAAAAGATTTCACATTATATGTGCCATTACCATCATCGTTGCTGGAAGTAAGCCTTCTTTTTTGCCTTATTTTATTCTATTTTTATTTATTTATGTATTTTCATAAGAGATTTATAAGCTACATCGTTCCATGAGATTGTAAAGAATAGTGGATGATGGTAAAGCTTCCATAAATATTTAGTAATTATATGATTTACAGCACTGTGAGAAATCAAGTGGGACAAACTGATACATTATGTCCTAAATGTAGTATGTATTAAGTGCAGAAAAGAAATCTTGATGACGTTTTGGCAGTGACTATGTAGATGACTATATAGTGACTATATATATTAGGTCATCATCTTCTTGAAATTAGAAATTAGCAGCATTGTGGAAGAGTATTATCTATCTGTTTATTTCAAAAAGTTTTGACTTACATATCCTTTAACTTAAATTACTCTTCAAAATATTCCACAAATTTTTAGAGATTTAGAATTCTGGTGAGTTTTAATGCTAATCAAGCAACATTATTTCGGTATTTTAATACGAAATTCTTAACCCTTTTTAAAATATATCAAAAATCCAGGCCGCGTTGAAATGGCCCGTCAAAAATCTACAAGAATAAAATAATCTTTTGTCTTAGTAGTTTATGCGTACTGTATGCCAGAAAAAACTGAGCATCAAATTAGAATCAAAAAAGAATATTACAGAGTCACGATTTCTATGAGAACAGAGGACTGTGAGTCAAGGATTTGTTTTTCTGCAACCAAACATTCATCAAAATTGTGTAGAAACTGAATTACGTCAAAAGAACACCAAGTACTGAAATATATGGAGTGGCCCCCCTCAATTCCTTGTTCTTAATCCTCTTGAACTATAATTTTGCCATTTACCTTCCATAATTATGTGCAGATATCTACAGTGCTTAAAAAATTAAAAGGATCATCCTGAATAACTCTTTATCTAATGAACAGATTTTCACGTAATAGGACTCAATCTCGATAGTTAACGGAAGATACCTCAAATATGCTAATTATTTTGTGCAGACGATATTTTAAGTTACCCAAAAACGTTACCCAAAATTAAGTTACCCAAAATTATACTCTTTGCATATTTCGCCTTATTTGGAGAATTTTTTAAGTGAATTGAAACATTTTTGAACACAACTATAAAATTCGTTTAACCTAAGATCATTCCAAAATTATTATTTATAACTACTTTTTGCTATTTTATTTAATAATAGTAAGAAAAAGTTAAATTGTAAGGTACAAAATTTTTAACGCCTTTATAAAAAATATAATTTTATATGGCGAAATACGAAGTTTAAACGAAATCGGGCGAATAGTTTGAGAAATCATCTAGCAATAGGTGACTTTTTTTTAAAATTCGATTTCTAAGTAACTATTTGACCGATTTTGCTTGGATTTGTATTTTCACATGTAAAATTGCATTCTTTGAAATTATTGTATGCCTCTCAGTTCAAATTGTTTTTTACTATTATTAAATAAAATAAAAAAAAAATAATTATTGTTTTTTTTTTGCATGGATTTATCTATAGATAAAGGAATTTTATAATTGAGTGAGAAAAAATTTTCAAATCACTCAAAAAATCATGGAGATATGTCGAAATACACATAAATTATAATTAATATTAAGGAGTACTAAGTATATCGGCTCCTCACATAGCCAAACTGTTGAGACCATAATTTCCAGATTGCGGCTACTCTCATATGTTGAAGGTCAGGAATCCAAATTCGTTGAAATAATAAAATATTTTAACTTAAAAAATCAAATATTCCTCGAATAATATTTAGCACTGATGTAGACAAGACAATAACAATATTTAAATAGGAAAAAAAATTCTATTCTATTATATTTCAAACATAATTATTATTACATTGAGACATCTACCAAATTATGCTACAACACTGGAGAACAAATTTTTAGTTGCATTTATGCAAATGCTTGATATTATTTATTTCCTCGTGTAGTAAATGGTGACTGGTACACGTTAAATCGGTCGGGTCATAAAGTTCTCCAACATCCCATGACATATAAAAACCTATAGAGGTACTGAATTGGTGACCGATCATTCTCTGGTTCAAGTCAAAATTACGATCTGGGGATAAATGAATGGGTGTAGAAGCTAAAAATAACATAATTAACCTGAAAAGTTTTTAAATCAAAGTTATAGGATCTCCACGAACTAATTTATCGTTTTAAGTAGCCTGGTAAATTAATGATAAAAATAGGATTACTGATAAATGGTAAGAGTATAGTAATAGTATAGCAAAGTCAAACACAAAGACGCACTTAATCTAAATAAAAGCAACTTTCTTCGGACGGAATCAGCTATAGAACCTCAAAATAATTAGGAGGTTCCAAAAGTTTAGTTAGAAGATCACTCGAAAACTGGGACACTTAAGTATGTATTTGCAACTTTTCGCATTGCAACTTATGCAATTTTTGCATTTGCAAGAACGAAATACATTAATTCGATTTTTTTTTCTTTTATGTAAATTATAAACCTCCTTCCAAAACAAGATACTTAAAAATAATTTTAATAAATACTTAAAAATGATAGAAAGCATTTTAAATTATAAATATATACATATATAGTGTAGTGCATTTATAAACTTCGTGTTTTAAGGGACTGCGATAAATCAGAGTCCCCTTACTGCAGTTCCAGCTCCATGATCTTGCGATATCTTAGTGATCTTTTCGTCTAAATGACAAGTAAATGGCACTCAGATATAACATAAAATTCTCATATCGATAAAACCTTTTTTCAGAGATTTTAATGTGCACGAATATAAATATGTTATTCATCTTGAATCCAGTTGTTAGAAACACGTTAAAAAAAACACGTTTATCTCCTGCATTAAGAAAAGAGGCAACCAAAAAAATATATATATTTCAATGTATGGGGATTCAGTGCCTCAAAATAGAGTCCCTATATCTAAAGAGACTTACGTCAAGAGGCTTCAAAATATGTTCAGAATAGGGTTGCGAAAATAAATGATAGCGAAATCAGTTACCACACTCAGCGAAGTTTCAACCAACGAAGAGGTAAGTAACCACGCCACATACGCCTAAATTATACATAAGAGATAAGTAACCACGCCACATATGCCTTCATAAGAATTAGGTTACAAAATTTTCTGATTAATCTAATTTTTGAGGTAAAGCTATAAATGTACTATTTCATGTATTTTAGATGTAGCTGCTAAGTTGCATGGTTATTGAGAAAAAAATGTATTAATAGTAGCAGTGATTGACTTTTAGTGATTAAATATTGGTTTTTAGTTTCAACTTTTTTTTATTACTTACCATGATACATCAATAAATAAAACATATCGATGGTACAAAACTAAAACGACACATCTGCAAACGTATTATGCTTGCAGATGTGTCGTTTTAGTTTTGAATCAGCGATATGCTTATGAAATCTATTAGCTGGGTATTTATGTTTTAAGTGTTATTGTAGTTTTAAAAACAACTTCCTCTTTTAATTATTATTTTCCACCACTTAACAAAACCTTTCTTAACAATAACCCAAGTTGCAGGTTTGTACTAGAATTATAAACTTAGAATGTTCCTATTCCATTTTTAGGTTTGCATTCTGTCGCTCACATTTTCAATATCTTGAATTTTTCTCTTCATTATAACAATGATTTCAATGCCGTAAATATAGCAAGATTTAAAGGACAGGTAATAAAGTATGATTACGTTATAAAACTAGTTATGATCCTTCTTAGAATACTATTTCATTACCTATAAGCTATATTTTTAACTTTTCTTAAAAGAAACATAAAATTACAAAATTGACTTATTTTAAACATTTCTATTGAAAAGTTCTGGGACAGATTTTTCTAACAATATTGGTATCCAGACATCAAGCCAACGTACAGTGAATAAACGGGCAAAAAAAATCCTCAAAAAAATAAACGGGCCATCCTCAATAACTTTTGTTCTAACAATTGGATCTTCGCGTTCTAAGACTAAATAATAATGATTCGAGGGGTGACCTCAGATATGCTAATTAATTAGTGCAGACGATAATTTAAGTTACGAAATCAGACACAAAAACGTACTTTCCCTTTCTTTCGAATTTCTGACTCCCAAAATATAAAGTGCAGTCGCAATCTGGGACATATGATCCTCATAGTTTGGTCAGGAGAGAGATCTAATGTTAGGACCCCTTAATGCTAATTTTATTTTTGACGTATTTTCACCATATTTCCAAAACTTTTTTAAGCGAATTGAAAAATATTTTGCTCAGTTATATAATTTATTAATCCAAAACTAATTCCACGCAAAAAATAAATTTCAGTAACTGTTTATTATTTTATTTCATGATAGTCGAAAAAAGTTAGAATTTTAAGGTATAAATTTTTTTACATAATTTTAAAGATTATCATTTTACCTGGTAAACTACAATTTTTGAGCGAAATCGGTCTAAATCCTGAGAAATCGAATTTTAAAAATCCGACTTTTTTAAAAAGTTCTAAAAAGGTCTCGAAATATGGCAAAATACGTCATAAAAACACATTTCCCAGATTGTGGCTACTCCCTTTATTATGGTGTTCTGAGATCCATATCTGAGGTTACCCAATCGAACAAATAAGATTGAGTCCTCGAACGTGAAGATCCAATCATTTGATCAAAGTTATTCATGGTGGCCAGTTTATTTTTTTGCGCACTGTACGTGGACCTGCATATGGAACCTACATGGATCAAGATACATATGAACTACATTCATAAAAACATATATTTCATATAGTGACTAGCTAAAATTGTCTTTAAAGATAAAAATTTATCTTTTTTTATTATATTTAAATTCAAGTAACTACATACTGGCCAAAGACTTATGCAACACTCTGTACTAATATTCTAAGATCATTTTTAATAAAATATTAATAGTTAAATTATTATGCCATAAAATAAAGCACTATAAATAAAAGTATCTAATAAATGTTTTGTATTATATCAGAGGTTCTTTTTCTGAATTAGAAGGCTTTTAAAGAAAGTAAAAACTTTCCTCTGATTATTTAATAACCCATAAAAAATATACAATATCTCATAATATTATGTCTTTTTTTATTTGAATAAACTCTTTTTCAGATTAAAAATCACATTATTAAAACAATCTTTCATACACATCACAGTTGCGAGGAGTATTTTACTTCATAATATACAGTTTTATAGACCAATCTACTTTAATTCTAAATCTATTTAAAACAGCACACTGTAAAAAATGAATTGTCATTGTCAAACATCATAAAAGTTTTTTCGTTTTTGACGAAACCTTTTCCTGCAACATGATCAGAGCAAACATTTCGTCAAAGGGACGAAATAACTAACGTCACTTCTTCAAAGAAACGTATTTCATCAAATTTAAAGAAATATTTCATCATTCTATTATTAAATTAAAAAAAACTTGTAGTGCCCAATGTATTTAACTTTTCTAACAATTATTTTAACGTGCCACCATATAGGCGGCACAACACAAAAAAGGACAGATAGAACAGAGGGAGATATTGCACCCACGCCCAAAGCGGGGATCGAACCCCTGATCTTCCTAGTGTGAGACCAATGCCTTGACCACCATATATGCCGGACAGTTTTTTTCGTCACTTTATTTTCGATTGTCCAGCATTTAGTCTAGTTTCGTCATTTTATAACCGTCGTTGAACAGCCGACCCAATTTTATGGGCTTACGACTACTAATGCTCAACTACGTATCTTTGCAATTTTGAGCCCAATCCAGAAGACAAGGAACTCCTGGATCGAGTTTTGGGAGAAATTTGCCTTTATGGAGGACTTTTTGATGGAGCTAATCCGCATTTGTGTTTCATGGAGAGGAAGACCACGAGTACCTCCCACGGTTAGCCTGACGGCAAGGGAACTCCAGTCCATTACCGTCTACCACTGAGGATATTTCACGTCAGCACTGTGGTCAATGCAAACCGGATGCGGAATTCGTATCGACTGGGATTCGAACCCGGTTAGCGTCATTGGAAGGCGAATGCTCTATTCCCTGAGCCATCGTGGCTCTAGTTTCGTCATTCTAGTTAACAATATCTCCAATGCACTACAATGAGGTGTCGAGTCTATGAAACATTTTCGTCATATATTTAAGAGTTCACGTTTCGCCACAAATCACGTGATTTCGTGACGAAATTATTCTCAAAACTAAACGAAATACTGTTGAAGGATTGCTGAATCGTCAAAAGTGCTGAATCCAAAAAGATTTCACCCTGAGTAATAATTTTTTTTTAAATTAGATCAATATAAAGTTTTAAAGAAGTCGTATTTTAAAATTTTCCTTTCTCGAAAACTATTCGACCTATTTTGTTCATATTTCGTATTTTTTTATTTAAAATTAAAAAGTTTAAAATGATTTAAGATCTTATATCTTACAATTCAAAATTCTCTTAAATATTATTTAAAAAATCATTAAATATTTAATAAAAAATATCTTTTACAATTTATCTTCGGACACATGAATGTTATAATTGTCTGCAAAAGGCTTTCGATTTGCGTAAAAATTACCGAGATACCAGGGATGAACAAAATAATGAAAGCACTTCGATGCAATCACATTTTTTTATCGTTCTCAAAGAATATTTAGAGAATCATTTTATAAATTTAGAAGTGTTCAATTTTCTCATACTTATTAATAAAGTTTAAAGCTTTTAGAGGTTTGAGGGACCGACAATAAATTACAAACGGAAAATAATGGTTTTGAACAACTTTTTCTCTAAATATTTCCTGAGAAATATGTAAAAATGTATTTGTATAGAAGTGTTTCCATTTTTCTGTATGGCAGACTATTCAAAAAAAAAAAAAAAAAAAAAAAAAAACATTAAGGGCTAAAACTTTTATTCGCTCTTTTGGCTAAACTATTGGACCATGTTTTGGTCCGTTATATTATGAAGTTAAAAAATCAAATCTGTAGAAAAGAAAGCAAGTTTATTCAGAGGAAGAACGTTTTTGTGACTGATTTCATAACTTCTTTAATCGTTAATGTCACTAAGATAATTTGAGGTGAGCCCTTTGAACCATAAAGTTCAGAGTTTAGTTCGTGAAAATCTGATCATTAGAAAAAATTTTATTCAGGGTGATATTTTTTCATTACTTCTTTATTTATTTTGGTTCACTGCACAAAAAAAAATTGGTTTGTTTTTTACTTGGAAAATACATATTTTAAACTGCTAGAAACACTAAATTGCTTCTCCTTTAAGATACTTCTAATTAATTTTATGTACAGGGTGTCTCAAAATTCATGCAAGCGGTAATCTTAATAGAAAACACAAGTTTTGAATTTTTTTAAAAATGTTTTTTTTTTATTGATTCATAAAATATACAGCATAAGATTACGTGTTGAATAGACTGTCGGATAAATTGCCTTCATGGGTTTACTGTCGCAAATCCCTTTTTATATCGAAATTTTCAATAATAGTTGTCCATAAATGTGGATGAACTTTGTCCATTTAGTGCTCAATTTTCACCTTCCAGGTATGGGAGGTTGTGGACTAGTTAGCATAAACCTTAGGCTTGGAAGAAAAACCCAAAGAAAAGCGCCGATAGCATTAAATCGCATCATCTCTGCGGCCTATTTTGATTAATAAAATGAGAAACTACTCTGCCGGTTCATGATTTAACATTGTTCGACAATTCTTTCATGCAGCGCTCCATTTTTAATAAACCTGAACTTTCAGCTGTTACTCTGCCCCCTCTTTTTTGTTTTGATGATAAAATTTTATTACAGAAATGACGCAATACCAAGATCATGTGTGAATTTTGGGACACCTTTTATAATGCATAAAAAACTTTTTAACCAATCCTTAATTTTTATCCTATGATTTTTCTCTTTGACAGGATCCGTTATCAATAATCCTACATTCAGGTTGGTTTAGGTTCTTTGTATATTTCTTTACTTTCAGCTTATGTAGCATCAATATTATTATAGTCATTTTTCACTTCACCTTTTTCACTTCTAATTTTTCAGTTGCAGGATTGACTGGAATATTTATGATTATTACACTTTGCATTCTTTCATCGGCTTCTATGTCATATGTGAGGTAAATATAATAATTTTATTATTCCTTAACTTCTTTGTTCTTCGTTTAAATATCGTGTTTTTAACATTCTATTCAAAGTTTAAGGAAAATTGAAAAATTGTTTTCATGCACGGCATTTTGAACTTGTCGAGAGGAATTGACCTTTTCTGCCTCTCTGAATAATGAGTTTGCAAATCCAGTTGTTCTGTAATAAAATACGTAATATTATAAAAAGTATAGTTTGCCCGGCAACAATAGAACCATAACATTAAAACAAACAGCTTCATGGTACATTTATGTTGTAAGGTTGTGTTTCAGAGAAATACGTTTCTGTGTCTTATTTCGTAACTTAAAATATCGTCTGCACCAAATAATTAGCACACTTAGAGTCACCCCGTCGAGCCATTGAGTCCTAGATCATTAGATTAAAAGTTATTTATGGTGGTCCGTTTTTTTTTCTTTTTGGCTCACTATACATTAATAAACAATTTAGTTTGTTTCAGTTTCATTTAATTCTGCATGTTAACTTTTTAAAGCAGTCAATTTTATAATTTTTATTTTTCGATAACCAGTGTATATCTCAAAGCACTGTTGAAGTGCTAATTTTTTTTTTTTTTTTTTTTTTTTTTTTTTTTTTTTTTTTTTTTACCGGAACGCAAGTCACCGTATTGTAGGGGAAAGCAGAATCAAAAAATATCAAAGATAATTTTTGATCTACTATTGTCAAATCATTTGAAGCTATTGAATCGTATTTTTTCTTTACTTAAGTTTACTTGCACATTTTTAATTTTTCTCAGTTAAAAAAAATTTATAAATGTAGAAGATCTTGCAGGCTTGTGAATTATTTTGAATAAAACTTACGAACTTTTGTATAAAAGTTAAAATATTTCCATATTAAGTTGTTTTCTTTCTGCTCAACTACGAAATTACCCTTGTATCTGCTACGAAGAGGGAACTAAAGAGAGTAAATCGTATTATATGGGAACAATAAAATCTCAGCTTAAAAATAAGTTTTTATAGATGGCTATTTTCGCTATTGACAATAGTCCTATTCTCTCTCAATTGCTTTCAAACTTAACACGTTAGCTTTCAATTCGTAACTATTACGTGTGGATTAAATTAAAGCCTCTTTTTCACAAAAAAAAAAAGTTTTAGAAAGTGAAAATTTATGTTCACTAATCACTACTTTTTTCTCCATTAAAAAGTACCAAACCGACTACACCCCTAGTAACGTACACATCTGTAAACTGCCTTCCTAGTCGGAGGTTGTTTTTTTAAAAAAAATATTAAAGTTTTTTTTTTCAATTTAAAAAGCAAGAACCATGCAAGCAATCGATTGAGCAAGCAAGCATAGTTAGAATGCAGGGCCGTCTTAATTGCATATAAGGCTCTCGGGTACAGACATGTTTCAAATCTCTATAACATGTTTAAAATCGAATTAAAACACTTCACATACATAAAATTAAGCATTTTTAAGATGTGCAATAATTTTAACACATTTTGATTACTCCAAAAACTCAATGAATAAGAAAAAACAAATTTTTAAACTATGCATAATTTTGAAAAAAATTGAGATTCTAATCAGTTGCAATTCTCAAATAATGAAATAATTTTCAAAACCATGGAAGCTAATTAAAATAATTAAATTAAAAAACATAAATTTATAACAAATCAAGAAAAAAAATTCAATGTGACGAAATATTTTGTCAAACTTATCAATTATTAAAAACTTTATTAATGCACAGTAGTCATAACCAGTTTAAAAGTTGCTGTATCACAATACTGTGTAATTCTAAACTCTTTCAATTATTACTTTATTTAACTAACTTTAAATACTAAACAGAGTAGGTGGTGACCAAGCATTTTTAAAGGCATTGAGACTTAACATGAAACTTGTTCACATTAATTTATTTCACAGGTGCGCATGAATCTTGCAGGTGCAAATTGAACAGTAAGTGAGAGTTGAGTACTTAAAAACTTCATTGGAACGTAGAAAAATAGATGTCGGTTTCTTTTTAATTTTTCCTGATGATAAACTATAACCCTTTGTAGTTAAGGGAAATAAAGTTAAAGGAAAAAGTTTAGGTTGTAGGAAAGGGGTGTTGTGGAGGTCCAGGCCCCACAATTTGCGTAGAGAATGGCATGAGAGTGGTAATGGGGGCAGAATTGCGCACAATTTCACCTTTACTTCTCTTGGCCGAGCGGTGTAACCCACCAAATGCTTTGTATAATGGAGATAGAGGGTTCGAAACCCGACTTATCCCTAGATGTATTTTCGTGCTGTGTCCCACAGTGGACTGATCGTTAAGACACGGTTCCCAGCAGATCACCGAAGTCAAGCATCCCTGTCTCAGGTCGGTGTTCGGGTGGGTAACCACTTGGATCACTCTGCGTAGGGACCGAGGGTGTGCAGTAGTGGTCCTCGTTAAACTGTTCTACCGTATAGAGCTCCATTTCGAATGATATGGAAATCGGTGTGCTCATCAATGGTGATGCCAGCATAGACCATCTCTCCCCCACTGCCAAATCTTATACTTTCGGTCACGAGCGCAGAATTGTTTCTAGTGCGACGTTCCCTCCAGATGAAAATACGTCTACTATCAGGATGAGCAGAAAAACAAAAATCGTCAGAGAAAAGAATACTGCGCCATTCATTTCTCCTCCAGTTCACATGCTCTGTTGCCCACTCTCTGCGGACGAGACGGTGTCTTGCTGTTAACGTGACACACACCATTGGTCGGCGAGCATATAGACCTACAGCGTGAAGGCAGTTTCGGACAGTTTGTGTCGAAACTGTGGTGCCAGTAGCAGAACGAAGGTGTTGTTGAAGAAGAACGGCTTTCATATTTCGGTGTCTACGAGCCGTTAGCCTAAAAAAACGGTCTTCATTGGGCGTTGTTGTACGTCTACGACCTTGCCCTGATCTTCGGCCTGCATTTCCAGTCTCCAAAAAATGGTTCCAGATCCTGGAAATCACACTTCATGAAACTCCAATGGCTTCGGCTTGTGTTTGGCTCCCCTCTAACCAGCCAGCAACTCTCTAAGCTTTTGATTCGGTTAAATTATTTCATTGAGACATCACACTCATCAAAACAAAGCGCTTACTGAATGCCCATCATTCTTTTCCGCTCGTCTTGCATTAAGTTAAAAGCCAGATCAAATTTGCTGCCACTAAAGCGCGTCTTCGACGTCCAACTCAAAATTTGGGTACTGCAAAGTTTGAAAATAATAAAAATTTGTATTTGTGACTATCTTCTTCTATTTTAAGCAACAACAACAAAAAATTGTTAAAACTGCTTTTTTATACAGGACTTACAATATCCTTTGATTATTTTGAGCAGTGTATTAATTTGAACTATTGTGTACATTTTTTTACTTCATTATTGTCGAGGATTATAAAAAGAGTTTAAATTGCAGTAGACCCTGTATATTAAAATTGCAACAAAAATTCTCGTAATATTTATGCGATCCCCTGTTATGTATAACCTTTATAAACTTGTACATTTCGACAAAAAATGGACTAAAAATGCCATTTAAAAAAATCTGAAGATTTAGGAGCAAAACTATTTTCCGATTTGAAATCCATGCACCCGAATTAGGTAAAATCAAGTACAAATGCAACTAAAATTTTGCTCCCTAGCGAAATTTATAAAAACCATTTTTAATTTTCTCGCTAATTATCAACTAATTTTTTTAACTTCGATTTATTTCTTATCATAAGCACTTAAAGTTTTTTACATTTTAAAATAGTTTTAAGGCTTAAGTGTTTTAAAAATCAGCTCAGAGTGACAGGTCGGCAACTTAGCAGATGTTTTGCTTTATCCTACTGAATATAGTATAAGAAAAATAAAGATTAAAGATTTTTCTCAATACCTCACTGCCCTAATTATGACTATCAAGTGTAGGATTTATTACTAATTTAATTTTATTAATCCTTTAATTAAATTATTTTTAATCCTTTCCTTTTAGAAATGCAAGTTACGACCTATTTTGGTTCACTCATCATCTGTTTTTAATATTCTTGGTATTGCTTTTATGTCATCCTTTGAGGTTAGTATCTGAATTTAAAACTTTCTATTAGATTTTATTTTTCATTTTAATTTTAGTTTTAACTATCCCTTTAATTTAAAGATTTTTTTGGTAGCTAGGAAATAGTTGAGACATTTTGTTCCTTGATTTTTTTTAACTATTTTTTTTAAACATTTTTCTAAATTGAGGCTCTCGCTGCATATTTTTAAGTTAAATTAATATGCCTTTTAAAACAAAAACAAATGCAAAAACCAAAAACATATCTAAATGTACTACTATATCGCGAATATAGTGCTACAACTAAATAAATTAATATTTTTTGAGCTATGTATACATCTCTTATGATTAGCTCTAAAAATATTATAATCTTACCTTTGAAGTGCTTTAGCTAGATAAGTCTGCAATTAACCATAAGTGGGACATTGTGGTAAATGTTAGAAATTAAACAAGTCAAAACATTAAATTAAAAAATGTAATTTTTCAACACCAATCTTTTAGAAAAATCTAGTTAATATACCATACTCACAAAATATTCTTACAAATATTACTCAAATAACAATGGCTACATTCTTTTTTGAAATGAAAATGGGATTTCTACTTTAATTATTATTTTATATTTCATAAATCATTCATCCATCAAAATTAATTTTTCATAAAGTTTGTTTTGCCAAAATGTTTACATTTTTGAAGAATTTATTCTGCACTTGTATCTTAAATAAATATTTTTAAAAAAAAAACTTTGAAAATTTTACTTTTAAAATAATTCCTGTTGCAGCGGACAGTTAAAAGAACAAACAAATCTTTCCTCGCATCAACCTGGCTGTAACATGAATAAAAATGGATCGAATCATATTTATTCAGCATCTTCAAACGTCTTATGTGCAGAAGATCCGATTTTTGCATCCCAAACATCTGCGGTAGGATTTTTTAAAATCAATATTTATTCACATGACTATGTATGTTAAATTAGTAAAAATTCAATTCAAATGTACTTCCCAAGATATAAAGAAGACCCCAAAGAGGTCCTTAGATCTTTAGTTATAAAAGTGATATCTTGAAATAGTAAAGAAACTACAAGAGGGGACAATATACAGTGCTACCTGGTGGTTACCTACTCACTGTGAATTTTAAAATTTAGTTATCACTGTTTAATTGCTGGTTGAAGTCTAGCTGGCCTAGTCTGGCTGAAGGTGTGAAGCTGCTTTCTCAATAAATAATAATTATTTTTGTTTTAATTTTTGACCTGGTACCCATTTTAAATATTAATAGCTTTTTTAAAAAGAAATTAGTTAATTTATCAAATTCGAAATTTATTGTTGAATGTACTAAAATATATTGAGTTTTAATATTAGGCATTGTCATTAACAAGGTGTATTATTTCATAGCCATTGAATAATTTCCAAGAAACTAAAATTCAAGCATAGTATTTCAAGTTAAGTATTCATGACAATTTAAATTTTAATTCTCGAAACCTATTCAAATTATTTCGTTCACACTTTCTTTTTTTTTTTTTTTTTTTTGGAAATATTTAGAAAGTATATAAAAGTTTGTGTAACTCACAAACCAATATTTTTGAGGATTATTTAAGTTAACAAGAATTGATGGGAAGACATAAAGATTAGTAAAAAGGAACGTTTTCTACCAATTTTTATGTAGTAAAAATATATTTTGGAAAATGAAGTTTAATGGGGGTAGAAGTGTGTTTTGCGTCAAAAATAAAATGAAACGCAAAGAGTAAAAACAATAATAATAAGAAAATCTGACCTTCCATCTTTTTTCTGACTGAAATATTGGGAAATGCGACAATCCACTCCTTGCTAGACTCCTTGCATAACTTGAAGATTAAAAATTCAAATCTGCAAAGAAAAAAAAAATTTCATTAAAAAAATTAATTTTTTTGCTGTTAAATTGTTAATGATGTAAAAATTCGGCTAACTGTGTTTCCACAGTTTAAGTTTAAAAGAATTGTTTATTATTTTGTTTATTGATTTATTTTACACATAATTTTAATTATGAAGATTTGATAACCTAAAAGTATTAACTGAAATAGAAATATGAGAAATAAAATACTGCAGTCTACGTTTTCAGATATTTCATAGAAGTAATCTTACATTATCGATCAAACGATTATTTTCCTTCTCATAATTTATTTTATTAACTATTTTGAATTTTGATAAAGACAAATAACATAATATAAAAAAAATAATAAAGAAATTATTTATGTATTATGTGATCCTAAATATATTGAAAAAAAAAAAGATACCGTTTCTTAGTCTTAGACAATCACTCTATTTTTCATCTTTAATAATACAGTGTTTTTTTTTTTTCAGACTAATGAGGAATACAATATATCGTTTGTTTTTAATTGTCTGTCTGTCTTAAAGTATAATAAAAAGCTGCATAATTGACATAAATTTATTATTATTAATTGCCTTTTTTAGACTTGGAAGTGGATATTAGCTGGTTTGACAATTTACATTATTGATCTTAGTTTCCGTTTCTATAAGAGAAAAAACCCAGTACAGCTTTTGGATTTTCAAATTTATAAATGTGATATGATAAGCTTAAGTTTACAGAAAAAAGATTTTACAGCGAAACCAGGGCAGGTATGCAATATATTTTCTATTTTAAAAGTATTTTCTGACCTCTATACTTAGTTGAGATTTTTTTATATATCCACTTAGATCACCTAGGAGTTCACTGCGTTGCTGAAAGTGACCTGGTGTATAGTTGGCATGTTATAGTACATCTATTTTTTTCTCTCTGTATTTTTAAAGAAAATTTTAGAGTGAACTGTAAACCATCCAGTCAAACACTATTAAGAGCGAAAAATTGTTTCCAAAAAGAATCACAGCTGTTTTAAAGGAAAAAAAGGGATTCGATGTGAATTTTTTAAATTTTTTATTTTATTTAAACGATTGAAAACTCCTCATGCACCACAAAGTATAGCATGAGGCTTATAGAAGCAAGTAAAAAACAAACAAGAAAATTCAAAAATTCACATCACAAACAAAACTGTGGAAAGCAGCAAGACTTTCGATACTTTTGACCAGTTCTAAAAAAGCAGGAGGCCAACAAATAGAAAGACGCCTCTAATTTAATTTAATTCAGGCACTCGCATACAGTTTGCAATGAAGAAGAATGCGCTCAGCATCTTCATCAGCATCGCCGCAAGCACCAAGTCCACTGGTCACCAGATGGAAACGAAATAAATATCTCTTAAAATTTCCATGGTTTGTTAAAATTTGGATTAATTAAAAATCAGTTACAAAGAATTTACATTACAAACGGTGAAAAATTAATCATTCCATCCATACGGTGAATAATTTGGCTGAAATCTGAAGTAGCTTCATTTTGTTGGGGCATTTTTCCCCCTCATATTTTGACTTAATTCTTCTGTCCAGGTGGAGCAAGAAGTGAGTTACTCCTAATAAATATGTGTTTAGATATCGATTCTTATAATATATATGTTTGGTGCGTGTTGGTTTCCTTTGCGTCCAAAAAATCAAGATTGCTTTTTTTAATAGGTAGGGGAGAGTGGGGTCAATTGTAACAGGGTACGATTGTAACAGAGCAAAAATTTTGAGTGTCGGGTTCTAGATTTGGTTCCTAGGTGTCGCACAAGGTGTACTTAATAAATCTATATGTATACCCCTGCTGGCAACCATTTTTATGTACTTTTGAAAGAGTTACATCACAAAAGATATTTTCACGCTACGTAAGTACTTTTTTTGGTATTAGAATATTATATTGTAACAAAGTAATTTTCTTTAAACAAATAAAAATTATTAACCGAATATGTAAGTGGACACCTTAATTAACATTTCAAAAAAAAGATTAGTTTTGTTAATTAACTAGCATTATTTTTAACAAATGAAGCTGAAATGCCGTCTTGGGGACAATTGTAACAATAAGTAAAGGGACGAATGTAACAGCTGAAAATAAATAATCTTATGTTTACAAACCATTACTTAACTCTTTAAGAACCACCAATAGTTTGCTATATCATTTATATTATGTTGCATGTGCATTGTTTTATTTGTCACCTTTCAAAGCATAAATTAAAATTTTTAACCCCTTAAAGTTAAAAGTTTAACCCTTTAGGTCTCTGCTCATTATTATTTTTACTCCTAAAATATCACTTCTATTTTGATCAATAAAAAAATATATCACAACTATGATAATATGTATAATTAACTATGTTTTAGTTGAATTAATGAACTGTTACAATTGACCCCGTAAGTGGGGACAATTGTAACAAGTGCACGACTGTCAAAAATTGTTAATAACTAATATAATAAAATTTAAAATAAGGTATTTATTTTTTTTTTCTAGTAGAGGATAGTCTACTTTACTCGTCTGTCAACTAATACTAATAATATACTGGGTTTTTTGTTAGTTAAAAATAGTTAAGTAAAAAATGTTACAATTGACCCCACTCTCCCCTATACACATGCACATTACCTTAGTACCTTTACCTGTTCTTAATGCCGATTTCCTTATATTTTACTTTACATATAAAAACTTTGCTTTATTTGAATGAGAAAATTTGTTTATTTACGTAACTTTAATTTTTCCTTTCATGCGTCTTTTTATCTATAGTTTGTGTATCTTCAATGCTTGGAAATATCAGGATTGGAATGGCACCCGTTCAGCATTTCAAAGGTAATATGTAGTTTGTAGTTTTTAAACGTCCCATCAAATGATTTTCACAAATATTGAAGCTAAATTTAATGACAAATAGTAACATTTGAATTTGTGATCGTTATATTGTGATTTTATCTCTAATAAACTTACAGCTCGTGCAAATATTCTTATAAAACTTATTTTACAAAGCAATTTACCTCAGAAAAGGGATTAAAGAATCTAATTTATTCCAAAGAAACATTTTATCTAAATGATATTATTACTATATAGGTATTAAAAAAAGTTAAAATAAGCAAAATCACAAAAAAATATTTCGAATTCTTACAATTTTTTAATATTTGTTGTTTTTTATTTATTTTTTATTTTTTTATTTAAATACAGTAAAACCTTTTTTTGTGCGGTGGATAGGGACCGCATAAAAGAAATCGCACCAAAAAAAATTCGAAAATTGTATAAATTCTTACATGTAATAAACAAGTTTGTACGATATACTACTTAAAACTTTTTTTATGCGGTTGATAGGGACCGCATAAAAAAAGTCGGACTTAGAAAATGCATCAATGATTTATGAAATAGATGAGAGAATGCTTTCAATTAAATGAAATAATTAAATCAGACCTAAAGAAATTGTAAAAATATTTAATTCTTCATTGTACATATACCTGGAGAAGTTTTCAAATTATACATTAAATAGTAGAATTGTCTGCGTTTTTACTTTCTTATGGTTATAATTATTCATTTTAAGGGAGTACTTATGTCTAAAAATAAAATAAAAATCATTAAAACTACATATAAAAAGAAACAAAAGTAACTAATTTATTTATCTTTAATCTCACTATAAAATGAATCCTTAATCACGTGAATCGTGTATAAAACTCTGAATACGAAGCGTATACTGTTCTCGCGTCGAGCGACAATATGTACGTAACTGACTCTGCCTTGTCAGGAGATTGTTTAAAATAAATGAACAGAGCATCGCGAAGTCCAGATGCATCGTTGTCAAGGAGGCCACGTAATCAGAGTTCGTCCACAACATGTATATGTACATTGATAGTAAACATAAACTGGTGCTACACCGCTAAGATTCATATACCGCATAAAAAAAATCGCACAAAAATAAAATCACACAAAACCAATCGCACAAAAACAAAATCACATAAAAGGACCGCACAAAAAGAGGTTTTACTGTATAGTTAAAAATAACTTTAATTGTAAGATATAGAATTTTTTACATTATTTAAAAGAATGTAATTTTACACGGCAACGTACAAAATCTGAATAAAATCCGTCAAATAGTTCCCGAAAAATAGAATTTAAATTTGTGACTTTTTTAAAATTAAATTTTTTAGGAACTGTTCGACCGATTTCGTTCACGTTTTGTATTTTGGTAAGTAAAATTGCATTCTTTAAAACTATGTAAAATATTGTATACCTGACAATTCAAAATATTTTCCACTATGATTAAATAAAATAATAAAAAATAATAAACATTTACTAAGAATTTTTTGTGAAATTATCTTTGGATAAATGAATTATGTAATTTTGCGCAAAAATTTTCAATTCACTTAAAAGGTTCTCAAGATATGGTGAAATACGCAAAAAGTAAAATTAACATTGAGGGATCAAAACTCTGGACTGATCTCTTGACCAAACTATTGGTTGGTTAACTAAAGGTCGATTAAAAACGGTTTGTTTGTTCAGGCAATGTCTAATTTCGTGAATGAAAATATCATCTGCACTAATTATTTAGCATATTTGAAGTCACACTCTCAAACCATTAAGATTAAGTCCTAAAACTTAAAGATCTGATCTTTAGATCAAAAAATTATTTGGGGTAGTCCGTTTATTATTTTTTTTTTTAGCACTCTATACTATTTTATTATTGTTTTAATTGAATTCCAAGTTTGTGTTTTTGAAAAAAGCTATTAGGTTTCTTTAAGTAACTTGAACATAAATAATTATTATTATTACATCAATCAATTGATCAAGAAAAGAGGAAAATTTTTTGAGTAGTAAAAATTAAATAAGAGCTATTTCAAATTGGAAAATGGGCTTGTGGACCAATAATTAGACAATTTATCACTGAAATAAAGAAAAAACATCTACCATTAGTTGACTTCTTTGTCTGCTTCATTGTTTATTTCATGTGAAAAATTCAAAATTTTAATTACGTAGGAAATAAAAATGCATCTTTTTCAGTGTCCTTCTCTTGAGGATACTTCATTTACCCTTCATCTTCGAACTCATGGCGATTGGGCTGGTAAGTATCTTATTAAAACTATATTTTAAAATCTACACAAACTTTAGTAAAAATCAAATCAGAAGTACTTATGAAATTTGCATTAATAACCTGTAACCACTTATATATACTAAGGCTGTAAACTCCTCAAGTCGTAAACATATTTTTCTTTCAGATAAACTAAGACATCATTTATTTTGTGTCGCCAGTAAAATTACTGGAAAAAAATACGCATTCAACAAAATCAGATTAAAGGATACAGATTTAGTTTCATTAAATTACAAGTAAGTGATACTATTCCTGGAAAACATTTTAAGTGTTTTTTTTTTTTTTTTTTTTATGATGTCCGTGCAATTTTAAAGCATCTCCTTATTTTTAAATCTTATAAATAAACCTGAATTAAACGAAACCACAATATTTTATGCTAAATGTACTTAATGTTCAGATTATTTTACTTATTTACTCTCACATTTACTAAATCTTCGGTAACTAAACGTACTAGTATGTATTTTTATTTATCTTGATATAAGGTGCATATAAATAATTGCAATACGAAAGAAAATGGGGTAAATTGTTTACCCGAAAAAAAAGTCACTACTATTAATAGCCATTATATCCCCCATGTTTGGATATGACTTGAAATGTACGTGCGTACCGTTTACCAGTTCCTAGCGGATAGTATCAATAAACTGTCTGTCATTGCCCTACTAAGAATACCTCCAAACGTTTTCTTTGAGATTAAGAAGGAAATGGCTGGTCATTTTTTTACATGCAGCACATAAACCAAAAACTTTCCCGGGAAGATTTTGCAACGTGAATTGAGGAGTCTGGAAAATTTAACTTGGGCAATCAATTCTTTTTGCAAATGGAAGCAAATGTGTCATTAGCATTTATGTTTATAGCTGTTGATATTAACGTGTGTTACTACGGTCATCGGTTGACGTTGCCTAGGGGCGGAAGAAGCCACGTAAAGTTTACGACTATAGACGAAGTCTTCCCATACCATTAATGAGCCTCTATTTTGCTGTATAATAAGAAAGATTTCGTCTTCTTTTATCTTCTACAGTTTCCTCTTTTTATGTGTCGTAAAAACAATTTGCGTTTAAGAGAACGAAAGAGTAGCTCATATTGAAAGCTATCCACAAGTATAAAATTGAAAAAAAAAATTTTTTTTTTCGTGTCAGAAGGGTTCCTATTGTCATGGCATGAGAAAAGAAGAGAATTTATTTTCCAATGCACAGCAAGATGAACCCTCATTAACGGAGGTGAAAGATTTCGGCTATCTTCATGAACTTTACAATTGGCTTTTAAATTTGATTTTTAGTTTTTTATGGTATGAGAAATTAGATGCATCAATAAAATTTATGATATATTATTTATTTATTTTATTTATTTTATATATTTACTCATTTATTTATTTAATTAATGATTTATTTATTATTATTTATTATCTGTTCATTTATTTACATATAATTATTACTTTTTTATTCATCTTAAAAATTGTGTCTTTTTTAAAACCCTACAACTAAATAAGATACTAGTTTTTCAAAATACATTAATTTAGTGTTTTAAATATATACTGTATTATTCTAAAATTTCATACATTTAATCCCATTTAATACAACGCTTGTTACTGACACTTATCAACCAAGTCGTTGGGTCATAGCTTGTTGTCTTTAATAACAGTCACTAGACGGTTTTTTACAGTCGAGGATATAGAGTTAAAACATCTACAATAATTACATAATTGTTAAAACATCTACTGCTAAAACAATTGTTAATACATTGTTAAAACATCTGTTTACAACATTGTGCAAATTTACCACAGCAATTTGTTTCGTGATTTGCAATTTATTTTGAGTAATCTGTTTACAACTTATCGCATTCTTAAATTTTCCAAGAGAAATTCTGTTTTTCCTACAACTTGGACTTCCTTCGTGAAGGGGTTACAATAGTGAGGATAGCCTTACGACCTGAAATATGGTATAAAGGCAGCCATAATAGTACTTTGTGAATCCACCTAAGATGGCCATTAGTATCGGAGGTGTTTATCTTCTTTTTTTTGTGTTGTTTTTAGTGAATAAGACAAATTTAATATGTAATTCTCGCGTGTTACTAAAATACTTGTAAGTGTCACTTAACGGCACACTTGCCATAGGTTTACCATCTCTGATCTAGAATGATTTAAGCTGGTTAAATCTAGAATGATTTTGTTAGAACCAGCTTACTAAGCTGGATGAGATATTTTTCTCAAATTTTGTTTTGTTTTAAATGTTTTTAAAATATTTTTTTTTAATTAAGAAAGCCCCGAAAAATTGCAGAAATTTGCACATTTTTTACAGCAATAATTTTAATTTTAGAATTTTAAATTTTTAAAAGAAATAAAGAATAGGGGGAGGAAACACGTTTCACCTAAACAAGGAAGTAGTACGAGTATAGAGTGGTTTAAGCTGCTGGGTTAGAACAATGAAATTAATTGAGAACTCATTAGATAAATTTATAAAAACCATGTCATTGACTGCTTAAATATTTTATAAATACATTTGAAAACAATATGAACGCCAAAACAAAATTTTTGTAAAAAAAAAAAAAAAAAAAAAAAAAAATCAATATATCAGCTATTAATTTTGATTTTTTAAATAACATTTTTAAGATGATGTTCGGTAATAACAAAGAGAAAACTAAGCGATAAAAGTACATTTAGGATATTATACTATTGCTATACGGAGACGCAATATAAAAAAGACGCAATATTTTGAGCAACTTACGAAAATATCTGATTTAAGAAAAATCCCAAAAGTAAATGTTTTATCACATTTGAATAAAAAAAAAAACATTAAAAAATTAAACCGTTTTTGTGACATAGATGCAAATTTTTCGTTGAATGCCCATGTTACTGTGGATGACCGAAATTGGAGGTTGTTGACAATCACATAGTCGCTTTGGTAAGTGTCCGAAATATATGCTAGTAAATAAGAATATATAAGTATAGTTAAGTGCCACTGCCCGGTACTCCGATCACTATGTTTCTCCTAATCTCCTATGTCTCTCCAAGCACTATGTTTCTCCTAATCTCCTATGTCTCTCCGATCACTATGTTTCTCCTAATCTCCTATGTCTCTCCGATCACTATGTTTCTCCTAATCTCCTATGTCTCTCCGATCACTATGTTTCTCCTAATCTCCTATGTCTCTCCGAGCACTATGTTTCTCCTAATCTCTTATGTCTCTCCGAGCACTATGTTTCTCCTAATTTCCTATGTCTCTACGATCACTATGTTTCTCCTAATCTCCTATGTCTCTCCGATCACGATGTTTCTCTTAATCTCCTATGTCTCTCCGATCACTATGTTTCTCCTAATCTCCTATGTCTCTCCGATCACTATGTTTCTCCTAATCTCCTATGTCTCTCCGATCACTATGTTTCTCCTAATCTCCTATGTCTCTCCGATCACTATGTTTCTCCTAATCTCCTATGTCTCTCCGAGCACTATGTTTCTCCTAATCTCCTATGCCTCTCCGAGCACTATGTTTCTCCTAATCTCCTATGTCTCTCCGAGCACTATGTTTATCCTCAGCAGATATTAAAATATCGAATAAATATAATAATATCAACGAATAAATTAATATAAAGTGGATATAACAAATATTTTGGACATTCACCAAAGCGACTGTGAGATTGTTGACATTCACTGGTGAAAGTCGACATTCTTTTGATGCGGTCATTCACATTAACACCTATACATTCTTTAAAAATAATTTTTTTTTTACTCTATGAACTACAGTTCTACACGAAGTGAAAATTCACTCAATTATTTATTTTGAGGGTAAATTCATAAACGTTCAAAAAATTTTATTAATTCTTGTATTTTCAATCTGTTGTAAAATTGCTTCTTTCTTGTTATTTTTTTGAAACTAAATTGATCAATTGTTACAGATTTTTTATTGATGGACCATATAGCAGCAGCTTTGAAGAAGTTTTACATTATTCTGTGAGCATTTGCGTTGCAGGTGGTATAGGATTTACACCTTTTGCTTCTGTATTAAGTTATTTAAGGTTCGTTTATGAAAGGAACATTTTTAAATATGTTTTATTATGAAAAATTATTAAAGCTCAAAAATTTTCATTTGTTTAAAATAGTGAGTATATATTTAAATATTTAGAAACAAAAACTAGTGATATTCATTTATTTAAATTTATCTATTTACTTCTTTTTCTTTTTATTTATTTATTTATTGTTTAAATGTTTAAATTAAGTTACTTATTTTAAATGTTACATTCGTTTACTATTCAATTAAATTTATGTTGTTTTTTTAACATATAAATCTTTTCTTTACGTTTTTGATAATATCTGAATTTTTCTTTTCTTTTTCGTTTTTTTTTTTTTTTTTTCTTTTTATCTTTGCAGCCAATTTGATTTTTAAATTATGGATTCCAGCTGTTTAAAAAAAAATAAAATCCGCCAGAAATGTAAACCATGCTGACTGGTTAAAGAATTAATTTTCGATTAAAAAAAAATATTCTTATAATATCTAACAGCTTTGAGACACTTAAATTTTTAACTAAGGCAAATTTTAACTATTCAACACTAGAAAATTTTATAAAACTTATTCCATTTCTATTTAATTTCACGCTTTCTTTTTTGTAACCAATACAACTCATTTTTGCTCTTAATTGCATCTTAAATAATCTTAATTTCTCTATACCCTTGCAGAATTGATGTGAAAAGCTTAGAAAAAATCAAGCGGCTGCATTTTTTCTGGGTGTGTAGAGACCTTGAATTATATAAATGCTTCTCAACCCTCTTATATGAAACATTTGAACAAGTATGCATTTTTGATTGTTTTTAATTTTGTATTACTTTGAATATTTAGTACTACTATATTTAAAGTTATCCAAATAGCTTTTTAAAACTGATTATTTAATAATGTTGTTAAGTAATTTTATTGAGTCTGGCTTACTTCTTCATCTTTTATAGGTTATTTATATTTATTTATTTAATTTTATCACTATTGATAAAGTGTCTGTCTGCATAGTATATCTGTGACGGTAAACGTTTCTATTTATATCCTTGTTATTTTAAGTCTCAGCACGGGTAAAAAGATGATTCTTTGATCAATGTTGATTTCATGGGAGGGGAAACGAAAAAAGATTGCATACGTAACAATTCAAACTTTTTAGATTATTATTAAATAAAATAATGAAAATTAATAAATACATTTGTATGGAATTATCTTTGGATAAAAACAATTATAATTGTGTAAAAAAAAACTTTCAATTCGTTTAAAAACATGTAGAGATAAGGCGAAATACGCATAAAGTGAAATTAACATTAAAGGGCCCAAACTTTGGACCATTCTCCTGATCAAATTATGAAGACTTGGACCACTGACTTGATTTCGCAGATTTTGGCTACTTCCTATATTTTGGGAGCCAGAAATCCGACTTCGTCGAAAAGAAGGCATGTTTATTCAGAGAAAGTCCATTTTTGTGTCTTATTTCGTAACTTAAGACATAGTCTGCTCTAATTAATTAGCCTATTTGTGAACCCCCCCCCCCCCTCCCGAATCATTAGGATTAATTCCTAAAACGTGAAGATCCGACCATTAGATCAAAAGTTATTCATGGAGGTCTGTTTTTTAACTTTGCGCACTGTACAATTGGGTATCCTTTATGTCGGTAATGTGATGAAAGATAGGCCAAGATTTGTGTTTGAGCCTACACTGCTAGAACATTTGGAGAGTGTTTTGCAGCTAAGATGACCCATATTATTTTATTTCTTATGCTTAGTTGCATGATTCTATAGTTCAATTTGAACAGAATCATGATTCAATTTAATATTAAGTTTTCAGCAAATCTGGTCATTGTGATTTATCAAAAATAAAATTTTAGATTTTTTAATATGTTAGTCATCATTGATCCTATTGATTACTTATTCATAAATAGCTTCTAAACTGTTATATTTTTAGGTTAGAAATTCTAGTCCTGATAAATTTGAATTTCATTTATACTTTACTCAACAAGGCTCATTGGATATTATTAAAGTAAGTATTATTTATTCATTATTCTAATGATATTATTGTTAATAGTTGTTTGTAATTTGCATTATAATTTTATTCATAGACTCATATGCAATGAGTCTATGAATAATGTTATAATGCAAAGTATCTAAGAGCTTGCATTCAAGACGATGGAGATCCAAATGGATCTTAAGTATGGGAGATCCTAAAAACTTTGAGATATATTCCTTTGTAACATATTATATGCAGGGTCTCAAATTAAAAAATAATAATAAAAAAATCCTCAGACTGAAATGTTATCTAAGAAACCCTGATGCAATTCCATAAACAGCATTTTTGGAGAAAAAAAATTGAGTTAATTATATTATTTTATCATTTTCTGGATCATCTTCAGCATTAGCCTCCTTTTTCAATTTCAAATGCATATAATTTAAATTTTACAAAAGAACAAATTTTTCAGTATGCCTTTTACACTGTAAGAAATTTCAGATCAAAAAGTACCGGCATTCAGGTACTTTTTGCCATAATATCCATTTTTACCGAAAAATTTAACATACCGTAATTTTTACAGTAATAATCAACGTAAAATCACTGAATCACACGAATTAAATAAGTATTAATGTAAAAATTACGGTATAACATTTCACGGTAAAAATGGCTTTTACGGATGATGCACCCACAACGCCGGTACTTTATACCGTAATTTGATCAGGAATCTTTTGCAATGCACTGTTATCATATTTTATTTATTTTTACTTTCTATCTAGAAAGTATTTACTAGGTTTTGGTCTTGATTCCAATTTAAATAGATTTAGGATTTTAAATTATTAATGTCTCTCACCCTTATTAAATGTTTTAAAGAATAAAAAGTAATGGGACCTCCTTTTAGTTACATGCATCAAGTCAAGTAATTTTGAGAATTTTTATTTCACTTTTGCAATCCTTTTCTGGTTTTTCTTTTTTGTTTAACCCATTATTTTCTATCTACGATCTATAAAAAAAGGCTAATGATATATCTTATGAAGAATTTTAAACATATACATACACAAAAATCTTTATATTAATGGTTATATTTAAATAATCAAATTTTAATTCTTTTATAGGATGCTTTAGGAGAATCATATCCATTTCTGAAACCACGAATCAAGTTAGGAAAACCTTGTTGGAACTTTTTATTCGAACAGTGGGCCATTATTTATAAAAAGTAAATTTCCTTTTAATTTTTATTTTTTAATTTACTAAGAAACTTCTTATGACCAGAATGTAGCATTTTTATTCATTACATTATTTTGTTTTAAGAAGGAACAACACAGAAGAAATTTCAAAAAATGTATGAAAATTTACTACATTATTTTGTTTTAAGAAGGAACAACACAGAAAAATTTTCAAAAAATTTATGAAAATTTACTACATTATTTTGTTTTAAGAAGGAACAACACAGAAGAAATTTCAAAAAATGTATGAAAATTTACTACATTATTTTGTTTTAAGAAGGAACAACACAGAAAAAATTTCAAAAAATTTATGAAAATTTACTACATTATTTTGTTTTAAGAAGGAACAACACAGAAGAAATTTCAAAAAATGTATGAAAATTTACTACATTATTTTGTTTTAAGAAGGAACAACACAGAAAAAATTTCAAAAAATGTATGAAAATTTACTACATTATTTTGTTTTAAGAAGGAACAACACAGAAGAAATTTCAAAAAATGTATGAAAATTTACTACATTATTTTGTTTTAAGAAGGAACAACACAGAAAAAATTTCAAAAAATGTATGAAAATTTACTACATTATTTTGTTTTAAGAAGGAACAACACAGAAGAAATTTCAAAAAATGTATGAAAATTTACTACATTATTTTGTTTTAAGAAGGAACAACACAGAAAAAATTTCAAAAAATGTATGAAAATTTACTACATTATTTTCTTTTAAGAAGGAACAACACAGAAGAAATTTCAAAAAATGTATGAAAATTTACTACATTATTTTGTTTTAAGAAGGAACAACACAGAAAAAATTTCAAAAAATGTATGAAAATTTACTACATTATTTTGTTTTAAGAAGGAACAACACAGAAAAATATTCAAAAAATGTATGAAAATTTACTACATTATTTTGTTTAAAGAAGGAACAACACAGAAAAAATTTCAAAAAATGTATGAAAATTTACTACATTATTTTGTTTTAAGAAGGAACAACACTGAAAAAATTTCAAAAAATGTATGAAAATTTTATGAGTTTTCGATAGTTCATCTTTTTAGAATATTGTTCCAAAATATTAAATTGATTTTCGTAAAAATTTATAAGTTAAAGCTTAATATATCGAGCGCGGCACACAACACAAGACGCGCTATGACATGTATGAGCCAGTAAACTAGAGTGCTCAGTTGATTAATGGATTTTCTCACTCCTATCTAAACATTTTTGTGAGCCGTGATGGCTCAAGCACACTCGCCTCCCATTGAGGTGTCCGGGTTCGAGTCTCAATGGTGGCTGGTCATTACAAATTCCCCACCCGGCTCGTACCGACCACAGTGCTGACGTAAAATATCCTCAATGGTTGACGGATCATGGGTTAGAGTCCCCTTGCCGTCAAGCTAAGCATGAGAGGTTTCAGTGGTTTTCCTCTTCATGAAACGCAAATGTGGGTCAGTCCAATTAAAAAGGCCTTCAAGACGGTGAATTTCTCCCAATACTTGATCCCGAAGCTCTCTTGTCTTCTGGATTGGATTCAAAATCACAAGGCTACGGAGTTGAACATTGGTAGTAGTAAACTCAGAAATTGGGTCGGCTATTCAACGATGGTTATAAACAAAAATAAATAAAAAAAACATTTTAGTAAAATGCTATCATTTTAACTATTTTGTTTAAATAATTTAAATAAATTATGTATAAACAGAATTAATAGTACTTTCAATATAAATAGTTGAAATTGCAACTGAATGAGCTGTAATATTTTTTGATGAAGGTTACAAAGGGTTATTGACAGTTTTGGAACAATTAGAAATAAATTCAGGCGCAGCAGTCAAAGAATATGCTTAAAATGAAAATGACCGCAGAATTTCTACTGCTATACTAAAAACATAACAGGCGTCATGTGAGAGTAGATCAACATGAAAAACGGCGAGAATAGCACTTGAGGTTGCTGAAAATGATGGAGAAGAAGCATCTTATAGATTCTGTATTGATGCACTATAGTTAGTCGCAAAATTTTATATATTTATATGGATAATCGATCACAAAACTCTATAAGCAGTTTACTACTCGAAACTATGTTTCTCTAACTTGCTGCAAGTGTAACTAGTACAATTTACCGATTTACTTCAAATTTTGACGCAATGTTCGCAATAAAAATAGATTTCGTTACGCGTAAAGATGTTTTTAATTGGGTTGACTGGTTTTGAGTAATACACGAAAGTTTAACTTATTTTATGTCATTTTGTAATTTTTCTTTCAAAACTCCGCTATTTTTGGCGGAAAATTTTTTTTTTTTAAACATCCTACTTGCAACAAAAACTACATTCATGTAGTTTAAAATATTTAAAAATTGAATGTACGTGTATAGCAAGTTATGAATAAACTAAGGCAAAAAGCAACGTAAATAAAACACAAATGAAAATACATAAATGATTGAATTTTGACACAATGCTCACAAATGAAATGTTTTTTTTTAAGTTATGAATAATTCAAAAAATAAGTTATAAACATTGATGTAAGCTCTTTTTTTTTTTTAATTTTTGTATTTGTAACATGATAAATTGAAGATTAAAATATGCTCAATGGAATTAAAAAAATATCATTAAGTTTATCATGATCATTGCAAAATTTATTTAAAAAATCCTTCTTTTTTACACTCTTGCTTTGTGTCTCTCCTATAAAAGCAAGGTTTAATGTATTGTAAATTCAGTTTATTTGTTTGTGTACTGCATAATTGAAAATTTTGTTTGCAACAAAATGGTTGTATGCAAATAATGGTTATTAATATTTCGGAGCGTAAAAATTAAGGAAAAAAATTGAAGAACAATTTTTTTTTTTTTTTTTTTTCTGCAGGAGAATTTTTTTAACCTATATATTCGATGCTTTCGTATCTCTGATTTCAAATCTGCAATAGGCTTCTCTCTGCAAGTTACAGTTTTTTTTTAAAATGACACTTTTAATGAAATTTTTCGTCAAAATGTACAGATTTCAAATCGTTATATAAGACAGGGGGTTGCATAAATGTTGCAACAAACTTCTAGGGAAGTTAGGACACATAATCAGGATGGATTAAAATTTCATAGTAACCAATGCCCGAAAATATCATCTTAGGGGTGCTTCCCTATCATGAACTGTTTCTTCGTGTGCTTCTGAGCAGGTCAAAATAGGAAAACATTTCAACAAAAAATAGACTAAAAATATTATTCTAAAAAAAAATCTGTAGTCTTAGGAGCACGTCTAAATTGAAATCCTAACACCCGAATTATGCAAGATCAAGTATATTTATAAAAATACGGCTAAACATTTGTTCTCCAGTGCTATTACAAAATATATTCTAAAACTTTTTCACATTCTCATGTATAATACTTTTTATATTTCAGGGCTGATATTGGCTTGTTTTGCTGTGGACCGGAAAATTTAGGAAAGAATATTCAATATTTCAGCCAGAAATGGAGCAATAAAGGATGCCACTTCGCATTTCATAATGAAACATTTTAGTAATTTTTGTTTGATATGAGACATAATAAAATGTTTTTTGCTTCTAATAATGGGTGTCTATAATATTTGTTTGTTACCTAGTCCAAATTCTTAAATGTAATGGTACTTTTTTCCGGAAGAAAATAAATGCATTTTTTTTTTCTATTTTAGAGCTCTTTGCGTGGCATGACTGGCATTAATTAAAAGGCTTCAGGCAGTAAAATGATAAGTCACATTTTTTCCAAAGATAACATTTTCCCATCAAACTGTTCCTTGGTGTTATTTCCAGATAAGTTTCTAAAATTTCTCCTACATAACAGTACAATACGCGAAAACATCTTATTTCCTTCATGGAAATTGTTGTATTTAAGGAGAAATACAACAATTTCCATGTAGGAAATAAGATGTTAAGAAAAGCACTCTTAGAAGACATTTTATTGAACAATTTGAAAAATTTGGCTGTTCATCACATTGCCCGAAGCCATTCATCTCTTTTACAGTTTTTGGTGCTAAGATGGAGGAATATTGATCTCTTTGTATTATTTATAAATAGAAAATATTTCTCTGTTAGCGAAAATTTGCATAACTTCTTATCAGAAAAATATTTCTATACACACGCATTTGGTATACTAAGATATATGAGACATAAGTACATCTTCACAAAAGAATAAAATTACGATTGTTTATTTCAGTTGTGACAAATTTTGAACATATGGAGTCAATTTTAGATGTCCTACTATCGAAGAATTGTGTCGAAGCACACGCATGACAGTGGAACTGCCTTTATCTCTCTTTTTTTTTTTTTTTTTTTTTTTTTTTCGTGTTGAATATTTCACTTTTTTAGATTCTAAATTCTTTGTTTAGGAGCAGAGCACCCGTTTTAGTGAACTAATTATTGTACTTAATTGTTTTTAAATGAGCCTTGCAAATATTTTTTAGAAAATCTTCATCAAATCAGTTACAGCTTAAAAAGTTATTAATAAGTAATAGCTGATGGCATTAACTTGTAAATAATAGCTGAAAAAAGCTTCAAATTAATGCCCATTATTTTTTTTTAATTTATTTTTTTAAAAAAGAGGCAATTTGGACTGGTGTTTTAGATTATATATAAGAGTTTAATACCACGCCTCAGGGTCAGAGGTCTATACGCCAGATGACATGATCCGACGTGCGGGAGCAAACCCGCAACAACGGAAGAGTACCAATCAATACGTGGCACAAAAGCACAAGACGCCAAGCCATGCACGAGAAGAACACCTCATTCAAGCTGACCGCGAAAAATGCGAGCACAAGACTCAAGATCCAAAACCCACATGACAGTGATGCCAAACCAGCTGCAGAAATAGACAAACAGTCAGAGAAGAAATAGATTATATTTTATAAATTTTTTCATATAACAGAATTGTTTTTCCATTATGTGAAAAGCAATGATATTGTGTGTTTGCTTCAACTTGCAATTTGGCATCTTAAACTCTAAAAAATTGGGACTGTTTTAATTACAGGACTAACAATTGATCAAATAAATATAATGACGTAAAAAGCCTTATTTTTTATTTATTCTGTTTGGCATTTGGGTGGTTTTTATTTCAAAAATTCTTAACTGTGACTCTAATATTTTTCTTTTATTTAAAAAATAAATTTTGGATAATGTCTAAAAAAATAGTTTTTTTTTCATCTATGAAAAATAATTGTTTATAGCAAAAATTTCAAACAACAATGTAAAACATTTTGGTGTGTAGTTTCCACCAGTTTTAGTGATGAGATAAACTAAAATTTTTTGTAGTGCATTCGTCACATTTTTTATTTATTTTCGCACTGTTACAGTTTTATTTATTCATATTTTGTTTGTTTACTGACAACACATGTTTTCATGCATATTAGAATCAATATTGCAAAATCATTTCGTTTAAAAAAAAGCACATTTTTAGTAATAAATTCGCTCTAATTTTTCCAAACATCATTATTTGTCAATTCTCTATAATTTTTTGCACGATAACCACAGTTCTGTACTTAAAAAAGTATTTAGTCTACCTCAACACAAAAACTAATGGTAACTATATACCAAAAATACACAAGTGGGCGACCTTTGTGCTAAAATACAAACTACGGCAAACAACGTTAAAGAGCACAACATTATATATTTTTGTGCTCTTCAACGTTGTTTGCCGTAGTTTGTATATACCAAAATTTTTTACAGTGTATTTAACGTTTTTTTTATTTTTTATTTTTTCCTATAAATTTTTTAATGCTTTTTAAAATTCATCAAAATTAAATTTTAAATGCTCTATCTAAACTGTAACTAAATAATAAAATTTATTCGAAGCAAACTTTCTTTGATAAAAATATTTTTGACAGACATTTATCAAAAAATCATTTAGTATTCATCAGAGTCGTAATCATCTTCAGTAATAGAAGTTTGCATTGTACTTGTGATTGGTGTTGGTTCTTGGACTGAAAGTTTTTCCAAAAGTTCCTTGCAATATGAATGAGTAGTCACATTTAGTTCTTTGGAAATGACATCACCATCTGTATCCACACAGAAGCATTTGGCATTGCGACCACACTGAGTGATATTGTAATTTCCATATCTATTACATTTAAGTGCAGGGTACTGAGCATGCATTGCTGCTTTTTCATTTTCTCTTGCACAATCTGGAATTAAAATTTAGTAATTATTTCTTACATATACAATGCATTTCGTTTACAACGCTATCAATAAATTTCATTCAAATTTATGCTAAGTATTTAATGTGTTTTTTAGAAAAAAACACATTTATGCATATATGCGTATGTTCTGCACGCATACATGCATTGGTATGTGTTGTGTATTTATGCATTATTTCTTGCATATACAAGGTATTCTATAATCACCACCATCAATAAATGTTATTTAAATTAACACATTTTATGCTAAGTGTTTAATGTGTTTTTTTTAAACCCTATTATGCTTGTATGCATGTGTATGTTCTGTATGCATGCATGTGTATGGATTATGCATTCATGTATTATTTTTCGCATTCACAAGGTGTTCCGTAATCACCGCCATCAATAAATTTTATTTAAATTAACACATCTATGCTAAGCGTTTAATGTGTTTTTAGAAAAACACATTTATACATGTATGCGTGTGCATGTTATGCATGGTCTGTATACATACATGCAAGTGTATATGTTATGCATTATTTCTTGCATACACAAAGTATTCCGCAATGACCGCTATAAACAAATGCTACTTAAATTAACACATTTATGCTTAAAAAAACTATTTCAAATTCCAACAATCACTATTGTAGAAGAGAACATCAAAACAAATTTGTTTATGGGAGAAAAAAGAGAAAAATTGAAAGGCGATAAACTAGACATATCTTCAAGTTTCTAGCAGCAATTATTTGATGTATTATTCCTATAAAGACAAATTTAGATAATGGTAGTAATCAGCTGATCTCCACACCATGCTCCCGAACCACTCAGAAACATTATGAGAAAGTGCAGACAATCAGCAGGTGACAGGGGTAATCGAACCCTGCCCTAGATCGTGGTAGACGAAATTTAAACGAACCACACTGACAAGGCATCAGGCATTTAGAAGTTAATTAAATGAGTTTGGAAAGCTTTGTAACAAAAGCATTTTGTGACAACTAATCTTATAGTAAGTTGTTTTATACTTTGGCTGAGAAGAAGAACTAACTAAATGTGGTTTTTACTCTCACTGGTGTACATTACTAAGTTAATTCCTCCTCAACGCAAAGATCTTAGATTATTTTATGTTAACATTTTCACCATTTTCGATTATGCTTAAAATAAATTTAAAAGATTGGTCTGGGCAAATTTTAGCATGAGTAGGATTTTGAGTTGTTGGTTTTAGTATGACAGAAACCACTAGTATTTACCTTATGTAATTGTTGAGCTGCATTTTTTCAACAAAAACTAAATAAATTATGCTTATTATTTTTGGCAATTTTCTAAAATTTTAAATAGAAATTATAATTATTAAATCTTCTAAAATAATTGTTAAAAGAGTAAATTCTTAGTTTGGGCGTAAAAATTTTTTTAAAAAAATAGAAACAATACTTTTTTTTGCTGATAAAATGTGCCAAGGTGATTACAAAATAAACATAGCTCTTGAAAAAAACGAAAAACTAATTTTGAAAAAAAAAAAAAAAAAGAGAAACCCACGAGGAAAGAACAGTTTATGTCTATAAAAACTGAAAAAACGATTTTGTGCTCAGAAATGAAAGGTTCTTTCACAGTACGGCCCATCTTTACTGAGTAATAACTCTTGGGGAGAACCGATTTTTCACGTTATTAACCTCATTTTTTTTTTTTTTTTAAACCGGCGTTGAACAGCCGACCCAATTCTGAGTGTACAACTATCAAGGTTCAACTGCGTCATTTTGAACTCATATCTAGAAAACAAAGAAATACCTGGATCAAACGTTGGCACAAACTAGCCTTCGTGGAGGACTTTTTTATGAAACTTTCCATCATTTGCGTTACATGGACAGCAAAACCACGAAAACCACACTTGGTTAGCCCGACGGCAATGGGATTCTAACCCTACCCACTACCACTGAGGATATTTTATGTCACTACTGCGGTCGGTGTAAGCCTGGAGCAGAATTCGTATCGACCAGCCAGCACTAGGATTCGAACCTAGGTCACCTCATTGGAAGGCGACATCGCTATCCCCTGAGCCACCACGGCCCACGTTATTTATTTTATCAGAACTTAGCTATCCTCAAAATGCAACAGATTTTCATCCAATTGTTATTTTTATGAAAAATGGACATTAAAAATTCGTTATTTTTGCTTAGTTTTCAAGGGAATTCAGTTGGTTTTGAAATTAAATATAGCAACCGAATAAACAGCTGGAATTTTGTTTAAAAGAAAGATCTCATTGATATTCCTGAAAGGTATTTTTCAAAAAAAAAAAAAATCAGATAATCGTTTTTTTTTTTCTTCCCGTAACTCAACTGAAAAATAAAATTTATCATTAAAAAAATTCTTATTATTGATCACATCAAGAGTGATGCAATAATGCATGCTACAATGTATCATTGCATACTCTTACATTCATTTGAAAAGTAAAATTGATTTGAACAGGCTACTGATAGCAATATTGCTTAAGGTCTTTCAAACCATAAAAAAAAACAGAAAATTCAACAAACTTAGCCCATAACATCATCGAAATATTCTATACAGGGTGTTTCGTAAAAGAAAATATAATCCATAAGGGGTCACAAATTAATAATTAAGCTAGGAAGAAACAAAAACGCTATCAAATCACAAGGAAAGTCTGGATGAAAAACATCAAAACCATCCTGATAACGAGACAAGACTTACAGAAATTTCTAATAATTCTCTTTTTACACAACTCCATTTCCTACAGCAATTAAACAGTTGCTAAAGTATTCTGTACCACTTTCCTCAATAGCGATTCGTTAGATTTCTTTAGCGTTTTTACTTCGTCCCCGCTTAAATATTAATTTGTGACCCCAATTGTACATACTTTATTTTACTCAGATAACTACGGGGAGTCTGAAAACAAATATTATGGGTGGTGATAAAAGAACACACACAATTCAGAAAAAGAAGGGGGAAAAAACGTTAAAAAGTTTAAAAGTCTGAGTTAAAAAGTTTACTTCGCAATACTTTAAGTTATCTAATGTATGTATGTACAGTTCGATACATTTTTACCACGCTGAATGACTTTTGATCGTATGATCGGATCTTCATGTTCGTGGACTCAATCTTAATGGTTCGAAAGAGTAATCTCAAATAAGTTAATTTATTAGTACAGACGATATTTTAAGTTACGAAATCAGACACAAAAACGTTCTTTTTCTAAATAAATATACCTTTTTTCGATAGATTCCGATTTCCGACCCCCAAAATACAGGTTGTAGCCACAATCTGGAAAATATGAGCCAAATAGTTTGCTCTGGAGAGCTGTCCAAAGTTTATTCCCTTTAATGTTAATTTTAATTTTTGTGTATATCTCGAGAAATTTGTAAGTGAATTGAAAGATTTTTGCACAAAATCATAAAATTCATTTATCCAAAGATAATTCCATGCAAAAAACGAATTTTTTTCAGTGAAGATTTATTATTTTATTTAACAATAGTCGAAAATATTTTGAACTGCAATGTATACAACTTTTTACATCATTTTAAAGAGTGTAATTTTACATGACAAAATGCTACATTTGAGCGAAATCGCTGAGTATTTCCCGAGAAATTGAATTTTAAAAAAGTCATATTTATAAGTCATAGTTTTCCGAATCCGACGAAAAAAAGTCATGTTTATTCTGAGAAAGTAAGTTTTTGTATCTGATTTCGTAAATTAAAATATCGCCTGCACTTATTAATTAGCATATTTGAGGTCAGCTCTTTGAACCTTTAAGATTGAGTTCTAGAAAGCGAAGATCCGATCATTAGATCAAAAGTTATTCAGGGTCTGTTTTTTTATTTTGCCCACTACGTCGTATTAACCCACTAACACCTAAAAAAATCATTTTTAGGAATCATTCTGAAAATGCATTATTATCTTACTCATGTTATTTTAAACTTAATTTTTTCAAGTTTTAATTTCTTTAAATATTATATATAGCATACTTATTCCAGATTCCTGTTCATTAATAGCTTAAGTATTCTTGCATTTGGTTGAAAGTATGATCTTTTTTTTAGCCTCTCTCTCTTATTTTTTTTTTTTTTTTTAACTTGAAAATAGTTATTTGCAATATCAAAAAAGTAATAGTTACTTTATTTGTTTGCATTAAAAAAATATAACTTTTGACTTAATTGGAAGAATATTCTGAGTGACATTTTAATAAATTTAGAAACGGCAAACTTAGAAAATATAACATCAGCAGGAAGCTAATTTAAAAACACATTTTCTCATTAAAAGCTACTGTCATACTTAATGACCTGCTGACGGAAATTTCGTGCTTTTTCAAAATATCATTTGTCACCTTCATTCACTAAGCTCTTTAATTACATGATTTCTTTTTGTCTAGATAATTTAAAATTTTGATCATTTTCCCCTTTCCGTTTCTACATTTTGCATCAGTTTCACTTAAGATCAAAAAATATTTAGACAGAATTTTATAGTAGTTGACATTTATTATTTATATACAATATTTTATTGAAAACTGTGTTTCTTGCATCAATAGATTTTATTCTATTACCGGCGCTGAACAGTCAGTCGACCCTATTCTGAGTTTAGGACTATTCATATTGAACTCTGCAACCTCGTAATTTTGAACCTAATCCAGAAGACTTGGAACTCTTGGATAAATTAATGGGACAAACTAGCCTTCGTGGAGAACTGTTTTGATGGAACTAGCTAGCATTTGCCCTACATGGACAGGAAAACCACGAAAACCTCCCTTGGTTAGCCCGACGGCAAGGGGATTCTAACCCTTGATCCCACTTCCACTGTGGATATTTTACATTAGCAAATTAGGTGGGCATCAATATATTAAAGTAATACTTCAATTGTGTTAAAATTATAAAGTTTTTTTCTTTTTTCGTTCAATTTAAGACGAGGAATAAGAGAAACAGCCTGAAAAAAGGATATTTTTTCGGAATTTTTAAATAAAACTGCACGTGATTTTCAAACTAGCCTCTCCCTAGTTGATATGAACACCTCTCAAAACACGTAATAATCTGATAGAACAGTTAATTTTTCTTTAATCCCCGATTTATATTTATTATTATATTTTAGGGGAATATAATGTCATCGATGAGCTAAAAAATTATGAACTAATAAATTTTTAACAAAGTTTCTACGTTTTGAACTAATATATGTGCAAACTTTTCAACAAAACATAAAAAAATATACAAACTTTGGCATTTTTGCCTTAGTTTCTCGTTGGTTTTCATTACCTTTCCTTTTGATGGCCCTTTAATAGCAGTTATACTATTTAAATAAATACATTTATAACTATAAAACTAATTCAAATCACATACCACACTTCATTTCAATAGATTCTAGAATATCTGCTGCAAAATAACTTATAATTTCTAATTTATCTTTATTAACTTTTGGAACAACAGTTTAATATTTAGGATTTCTATTTTTGGAAGTTAAATAACTAATAAAAATTTATTTTAATTTTTGCCTTAGTTTCTCGTTGGTTTTCATTACCTTTCCTTTTGATGGCCCTTTAATAGCAGTTATACTATTTAAATAAATACATTTATAACTATAAAACTAATTCAAATCACATACCACACTTCATTTCAATAGATTCTAAAACATCTGCTGTAAAATAACTTCTAATTTCTATTCCTTCTTCATCTGTGCAAGAGCATCTGTTGACAAACATTGAATTAGGAAAATACCTCAACTGCAGAATAAATTTCGCGTTATTCTTTTAAAAATTTCAAGCTTTATGACTGTGTTAAATTCATTTTGCCATTGCATTAACACATTGTTTGAAAACGTTATATATATCAGGGAGTCGTATAAATGTTGCGACAAACTTCTAATGAAGTTAAGGCACATCATCAGGATTAAAACTGTATAGGAACTCATGCCAGGAAATGTCGTCATACACCACTTGGGGCACTTCCCAATTATAAATGGTTTCTTCATGTACTTGTGAATAGATCATAATTAGGAGTCAACCCCAGCCGCGTACGACGACATTTCTAGGCATGGGAATCTATGCAGTTTTAATCCTAATGATGTGTTCTAACTCCCTTTGAAGTTTATCACAACATTAACGCGATTTCCTGTTATAGACTGTCCGTTTTTAAACTTGTACATTTCGACAAAAAATAGACTAAAAATGGCTTTCTAAAAGAAATTTGCAGCTTTAGGAACGAAAGTAATTTCCCTACATTTAAATTAGACGAGATCAAGCTTTTATATAAATGCAACAAAAATTTTGCTCTTCAGTATAATATATTAAGTAACTTTCCTTTTTCACGAGCAAGTTTTTTAGATAATATTATTATCTCCATTCATGAAACACCTGAATAATAAATGACTTTGATAATTTTCGAATTTTCTTGTTATTTTAAGTCGGTTTTTCCAATATATAAAAATTAACATACTTTTTATTGTATTTTAAATAAATGTCTCAAGTATGTTTCACATCTTTCTCATTTTCTTCTACTGAGCAGTTTATGTTCATTACGTTGAACTACTAAATTGATCCCATAGACTAATAAGTAGACTGCTTTCGCAATGTTATAACCACACTCACTTTAAAACAAACACCTATCTGAATAATCCTCCCAGCACGTGTCGGAAAAGAAGGAACTGTAAACAATGTTGGCTACTTATTCTTATATTTGGCGATAATAGTAGGTAGAAAAACATAGTATTTCTTCGATGTCTTAAAATTTTTTTTGAGATGGTAACCTCAAATTTTACATTTTCTTCACAGCGGCGAAATTTAAGACAAACATTGACTACCCTTAATGTCGAAATTACTTTTGTTTAAAAAATTAAATATGGAATAAATATTTCCAACATAGATTATTCAGCTTTCATTCGCATATTTTATAACTAGCATTTAACAAGTTGAGCAAAGGTTAAGAATATTTTGAGCAAAGTTTTATAACTTCAAATAAACAATTCATAAATTAAAAATTAAATATAACTTTGAAATCAGGTTATTCGAATAAATAAATATATTTATTTTTTAATTCGCATATTTTAATTCTGTCACAATTTTTTCATTGAGAAATTGTTTTGCATATTCAAGAATTTACTACTTACAAATACGTACACACAAAATACGTTTAATTATTTAGTAATACAAATTCAGATTATGATTTTTCTAATAAGTTCATAAATTACAAGTCTAATTAAATTAAAACTACAAATTATTTGTAGTTTCAGTTAATAAATATATTTATATTGCATTACATATTTGTATTTCTTAATTGAGCAACAATTGTTTTAGCAAAAATTTATTTATTTTGCTTACAATTGCAACTAAAGAAATTAGTTATTTCAATCTATTACAACATAAACAAAATATGATGAATAATATTAAGTTGACTGTTTGTTTAAATAAACTCATATTGCCACTGCAAACTTTCAAAATTAAAATAAAATAAACAGTAACAGTACAGACTCCATCTAAATACTTACATAATTCATTGGTTTTAAACAATCATTATATTTGGATTTTATTATTTGTACTGATTTTAGAGATAAGAAATAATAACTTAACTTGTCGTTTCATTGTCTGATTATAAATTAAGGACAATATGAAAAATGAAAATCTTCTTGGTAGAAATTACATTGTGTCGTTCCAAAAAAGGAGTCAACGAGTCACGTGATGGGGTTGCTGGTATCGGCGTATAATGAATGCTTCATAAGTAGTCTACCAATATTATAAGTCGATAATTGATCCGCGCGGAGGCTTTTTCTTTTCTACGAGATGTTGCTTAACATGATTTTTCGAAGCTCTGTAACCAAGGAAAATAAAAAAGCCACAGTTTAAGTGCTTTTAAAAGTTATTAAAAAATTTTAAAAATCGCCTATTTGGCGACATTTTTTCCATTAGATGAAAATTAACATTACAACTGCCTTATTCTCAATTTTCGTAAATTTTTATGAGTCCAGATAATGCAGCATTAGAGTATGTTTTTAAATATTAGAAGATTAGACCATAAACGCTTTTCATTCTCACAAAACTGTGGCTTTTCTCTATATTGACGTTTTGCTCCATTTTCATAATAAGTATAGACTGCGCTGACTAGGCTTAACTTGACCTAACAGTCATGGGTAACTGTTACAAACTCACAACAGTTATCAAATAGCATATTATTTGCAAAAAAGTATCATTTGGTATGACGGCGGAGACTTCAACAATAAGTGTTTAAAAACTTAAAATTGAATTTAGTTAAATAAAAGTACAAGTTCAAAAACGCATGGACGGGAAATTATAAATAAGAAAACGCCCCCAAACAGCTTTAAATGACATGAAATGCATTGCAATACTCGTTCTTTATGATGCGTTGTGCCTCCTCTCTAAGTTTGGAGCCACTGCACTGAATCACCATATAGAATGTTCAATTTAGTGCATGTACTCTATATGGGTAAAACAAATGTATACCTGCTTGAATCGCATTGTGTAGGTGAGAAAGTTCCATCAGGATCACATTCTACTGTCTCCAAACCTAAAACTTTGATTCCTTTTAATAAGAACTGATTGTGAAGTTTTCTCGCTCTGATTAATTCTTTTTCGCATGGCTTCAAGTAGGATGCTATTGGCTTTTTCTTGTCATCTAAATAACAAACACATAACCTTATAATTCTACAACAGCAAAGAAATAAATTGCAAAATCATAAAACCATATTAGAATAAAACTTTTTGAATATCTGTGAAAATGTTAAAAACTCTTATTTCTAGCATTCAATTTAACACTATTTCTACTATGATTTTGTGTATATCTAGTTCAACCAAAAGGTGTCTTACAACTCTTTGTGTTTGTTGTCGTTGAAGTAACACTTGGACAAACCTAGCTCACCAGCCATTGGCTTTTTGCGAATTAAGTCAGGAAGGGGCACCTTCCGTTCGACAAAAGAGAACCACAAAGGTGAAAGTACGTCTTAGTTCAGAGCCCCAAGGACAGATAGCAGCACCACTCATTCTTGAGGCCATTCCTTCAATTCAGATATAGATCTAAAGAGGAAGAAAATTTTCCCCAGATCCCTGTGCCCATGGTACTGCTCAGCGACCCACTGCAAAACGATTCCAAAGATTTTACTAGAACGTATATCGCACGTAATCGGTGTGTCTTATCGGAGTCGAAGATCGAACCCTGGCTCCTTTGGATCGGAGTCCGATTCTCTAACCACTGGGCTACAATGGCCCATAACTTTGTGTTTAAAATTACCAATGAAATTGTCAATTAAAACTAAATAATTTGAGCGATATATTTATTGATACATAAATGCATATTGTTGTGCAGCCTCTGTGCTTTTCAATTTTTCAGAACTGGAATGATTAACACTAAAAAGAAACATGCCGAAACTCAAGCAAATACTAAAGTTATGCATAACTTAAAAGAATATCAAAATAATAGCTCCCGTATTTTAAGCTAAATCTAAAATCAGTACTTCCTAATAAAATTATAACTCTGTACAACAAATTTGAACGTTTTTTCTGTCCTTTAGAACAATCTATCTGAACTTTAAATTAACTGTGCATGTAAGGTGCTTGATTCACATATCAAAACCGAAATATTGCCTCACGTATCGTTTTTGTTAGATAAAAGTCGCCATGCTTCTTGCAAATTCTCGAATATTTCTCTTCGTAATGCATCTAAAGCTTCGAAACTACGGAAAAGTAAGGCTTTTATTCGCCCAAATCACAAAAATGGTCGCTAAGTTGAAGACAGTCCTACTTGCTTGCTTGTATGTTAATTGTTACTGTGTATTATTAAAATTTGTAAAATCGGCTATCTAAAATGTGGATTTTGGGGGAAATGATGCTTAGTGAAAAAAGAATTACAGATAATGGTAAAATTAATTACTTATTCGTTATTTCTAACCAAAAATGTACAAAAAACATATCTTTTCATCAAAAAACATTTTTCATATGAACAGTGTAATCCTTATTATACCGCAAAATCGTAATAATATAAAATCGTTTAAATTTAAACACTGTTATGAAATACTTTAAGGTGTTAAAAGATTGAAATAATTGTACATATGAATATTTTTTTATCCAGGATGAGTTGGAGAAAAATATCACTGAATCAATTTACACATAATTATACTCTCGTGTAATAGAAGAAACAACGTAAACTGCAAAAAATTCAAAATTGTGATTTCTCTGATAAGCAAATTATTGCAAAAAAAATATTTTCTAAAATTAATTTTGGTTTATCAGTTTTTGAAATTCTAGATTAACTTTAATAGCATTAACAATAGAAAGAAAATAGTCGTCAAGCCACTTTTCTAAAAATCTACTACGTTGTTGTTGTTGTTGTTATTTATGCCACTGCCAATACCAGCAAGCCTTATTGAAATTAAGTGAATTTTTAAGGCAAAGGCTGCGTTCCTTTTTTTTTCAATGGCGCCATCTATGGCCAAGAATACGATTTTAGCCACACAAATGTATCAGCCCGTTTTACAGAGAGGACCCAATCATACTCAATTCATTATTCCTCCGATCATAATTTTGACTTGAACCAGAGAACGATCAATCTCCAATTCAGTATCTCTAGAGGTATTGATTTGTTATGGAAACTTGGAGGACTTTATGACCCCGAAGATATAAAGTGCACCACTCACATCGAGGAGTCTTTGACTGACGGAGATCCATGATTGAAAGTTATAATTTTGATTAACAATAAATTCAGCTCGTACCAGTCAGAAATCGATTGAAACTTATATTAAATTCGGTACTATAAATTGCATGGTAGATTTTCAGTTTTAATTGGAGCACTCTAGCAAATTGAAAAGTTGGTGACGAGATTTGCACCTCACAAATAAGTAAACATACAGATGTGAAAGCAAGTTCAGTTAAAAAATACATATTTAATTTCTTATTTTGGTTCCCTTTACCTGTGATTAAATGTATTGGGAATACAAGGTGTTCCATAAATAAGACAACCCTCAGTAGGCATTTTTAGAATCCTTATCAGAAATTAAAATAAAAAAATGCACACATCGGGAATCACAAATTAATACTTACACGTGGAAAAAACGAAAACGCTTTAAAAACCTGAGAAATAAAGTTGCAAGAAGGTGGGAGTAATAAAAAGCAAGACAGGTTTGATTGTGGGAGGAAACATAGCAGAGTTGAAAGACGATTATTTGAAACACCTACAAGTTTCAAGCCTTGCACTACTGTAATTAATCAGATTTCTATACCATTTTTTTCTCGGCAAAATATTAATTTGTGACCCCAATCTGTATATTCTTCCTTGTTTTCAGCTTTGACAAAGATTCTAAAAATACATATTAAGAGTGGTCCCAATTAGTATACTTTCTTTGTTTTCAATTTTGATAAAGATTCTAAAACATACATATTAAGGGCGGTCTCTGTAGAACATCTTGTGTATTGAAATCATTCTATATGACGATGTTATATAACAATCATTTCGTACTTTACATTATATCTGTTCATTATTTTTTATCATCTTATTACATTTGACATTTTTACGTTTGTTACGTTTTACGTTACATATTTATTACATTCTTTTTAACTTACAACATGGTAACTTGTCTAAATGATCCATCCGAACTATTCTTCCTTCAACTTCACCAGTTTCAGTATTTGCACAGTAGCAAAGGTTGTCGATGCATTGAATTTTTTCATAATCTCCTGTAACAGTGCAATGCTCTTGAGGTCCTGTCATAAAGGTATCCTTTTCCTTTATTTTCAGATTATGTATATGTTGTGAGCATTCTACAAAATATATTAAATATATAGAATAAAACACTTATTATTTGGATCAAACTTTAAAAGGCCTTTGAAAAATAGAGTAAAATAAAGGTGCCCTTTTCAATTCATAAGGGTGTCATTTGTTTTTATTTTCAGATTATGTATATGTTATGAGCATTCTAGAATATATATATATATATATGTAACCGTCGTTGAACAGCCGACCCAATTTTTGGGTTTACGACTACTAATGTTCAACTCCATAGCCATGTAATTTTGAACTCAATACAGAAGACAAGGGAACTCCTGGATCAAGTATGGGGGAAAATTTGCCTTCGTGGAGGAATTTTACGATGGAACTAACCCGCAATTGCGTTACATGGTGAGGAAAACCATGAAACCCTCCCACAGTTAGACCGACGGTAAGGGGATTCTAACCCATGATCCGTCTACCACTGAGGATATTTCACGTCAGCACTGTGGTCGGTGCAAGTCGGATACGGCATTCGTATCGACCAGCCATCGCCGTGATCGAACCCCGGTTCACCTCATTGGAAGGCGAACGCTCTGTCCCCAGAGCAATCGCGGCTCTAGAAAATATATTAAACATATTGGATCAAACACTTATTATTTAGATTTAAAGTTTATAAGTTTATAAAAGGGCTTTGAAGAATAAAGTAAAATAAAGGTGCCCTTTTCAATTCGTAAAGGTGTCATTTCTCTTATTTTTAGATTATATATATGTTGTGAGCATTCTGGAAAACATATTAAATATCTCAGATTAAACATTTTTAATGTTTATAAAAGATCTCTGAACAATAAAGTGATAAGCTAAAAGGTGAAATGTTTTCATAAAACTTATCCATAATATTGTTTCCTGATAGATACCTTTATATTTTCATTTAATAATATATATTTTCATTTAATAATAGCTAATGACACACATCTTATTCCTTTTATAGATATCGCAGTGTACCGCAGTGAAAAAAACGCTCACCTGAACGATTTAAAAATGTGGCTTTTATTTTTATTGCCCTAAATCTTTCACTTTTTAAATAACAAAAAAATTTTCAAGGAATATGTTAAATGGCCTAAAAGCAACGTTTAAGTTACTACATATAGATTTGCTTACTAGCAACAAAATGAAAATTATTCATCTCAAATTTTAAAAACATATACTCAGTAAAAATAAGACTTCTTAATACAATATTATAAAAAGAAACGTTAAGCTATGTATTTCAAAAGACTCGTATCTTCTAGATCAATATCAAAAGACAAAATGAGAAAAATTATTTTTTATTTCAAATTTTTGCATCCAATGTGTTCATAACGACCACCCTTAATTTTTAAAATCTTTGTCTAAAATGAGGTTAAAAGAGAACACACAATACAGATTGCGCATTTAAGCGAGAAAAAATGCAATCAAAATCTGACGAATGACTATAGAGGAAGACAGAAATAAAGACATCGAAATCTGTTTGATTGCTGTGTGCAACAAAAGGGAGTTGAAAGCTTTTTACTAGGAACTAAATCAAGTTTCATCTGGTTATAAAACCGGTATTAATATATTTCTTCCTGCTTTCCACACCAGTGACTTAATATCTTTCTATAGCCTATACTTTCTTTCCTTCCATAACATTAGTTTTGATTACTAATGTGTAGACTTTTTGACTTCATGTTTGACATTATATGTATATATATATATATATAATGCGAAAGTTATTCATCATGATATCTTTTTTTTTCTTACAAATCAAATCATCTCTTAATTAAAAAAATTCAAATATGTCATATCAAAAAGTTCAAAAAAAGTTTTTTTTCAAAGACCATGACGATTTTCCGTGTTAAATGAATCAGTTTCAAGCAGATACATGACATATTATATGACTTACTACATGACATATTATATGACTTACTACATGACATATTTTGAGACAACTCTGACATTTCTTCGCCAAATAGTTTTCTTCCATCATTGTTGATACATATAGTTCTACAAGAAAATAATAACATTGATATAGACTATTAATAGAAAAAAAACATCACTAATTTAAAAAAAACAGTTGTTTTTTAATTAGAAAAACAATTATTGTCGAAATGATTCCGAATTAAGTCATTACTAGCTGTGATGCCATTACAGAAACAGTTTTAAAAATCTAAAATAAGTTGACAGGAATTATTTTTCGTTCCCTAAATAATAAGTGTTCAATACCTCTATAATCATTAGAAAATAATTATACTAATTTTTTTAGAAAAACAATATAGCAAAGCAAATTAAAAAAATATTCATTGTGAATCGATATCCAATTAAGTCATTACAACCCAGTGACGTCATTACAACGTCTTAGTGACGTTGTAAAATAAGCTGACAGAAAATATTTTTCTTTTATAAGGTAATGAGTTTGAAAAACCATTAATCGTTATTAGAAACAACAGGGGAATAATATTTTTTTTTCTGTTACGTGAGATTTTTTAATGGATCTTGGATATTTTCACGCAACTGATTTTAAATCTGGTCTACTACTGCTGATCTAAAGATTTCAAATTGATTTCTCTTTCCAAGCTACAGTTCTTTTTTTTTTAATGACAATTTTGTCGAAATGTACAAGTATAAAAACTTTATATATCAAAAGGAATCGCCTAAGGGCTGCGAAAAGCTTTTAGGGGAGTTAGAGCAGATCATCGGGGATAAAATTGCATAGGAATCATGTATGTCAATTGTCGTCGTACGCCGCTAAAGACGCTTCCTTATTATGAACTGTTTCTTCGTATGCTTCTTAACAGGTGAAAATTAGGGAAACGCCCCTAGCCCCGTACGACGACATTTCCGGGTAAGGGTTCCTATGCAGTTTTAATCTTGATGATGTGCCCTAATACTACTAGAAATTTGTCGTAACAATCACGCGACCCCCTCTTATGTATAACGTTTTTAAACTTGTACCTTTCGATAAAAAATAGACTAAAATTTTTTTATTATTTTTTTTTTAAATCTTTATCTTCAGGAGCAAAACTGATTTTAGTTTTGAAAATTTGTATGAATGCAACAAAAAATTTGTTCCCTGGAATGATTATTGCTAAAAACAATCATTGCAAGTTAAAAAATATTCACTGCGAATTGATTGCTAGTTAAGTTATTGCTGCCCATGGTTATTATTTTAGGGATGACTTTAAAAATATAAAATAAGCTATTAGTAAATAGTTTTTCGATAAAAATTTAACATACTTTTAAATGTTAATTTCTTTTAACTTTTATCACAGACAATAAATAGCAAGCTTTCGGATAATAAAAAGTAGCTTATCCTTATGTTCAAGTCCAAATTGAAAACAATGTTGCCTTTTTTTTTCTTTTTGGCAATGTCGTTACTAAAATTGTTAGTTTGTTTTATGTTTTTAATAATTATGTAATTGTATTCAGCAAAATTTTTTATACTTACTATTATAAGAATGCTTTTATCTTAAAATACATTTAAAAAATTAATGGTTCTATAATCAAGTTCGATTAGTGCTAGAAACTACACCTGACGCAAAACAATAAGGAGGGAAAAGTGGAAACTTACAAAAAAAGAGAAAGGGGCACACTTAGTTCATATAGTATTGTTAGTGTATATAATCATTATTGTCACATTAAAGATTGATAGTTACTTTTTTGCTTTCATCTGTCTCAATTTATAATCACCGTTATCTTCGCAATCAGGGATCCACAAATTGTCCGTATATTCATCTTGTTCATTTGATAAAAATTCTTGTCTAATACTTTTACTTTTCCGACATGCAGTTTGAGCATTATCTAAAATATAATCGAGTAGTAATAAGTCGGATTTTATTAAAGCGAAACCATTTTTAGAATACCAAAATTAAAGCAAAATATAACAGGAAATATGTATGAAATAAGTATAAGAAATAAATCATTTTTTATTTAAGTATAAAATTTTGAATAACTATTCTTTTATTAGAAAAATAATTGGTTAGAAAAAAATATTTGTTTCTGGCTGAAGCCCGTTTACTAAGGAAGCATACATAAACACAAAGAATTTTCAAGGGAAAAAAATGAGAATAAAAATTAAAACATTGACATTATATGATATTTTTTTTGCAAAGACAATAAACTAAAATAAAATATCACATAATAAAAAAGCAATATTATAAAAAGTTAGAAATTCTAAAAGGGTAAAAATGAAGAAAAAAAACTATTTTTTTAATCACGAATCTCATATAGAAATGACCTCATTTTATATGTAGATTAATTAAAATTTAGTGAGTATTACTGTTGATAGTTTTATGTAAGGAAAGTGTTGAAATCATTTTCATATTTACCTAAAGCTTTTTTTTCTAAAAATAGTCATTTAAATGTAGATTCTTAAAAGCAAAGCCAGAAAATAGATTTGTTTTCTTTCACATTCTGAGGAAAATTAGAATTTCTGTATTCATGAAGAACATAATAGTTAGAAAGAAATTTTAAAGTTATTTTTAACTCCATCGAAAAATAATTAATAAAAAATCCATGGCCTCTTAGAGAAATATTTTTCTCTGAGAAGAGCTACCGTTGACCAATCAGAATTACTCGACTAAGGTAACTTAACAACCCTCTTCGGATTTGAAAATGGAACTGGAACTTTACTGCTTATCTCCAGTATAAAAATTTTATTTACCTAATTCGATGAAGTTGCTTGAGATGAGAAGCTATACATGAAGTTTAAATTTAAAGGAGAATAACGTGAATTTGGTGAGAAAATCCCAAAAATTTGAGAGAGGAAAAAAAAAAAAAAGTTAAGTTAAAATATTAGTTCCAAGATCCTATAGACCCTGCTGGCCTGTGGAAAGTCGTGAAGAACCTCGCTGAGTATCAGTATGGTTTTGGAGTAATTATTCCTGACCACCCGTTTATTTACAAAGAACAGGAATATTTTACAGAAGAATACAAAAGTAGCTGAAAGATGAAGAAGCATATTTACAATGAGAATGATGTTTTTGAAAATGTTCGAAAAACACCAAAACTCTCGTATTATACAATACACTTTTGAATACAAAAACTGGTAACTTAATAATTTCCTTTTTTAAATTTTTTTCGGCGAAACATCAAATCTATTCATGATATAGGTAGTTATATTTTCATCAAAACTTACGTATTTTCAATATTTTTTTTAAGTAAAGTGGCAATAACATTAGAAATTAATTTGTATTAAACGTTAATTGCCAACCAGTTTTTTTTTTTTTTCTTTTTCTTTTCAAAATGGTACTTTTATTATCACTAAGCTGTAAAAACACAATATTAGCAAAGTAAATTTCTGTTTTTTTTTTTTTTTTTTTTTTTTTTTTAACCGGCAATGCACTACAACCTGAACATGTAATCTGAAATTTGACAAATAAAAATCCTGCCTTTGCATTGTTTTGTTATATTGTCTAGAGCCGTGGTAGCCCAGTTGTTAGAGAATCGGACTCCGCACAGAAAGGCCGGGATCCGATCCTTGACTCCGCTAAGATCCAACGAGTAGATGTGATATACATGCTCATAATGACTGTGGTATCTAAAGTCCTGTGGTCGATCGCTGATCAGTAGCATGGGTACCGGAATCTAGTAAAAATTTTCTTCCCCTTCAAATTTATGTGAAATTGGGGAAGTGGCCTCACGAATGAGTGGAACTGCCATCTATTCGTGGGGTTCTGAGCTAAGACGTACTTTCACCCTTGTGGTGCTTTCTTGCCAAACGAAAGGAGCACCTTCCAGACTTACTGCACAAAAGGCCAATGGCTGGCGAGAAACAACGACAGCAACAACATGATATTATCTAATAATTTAAAAAATGGTTTACCTGTTTTCTTAATGCATCCATCGCAGCATCCGTTATACCCGACTTTCATCTTGACGAGTCCATGAGGACATTCTGTCACCCTGAGTGGATCACATTCAACATTTTCACAAACATTCTGTTCTAAATCAATGCCTATGATACATTCTAAAAGTAAAAATAACGAAATCCATTTTGCAGAATCACAACCTAGATGCAACATGTTCATAACTAGCTACTTTTAAAAATGAAACTATTAGTGATATTCCGAACATCATTTTTGACGCATTTGAACATAAAAATAAATGTTTAGCAAACACATTTCCAACTGAAAACGAAAGCGAATAAAATTAAAAGCTGATATCATTATCTTATCAATAAATAAATGACATGGTTGTAAGGGTAGAATACTTTTTAATCTTTATCGATCATTGTGTCTTTTTTTGCCTAGTAAATTTATTGTATTAAAAATTTAGAAAAATATTTGGCTAAAGAAATCTTACTTACAAAATTTTGTTTCAAATGAAGCCCTTTTTTTTTTTTTACTGTTTTTTTTCTTAACTACCTCTCTTTAAATGCAATTTTTCTTTAAAAAAAATGAAAAAATTCTAAATTATCGAAGATGAAGGCTCATCTTTTTCATACTTTCCTCATTATTTTGTGTTAATTTAGGCCAAAATAAGTGGAAAATATTTGATTTAGCATTTTAATAGTTTATAGGTATGAAGTACAACATGAAGTACACCAGAGTCTTTTTCTGCGTTAAAGGTAAAATCTTTCGAACATGGCTAACTTCCAAATAATAATTTTTAAATTTTGTACTTATTTGCCGGTTATTTAGATCTAAGAGAAACAGTTATTCATCATTGAAATTTCCTTACTTTATTATATCAATTATTGATATATATATATATATATATATATATATATATATATATATATATATATATATATATATATATATAGTGCAAATATAATTCCAATAATCTAACAGATCTTTTAATAACTATTGTATTGTCCTTTATAATTAAAAAATACTAAAATATATTTTTGCTTGTAATTCGAGCGTCAGAAAAAATAGACAAAAGGGTCAAAGGGTAGAGAAATAGATTAAGTTATTCTAACCAAGTTTGCAAATTATTTATGTTGTTCATCAATTGATTTTTTGGGGCAAAAATAATGCTTGATTGTTTTGAATTTATGTCCCAAATGTGTGCGAAGTTATCGTTCACAAACAAAAGAGTGAAAGTGTGACTTCGTGTTTATTTCTTTTATTATCATAAAAAGAAATACACTTTTGAAACTGCTTTTTATTGACTACAGTATTACTTCTTACTTTACAAAATTAAAAGAAATATAAACTAAAAAACGTGTCATTAAATGTCAGGAATTTTATTAGCTATTTCATTTTGTCCGTTTAGCCTGCAGGTTAAGAGGGTTATTCTCAAAAAATTTGAACATTTCATGTCCCATGATTTTAAGTAATTTTAATTACAGAAATAAAATTCCGAATAACATTTTAAAGTAGTCAAATTAATTTACTATTTATTTTTCAGTAAATATATATGTGTAGTAATTAGTATTTTGAAAATAATGCCTTTTAAATATTTCACATACAACTAAATTGCTATGTTCCAGACTTCTTTTCCTCATTTTTAAATGCAATTAAACTAACTGCTAATTGAAAATAATTTTAATGTAACTAATTATGAAAATTATTTTAAATGTAATCTGTAACCCAATTTATCTAATATGTAATTTTAAAATAATTTTTGTGCATTTAATGTTATCCCAGGTTTTTTTTCCACTTAGTTAATATAATTATTGTACTAAATTGTTTCAAAATTGAGTTGGCAAAAATGTGTCCAACGTCTCCTTGAAAATCGATGACCAATTTAAAATTTTACACTATATTTGCTGTATTCTAAAAAGATAAAGCATTAACAAGGGGCGGATGTTTTATTTACTGCTGCCTCTGTTACCAGCAGAATTGATAGAAATGTATCGTTTTAATGATCATTTGATTTTTTATTATATGCTGTATAGACTTTATATTCAGATGTATAGCTTTCAAATTATGCTTTTCAGTTTTGTATAATTTTTTTTCTTCTTTTTAATAGAACCTGTCCCAATAAATTGCCTTAGAGTTTTTTTCCCTTCTATTAATATTCTCAAAAAAACATAGTAGTAAAAGAAAGAAATTATTTTTATCCTTTATAAAAATAAATATAATACCTATAGAAAAATAATTAATACTACATGTTGGTGATAATGTAAGTGTTAAAAATGCGATGTTTCCTATTTCAGGCTAATTATATATATATATATATATATATATATATATATATAAACAATTTTTGAACAGTGGTAACAGAAATTACATATTACATTATGCAGGTAACATTATGCAGATTATTATTAAAATCAATGTTTGTACCATATAGAAAAGTGAGTAAGTTTTATGCGTAAGAAACATTCCAAGAGCAAATACATTTCCATTTTTTAAACTACAGTAGAACAAAAAAAGTATCCATGGGTTAGACATAGTGCACTAATAGTCAAAACGCAAAAACTTTTAAACGGATTAAATGAAATTATTTTTAACTCATTAAAAAAATTATCTACCACTCTTGTATTGTTGCATTAAATATCTACATTTTAAAATGACTTTTATTATTAATTGTCACAAAAATGGATAAAAAGTAAAAGACTAAAATAAATTCGTTGTAATAACTCACTAAGAAAAACTAAGACTTTTACTAATCGTCTAATAACTCACTAAGACTTTTGTAGCTCACTAAGAAAGTCGAATGCAATATATGTTAGGACTTCTTTTTTAATTTTTCATACGTTTAATTTATTTCAAATGTGAATAATTTTTTAAACATTAAAATTTGTAATAATTATTTAACGATAACTACACACCTTTAATTGCTTTTGATCGAAATGTCACATTTTCAAAGGCAATTTTAAATGTTTAAAGGCACATCAGACTAAACAGTGCAAATATGTAATAATTATTTAACTAAAAAACAACACACTTTTAATTACTTTGATCAGAATGTCACATTTTCAAAGGCAATTTTAAATGTTTAAAGGCACATCAGACTAAACAGTGCAAATATTTAATAATTATTTAACTAAAAAACAACACACTTTTAATTACTTTGATCAGAATGTCACATTTTCAAAGGCAATTTTAAATGTTTAAAGGCACATCGGACTAAACAGCGCAAATATGTAATAATTATTTAACTATAAAACAACACACTTTTAATTACTTTGATCAGAATGTCACATTTTCAAAGGCAATTTTAAATGTTTAAAGGCACATCAGACTAAACAGTGCAAATATTTAATAATTATTTAACTAAAAAACAACACACTTTTAATTACTTTGATCAGAATGTCACATTTTCAAAGGCAATTTTAAATGTTTAAAGGCACATCAGACTAAACAGTGCAAATATGTAATAATTATTTAACTAAAAAACAACACACTTTTAATTACTTTGATCAGAATGTCACATTTTCAAAGGCAATTTTAAATGTTTAAAGGCACATCAGACTAAACAGTGCAAATATTTAATAATTATTTAACTAAAAAACAACACATTTTTAATTACTTTGATCAGAATGTCACATTTTCAAAGGCAATTTTAAATGTTTAAAGGCACATCAGACTAAACAGTGCAAATATGTAATAATTATTTAACTAAAAAACAACACACTTTTAATTACTTTGATCAGAATGTCACATTTTCAAAGGCAATTTTAAATGTTTAAAGGCACATCAGACTAAACAGTGCAAATATGTAATAATTATTTAACTAAAAAACAACACACTTTTAATTACTTTGATCAGAATGTCACATTTTCAAAGGCAATTTTAAATGTTTAAAGGCACATCAGACTAAACAGTGCAAATATGTAATAATTATTTAACTAAAAAACAACACACTTTTAATTACTTTGATCAGAATGTCACATTTTCAAAGGCAATTTTAAATGTTTAAAGGCACATCAGACTAAACAGTGCAAATATGTAATAATTATTTAACTAAAAAACAACACACTTTTAATTACTTTGATCAGAATGTAACATTTTCAAAGGCAATTTTAAATGTTTAAAGGCGCATGAGACTAAGCAGTGCAGGCAATATTTTAAGTTACGAAATAAGACACTAAAATCAACTTTCTTTGAATAAACATTTTGAAGGCGGTGGAGTCAGTTTTCTAATCTTTAAAATTTGCTAAGATCAATCTGAAAAAAGTGTTCCAGAAAGTGTATGGTCAGGAGAGCTGTCAAAAAGTTTAATATTTTTAATGCTTTATCATATAAAAGAATTCTGAGTTCTCAACCAAGTGAGATACATTTTCCTTTTCCCATTTGACTCTTTTCCGAAACTCTTTTTAAAAACTTTTCTACTTTCAAACCGGAACAAAAATATAAACATCAGGATGGTACTGGACATAAATTTTTACTGGACCTTATTTTAATAGCTCAAAGATGGACAGAATTAAATGTTATTACATAAGTTTGAAGTTCCAGTCCATATATTTTGATCATATGACAATGACCCTTTCTGCTTAAATATAAAGGGACCAACCGAGAAAAGGTTGATTTAGACAAGCTTGGGTCCTCGTTCCTGTAAGTATTGGAATTTTTTTACCTTTAAAAATTAAGTGTTTATTTGTATGAAAATATAACTTTGAATTTACTTATATTTATGAATTTTATTTTTAATTATGAATCATTAACAAAAATATTTTTTCTGAGTATTAACAAATAAATTTTAATTAGTATGAATTTCATTATCTTCTTGGCGAAGCTTTATGGTCGGTCTGACCAAAGACCTAAAGTTGTGTTCACCCGCTGGGCCCCAACTTCTATGGTGAGCTCTCTTTGAAAATGGGGCCCTAAGAAACCGAATTCAATTGAATTAAAAAGCGAATTGAAAAACTTAAATGTAGCTTTAAAACACATTTCATTGTAATTTGTTTCATTTTTATTATGAATTAAATATTTTTACAAAAGCTTATGTAATGAATCAGACTGAGGACATGAAAAAATTAATTACTGTTGGCAACAATTTCTCAACTTACTGCAAATGTAATGTTAGCGTCAGCAGTTTGCAGCCCATCCCGATAAACGATTAAATTCATAAACAAACACCCATTGTTTGAGGGGGTCCTATAAACAATTAAAGAGAAGAAAAAAATTATTTTAATAAAAATTGAGCTTGAATATAGTATTTCTAAACAATAGAGCAGAAGTATCTCAAGAATGAGTGGGGGCTATCAAATGAATCAGACTGAGGACATGAAAACATATCACTATTTGAACGACGGTAGGTAAAAATATCTCAACTTACTGCAAATGTAATGTTAGAGTCAGCAGCTTGCAGCCCATCCCGATAAATGATTAAATCCATAAACAAACACCCATTGTTTGAGGGGGTCCCATTAACAATGAAGAAGAAGGAAAAAAATATTTTAATAAAAATTGAGCTTGAAGATAGTATTTCCGAACAATAGAGCAGAAGTATCTCAAGAATGAGAGGGGGGGTTATCAATTGAATCCGACTGAGGACATGAAAACATATCACTATTTGAATTACTGCAGGTAAAAATATCTCAATTTATTGCAAATGTAATGTTAGCGTCAGCAGCTTGCAGCCCATCTCTATAAACGATTAAATCCATAAACAAACACCCATTGTTTGAGGGGGTCCTATAAACAATTAAAGAGAAGAAAAAAAATATTTTAATAAAAATTGAGCTTGAATATAGTATTTCTAAACAATAGAGCAGAAGTATCTCAAGAATGAGTGGGGGCTATCAAATGAATCAGACTGAGGACATGAAAACATATCACTATATGAACGACGGTAGGTAAAAATATCTCAACTTACTGCAAATGTAATGTTAGAGTCAGCAGCTTGCAGCCCATCCCGATAAACGATTAAATCCATAAACAAACACCCATTGTTTGAGGGGATCCCATTAACAATGAAGAAGAAGGAAAAAAATATTTTAATAAAAATTGAGCTTGAAGATAGTATTTCCGAACAATAAAGCAGAAGTATCTCAAGAATGAGAGGGGGGGTTATCAATTGAATCAGACTGAGGACATGAAAACATATCACTATTTGAATTACTGCAGGTAAAAATATCTCAATTTATTGCAAATGTAATGTTAGCGTCAGCAGCTTGCAGCCCATCTCTATAAACGATTAAATCCATAAACAAACACCCATTGTTTGAGGGGGTCCTATAAACAATTAAAGAGAAGAAAAAAAATATTTTAATAAAAATTGAGCTTGAATATAGTATTTCTAAACAATAGAGCAGAAGTATCTCAAGAATGAGTGGGGGCTATCAAATGAATCAGACTGAGGACATGAAAACATATCACTATTTGAACGACGGTAGGTAAAAATATCTCAACTTACTGCAAATGTAATGTTAGAGTCAGCAGCTTGCAGCCCATCCCGATAAACGATTAAATCCATAAACAAACACCCATTGTTTGAGGGGGTCCCATTAACAATGAAGAAGAAGGAAAAAAATATTTTAATAAAAATTAAGCTTGAAGATAGTATTTCCGAACAATAGAGCAGAAGTATCTCAAGAATGAGAGGGGGGGTTATCAATTGAATCAGACTGAGGACATGAAAACATATCACTATTTGAATTACTGCAGGTAAAAATATCTCAATTTATTGCAAATGTAATGTTAGCGTCAGCAGCTTGCAGCCCATCCCGATAAACGATTAAATCCATAAACAAACACCCATTGTTTGAGGGGGTCCCATTAACAATGAAGAAGAAGGAAAAAAATATTTTAATAAAAATTGAGCTTGAAGATAGTATTTCCGAACAATAGAGCAGAAGTATCTCAAGAATGAGAGGGGGGGTTATCAATTGAATCAGACTGAGGACATGAAAACATATCACTATTTGAATTACTGCAGGTAAAAATATCTCAATTTATTGCAAATGTAATGTTAGCGTCAGCAGCTTGCAGCCCATCTCTATAAACGATTAAATCCATAAACAAACACCCATTGTTTGAGGGGGTCCTATTAAACAATTAAAGAGAAGAAAAAAAATATTTTAATAAAAATTGAGCTTGAATATAGTATTTCTAAACAATAGAGCAGAAGTATCTCAAGAATGAGTGGGGGCTATCAAATGAATCAGACTGAGGACATGAAAACATATCACTATTTGAACGACGGTAGGTAAAAATATCTCAACTTACTGCAAATGTAATGTTAGAGTCAGCAGCTTGCAGCCCATCCCGATAAACGATTAAATCCATAAACAAACACCCATTGTTTGAGGGGGTCCCATTAACAATGAAGAAGAAGGAAAAAAATATTTTAATAAAAATTGAGCTTGAAGATAGTATTTCCGAACAATAGAGCAGAAGTATCTCAAGAATGAGAGGGGGGGTTATCAATTGAATCAGACTGAGGACATGAAAACATATCACTATTTGAATTACTGCAGGTAAAAATATCTCAATTTATTGCAAATGTAATGTTAGCGTCAGCAGCTTGCAGCCCATCTCTATAAACGATTAAATCCATAAACAAACACCCATTGTTTGAGGGGGTCCTATAAACAATTAAAGAGAAGAAAAAAAATATTTTAATAAAAATTGAGCTTGAATATAGTATTTCTAAACAATAGAGCAGAAGTATCTCAAGAATGAGTGGGGGCTATCAAATGAATCAGACTGAGGACATGAAAACATATCACTATTTGAACGACGGTAGGTAAAAATATCTCAACTTACTGCAAATGTAATGTTAGAGTCAGCAGCTTGCAGCCCATCCCGATAAACGATTAAATCCATAAACAAACACCCATTGTTTGAGGGGATCCCATTAACAATGAAGAAGAAGGAAAAAAATATTTTAATAAAAATTGAGCTTGAAGATAGTATTTCCGAACAATAAAGCAGAAGTATCTCAAGAATGAGAGGGGGGGTTATCAATTGAATCAGACTGAGGACATGAAAACATATCACTATTTGAATTACTGCAGGTAAAAATATCTCAATTTATTGCAAATGTAATGTTAGCGTCAGCAGCTTGCAGCCCATCTCTATAAACGATTAAATCCATAAACAAACACCCATTGTTTGAGGGGGTCCTATAAACAATTAAAGAGAAGAAAAAAAATATTTTAATAAAAATTGAGCTTGAATATAGTATTTCTAAACAATAGAGCAGAAGTATCTCAAGAATGAGTGGGGGCTATCAAATGAATCAGACTGAGGACATGAAAACATATCACTATTTGAACGACGGTAGGTAAAAATATCTCAACTTACTGCAAATGTAATGTTAGAGTCAGCAGCTTGCAGCCCATCCCGATAAACGATTAAATCCATAAACAAACACCCATTGTTTGAGGGGGTCCCATTAACAATGAAGAAGAAGGAAAAAAATATTTTAATAAAAATTAAGCTTGAAGATAGTATTTCCGAACAATAGAGCAGAAGTATCTCAAGAATGAGAGGGGGGGTTATCAATTGAATCAGACTGAGGACATGAAAACATATCACTATTTGAATTACTGCAGGTAAAAATATCTCAATTTATTGCAAATGTAATGTTAGCGTCAGCAGCTTGCAGCCCATCCCGATAAACGATTAAATCCATAAACAAACACCCATTGTTTGAGGGGGTCCCATTAACAATGAAGAAGAAGGAAAAAAATATTTTAATAAAAATTGAGCTTGAAGATAGTATTTCCGAACAATAGAGCAGAAGTATCTCAAGAATGAGAGGGGGGGTTATCAATTGAATCAGACTGAGGACATGAAAACATATCACTATTTGAATTACTGCAGGTAAAAATATCTCAATTTATTGCAAATGTAATGTTAGCGTCAGCAGCTTGCAGCCCATCTCTATAAACGATTAAATCCATAAACAAACACCCATTGTTTGAGGGGGTCCTATAAACAATTAAAGAGAAGAAAAAAAATATTTTAATAAAAATTGAGCTTGAATATAGTATTTCTAAACAATAGAGCAGAAGTATCTCAAGAATGAGTGGGGGCTATCAAATGAATCAGACTGAGGACATGAAAACATATCACTATTTGAACGACGGTAGGTAAAAATATCTCAACTTACTGCAAATGTAATGTTAGAGTCAGCAGCTTGCAGCCCATCCCGATAAACGATTAAATCCATAAACAAACACCCATTGTTTGAGGGGGTCCCATTAACAATGAAGAAGAAGGAAAAAAATATTTTAATAAAAATTGAGCTTGAAGATAGTATTTCCGAACAATAGAGCAGAAGTATCTCAAGAATGAGAGGGGGGGTTATCAATTGAATCAGACTGAGGACATGAAAACATATCACTATTTGAATTACTGCAGGTAAAAATATCTCAATTTATTGCAAATGTAATGTTAGCGTCAGCAGCTTGCAGCCCATCTCTATAAACGATTAAATCCATAAACAAACACCCATTGTTTGAGGGGGTCCTATAAACAATTAAAGAGAAGAAAAAAAATATTTTAATAAAAATTGAGCTTGAATATAGTATTTCTGAACAATAGAGAAGAAGTATCTCAAGAGTGAAGGGAGGGGGATATCTCCTTCCCCACCACCACCATATATATATATATATATATATATATATATATATATATATATATATATATATATATATATATATATATATATATAACATAAAAAGCTTCTATTAATCTTTTTATGTTAGTTTCTTCGTTATAAAACAACTCCTAATTTATTACTAATTAATTATTGAAATCGAAACACTTTATCATACTTTTAAAACGCCACATCCTGTTTCTAAATCTATTTTTGGCCCAACTATGCATAAATTTAAATAAAGACATTTTTCCCTTTAAGCTTCGTGGGAATCGCGTGATCTATTTAATAAACCAATAGTAATTTCTAAGATTTCCCTCTTTTCAATAAATAGAGACATTTTCGGATTTTTTGCAAGATTTTCCCTACCAGAAAGACTGATCGTGAATGGAGTTAACATCACTTTTCGGTCTCACACAGCTTTTTATACTATTTTTGATAATGTTAAAAATAAAAAAATATAAATAATAAAAAATTCTCTTTCCTTAAACTCTCTTCTCTGCCTCTGTATTACTTAACTTCCCCCCTCAGCAGGTTTTTACCTGACTTTATTATTTTGCTTAATTTTTATGAATCAACACAAATTTTTCATGCATATTGTACCATTGATCTGCAAACCATTTTTGTGCTATGTTACCCTCACTTGCTATGAACGAGGATTAAGGGTCTGGGACCCAGGTACCTCATTAATCTACGGCTATAGCCAGCGACTGTGACTTTTCGCTCTCCACTCAACAAAGAATGACATAATAAATTTCTTTCGCTTTCATTAAAATCCTGAGTCTGTTTTCCTGGTCGGTCCGACTGCATCATTTTACATATATATAGCATCTACTGGGTCCAAATTACCTCACAAAATGGCAATCAAGAATTCGAACTTGCAATTGTATCTTCATGATTCGAATTGTTTTAAAATTAAATTAATGAAAAAAATTGTTTACCTGTTTATTTATCTCTCATTTAACGGTATTTTTTTTTAATTCTGTGTTCACTATTTATTTGTTTTTACCTGTGTGGGGGGATGAGTAAGAGATGATTTGGTAATAGTTTTAACCAAGAAAATGTTAATGCAAATGTTACTCAGAATTCTGACACAAAAAATTAACTATTTTTTTTTCATTGTAAATTTAATTACACAAATATTGAGAGAAATTTATTCTTAGAAGGGGCTGTATCCTTTCATTAATAAAATGGAAGGGGTCGAAAGATTCCTCTTTCCACCCCGGTCGCTGCTTGCTTCCTATTACGTATTCATATAAAGCGCTGCAATGAACTAACAAAAGTAATTTTATATTTTCTAACAATTGTTACTGTTAGAAAATATAAATCAGAAGGTCAGATAAAAAAAAGTTTCTAAAAATAAAAAATAAAATATGAAGCTTCTTAAAAAAAATTCAAATTACTAATACATTTTGTAGATTAAGATACTAAATAACAAAATCTGTAACAAATTTTTAATATTTTCTGAAATCGAAAACAGTTTGTTTTTAAAAGCTCTTATTCAAGTGCCCCTCTGGGCCTTCTCCCTGTCGGACCCTGAAAAGTTTGTTTCCTAGAATCTATAGTAACATTTTTATTATTTTTATTATTATTATTATTAATGTGATAGGTTCATTCAAAAAATAGTTAGTCATGAATAGGTATTCAAAACCTGTTAAAATTTATATATCTTAAGTTTATCAGCAATCTGTTTAAATTAATGTTTAAATTTACTAGAGTCCAGGTAATATCTAGTTATTTTAAGTAAAAATATAAGGGATATTTGATTAATTCTTTTCACCCATGTAGCAAAAATGGCACGATTTATTTTTTGTCAATTTTTATTATTTGTCAAAAAAAACTAAGACGTGTTTCAACACTCTGTGCGATATTTCCTTAAAAACAATAATAGTAATGAAATTAATTTCACTATTTTATTCAATTTAGAAATCTGATAATCAATTTTGTTTCAGATTCGAGAAGAAAATTTTTTGTACTATTCATAACACGAGTAAAAGAAATAATAGACGGTGTTGCGACGCCCTGTAGAATTATCTCATAAAAATAATAAATAGAATGTTATTATTTTGTTACATTTAGCAGCCTCATAATCATTTTTAATTTCAAATTTAAAGATGAAATTCTTTGTTCCCTTCATTAAAAAAAGAAAAAAAAATAGCAGTGTAATTAAAAAAATGTAATAGGCGTATTTAGTTACCATGCTGTGGATCACCTAAGATAGGATTTTCAGGATTAACCCCCTCCCCTCCCTCTAGAAACCGTAAGCTAAGTGTTTTTTTTTTTTTTTTTAGGTATTTGTTTTTTTTTATAAATTGTTAATTCGATTTTCAATTTAAAAAATGATAATTTTAAAACTAATTTTTATTTGTGAAAAGAAGTAAAGTATTTTTTTCTTATTGAGTAAAGAATTTCCAAGGAGTACATATTATCAAAAAAGTTCGACAGGCTTCTTCTTTTCTATTAACTCCTTTTATTTCTCAGAGAGGGGTTTCTTTTTGTGGGAGGGAAACAAACTGCATTTTGAAAACCAAACAAATGTAGAAAAAGTGAAGGTCGGCTTTGGTGTAATATAACAAGCACAGGATCAGTATTCATACAGCTACCAATTCCCATTATCCACACCATTATTTATTAATTTCTTTCATTGTTGAGTGAAATTTAACTTTTCTTTGCTTGCATGTGCATGCCTTAAGTATTGAAACAAGTTTTTTCGAGGGGCCTTTTTTAGATTTTAAACTTAGCTGCAATATAGTAGAAAAATTTGATTCACTTTATTTCATCAAACTGCTTTGATAGCAATGTCTGTTTCTGAAGTTTGCAAACAGAGGAGTATGCAGTATTGACACGCATCATTTTTTACAAGGAAAAAAAGTAACGTTTAAAATGAGTTTGAAAACACTGATTGTCAGATATCGTAGCCTGCAACGATACTGATACCGATATCACAGTCCTCAAAAGAATTGGATTCCGCCAAAGAAAAAAAAAACATTCAAGGGAGTGGAACATGATTTTGGATTGTATATTGAATCTGGAAAACAGGTATATGAGCATATGTATTTTAAATAAGATTTTTAAAAAATACTCAAAATGATTGAGTAAAAAACGGTTAGAAAATCAGAACCTGCTCATCGTTAAAAAAAATTGAGCAGACACAATTATTGAAGGTCTAAAAAACGAAATAATTTTAAAAAATCTGTACTAAATCTAAGATCGGGCGCATTTATAGTTCTTGCAGGGGAGGGGGTGCACCTAAGTCTATGTACGCCACTAGTTTATCGTTTATTTATATTTAGTGACTGATAATCATTTCTTTTTCAGATTCAAGGATGAAATTCTTCCTACTATTCCTTACACTAGCTCTCTTCACTTCTCGATTGACAGCCGATCCTTTAGAAGTTGACTGTGAAACTTTAATAGGTAATAAAATTATGTATATTGTTTTCGCAGGCAAATAAATTGTCATGTTCTTAATTAGCATGTTCCGTTTTCAAGAGTTTACCGATATGTTTCAGACAAAACTTTTTAAAAAATCCTTTTAAATTTATTTAAAGATTTAAACGTTGAAACAATCGACATTGATATTTTTAATAGAATATTTCTATAAATGTTGTTTTTTTTTTTTTTTTTCAAATTTGGATTCGGAAAATGCATATTAATTATTATAAACATCAAATAAGACCACATGTGCGAACAACCCCATTTAATTATAATTTCTCAAATCTTAAGAAGTTTTTATAATGTTTTTTGCTTTTAAAATTTGTAAGTAAAAAAAAATATAGTACAAATTTTTTTAAAAATAATAAATAAAAATTTTAAAATATAAAAAAAAATACAGCAAATTTCACTGATTAATTTTTTTTTAACTAGGGGGCTAAGCCTCAGGAACTGATTACTCAGTTCTGTTGCGATATCACACAGATATAGTTCTCGCAGATATCAGTTCTGTATCGATATACCTTAATCTTATACGCCAGTTACTATTTATTTATTTTTTGTAAAATATATTACTAAGGGGATAGAGACCTCGCCTCCCTGTGAAGTGACCGGGTTCGAATTCCAGCAATGGTTGGCCGATACAAATCTCGCACCAACAACAGTGCTAACAAAAAATTTCAACTTAAAAAAAAAAAAATCTTACAAAATGGATATTAGTAAATATTTAAAAGCAACAACTGTTCGAAAAATGTTGGTTTTATGAATTTTATTTACGTGATAGAGAACAGATTAAAACAAGAAGTAAACATCAAAATAAAAAATTGAATTGAAATACAATAACAAAAATTTAAATCGTATAGAATCTCAACTGAGTGAAATGTTCAAGCAGGGTAAATATTAACAACCATAGTGTGTATATATATATATATATATATATATATATATATATATATATATATATATATATATATATATATATATATATATATATATATATATATATATATATATATATATACATCAAAGATAAAAACACAAAGAAAACAAGAAACAAAAAAAGAATTTTAAATAAAAGAAAAATTAGTAAAAGTTTACAGAAATTTTAAAAAATTAACTAAAATTTAACAATGAAAAAATATGATTTCGTCATCAGCTTGCACGATTATATCTGTAAAAATAGTACTTCCTATTATTGTATTAATATTGACGGAGGTTGTTGGTTAGTTAAAAGGCCAACTCATATCCCTTTTACGTAATACAACTTAATGTTTTTTAGAATAACTCTATTTTTAACCTTATATATATTTTTTAAGCCATATACAAGGGTGTAAAAAATGTATGGCTCATAAAAGAAATAAATTCGATTTAATCCATTTCAAAACTGATCTATTGAATAATTATAAGCATTGACGGCTTTTAGAGCCATAACACTGTATTTAGTTTCATTTAAGAAGCATAATTTATAGTTATTTGTTTGATTTTAAAATAGGTATGAATTTATGTAATTAAAAAATAAAACACTTATCTCAGAACGGGGGAAATTTATCCACTGTTTTAATGCATTTTTGCATCAAGTAATTCTTTGTATAAAAAGCTATAATACCAAAATAGATCTTAATATTTTAGTAATATTACATAACAACTATATTTTACAATAACTCATTAAAAAAATTAATTTTGTACACAATAAAACGGTATAACAAAAAAATAATAATAAATTGCTCTTTTACACAATTACATTCTGATAGTAAATATCAACATAGGATTTTCTAAAGACACAATATCTATCATCTGCATACTTTTATCACTTATCTGTACACATCTTTAAATGGTTGACAAGTTAGTTTTATCTGTGAAAATGTTACATAAGGTTGTTTAAAAAATATTAAATCATTCATTTGGGGTGTTTGGAAAGTAATTTCGTTTCTTTCTAGCAAAGGACTAAATTGTATTTTCCACAACCAACTTCACACTTAAGTCGTTCAATCATTATAAATTTTTAAAGCTGATATAGGAGTGAAAAAGTTCGATTAATTCTACGCAATAGTTTTTAGGTGGTGCTCATTCAAATATACAGAGCGAAAAGCAGCATTTTCGGCATATTTCACTATTGAAAAGGTAAAAATGCTGTCCAAGAAAAAAAAAAAATTATACAATGCGTAGAGAGACGATGTATTGCCAGTACTTCAGTATAAAACTGGTTTGCATAGTATCGATTAAGATGCATGAAGATACACTACACCAGTTTAGGCTTATGAATGTACAATAAAGGTATTAATTGATGCAAACTAGCAAATACAAACACGTGAGATCGCTGAGAGTTTAAATTTGTCGAATTCGAGCGTTCATGATCATTTGAAACACCTAGATTTGTTTTCAAAGCTCGACATATGGGTTTCTCATGTTCTTATGGAAAGAATTTTGTGTCGTCGCATTTTTTCATCTGTGATTTGCTTCTCAAAGGCGCGAAAATTATCCGGTTTTGAAGAGCATCATCACAGAGGACAAAAAAACAGATTTTCTACAATATTTGTTCAGCTCTCAACTAAATTTTTAAGACGGTAATACCTTTACCTCAAATGAAGACGTCAAAACTCACCTGGATCAGTCTTTTTGCTTTTAAAGAACAGAAATTTTATCAGCTAGGAATCATGCTACTGCCAGAAAGATGGCAAAGGTATTGGAGCAGAAGAGAAAACAAAAATTTAAATAAAATACTTATTCACTATAAGAAAATCATCTTCCATTTTTATAAGGAAAAAACGAAATTACTTTTCGAACAACATAATATATTTTAGAAATATTTTATTTTTGTTCTCACTACTCAACATCTCTTTCAAAAATGTGAGAATCTCCAGGTCTTTGAGTTTTACTTATGTGATTTTAACTAATAATGCAGGGGGGATTGTGAGCTCAACTCAAAAATCCTGAAAATTTCTTGAGTAAAATCATTAATGATGCATTTCAAAAAATAAATGTCTTTGTAAAATTAAATCATTGATATTTTCAAAACATGAAATTCCAAATAAATTATATGCAGCATAATTTAAATGAATAATTATGTATAAGTTTACTTTTATCTCTAATCACATTTATTATTCTACCAGAAAAAAATATTTACAAATGAACGAGATGCAAAGTAAAAATTCTAGTTCTAGCATTTTTAAATAAAATATGCAAGAATTTTTATGCATAAATTTAATCCATGATTTCTTGAAACTTCAGGACCTTGTATTTCCGGAATGCAGTTAGTGAAAAATCCGGAAATCTGGATGTTTTCTAGAGAACAATCATCTCTGATAATGAAACAATATCACGGAATTTAAAATATTGATTGATCAAGTGATTTGAAAAAATAATTAAATTGTGATTTAAAATATCAATTTTTAATCATTTTGTTCCAATCCCTGCGAATTTCCTCTTCATTTAAGAACCTCTGCAATTCCAATTAACAGTTTTATTTAAAAAAACACTCTTAGTAAAAAAAAAAAAAAAGTATTTAAAATGAAACTCTATTATTTCATTTCTTGTATTTCAGTTCAATTAAGTGAATTTCACAAAATGATAGAGGCACAAAGAGATGCTTGTAAGATGAAAGAAGATAAGAAAGCCATGCGGTATCCATCTTTAAGACTACGTTTCGGTAAAAGAGATACTCATTTTCTAAAAGGATCTTACAACAATTTTAAAACTCCTGTTATACAAGATGAAGAGCAAAATATGTTTGTTGATTAGATTTGTATTCATGTTTCTTTCAAACATAATATCATTACAACAATTAAGTTGCTTAGTAAATGTTCAACTGAAAATCTTATGTAATCACATATGTGACAATTTTTTGTATATTTTAAGTTACTGATTTTGTTCTGCTTTTCAAATCACTACTCCATTTTGTATGTTAAATTACAAGCAATTTTAAAAATAAAACTGACTGGTATACTCTACATTTTTTTTTTTTAACACAGGTATGTTTTTTTAAAGTTATGAGTTTTAAACATTTAAAATATAAATTAATATATCATTTAAGAAAAGTATATTATCCAACGCCTACAATTTTTTCTACTTTTCTTCAGAAAAGGCAATCTTACAAGGGACCTTCGTCTTTCAAAGTAAGTTGACCAAGAATTCAGGAATGGAATTATATGAATCCCTTATACTGCCATTTGAATCTTTTTCAAATTAGTGTTTACTTACAATTTTTAATTGTATTTTGATTTAATAATTAATTAATTACTGTAAAAAGTTATTAAGTACAAGAATATAAAAGAATATTAACAAGCCAGAATACAATGAGGTGACCATTATTGTATGGTACAGCTCAAATTTTCAATATATGAGTTACAATTATAAATATAGATTTAAAAAGTAGTTAAATCATTTTTTCAAAATTATTAACAACAGGAGCAGATTCAGATGCCAGCTAGACTGGACACCAGGTAAGCACATTTCCAGAAGATTAGGAAAGATTTTGAAGGGGTTTGAATATTGTCAAAGAAGCACTTGAATAAATTCACAAAAGCATTTCAGGTTTCTAAGTTAAAAGTAAAAAAAACTCATTCCTGGCTCTTACCATTTATTGAAAACCTGCTTTTTAATGACTGCTAAAAATATGAAAAAGAAAAGGTTTATTTAAAAAATAAAGTTATAAAACTGTTAAACTTACTCAACTGGGTTAATACTAAAAGAATACAATTAATATCAAATATGAATATATTTTGATTAATATTCTGGTTTTTGGTATTTTCCAAAAAAATTTTAAAGCGTCTAAGGGGTTTTGTTGGATGTCTGGGTTTATATGTCTAATTATGTATTTTCTTTTTAGGTTTAATTTATTTCAATGCAAAGTACAATTAATGAATATTTCATGGCGCATGGCTCGTCGCGCGCCCAAACAAGGAGCACTGAAGTTAATCTTGACTTAGGGATTACTTCGGACAAAAAGTTACTAAGTCATGTATTATGTTTAAATAAATTAAAATCTATAAAAAAATTTAAAAAGTTTAAAAAATGCAAAAATAAAAAATTTAAAACTTTTCCATTAGCAGATAATTCTCAGATTGACAGCCTTTCTAATGTATTTTTTTGTAAAAGTTTTAATATTATTTATTTAATTCAATGCAATTGCTGTAATTTGTGTTATGTTGGTCAGACAGGACTTGAGTTTCACAAGCAGATTAATTCCCACAGGTCTGCTATTAAAAATTTTAATAATAATAATTGTTCTACTGATTATGAAATTTTGCATTTTCAATTTCATGATTTTGATAACGGTACTCTTTTCATTTTGGATTTTTTAGATAATAGACTTGATTTAGAAAATATTTACATTAGTAGTCTTAAAACTCTTTTTCCATATGGATTAAATAGTAAGTTTAATGGGGAAGGTATTGTTAATGCTGGAGATTATTGTATATATGACAGATTTAAAGTTTTTGATTTTCCTGGGGTTTTTAATTCAAAATATAGGAATAAAAGAGGTGGTGGGAAAGGTAAAGGTAAAGTTATTGCTTTTGATGAATTTTCGAATTTTTGCAATTTACCTGTTAATTTGAATAATATTTTCAATATTAGGAAATATATTTTTGGTTTTAAAAATAAAGTTCTTAAAGATTTTCTTATTAATTTTGGTTCTAAAATTAAATATGATACTGAACTTGTTAAATTTATTGTTTTGGATTTAATTAAATCAAAACTTGGTGTTAGTAAGACAGATTTGCTTTTTAATAAGGTTTATAATTTTGAAAAGGTTTTTTGTACGATTAATTTTCATGATAAAAAATTTGGAAATGCTAAATTGCCACAGATTATACATGAACGTTCTGATTTTTTTCCTTTGAAGCAAATTAAAGTTTCTGCTGCTTTTAAGTATTCTTCTACACTTAGGAAAAAGGTTTGCAATTATAATTTTTTAAGTCAAAATTTAAAATGTATTTCTAAATTTGATTGTTATTGTAATGAAAAGGAATTTTCACAATATATTGATAATGATTATGGACACATTATTACGGGAAATTTGGAGATTGTTGGTAATGAAGATTTAATTAATATTTTAAGCAAAGGTTCAAAATTTAGGACAAGATTTAGAATGAATAAAGAAGATTTTATTTTGTCCATTAAAAAAGATCTTGATTTATTTATAGCAAAAATTTCCAGAAAATATCATTGGCCCGTTGAGGGTTTTTCAGAGTGGAAGGCTAAAATTATTGAAAAGGTTCATTTTAATTTATTTAATACCAGTTTTGGTTCTTTTCCTAGTGGTACTATTATTGATTATAATTTGTCTAGTAAAATTAAAAATCTTAAAGATAAATTTATTGTTATGGTAGTGGATAAAACTTCAAATAATTTTTTTTTTATGTGTACTAAATATTTTTTTAAAAATTTGATTATTGGAGAATATAACGCAAATAATACTTATTTAAAATTAAAAGTAGATGGGAAGGTTGTTGAAAAAAGAATTATTGCGTTTAGTAAAAAATTAAAATTTAGGTTAAATAGGATTAAATTTCCATATTTATTTCCTATTGTTAAATTTCATAAAAATCCTGTTAAATTTAGGTTTATAGCGTGTGGTACTAATTGTTACAATTCTGATATTAGTAAAAAGTTTTTTAGTTTTCTAAAAATTATTTTGCTTAAAATTAAAAAAGAAAAAAATATTGTTATTAATAGTAATGTTGATGTTTTGGATTATATTAATAATAATGAAATATCCAACATTAATACTTTTGATTTTGAAAATTTGTATACAAGTATACCACACGAAAAGATTATTGATATTTGTAGTGGCATTTTTGATAAATATTTATTTAATGAGAAAATTGATAAGTCTAATTGGTTGGATTTATGTAGGTTTAATCTTTTTGAGAATGTTCTTTTTAATGGTTTAGATTTTTATAAACAAATTATTGGAATTCCACAAGGTAATTCCTTTTCTGGTGCTTTTGCTAATATTTTTTTGCATGTTTTTGAAGCTAAATTTCTTGAGTATAATGATTTTAAAGCTTTTAGATATATTGATGATTTGATTTTGTTTAATTGTGATAATTATAATTTTATTTATAATATTTATCCTAAAGATTTGGTTTTGAAGAAAACTAATGAGGATTGTTTTAATGTTGAGTATTTAGATTTTAAAATTGTTATTGTGGACAAAATTATTAAAATTGGTGTTTTTGATAAAAGAAAAGCTTTTAAATTTAAAGTTATATTTTTCTGCAACTTTTATACTAATTTGTGTAATAAAATTTTTAAAAATTTAGTTTTTTCACAATTGGTTAGGATTAAAAATATTTGCAATAATGTTGAAAGTTTTCAAGAAGCTGTGAATAATTTTTTGAATAATTTGAGTAATAATGATTTTCCTTATAATTTTTTTAATGTTAATTTTTTAATTAAGAAAATGATTGAAGAATATTAGTTTTTTTATTTCTTTTAACAGGGCGCAATTCAAGACTTAACTGAGCAGCCCCAGTTAAGCATTCTATTAATATGTGACGTAATTTTTCTTTGACAACTTTTTCCTATCATTTTCTCAATCTGCGCATTTTAAAAGAGGGCGTCGTTTTTCTTTTGGTTTAAGTGATTCCATTTCATTTGGTTTGCTTTAGAGTTCACTGTCTGACCTTGTTTATGTGAGTTTTTATTTTCTGATGAATTTGTATGAGTTTCTTTTCTGTATTAGTTTTATGTCTTGCATGTTTTTTTTCTCCTGGACTTTTAAACAAAACCTTCGGGGTACTGAGGAAGGTTTTTAGGCTTTTGTCATCTTCTTCAATAGAAAAGGGTTTGTTTTTTGGCCACTGGGGCTGGTATCCCCTGAAGACGTCGGCTTCAGTGGTCATATTTTTAATTTTGTTTTATTTCCTTTGCTACTTTTATTTCTATTTTTATTCAACTGTGTTAACTCGTTTTAAAAATTGAGAGTCTCAGAAGAAGAGACTTCGTCGAAAAAACTGATACATGTTGCAGTCATTACAAAACCTCTCACAGTTCTCATATTCTCACAAGTTTGTAGGACCAGTATAATAGCGAGTCTCTTTCTATATACAGGTACTAGTGTAATTCAATTTCTGTAACATCATCACATTTATCATCATAAAGCATTTAAGACGATATCCTATGAATTACAATTCAATTATGATTTTAAAAAAGTAACTTTTTTTATAAACTGACATTACTGATTAAGTTTAGTTTCTGGCATATTGAAATCAATAGTATACCATTTGGGAAATCCAAATAACAATTAACAAAAATGCATTAGAAGCATTTAAAATCACAAGCGGTAACGTTTTCATTAAAACCCATGCACGTTTTGGTGTCACGCTGGTACACCTTCACCAGTAGGATAAAAGACTTTTGGTCATAAGATTTGGAAAATTATTATTAATTCAGTTTATTTCAAAAAATTTTAAAGCTTTAATAAATTCTGTAACTATTTTTAAAAAAAGTTTAATTTCTTGAAACTAATTATAAAAAAATTCTTAAAATTTTAAAATATAAATTAGAATTAAAATTAGTAAGTGTAATCACATATTAAATTCTATTATTTTATCAACAAAAAAAAATAATAATAAATTGCACTTCATCTTAATTTACTTTTATATGTTAATCTAAGAAATTATCTTGTTTATTATTATTAGTTTTAATTAAATTACAAATGAAACAAAAATTATCAAATGCTTTGTCTGCAACATAAATAATAAAATGTTTCTTAAAATTTTTCATCTCTTTAAGAGAAGAATTTAAATAAGTCAGTTAAGTGTGTGTAGTTATTAATTAATTTAAAACATTAAATTTCCACTCTTTAAATCCTTCAACTTTCCAACCTGGCATAATTTGTAATGAAACAATCAACATTTGTGGCCAAAAGAAAGATATTGTCAAGTTTAAATTTTTTTTCTAACTCTAAATTTTGTACCAAGCCCCACACAAAATTATAATTTTAGTAAAATGTATAATTCTCTAATATTTATATATATATATATATATATATATATATATATATTTTCTTTTTTCTTTCTATGCAACATCTTTAAGCTCATTTTTAACAGTTTTTTGTTGAAAATATGATTGCATGTCTTTATTTCTATTCAAACACTGTTGTTTTTAATTTATTTAATAAAGCCAACTAATATCTTGTAATCTGAATTTATACAATAAGAGTAGGTTTTAAAATTTAAGTGTACCAATTTGAATTTTAGACATAGGAAGTCTTTCTATAAATTAACATAATAATATATAAACTGACTTGAATAGCACATGTAAAAATATTAAACACATATTTAAGTAATAGATAAAAACATTTCTAACAAAATATCTTTATTTTAACAAAATAATTGATTTGTTTAAATATAGTTCACAAAAATACATCAGAAGTTCATTATTACATTATTGCACTTCAAAATATTATACTTGTACAGACAATCATAGTAAAATATGAACATTATAAAACATTGAAATATTTAATACAGTTCATTATCTAAACGAGCTTTAGTTGAGGAACTACATTCTTTATAGCATTTCTAATAACTTTCACTACCTAATGAAAAAAATATTACTGTCTAGGCATTTAAACTTGATGCTGTGTTATATAAATCACGCCTTATTTGTACTTTGTTTTTCAGCATTTTCTTCTTCTGCACTTAAATCAGCACGAAAGAATATTCGAGCACTGCTTAAAGAATAATTTAATAGATCAAATTCCTGTAATAAAAAGAAAAAAATTCTTTATTATTTAGAAAAAAAAATTTAAATAAAGGATATAGAGATATGTGGTAGAAATACTTTCCCTCATCAATATATATTTCAAATCAGAATTTCAAACTAATATTTATGTATCCCGATTATCTGTAGAATTGAAAACCCTACAAAGCATGGATAAGCGATTTCACAGATAATCCAAAAAAAAAATTTTTTTAAAAATACAGTCTTCAAAAAAAAAAAAATATTTAATATAAATGATAAATTTCAAGATCTTTTATTTGCAGTTTTCTTCACATATTCTTCATATAAATTTTTTTTTGTGTGAAAACGCCTGCCCACTTATGTTTCTTGGTGTTAGAGAGCATGAGGCGAAAAATAAAACAGACACAAGCAGGTTTTTAACTCAGGAGTTCATAAGTATAGAAAAAAGGAATGCACAATGATCGAAACACATGAATTAGTTCATATAAAGAGTAACTGCACATACACGATTTTTAAAGAAATATTAATCAGTAACTAAACGAACAATAAACAACTTACTACAATTCTGAAATCATGCATATGACCCATAAATTATTCAAGGGCAGACCCATTATTTGATTGTGAACACCTGGGCAGGGAACATGAATGTTTGCTAGTATGTTATTCTCAAAACTTTTAAAATAGTTCCATCTCTATAAAATCTCAAATTCTAAACGTTATTGTAGTATTATTCTTAATCGATAGTGAATCGATTAAGCAAGATGATTATAAATTATTTCTTATATGTTGGATGGCAACAGTCTGGATGAAAAATAGAACAGTTATGGTGAATAAAATATTTGCTAACCTTCTGAATAAGTATCTCTTGTATTAAGGTGATAAAACACATTTCACTACATTGTTTATCATTGTAAAAAAAAGGGAAGCTTGGGTTTACTTTATATATATAAGCATACTGGTTGCCAAAATTTAAGAACTGTTTATTATGTAAAATTCAAGGGAACACCATTTCAAATGTGACACAGCAACAATAAAAAATGAGTCTAACATTTAGCTACCTAGTTATGAAAGATTTTGATCAAATTTGTTTCATGTCTCACATATATGTCTATGTCTCGTAAATATGTCATTAAAAGTATGTTTCTTATTAATTTCTTTAATAAATGATCACTTAGGCATGCTATTTCATTTTCATTCAATATTTTTCAATTTTGCAAGTTTTTAATTGACAAAAAATATCTTTATTTTAAAAAGGATAAAAAAATTCTTAAAAGTATCAAAAGATTAAGAAATTTTGTGTAGACAAATAGCAACAGTTCTTATAATGACAATATTAATAAGAAATGCAGAATATTATAAGACTTAAATTAATACTAACGTCATGTTAATTTTGCACATATTCTTAAACTGCATTCAACTTATATTCATGAACTACAAAATAAAATTGGAAAATATCATGATTCATGAGTATTATCAAAAAGTAATAGCTCAAGAAGATTCACTCTTATATAGGTTCTGCCTGAAGCTACATCTTAACAGGGATTTTTTTAGACAGTTTAATATCATTATTATTGTCTCAAACTTACTTAAAAGTTTTAAATGTTTTTTTATCCAATGCAACCTTATCAGCTTCCTATGTTACTTAAAATAGAAAAGATTTATAAAGAAAAAAACTTCAGCACTCATTAGCTCATGCATTAAATGGCAAAAGGGAAAAAAAACAAATGTCTAGAAATCTACATAAGAAAACAAAACAAACCTGCTGATAAATTTCCAATCTCCTGCTTGTTAAATTCATTGTTTCTAAAAGCTTCCTGTCTTCTTTTCCTAATGCAGTATTTTTTTGAGAAAGTACATCTTCCTAAAAGTATGAATATGGTTATAATGTAATTCTTAGAAGTTATTTTAGAAAGATATCACCTTCACGATAATGTAAATTTATTATATTTATAATATAAACTTTTACAATTAACAAGACAAAATTGTAACGGGCAAATTCATCTAATCAAAGAATAAATACTTGAGTGTTCACTTATTCTTTAGAAATTAGTAAAATTATGTATAAAATTTCTCAATATTTTTAAATATTGTTAAGTAAATGTATAATTTACTTAACTAATTTTTTAAAAAAAAAATTTAATTTTGAAAATTATATTTATGCTGAAAATATGCATTCTATGTTTCTTGAGTGACATTTTTTATACATTTCTTGATAAATCGATCAACTTATTTTAAAGAATTGATTCTTTATCCTGAAAACATAACAAAGTTTGCTTAATTCTCAAAACACAATAACTTTTAAATTGGTGTTCACTTCATGATCTCTATGGAAATTGCACTTTTGCATAAGACTATTACACAACGTTTTGCTGGTTATGTTGTATAAAAATCCTATACAACATTATTACATGCAACATACATTGGAATTATCATATTGAAATGATTGTTTGAAAACTGTTCTCTGTGAACTTGGATTTGACAACACCACTCCTATTTTTAAGAGCAGAACAAATGCCTGAAAAAATTATCTTTTGAGTAAGAAACAAACATGAAAGCATTATTGTAGAGTGCTTAAACATTTTTGTTAAACTTTATTATTATCCAAACACAAACCTCTCTTTATCAGTGCTTTTTAATAAATTTAAAATAGAATAGAGCTTATATGAGATGAAAATTGATCTAAAAACACTTTTAAAACCTGTTTTTCTATCAGTTAATGTTTACAAACTATTGAGTATCAAACAATTGAATTGAGCTATAAAATATATAAAATGTATGTAAAATAAAGAAAACTTTAATTTCATATAGTCCAATAAATGGTATCACATTAGTTCCAGACACTATCTCAAATTATCCATGTCACTTAAATACGATAATCTGTCATTCCAAATAAATTAAACAGATTTTTTGTTTTAATAACTTAAAATACACACCAATAATTTTTAATAACATCCTATTAAAATCACTACCCTACATTTTTATTGAAATGTTACAGGACAAACATTTTGGGGTCTTAAAACAACAAAAAATTATGGAAAAAAATATTATTCAATGTATAGAATAATTTTATGATATATTATTATTTGGATATGTAATGAAAATAGCATTGTCAAAATAATTACCAGGTTATAAAAAATATATGCATAATGCATTTAAAACAAATATGAAGATGGAATAGGTAGTAATTTCAGCAGATTGTACAACAAGAGAAAGGAGGCTAAAATTTTCCAAAAACATTTTTATGTAAATGGGCTCTTAATTAATTCAAGTTCAATATAGTTCGGATGGCAGAATTTTTTCAAGCTTTTGTGCGACAATTCTCTCTAGTACTACAATACCTTTCTCAAAGACATTTTTAATAGTAGCAAATATATATGTTACTTATTTAAAGTAAGAGAAGCGCATTCTGTTTACAAAAAAGCCTTCTTGTATAGAATAAACTAAACTCAGCGGCGAGACAGCCCATAGAGGGCCAAGGCCTACTGTGTCCATCTCAGTTTTCTTGACCTTGGGCTCTGGGGTGCAGAAGCAGATGTTCCGGTCAGGTGGTCAGCCGAACGCGGAACCCCCAGTGTTTAGTTCCCAAGCATGCTTGGTACTTATTTATCGACCCACTGAAGGGATGAAAGGCTGAGTCAACCTTGCCCGGTCCGAGGATCGAACCAGGGACCTGTGGCACGACAGCGCGAAGCACTACTGCTCAGCCACCGGCGTCTGTATAGAATAAAACAATATATAATTTTTTTAATTATAAATGTAGGAATGTTTTTTTTATAATTTTAGAACACAGTGACTTGATGCTGTGTTATATATCACATTTTTTTGTGATTTACATAACACAGCATAAAATTTCACTCCCTAGACAGTAATATTTTTTCATTAGATAGCTAAAGTTTATTAGCAATGCTATAAAAAATGTAGTTCCTGAAATAAAGCTCATTTAGATAATGAGGTGTATTAAATATTTCAATGTGTTATAATGTTCATATTATAGTTGGTGATTTTCTCCTGTTCTAAAAATATCCGTATAGTTAATTTTTTTTTTTAATTTTTGCAATTTGGAAATTACTTTTTATAATATCAATATGAAATTCAAGCTAAAGCCAGTCTTTGCAGAATTTTTTTATTCTCAAAGGAAAGTAAAAAACAAAATCACGAGCATTTCTTCCACCTCCAATAAACAGGAAAGGCATTTTTTTAAAACAGTTCTGCAGAAAAAAATATTTTAAAAATTCTGCAGATTAAAAAAAAGAAGAAAAAAATTGCTTCCCAAATAAATAATATTTCTGCAAGAACTTGGCAGTTTTCTGGGACAATTTCCATGTGTTGCAACAATTTCGCCACGGGGAATACATTTATATGAATTTGATTATTTAATTATTGTTCAATTTACAGACTTCGACATAATCAAGTTTAATATGAATTTTAAATTTTAAAACACCTAACAAAAATAAAATGCACCACTTACTCGGTCTTTTGAATACTTTTCCTTAACTGAATGAAACCAATGAAGGGAATCAAACTCTTCATATAAATTTAACAATTTCAAGATGTAAGCCACACCTGTAAATTTAAATATTTTATATAACAAAACAAAAATAAATTTATGGATTTACCAATACATTAAGTTGTTCTAAAGCTATCAAAGTGCTAATGGAAATTTGTATAACAGCTAAGTTAGTTTTTTCAACCCAAAAATTCTGTATAATTGCCTTATTTATCTGTTTCATAAAAATTTAAAATATTCTGTGAAGAGTTTTACAATGCAAATTAATAAAGCCTGTATATATTATGTTTTTCCTTTTTAAAAAAAAATAAAAACATGAATTTTAATTAGATTTTAACTTTTAAAAAGTATCAACTTATTACCTTCATTTAACTAGAGATGAAATATGTCATTTAATTACATGTTTAGTCTTTATGAATTATGAGGTATAAAAATTAAGATAATGCCAAAGGAATAAAGTTAAATAAAGGTATTGCTAAAATCACAGAAAACAAACTAAAGAAGAAAGATAAATTAGATTCAGAAATGAGGAAAAAACTCTTTAAAAACATAAAAAATAATTTGCATTATCTATATCTGAAACATAATATTTAATTACATTTTTAAGAATGTTTAGTTGATAGCCATTTCAATAAGAGATAAATTACCAAACAAAACTTAACAAAAAAACCTTTTAGTAAGATTAACTAAAGAACCAGTCAAAAATGCTATCAGTGAATTGTTAAAATATTAAAAACAAATCTTCAGTTTTCTGTTAACCATTGCTATTTATAACCATAGTAATAATTATAGAAGAAAAATCTGAAACAGTATACCCATGGCAAAACCATCATCTGTAAAAGCTGCTCCAACTTTATTTTTCCTTGAAAGCTTTTCTTTACTGGATATAGATTCCTCAACAAAATTAATTGTCTGAAAAAATAGATAGTATATTAATCTTTCAAAGAATTTTGTCTTAAGTTAGTAAAGAAATAGAACATTAAAAAAATTATTACCAGAGGAGGTACAATGACAAAAAAATTTCTCATGTGCCCATTTTTTGGATCTCGGAAAGCGGGACCAAATGCATCAACCAAAAGCTATATATGAGAAAATATAAAATTATTATGAAGCAACATAATTTATAAAAATGCCTGATTAAAGTTTGTGATGAATCAGTGAAATTTAAACACTAACCTTGAAATACTGAGTACCTTCTGAAAAGTTTTTTGAGAGGTTGTTAATGACTGAATCAAGTTTTGATGCAGCTGATATTGTCTCTTCAGAAAGATTTTCTTCTTTACACAAGTCAGAGAATTCAATTATGTCATCTAGGTCAGGAATAAATCTAATAGCATTGCTGCAACAATGTATGCCTCCAGATCGAATCATCCTAACAAACCCCATAGCATTTCCTAAAAACAAAAATAAGAAGTTTAAAACTAAGCAGTTTGATGGTCGCACAATTTAATGAGGAATGCATTTTCATACATGCTACCAAAAATGTTTATTAACAGAAATTGAATTTATTTGCAAATATCAGAAAAAGGTACCACAATGAATTGAATAATAAACATTAAGGCAAATGACAAATTTAACACATAAATAAATATTAAAATTTTGGTTGAAAAAGAAACAAAATTGGGTTCTTAATGTAATGTCAGAAGTAATTTAAAAAGTAGAACATTACACTAAAACTGCTAATTTGAAATAAACGAATAGTTTGGAAGAGAATGCAGAGGATTAAGTAAAAATTTATACACTGGTTTTTCATACACATAATTTTTGAGATACACACAAATGACAGTATTGACAAACGCATTTGTTTCTTAGAAAATCAATTATGTTTTATCAAACCTCTACCAATATTTTTCAAAAATCTGTGCTTTTTATCTTTAAATAACAGATAGGATTTCATATATAGATTGTTTGCCTATAATAGTAATAGTAAATTTTCACTCAACTATGTTAACTAATTGTTCTTCCACTTAAAATTCTGATCATTTTTAACTTTTTTAACACAAGACATGAACAATTTGGAAAATGTATGAGAAATGCCAAACTGATTTTCAAACATAATTCTTTTATATAAATGGAAATATGTAACAAATTTATTTCCTTAAAAAGTTTTCAGCTTAGAAAAGCAACAAAATTTGTGTTATAGCTTGACATATTTTTATTGAGCAAATAGTTCTATGAACAAATTTAAAGTCAATTTTAGTTTAAGAAAGATTCACAGGCACTGTCTGCCAGAAGAATAAGTATAGCATGCAATATAAAGGTCCCATTTTTTTTCTTTTTTATTATTATTATTTTGGAATTAAAAAAAATTACTTTATTTACATTTTTTAAACAAAAAATGCTAATTTCTAAAAAATATATGCAAAAGAGTTAAGTCATTTTATAAAATGTAAAGAACATACCTATTTCACTGATTAAAAGTCGAAACTGGTCCAAATAACTTTGGCCATCTTCGGTCAAGCCCAATTTACGAATACCTCTGTGAAATTTTTCAGCTCTATCAAAGGGATACTAGAAAAAAAATTTTAAGTGAGGAATTGGAACACTTTTTTTTCTCATAATTAAATTTTCAACACAAATTAAGGTGCACTAAAATAGAATAACAAGGTAAACTTTAAATGAAATAGTGCTAGCAAATTTAAATTTCATCTAGAATTACACAGAAACTTAAACAATAACAAAAGTAAGTGGATAGGATAAGTTTTAAAATTTCACTAATTATTACCTTTTGACCACTTTGATTCTTGTTTTCTTTGAAATATCTTAAATCCTGTCAAAGGAGAAGAAATGTAAACAAAAATTATGTCATTAATTAAACTACACACTAATACTGAAGTAAAAAAATATTAATTGTTTAGTTTATTCTTATAGTAACGGCAAAATAGTAAAAAAAAAAAGTCACCTTTATTAATCTTGATTTGATGTGCTCATCATAAAGAAATTGGGAAAATATCTGGAACTTTTTCCTCAGAAATTGGTAAACAAAATTTACCTAAAATTAAAAAATAACATTATGCAACTTTAATTTTAAAAAAATTAGTATCATACCAAAACAATATTTAAGTTGCTTACTGTTGTATTCATAACACCTATTCCATGAGTACGTATTGAATTGGCTATGTGGCGAATATTTATAGTATTCAAATGCTTATTATTACTTGAGCGTTCAACAAATATCTGTAAAAAAAAATACAAAATATAATAGACATAGAATATAAAATATAATAACATTATAGTCAATTAATTCATTTAAATAGAAATCTTACTTTTGAAATAAACAAATATAATCTTCATAAAAGAAAATATAACAAAACATTTTACGCCACCAAATTATAAACAAATGACATTAAATAAATTGTAAAGAATTTTCACTAGCTTTACCAGCAACTCCCAACAGCTTTATTTTGTTCTGAATTTCAATTTTTTTTTTCTATTATTTTTATTCATGATCTGTACTTTATAAAATTTATTCGCATACAGTTTTAAAGAATGTTAAAATAATATCAAGCATGTTAGTTAGAACTATTTCAAGATTCTTCCTGTTCTTTTTTAATTATCATAATTTTAGTAAACAGCCAGATTTTTATAATTCCCAAATAAGTAGCTGATTTTAAATGGCACACTCTAAGATACTTATAACACTGTACAAAACATTTCATTTTCCTCATTAAATCCAGAACCTTGTTGAATATGAGATCTTTATAAGCGGATTCTGCGGTAATAAATTACCATACGTTTTAACAAAAGAAAAAACTAACACCATATAACCATTTAGAAGTGTTAAGAATGAGTAAAATAAAACAATAAGAAAAATGATAATATGTAAAATGATGGCTATAGCTTTTTATTAGCTCTTAAGAAAATGTTAAATTAATCTATAGATTAAGATCACTAAATAATGTGTACAGTGAAATAGTAAAGAAACTTTACCTGATTATTGAGATTGTAGAGGTAGTTTGATACAAATAAATGTATATTTCTCATAATCTCAAGCACATCTAAGCCCTAAAATTAGAATTATTAAAAAAAAATAGAAAAAACATTGAGCTTAAAATAATGATTTAAGCAGAAAAAATGTAAAAACTTTAAAACAAACCTGTTCTAAAGTTTGACTAGGAAGGTGTGCATCAACAGTTTCTAAGCGATACTTATGTGAAGCTAAGCTCCTCATTTCACCATATGTTTTCCAATCGTGAAGGGCAACAGTTGTTAAATTATAAAATATTTTGTCAAGATAATGTTCCACATAAGCTGGAAAACAATACTTACATTAAAAAAAGAAAAATTATAAACATAGAACACACTCTTTCAAAAACAATATTTTATAATTAAAATTTATAAATGCATTTCCCTATTGAAGACTTCAATTAAAGCAAACAAGTTCACAGAGTTCGCAAATATTCTCACATTATATAAAATATTCCCGTGATTTAATTCTATTAGTTTTTCTTTTATAACATAAAAAGAGGCATACAAATAACTGTGAAAATAAATGTTAGAATTATTTTAAAAAATAAAAAACTCCAGTCATTTAATCGAAACAGGATCATTTTTAAAATTTGGTGTCACTCAAAAACTGGAAAAAGAAAAAACACATTTTTGTTACATGAGAGTGTATAATTTATAAAAATACAAAAGCAAATAAACTTTTTTATTATTTTAATGTGTTTCCTTTTTTTTCTTCAGTAAATTAAGGTAATACATTTTTGGTTAGATATGATAAAGATTGGCATGTCTGTTACCATAATACCTATTATTTTTACATATTCTAGACAAAGATATTTCATGCATAATTTTAATAATATTGTAATGTTAAATGCAAGCAAAGCTAATTTTTAAAAAAATGTAAAAAGAGTCATGAGTGTAAAAAAATGAAAATTCAAAAAACTGTATTTTAATTCTTTAATAAAAAAATAAAAATAAATAAATAAATAAAAAATTTATTTCATTTAGGCTAAATAATTAATAAGTTAAATTATTCAGTTAAATAAATATTTTTTATACAAATAATTATGATCACAGACAAGGCATAGTAAAAAAAAAAAAAAACCTCTTAAAAGCTTTATCAACCAAACAGAACATTCAAAGTAGATGATTTTCTTTTGAAACAGTCTTCAATGATATGCAAGTCTTGCCCTCCATAAATTCTAAGTGTGTTACTTAAAAAACGTAAATAAGTGTTGACAAATATGACATCAATTTAAGGACAGCGGTACTTAGTTAAAAAAAAAAAAAAAGCTTACATTTTTATTAGTTGATTTTTACAATCTTTATAGAATCTTTTTAGAGTATTTTAACACTTAAGTATAAAACATGAGAGTGTAGAAAAGAAACATTTTAGGGTTTAAGCACTATACTTTAAGTTCCCTCAAACTTTACACTTTAAATACTATTTTTCTGAAATATTCTCAAAACTTATTAATAAATATTATTGTGAATACTATTTTTTTCTTTCTCCTTATAATTTTATATTTTTGAACTTGGAAAGTATCTACAAATGTTCATTTAATACACAAAAATTATGTAAACTTTAACATCCTCAAGAAAAGAATATTTTTCAGACAGACACCACATGGCACTAAATTATGAAAATGACTCAACAGCATAAAAAATAGAAACACAGTAAAAGGAATTCTATAAATGATAATAAAACCATAAGCTACAAGTGTAAGATTTCTTTCCCTCTTTTTGGGGACTTACATATTTGAAATAAAATGTGAAGTTTTTTTTTCTTATGAATTATAAATTATGTAAACATTTATTGTATATCAGTTTGCAATTCAAAGTTTAATACCTAAGCTTCCTTTATAAAAAGAAAATATATGAACTGATTGAGATACTTACACTTAACACTAACAAAGTGGTTAAACAAGTGAAGAGATGAAAGTCTGAAAAGATAATTAAATTCTTTTCTGCCAACTTTGAATGGATTTCTATCATCTAATTGCAAATGATAATGGCAGTGTAAACGGAGCTCAGTTTCTACATCACTACAGAGAGGATCAAGCAAATGCTAGAAAAATAATATTGAGATCAAATCAGCTTCAGATTCCTCATCATATTAAAATAGACACGCTATAGATTTTAATCTCAATGTTTTCACTGCAACACCGACAAAAATGAACCAAAGCTGCAAAACTTTTTCATATGAACATGATACTTGCCTATAACCTAGTGAAGAAATCGTTCAGTAAAAATCAATAATGTGCTGTTTAAAAATATTTAATGTTATTAAAAAATTTCAAAAGTTAATAGAAAGTAAAGAAAGGTAGAAGAAAGAATTGTAATGAATAATCGAGAATTAGTTTTTTGACTTAAAGCCAATTCATATACAGAAGAGATAGCATAAATTTTCATATTTTTTATATAAAAAAAAAGAGAGATTTATTTTTCTTCAAAAAATATACAAATTAAATAACTATTCCTTTAATAAAAACTTGAGATATTGTTAAATCCAAGATTCTAAGAGGAGTCAGTAGAAACTAAATCTATTTTGTACAGAATATAAGATGAGTCAGCCCTCAAAGTTTTACTGCACAATGCACAAACTAAAACAAACACCTAAATCATTTTTGATCAAATCATCAAACAATCACCTAACATTTAAACTTAATTATTCAAAGGCATAATCTTAAATATGCTAATTAGAGTAGATAATATTTAAAGTAACTAAATCAGACATAAAAACTTTTTGTCTGTTAAAACTTAATTTCTCTGAATATCTCTCAATTTCTCTGCATTCTTTTTTCTTCACAGATTCAAATTCTTAATCCTCAAAGTTGGTAGCCCTCATCTAGAAAATATGGCCACAGTAATTTAGTCTGAACAGCCATTTAAAGTTTATGTGTCAATTTTAATTTTTGCATATTTCGTCATAGGTTTGAAACAAATTAAGCTAATCAAAAAAAAAATTTAAAGATATGAAACTCATTCAATTATTGTAAGATAATATTATACTCATAATTTATTGTAAGATAATTTCATTGATACTTTAATATTATTTTTTTAACAAAGTATTTTAAAAATGAGCAAAACATTTTTGATTCTGAGCTAAAACTTTTTAAATCCTTTTAAACTAAGAACTTTTAAAACAGAAAAATCCAAAATTCAATTAGAATCAATCAAAAAGTTTCTAAGTAATAAAATTTCAAAAAAGTCTTATTTTATATATTCTTTCTGATATTATTGACTAATCCTAAATTTTGGATTTTATTATTAAAAACCATGCAGCTTAAAATAATGTAAAAATTTATATACCTTACAATTTAAAAATTATACAAAAAAATTATTCTGTTTTACAATACAGAGAAAGTTACGAAAAATTTAAGAGTGGCAAAAAGTTTCTTGATTTGCTTGAATAGTTCTATAAATACAGTGAACTACAAAAAAATAAAATCACCCTTAAGAGAACAAAACTTATGACTGCTTTCCTAGTTTAATTAATTTCCAGATAGTATATTCCCATTATTTTAAGATACAATAATCCAAATCCATTGGAAGAAAATATACCTTTATTCAGACCAAAGTAGTTTTTGGCTTTAATTTATTGGCATCGTAAAAATTCACGTTTCAAAACATTAAGATTACATGTAAATAAGTAAAGTTGAAATAACCAGATCAAAAAGTATTAAATTGTTTCATGCTACCTTGCATAATGTACAGGTATATTGATATTGCAATTAAATACATATGATTCATTACTATTAACAATTGCAAAACAATTATCAAATTTATTAAAGCATAAACATAATTTAATCTTTCAAACGATCTTTTAAATTTTGATTAGTCACTATAATTAAATTTGTCACTATTCATAATTAGATAAGAATTTAGCAATTAAATAGAAAAAGCATTCATTAATAATCTGAAAATAAAAATATATTAATCTGATCATATGGAAATATTTGTCACAGCACTAGTTGGAAAATTATGAGATGAATAGCAGCAAATAATCTATGGCATCCGAATGCAAATTATGGAATAGTTAAAACTGACTTCAATAATTTTAATCCTCATCTAACAAGTTAGGTACTAACAATAGGATTGTGAAATATTAGCAATAGTCTATATCAGTCTTCAAAAGCAATTTTAAAATTTGTTGTAAATCTTGATATAAATTTTTGCTTTGCTTTTTATTATGCATCTGTCTTATTTTTACTAAATCTTTCCCATTACTGCATATTTTCATAATAGGGGTCTATTTATGAAAGCATAGATTTAATAACATTTTTCAGTTGTTCAAAATTATTTTAAAATTATAAAAAGTTTACTTAAAAAATATTTGTTTTTTAATATACCGAGTATAATTATATACATAATTTCAAAAACATATCTTCGGCGACCAATTTTAAAGAAATTGTAGCTTTTGTCAGAAGAAAATAAAATAAAAATTATATGAAACAGTAATAGTTCTACCTCATATTACGATCGGTGCCATAGTGATAAATAAATTTTAGGAGAAATTAATTTTACAGAAGCAAATTCCCACAACGTGTGCTTAAAAAATAATTTATTTTAAAAAAAATATAACATGGTTTACATAAGAAAATTTACTTGTTTTCATAAGATTTCAATTTAATTAGTTTATATTTAAAAACGCTAAGCTTTAGAATGATTGTGGGGAATACTATGTTCCCAAAACGCACCTTGAATTAAGCTTTCCAACAATTAGAATACCCTTTGAAACTTCATAATATATACATTGCAATGAAATTATTTTTAAAATAATCAATAATGTTTATAAAATAAATATAATACATGACTTTGTAATTTATAACACATGAAATAAATAAAATTAACTTTAACTAATCTTTATAAAATTGTATTTAAGCAATGAACTTTTTACAAAAATGGTTTTAAACTATTTTTTTAATTACATTTTTGAAGGCATGTATTAATGAATTTCATTAAAGCAATAACCAAATCAAATTTTTTTCAAAAAAATGGGAAATTTATATGCATAAAATTATTGTCTACTTTAAAGAATTTTTTATAAGTTTTCAAAAGAAACTTAAAAAACATCTGTATTTTAATTAAAAAAAAGATATTTACTTTCTCAATCAATCAGTTTTTTTTTTTTTTTTTTTTTTTTTTTTGGTAAGTGTCTTTAAGAAAATTCTTCTTCATTACCCAATTTTTTATTTTAAATTATCATAATAAAGTTATTAACTACTCAGAAATTATTGCAACTTGTAAAAAAATAGAAAAATATAAGATGAACTCTATGTTTTCTGTAAAAACTGTAAACAAAATAATAACCAATTTTCAAAAAAATATGGATATTGATACATGCACATATTATATTTTCAAGCAAAAAAGTGGTTTGGGGGAGAAAGGAAATGAAAAGGGAACAATTAATTCATTAGGAAAATGTTTGAATTATGAACTTTCTTCTAGTTTAAAAGAAGAAAAAAATTCAAATACTAACTTTCTTTATAGTAAGGTAAATTTCCTTCTGAAATGCAAACAGCAGAGCTTCAGGAGTAGATTCATGACGAGATGATAATATTGACCGGACACTGTCATGCAATGCTAATACCATATACTGGGAAAAAAATCCTTATAAGTGAAACAAAACTACATCAATATTTGTAAGGATTTAAAGTGAATATACATAGCAAAACAAAGCTAATATAAATTACTAAATAATAAAAAAAATCTGCCGTCTGTTTTTTTTTTAAATTTTTTATTTTTATTTTTATGCATTATTCACATTGACATCACATATACCACACAGATTCTTCAACAATATTATATATTTATTCCATAATCCTGATCTTAGAAACTAATCAATATGCATCATTTGTCAAATTAAAGTCATATACTACTTATGGGTGTAATCAAAACCTGTGTGGCTACCTTCATTGGTGGTAGTTTATGGAAAGAAAAAACTAGGTGTGAATAGTATTTTTAAAAGGTTTTACTTACATATTAGTACTTATCAGTATACTTTAGGAGTTTCAATTATGTCAGCATATTTATATCAATTAATGAAATATCTCAGCACAACACTAAATACCGAATTTAATTGGACAGAAGGGAGAATGCAAGAAATGGGGGCTAATTGAAATACTTTTCAGGCAAGATTACTACAGTAGAGAACTAATTATCTGGGATGCTTGGGACCGTCTCTATTTCCTGGGTTTCTGGATTGGCTAAAAGGTGCCGTTAATCGATGTTTTATTACACCCAAATTACAATGAAAAAGAGTAACACATTTTAAAATAAGAAAAAAAGAAATGCTTTAAATTTTTAAAAAAAATTGGTAGAAAATAACATTTAAAAGAATAAAAACATTGACAAGTTTAGACAAGAAAAACAAGTTTAAAGAATACAAAATTCACATATTTATTTTTCAAAAATCACCAAATTAATTAATATAAAACAAAACCTAAAATTGAAAAACGCAATACCTAACATTCATACATTTCATACCTAATTATAAGGATAAAAGAAAACAATAAACAAAAGAAAAACTTATAAATCTAAATAAAAACACTTGAAAATTATTGAACGGAAACAATAATTAAAAAAAGCACTAATATAAATATTAAAACCTCGGACAAAGCAGGATATTATAAAATAAACTAATTTTTAAAAAAAATAATAATAATAAAAATTTTAAAAAATTAAAATTTATGAATAAAAAGAACTAATTCATTGAGTACGAAATTTATTAAAAGCGGTTGAAAAGAAAAAAAAACTCAAAACGTGGTGGAATGAGAAAAGTATCACTTTAAAAAAAAAAAGAAAGCTTTATAAAATAATTGTCTGCCATTAGTAATAAATAGTTGTATGCTTAGATTAATAAACAATCTCCTCCTTTTACTTCTATATAAAAGTAGACGATTTTTAATTAAAGCAGTTGTGATTCCACAAGGAGAAAAACTTGCAAATGATACTGCACTTCTAAAGAATCAGAATTTATTCAATCAAAACATATTATTTCATTACTCGTTGTCAAATAGTTAATATAATAGGCAATTAAAAACGTTTTTTTCCTAATAAATAATCGCAATAATAATGTATTATTATAAATTATAAAACAATTTGTCATAATAAATCTAGGATAACAAAAATTGAGTAACTAAAGTGGATTTTACAAAAATCTAACATGTCAATACTCTTAGGGCAGAAGTTTCAAGTTCCTTAACTCGGACATCCAATTGACAACACTCAGAATAATAGAACACTTAAGAATAATAGAAGAATCTTGAAAATGCACATAATGATGGTTGGTTCAGAAAAAAAAAATTTAATATCCTATTGCGCGAACGCAAATTACGATATTAGGCAAATCGAAAGAGTGAAATCCAACAATTTGAATTGAGTGTTGAGTTTTTCCTGGTTTTGGGGTAAACAATAACAATTCCTGGTTTTGGGGTAAAATTGCATTTTTTTTTTGGGGGGGGGGGGGCATCTTGTTTTCATTGACGATTCTACGGGCATACAAATCCATCATTTTACTTTTAGACAATATCGTTGTTCAAATTCCGAATCTTCATTCCAGAATCTAAATTTAACAGGATCTGAGTTTAGAAAAAGATTCATACTTATTAATTACCTAATTTCGTTTTTATTTTTTCAAACCTCGTGTTCTTATAATGAGTGGCAAAACATTGTCGTGTTATTAATTAAATGTTACCAATCTTTTTCTTATTTAATTCCCTTTTTTATATATGCGTTTTAAAAAAAGTAACTACTCAAATTTGGATTTTAACAAATGTTTTATAACTCTCTTTAGAATCATTTAATTTGCACCTATAATAAAAATAAAAAAATTTCGAGGAATTATGAATTTAGTAGTAGTCAGGACAAAGTTGGCTACATGGTTGGTATGGTTGACTAGCACAGTCAATTATGTTAATAATTTACTAAATTATAATTTTACAAAATTCTTCTGGTTATTTTTAAAATAACTAAATTCAACTTAACTATTCCTACTTTATTATTGAATAAAAAATAGCTGTATTTTAATCGCTTTCATATTTCCATTTCACTTTTTTTACTTTTTCTTACTAAAGTAAAGGGATAAATTTTTCTTTTTATATCTCTTTCATCTTCTTTTCATTGATGTGCCTGTGCAATGCATTTTCCTCACACCCTCATAAATCAAAGAGAAAAATAAATCAGCATGGCACTCCTTTATGTTTGATTGATAGCAGCTTATCATAAAAACTATTCTTTGGGCACACAAGAGAAAATATAACATTTGTCAACCCCCCCCCCCATCTTGATCTAAATATTTGCAAAGTCAAGGAAGAAAGATTGAGTTCTCTCCACAAATGGTGGAGGAAAATACCCCCTCTCCCCACATTTTCCTCTACCCAATTCAAAGATGAGTCAAATTTCCGATTTTTTTCCTTAATCGGTCTAGTTCAAAATGCGGGAAAACAAAGCAAATTTTTTCCTGTTTTCTGGATACCAAATAAATAATTCTCTAATGTATAAAAATTGTATAATAATCTTTAAGGTCTTGTTAACTAAGGAAGAAAAGAAAACTAGAAATAATTTATTAAAATATATTCTTTATATTTTGATATAGAATGCTCAACATACTTTCAAAAACATTGAATTGATAAGAACTATTAAAAATACTTTTTGTAGATTTGTATCCAGAAAATTTTTAAATTTGAAAGAATTTAAAAAAATTCTTTATTTATCTAAAAAAAAAAAAGTTATTAAAACCCAGAAAACCAAATAAAGAAAAGATATATCTTCATCAGCTCACACGATTATAGCCGCAGAAAGGAGTGATAAAAAAAAATTTATGTAAATAAAAAAACATTTTAAATATCTTTTAAAATAAATAATTCTGTTTTATTTATTATTCTACTTCTCTTGTCATTAATCTTTATTATTTTCCATATTTTCTCAATATTTTAATTTATTTCATGAGTTCTACATGCATGCAGCTTATGTGCAGTTAATAAAACTTATTTTCTTCGTTTTTCTCTCTTTTCACTGTATTGTGCCTCTATATATATACAGAGAGAGAACATTAAAGAAATAACAAAATCTACATGCCTGTATCAGGTTTGATCGTGTATCAGTGCCATTGTCATACAAATCAGCAACATAAGTAGGGAAAACAGCACGATGCCAATACAAGAAACTGCAGTCAGAAGCATCCTTTAACCTGAAAGAAAATCAATTAAATTTAGTATAAATATTTTAAATTAGCAAAAATAAGTTTTAAAAAGAAGCTGCCAAAAAATGACTTGAAAAGTATAAGCCATAAAAAATGCTTATTACTTCCTAAAAGAGCACTTATAAAAAAAAGAGTGTTAAAACTTATTAATTTTTACTAATAAAACTGATGGGCTCAAGATATATAGTAGCAAAGCCTTTCAATTAAGCCCCGTGGCAGAATTTTTTGTGGCCTTCTGTAACATAACTCTCTAATACTAATATCTTTCTGCAAGATACTGTTAAAAATAACAAATATACATGTTACTAAATTAAGGTACCAAAAGCATCAACTTCAAAAAAATATATAACTTAAAAAAGAAAATTTTCAGATCAAATAAAATAATTTTTTAATTAAATAAGTAATATTTTTTTTTAATTCTAATATTATGGGCTATATTCTCACATTTTAAAGGGGGAAAACACACTAATTATTTCCTTTTTTGCATTTTGTAAATCATCATCTCACTAAAAAAAAAATGAAAAAATCGGTAAATCAGTAGGAGTAAATCTGACTCTACAAAAAAGGGTTACTAAATGCGTATTTTCATTTCGAGATTCAGTTGTTGTAATGAATAATATCATATTAAAAATATCGTATTTTAAAACTATGTGGAAATCAATAGTAATAACTGCATTAAAAATATTAGAACGAAATTTTTTGCAAAAAAGAAAACCAAATTTTTTACTTCATTTATCTTTATTTTTCATTGTTCTCAAATGAGAACAGAAAAAGCACTTTTTGCACTCAAATGCGCGAGAAAGGCATCTTTTGAATGTAATTCGGAAGCAAAGCTAAAATCTTTCGAAAATTTCTGCAGAAAAAAAACTTTTTACTTCCCAAAAGAAAAATCTTTCTGCAAAAACTCGGTAACATTCTGTGACAATGTCGCCGTGTCGCCACAATTCTACCACCGGGCAATTAAGTTATATATAATATCTAAAAAAATCAAGAAAAAATTAACTAGTAATTTTAATTATAATTTACTCTTAATAGATAAGATTTTCAAGTACTCTCTAAGATTTTCAAACAGTTAAAATATAAAAAAGAGAAACCTTTTCTAAATGCATAAATAAAAAAAACCTGGATATACATACTGTAATTTTGCAGAGATACACCATGGCGTTAATAGTTTATAAATATTAAACTTTGGCATGTCCAGCGTATCTAATGGGGCAGCCTATACAGTGTTCATTTTTATTACTACTTGAGCTAAAAAATTCTATTTTGTTCAATTGATTCTCCAAAATTTCATTACTGTTCATCTTTTTATCTTTTGCAGGGATCTATTTTTATAATTTATGATCATGAATATTTAAAGAATTAACAATGCAGGTGAAAAACAGTTTGCAAGAATGTAACAATAGTGCAACATACGTTCTACCCTTCAACCAAAAAAGTCGTTGAATAATTCTCTTCCCGCAATCACCCCTTGAATAGTCTCTTACAGAGATCCACAGAAGTAGAATTCCCCCTCCTTTATTCAGCTGAATATATGAAGAAAAAAATTAAAGAAAAATATGTAAGTCATTCTCTAAAACAATGAGTGGGCTGAAATGCTTAAATCATCTATTTAAATGTCAAGTTTATCCCAAGTTTCCGCTGAAGGTCAACTTCATTATTTTTACTCTAGGAAATACAGGATTTCAAAAATTAGAGATGTTCAAATTGATGCAGCATGATAAGCATGTAGATAAAAGAGGAATGCACAATTTATCTATATTTAATGCTTATATTAACAATTTTCATTTATTTATAACTTGGATATTATAAATTTATTATAAAACAAATAATGCGTTCAAGATCACTTTATGCTTTAATTTTGCGCAATTATTTGTTTCTTTTTATAACTCTTTCTTAAAAAATTGTTTAAAGGTTTCTAGCTGTTTATCATTTGATTGGGTAAAATTTTAGAAGTTTAAAATAAGCAAAAATAAATGGGATGCGCTCACGATTGTTTTGTTGTACTATTTTGAGCCAAACAAGATTTATTTAACTTTATTAAATTATTATTAATATTTTTTGAATTATTGTAATGATTTTTAGCTGGGTATAATCATTTGATTTAATAATATTTAGGTAATTCAAATCAAATTATGATAAAGCCCCGTGATGCGATCGGCAATTGTTGAGACGGTAAAATTTTGCACCTGAAAAGATTTTTTTCAGCAATTCATTGTATTTTGATAACTTATTTAAATTATATTTAAGTTCTTAATCAGTTGGTTTACATAAAACTAGAGTATTTTAAATTGATATTTATTAACGTAATGCGTTTGCGCTTGTGTTACATTTGAATTGCAAATAATTGTTCACTGTACAATTTTGCATACATTTGGAAAGTTCTGATGAAAATTATTGAATTACATAATTTCTAATATTAAGTAAGATCACATATATTAATTTATCACACATTTAGTCATTATTTTAATGGCTTTTAAATGTCTAAACATTTATTTTGTATGTAACTTGTTATTTGAAACAAAGGCGCAAACTTTGTGGCCAATTGTAATAAAATTTTGTGCAACCTATCTAATGGTGTGGCCTTTCTGATGAAAAACTTTTCAAATTTTACGGGTGTGGCATATATGACAGGGCTGTGTATCTTAACAAAATTATGGTATTTTTATTTTATTAACTACTAATCATATATAGAATATACATTACAAACCATAAAATATATAAGGGGTGAATAAATAACGCTTAATAAATACATGTATATAAAAACATTTTAATCATGTCTTAGGGCAATAAAAATTATTATAGCATGCAACATAAACAGTTTATACTAACTTTTCTTTTAAATCACACAAGAAATCGAGTTTTTTCACCACATTAAAAAAATTGGCCATTTCATCATCTTTAAATGAGTTCTAAAATAAATGCATACAAAACAATAAGTATATTCATTTGTCGCATGATTTATTTGTCGCACACATAAATGGAATTTAAAATAAGTATTAAATAACTTTTTTTATGTTATGATGTGAATTTGGATAGAAAACTATTAATAAAGATGTTTGTAACTTAGCAGATTTTAGCTCTACACTTTGACAACTAAATGTGCAATTTAAAATCTTGTTCTACATATAATTTAAAATTTTTAGATAAGTTTAGTTTCAAGCAGAAGGTTTAATTTATTATTTATTTTATAAATCATAGCAAAATATTTTAATAATGAAAAAATATTTTTAATACTTTAACCAATGCACTTTTTAATGCTAAAATTACATTTTCAAAAGACAAAAATATGGTAGCACACAACTACATTTTTAAAAAATAAAAATATGGTAGCATACTACTCTTCATTTTAAAATAAACAGCTTTCAAAATTCTATTCTATTTTCATTCTATTTCCAGACAAAATTTTAATAAAAAGTTATTAAATCTTAGGTATAGAATTATTAAGAAAAGATATAGAGTAATAAAGAAAATATATATAAAATAACAAATTGAAAAAGTATCAACTGCCATTTATTTTGTCTTAAATATAGATACATATTCTGTTTCAAACTTTATTTAGAAGTGATTATATCTATTTAGCAAATTTCATTGCATAGAAACAGTAATCATTAAAATAAATTGTATTGATTTTATTGTATCACTAAAATTAATTTGTTTTACCATGAGAATTTTTATGAGAATACCATTCTGGAATTTAGTGTACACATTCCCATTAGCACAAAATTTTCATTTATAAAGTAAAAATATTTCCTTTTTATTTTACATTTTTTACCAACATAACTTTTGAATTTATAAAGTAGGATGACAATTAATAAATATATAATATTATTTAGCAAAAGTAATGTAATCTTATTAGTCAGAAAGAGTCTATATGCAATAATATATAAAAACATATTGTTCATAATGTAACATTTGAACTATGTTCAAAATACCTTTAGAGGAACAGATGTCACAAGATATATTCTTTTTTTCTTTTGCAGAAGAATTGAAAATTAAAGAAAGCTTTCACATATTATAAATTTATAAATACAGCATAAATTTATCACGGATTCATTATTCGTTAGTTAAAGTAGCAATCATCCATTTCTAGTATGGATGAAAGAGTATACAGACAATAATGTTATTTATAGATTCTGATTTTAGTCAGTTGCAAATAATATTTATTGATTTATTTAAAACTATAACGCTTAGATCTGGCATACCAAATGTCGTAGTTAACTATAACCCAAGAAGATTCCAACAAAAATGATTTTTTTTTTTTATAATTTATTTCTTTTCTTTTTTCTTAATTTACTTATCTAATTTTATCATAAATTTCTATTCCAAACTCTAGGATAGCTTTAATATAGATTTCAGATTAAGAATATTAAAAAAAAAAGAATTATTAAATTAATTTAATTAGATTTAAAAGAAAACTGGGGGGAAAAAACTTTCTTAATGGAACTTATACAAAATTTACATTATAATAATTTTAAATAGATAGGATTGAGAAAAAAAAATTTCAATTATCTGCTTCATTTAAAATAAATAATAAAAAATAGGTTAAAAACCATACGTTATAAGGTCAAATTGAACAAGCTGACATGTATGGAATAACATAACATATTAAAGTATTGCACAGATTGAGCATATATAAAGAGAGTTTAAACAAATATGAGAAATTACAAAAAACAGTTTACATTAATCATAAGATTAGTGTTTTGCCATTTTATTGTAAGCCAAATAGCCTTTTTTTTTTAAATTTTCTTAAATAAAATCCTAATAGCTATGACATTATCTTTAAATACTAGCACTTTTTTTTAGAAAAAAAAAAATAACTGGAAAATACAAAATTTTTGAAAAAAAGTAATATATGCCATGAAATAAACATTTATGTTGCTTAATTGGAAAAATAATTAAGATAATAATTTTTAAGAATGAGGTTTGTGAACTAAAAAGTTACCTTAAACAGCTATAACAATGCTTATCATTTTGTTAAATTTTTCAAAAACAACTAATTTCTGAAATCCATGCTCTTTGAAACTTTTAACCCAAATAAAAACATTTTAATTAAAAAAAAAAAAATCCAATTTTCAACTAAACTCTTAGAGCACCAACTACTCATTTTGGGAAAGATATCAGTGTTTTAATTCAAACAATATTTTAATTAAAGTTATTTGTAAATTAAAATTCAGTAACTGAAAAATGCATTTATTATGCAATTAATCAATGTATCATTTTATGTAACACAATAATTAAAATAAAATAAAATGAATAATTATTTTATTTTAACAAATATAACATGTTCTTCTATTAACCAAAATATGAAATAGAAAAATAGAGCTACCATTTGCACTCCTAAAGACATGGCCAAATAAGCAACCAGCCTTCTTTCTTTTGTACCTGCAAAAAAATTCCAAATTTTAATTCATATCCAGTAAAAATAATATAAAACTTAACAAAAGCTTTTTAATTTATTCTTATGCAAAGCTCTTGGCAATATTTTTTTTTATTTCCAACGGCACATTAAAGGACAATTGAATATCAAACAGGTAACAATAAATCTATAAATGAGAAGAGCAGGACATAGCAATATTTAATATTAAATAATTTTTAAAACTTTTGAATGAGTTAAAAACAATTAATTTCTCCAAATCCAAAGCGGAAAAAGTTGAGGAACTTTTTATTACGCAAGATGGATCTGACATTACTAATGTTTTTCATCATTACATGAAATAATTTCACTGTATAAAATGCAATCTACTAATGTTTTTCATCATTGTATGAAATAATTCACTGCATAAAATGTAATCTATCATACAAGTTAAATAATTCTAACAATATACACATAATATATATATGTATAAATATATTTATTAATGTCAAAAAAAATGACTTTGAAAAAATTATTAAATGTTTTTAAATGTTATGATCGAATTCAACAGCTTACTGAATTTATAAAGGAACTCAAAAATTAAATATTCATTCAGTTTGATATTTTAAGGAATTGCATACCTGGACCATTTAAAGATTTTTCAGCAAGTACAAGAGCAGATAAAACATCGAGTCGACGTTCACTATACTTTTTGTCAGATACTAATCTTTTCTGTAAAAAAAAAATAGATACATTAAAAGACATTTTTGAAATTTTGAAGCCTAAATAAAAACATAACTTTCAACCAGAAAATAAACATTCATGATATTTTAATATAATTAGTCTAGTAATTTTGCCATTGGTAAACACAATCAAAATAGCTAAGATTCAGTAGAGTAAAACAATAACATTTTTATCATAAAAGCTAAACTAAACTCAACCGCCCAGGGAGGACCAAGACCTACTGTACCCATCCGGTTATCTTGACATTTGGGCTCTAGGGTACAGTAACAGATTTTATGATTGGGTTGTCAACCAATGTGGAATCCTTTGTGTTTCACCTCCAAGCACGATTGGTACTCATTTTATCAACTCAATGAAAGACTGAGTCAACCTTACTCAGTCAGAGGATGGAATTCAGGACTTGTGGCACACTATCATTAAATCATCGGGCATCAATTATAAAAGCTACATTATTATAATTTAGCTTTTGTTAAAACTGAATTTTAAAGAAAAACCAGGAAGACAATCTAAAGCTGAACTTCTAAAAATTTTGATTTTGGGTCAATACCAAACTGTCAATACCAATAGCTGCATTATAAAATACAAATGGTTAAACATTCTGAAATGAAGTACATTTTTCACACTTACTAATAAATTTGATTTAATGATAAAAATGTATAAATGTTTATTTTATTTTTATCACTTTAATTTTGATTAAGTTAATAATTAAGACTTTCATGCATAAAAAAATCCTAAAACATTTCCTTCCAAATCCATTTCCTTCCAATCCAAAAAACCCTTCTTTTTGAAGATCTAGTAAATTTATAAAATTAAAGCAATTTAAATTGATTCAGCATTGAAACCTTCTTTTAGAAAATACACTAAAAGAAGATAAAAACTTTTTGCACAGCAGTAATTATTTTTTATAGACTAGGACCAGACATACTTCCTTCATAATGTTTTCAGTCTAGTTTACAAGTACAGAAAACTCCGATTAAACGATTGTTTAACTTGTATATTTTGCAGAACATATTCTGTTTGTAATAAAGAAAAACATAATGGATACGCTGCATTGGTTAACGTAAAATACTTTTTTATACCACTAAGTATAAATGAAAAAGTAAATCCACAGACATGAAAAATTGCTGAATATTATCTGGACTTATCTGGATTTTATCCTTATTTTAATTTTTAAGATATTCTTCCGAAAATACTTAAATTATTTGATACTTTTAAATAGTTTAATCTAATAACCATGTCACATACATAGAATTATTTTTATAAGATAACAATATAAATCATTTGATCAAACAATTTACTTTTTCTATTATCATGTAAGCAGTTCTAATGTAAAATAATAGACTGCCAGCTTGTCAAACATTTTTAAATAATCTTGGTTAAGCATTAATTTTGTGCACTATTGAGATATTTTAAGGAGAAAGAAAATACTTTGTAAATTGAAAAGGTGAGAAAGGAAAAAGACATGCAACAATTTACAGAATTTAACTTATTATATTTTTTTAAAAAAAAGGTAGTATTTGCTGCTTGTAAGAAAGATTCCAGTTAACTTTGTTTTAAAACACTGCCAGAATAGCTATATAAGCTTGATTAACAGACACTTTTGATTTCACCAACCAAGTATGTGACACTATGAAAAACATTAAAGTTGATCATTTAAAAAAAAAAAAGTGTCACATACTTCTTTCTTTCTCTAACCCTTTCAGTTAATGGTGGATCAAATTTTGAAAATTAAAAACTTTGTGATTCTTTTATATTTGCAGAATTGAAACACACAACTAATGAAATATATATATATATATATATATTTTTTTACAAAATTTATAAAATTAAATATGAGTAATTTTTAAATCTAAGGATTAGATTGAAAACTATATCAAATGCAAATAGTGATATGAATTATTGCTAAGATAAAACAAGTCATTTTTATTCCCTTTCATCCCCTATCTTTCTATACTTAAAATTTGAAAAGAAATAAAATTGATAATTGCTTTCTTTTTTTTCACCTTAAAAAAATTTCTGGAAAAAAGAACATTTCTCTATATTAAAGAAGCCTCTTAGGTTTAGTTTTCAAAAACACCTTTTGAGGAAGCAAAACCTATAAATGCAATGTCAAAATATTTAAAGTGTCATTCAAAATTTAATTATCTAAGGTTTTAAGATATATATAAGATTATAGTCAATATTACTTATAATTTTAATTATTTAAGATTATAGTCAATATTATTTTATTAACACTTTTTAAACCAGTTTCACAATTAACTGGCCTTGCATTTTTGCTATCAAAAAAATGATTATCTGCTAAAACATAGATAATAACTATTACATGTTCCTGGAGTACCACATTGAATTTATATTACTTTTTGCAGTCATGAGCTGCTACAGCTCATCGTTTAAAAGCACTGGACTGAATTATAACGAACTAGAGTACAACTGCAGATGACAAATTAAAGCCTACCTAGCTTTAGACTGATAGATATCAGCTTGTCCGACGACTGGTGCAGTAATGCTGACCACATTGTTACCATCATACCGTTGGAAACGAAATTGTGGAGCCTCAATCTCCACGACCCCTTTGGCCCACAACAGGATGTTGCGACTTAACTTTGTAATCATAGAGAGTAAATTAGATAGCCTCTACATCAATGTGTTGGAAATAAAAATATATTCTATTTTTTGTTACAGGTATGAATACCAGCTATTCTAGACTCAGTTATTTTTGAAAATATATGAATGAATATATTCTAAAAACATGTGTCATTTAAAAATAGTCAAATTATATCATAATGAAAATTTTACTTTTATTAAAATCTTATACAAGTTTTGCCTAAATTAATTTTATTTTATTTTTACTTAAAACCATCAAGATAATATTACATAAAGGCTTTCATTTAGCTGTATATAAAGTATAAAACCCAAATTTTCATTAGAGTTAAGAATTTTTTCAAATAAAGATTTACAAAACTTAAAATAGTCCATACCTTTCCAATGTTGATTATTGTCAACGCAAGGTGTGCTAAATGTTGTACAATATGAGTAATCGATTCATTAATAACAACTGAATGACGGTGGAATGTTCCTTCAATTCCCTATATTTGAAAAAAAAAATTGAAATTTAAAAAAAGCCGTTTTAATAACAATTTATAAACAGAAAATAAAAATCGAATCTTTCAATATTGAGTAGAATTAACAATATAAAAATGTATATAGAATTTTAAAAAAATTTAGAAATCCATCAATAGAACTTGTCTATATAAAATTGTTTGAGTATGCAAATTATAAAAATTTTTGCCTATATGCTATATAATCAGACAAAGAGAAATTGAATATATAACTATAAATTATTAGATATAATATAAACAAATGGTTTTGCAGTAATATGGCTTCATTTAAAATAGACTGGTTATTGAAGAAAAATTTATAGTTTCCAAACTTTTTTAAAAAAGTAATGCTATAAATGTTAAATGTACAAAGCTCATTAATTAATGCTTATGCATAATGCTTTGTTTTTTACAGAACAAATAATAAAAAAAAACTTTTTAATTTTTCCAAAGCAATTTATAAACCACAGCTGTTATTATTGTCTCCAAAAAAGACAACATTTAACCATGTCAAAAAGTGGTGCTCTATTATAGGTGGTTTTAAAAATTAGAGAAATTAACAATTCAAGAAAAAGTCATAATAATGAATGACGTCTAAAAACATAAGCAGTCAACTGAAAAAATTATAGAATATTGGACTGATAATAAAATTATTAAAAATTGGCCCAAATCTGAAGAATGGAACGATATACAAGTTTTATTGATGTAGTGTTAAAAAATTAGTTTTCTAAACATACATACAAATTATCTACTTTGTTTCTTTTACAAAATAGGACCATACTGCTTTTAACCAAACAAATAATTCTTTGTCCACATTTCATGATTTTTTACTGATTTAAAATGAGCATTACCTTTTGCAAATTTCATTTAGTGTGATTAAGATAAAGAGTGAGAATTAGAAGAGTATTAAAGTATTAAGGGAATAAGTGAAGTAAATATTGCACAGATTTCACATTAACTTAAAACTTACTTCACAATTAAGATATTTTTGTTTAAAATCAAGACCTTAATAATTAGATTTAGATAATTTAGTCATGGTTTATTACGCCTAATTCTAAAATTTTTAAAGAGTAACTATACTACTAAGTCTTAATGTATTACATTAGTCAGAATTTTGACACTCTACAGAATCTGATAAAGTATTAATAAAGTAAATTCACAATGAAAACCAAATTTTCTACAGACAATAAATCTTTTAATTTAGCAAGATTAACCATTATTTTTACAAATGAATAACAAATTAAGTAAAAAACATTATTAACATTACTTTAATCATTTCTATCATTCTACAAAGAGCTAATACACATGTCTTGGTCATTGGTTTAGACAAAGATACATGAAGATTCATTATTGTTTTTACTTGATGATTTATTGTCCAAGCCAATTTTAAACCCTAAAAAAAAATTACAATGATTAGTAAAGTTAATTTTTTTAAAATAAAAAATACAAGTAGCAGGCAAAATACTGTAAATGCCATAAAATAAAAAAGGAAAAACTTTTAACCTCGACAATAACTAATATGCATACAGATAAATTTTACATTCATAATTTAAATTATAAATTAAGTTTTGATTTATTGAATGTTCCATTTATTCAAAACATTTCCGTACATCCCATTTATTCAAGTTTCCATTTACTGAGTATCCATTTTAATGTCAAATTCCTTTTACATGTCCAAAACCACTTACATGATCTCTTCAATTTTTTAAATTTGTATCCCTGATAAAGATCCCTAAGATATGACGATAATTCAGTGTTTTTAAAAGATCCTACAATTTAAAAATAAAAAGATCTGGTATATAAAAAGAAGAGCAATTTTATTAAGTTCTTGTATGAAAATGAAAAATAAGATCATATCATAGATATGTGTGATTAAACTACAAAATTTAGCTGAATATGAGATGCACATTTAAGATATTTATAAAAAACTAATGATGGTCGTTTTACATTTAGATAAATTTTGTTGCTTGTTCAATTATACAGAAAAAAGTAAATGATCTAATTTCCTTGTGGCTTGAACATTAAAGTCCTAAATAAAAGAACTAAAATTCCTTTGTCATGGTATTACAATATAGAATAAAAACCCTTGATGTGACTATAACAGAATAGAACCCTGAAAAAATTGAGATGAACGCATATAATTTCAATGAAAGAGAAAGATACCTGTAACAATAAAGAGCATTTCCGATTAAGATCGTCAAGCAATTTTCCAGTATCTGTTAAGCTGGAGTCCATTTTAGTCATCCAGTTCATAGTGAGCATGAAATAGTTTGATACATCTCTGAGACAAAAGAAAAATTTATTATGTCTAATATGCTACATAATATAAAAAATAATTTGATTTTCAAGTTTTGCAAATTACACCTTTTTTTATACTTTATGAATATGTTAAAAAATATCAGGATTTTTTAATTAATTTTAGAAAAGCTCAAAGTTCAATTAATTTTAGAAAAACTTGCCAAGGTAGTAAGAAAAAGGATTTTTAAACCAAAGTTAGTCTTATAATACATTGTAGAAAGTTGAATTTCAAGCGTAACAGAGGGGAAATCACAGAAGTATTTTATTCTAAAAAATTTATTAAATATTACTGAAAACAAAAATTCTACTAGAATATGCTACTATAGAGTGCAATGCTTAATTAATTGGTATAAAATAAAAAAAGAGCCTTATAATTAAATTGCAAGTTAATTAAAAGTACTTGTAACAGAGGGGACAAATAAAATCCCACATTTTTGACATGCACTGTTATTTATGCTAAATTCTGAGATTTGGACCATCCTAAACATTATCAATAATTTTTTTTTTTTAAATTATCACATTTCAAAGTAAACTACATTATTATAAGACTTTTAAAATTGCAAGCACATTTTTGTTTTTTAGTCCAAATAATGTATCGTAACAAAAGGGACATGGGATGTAACAGAGGAAGCGTCCTACAAATTTGACAAAAAGTTACAGGAAATATCACTGTCAAAGGTGGTTCTTTGGTTATTTAAAGTTGGAGTTGGTAGCACTGCTATAATAGAAACCTGTGCTACATCTTTGTAGTTATATTTGAAAGTTTTTATTTCATCAGACCGTGTTTAAAAAAAAAAAAACAGGCATTGTTTGTTTTTTCTCAATTTCAGTTATTCAGGCAACAAAGTTAAGTACCCAATTTTTTCCTATTACTTTTTACACTTGCAAAACTATCTATTACAACATCAAAAGAATCCCAGTGTTTTAAATGGCAGCTGGTATACATTAAATACGTCTGGTCACTAAGTCCTCCAAGTTCCCAAAACAAATCAATACCTCTGGGTGTACTGATTGAGGAGTTTCCTTGTCTTTTGGATTGGGTTCAAAATTACTAGGCTACGCAGTTGAACATTGGTAGTCGTAAACTCATTTGGGTCGGCTGTTCAACTACAGTTATAAAATAAATTGCTATATTTAGTAATTCTATGTAATTATTAGGTAAACAACTGTGATTTTAATAGTAAATTCACATTTTCATGAACAGCACATACACATTTTAAATGGTGTTTTACATACACATTTTATATGGTGTTAAAATATGGATAGGTCGTAGTACAGCAAACTTAAGATTTGCCAATTTTTATGTCTGGGTGCCTCTACCTTGATATGCTTTCATCATGGTGCACATTTGGCTTCGTGAACTTTCTGTCCATTTTCTTTGAGAAACAAGCATTCAGCTCTACCAGAAGTCTCGTAAGAAAGTTTATCAGATGAGTAGAAATTTAGTACAAGATTTTTTTTTTTTTTTTTTTTTTTGTTTCATCAGAAACTTTGTTACTAGGCTATTTCTTTTGTTTTAGTAGTAAGATTACAGAGTATGCGTAGAACAGTACAATGTTTTCTTGGAGATACAGGTAATACACGGTTGGCTTTTTTAATAGCTTTCCCCAATGCCTAAGGAATATTATAAAGAGAATATCCTTCCTGAATTTTTACTCATTTTATCAGTGCCTTTATATTTTTTCTTGGTCTTCCTTTTTTTTTTTTTTCAATTTATCTATTTCTTTGTTAAAGGTTTTTTTTTTTTTCAAAATACTTCTGTTATAAAATTTTTAAAACAAAATTTTAAAAATTTTACTGCCGATATTAAAAGTTACACACAAAAAAACTCTAATCTTTAATGATTCGCAATTTCTTATTTATGAAGAAAACATTTGTATACATTTTTTATCCGTCATTCAAACAAAAATAAATTCTAACTATCACAAATTTTCGTTTTATATTCTTTCTCATTCTTCTTACAAATGTCTCTTTTTTTTCGAACATTTAGTACTATATTCTCTCGTTCTTTCTGCTGCTGTTTTCCACATAGTGATTACTCACTTAAAAAACTGTTAACTATAAACTAAACGCACTATCAAATAAAAATGGCATAGCTTTGTATAACAAGTGTATTTAAATTTTTTTTTTCAAAAATATAACATAACATGATAGCACTAACAGACTTTATAGTAAAAATCAATTATTAAGTTGAAAAGGTTTTTTGTGTAATGAACAAAATAAACTTATAAGAATAATTGTAACAGAGGGGACAAATATATATTTGAGATAATTTTTGACTTAAAAAATAAGAAAAAAAATTTTTTACAGTAATCACTGCATAATTAGACTCAGGATCAAATTATTTTACAATATAAATCAAACTATATGTAAAACTATATGTATTGTAATATTTTTAAATACTTATTCTTCGTTAAAATAGACAGTTTTTTAGTATTTTTTTATAGACAGTTTGGTAGAATAAGTCAAAATCATGAATGATAATTCATGATTTTGATTCATCTCTCTATTCAATATAAATTTTACCATAATCATGTATAACTCCGAAAAATAACCTTTGAATTCATAAATTACAATAAATTTCCTTTTAAATGATACCAAATACAGAGATATTGCTTAAACTTTAAAAATTCACTACTGGTTTCAGTTGGCATGGAATTCAACGAAAGTTTATTTTAAAGAAAACAATTTTTAAAAAATTTCTGCAGCAATTATTTTAAAGGAAATTTAATTAAATTTCACAGGACATGCCAGTCAGATACCAAAGTATTTACTAGAAAAATATCACTATTGTCACAGAAATCACTATTGTCTTTAAAATAACAGTCATAAGTGAATTTTAGGGTTCTAGTTTCTAATTACAATAAAAATATACACACTGTACAAGTCATATTTTGAGAAATATTAAATTCTAAGCATTTCAACTACTAAGACTTTTGTTTAGAGTGTCATGTTATAAATTTTTAGTGAATTTTACAATCTATTTGCAATAAAATTTGTTCAAGGTTCTTCGATTTTTAAACTTGAATTAATTATAATTCATTTAATAACATAACATAATCCATTTAATAATCATTACATACAAACAAAAAGAATAACACTTTTTTTCCAAATATTTGTCTTAAAGTAGACTTTTGAAAAATGAATCCTAGCATTAATCTTACTTAAAATTTTAGAAAGGAATTGCAGACTTTTGATAGTTCATTTTTCCCACCATATAAAAATGTCCTGTTATGATTGAAATTATATTTGGCAACTTTTCAAAATTTCTAAACAAGATGGAGGGAAAAAAGATGAAATTTAATGTGAATCATGTATATTTTCTTATGATAACATGAATGAAGTATATTTTCTTAAGACAATATATATGGTACTTAATGGTACTTAATAACAACTTGGAACTCAGTATTATATTGTGGTACTTTAATACTCTTTTATCCAAAACAGAATGTATATTCAACATCTTACAGGCCATTTATTGTATGGATAGTTTTACTAAATGTAAAAATTAAATAACATCAATTAAGAAATGGTTTAAAAATAATAAGCAAGCATAATAAAGTATAAACTTTTGTTTGTTCTAAAAAATGGATCAAATTAGCGGTTTACTTATAGTAAGAGCTTTCAGCATAGCTTTCCAAAATAAATAATCTTTAGCAAACTCTTTAATTTATTTATTTTTTATTTTTTTTTATTTTTAACATGATATTACTACATACAGAAATAAACCATAAAGAGCCCAGAACTGAGATGAAATTGTTAAGGCAGAATTATTTCAATAATGTAAAGAATTCATTATCTAAATATCAGTATATTTTATATCAATCTTAAAATTTTATATTAAAACAAAATTTTAAAAATTTTACTGCCGATATTAAAAGTTACACACAAAAAAACTCTAATCTTTAATGATTCGCAATTTCTTATTTATGAAGAAAACATTTGTATACATTTTTTATCCGTCATTCAAACAAAAATAAATTCTAACTAATGGAGCCTAGTTTATTTTTTAAATAAGAGATTTATTAAAGCAAAATATTTTCCATGTTCTTAACCATTTTTCCATCTTCAACTGTTACAAAAGAAAAGTTTTTGAAAGAAAAACACACTTTTACACTTTTATTAACTTATACACTTTTTACCAGATTACTAACTTAAAAAACTAAGGTTTTTTATATTTGTTTCAACTTGAAACTCAGGTTTTTCATTTAAAAAAAACACATGACAAGATTAATTTATAGTTAAAAAAACACAAAAATGTTTACAGAAGGTAGTCATAAAATCTGAAAGACCACACATTAATAGCCAAAGGTTGAAATCTAAATATTATACATAAATTTATTGTAGGTAAAATTCTATGAACAATAAACAAAGTAATAAAAAATTAATCCTTTAACAATTTTTCTTAATCTGAATTTGGGGAGAACCTTCTTTTTACCCAGTAAAAAAGTTTTTTTATTTTAAGTTATTTAATGAAAATACACAGTTTGACAAGTTAAATTGTACAAACAAATTTGCTCATGTGGCTTGACAGTTAAAGTGACCTTAAAATGATAGTATCAATCCTGAATCAAACTAAGAAACTTTGAAATTTATTCATTATCAAAATTTAAAATTTTACTTAGAATATTGAAATTATCTAACATAATTTTAAAAAATTTTAGAAATGAAGTATAATATGAAAAGATTTTAAATAATGAGCATTATTGGTGATACTCACTTCAACAGACTTTGATTTTTCTGTAATAAATAAGACTGTCTAGAAAGCTTTACAGCATCTTGTGACTTCCTATCTACACTTCTTGCAACTAAAGGCAATCGAGTTAGCAGAAACATATCAGGAAACCACATAATATTAGCAATTAGAGGAACCGCAGGAACCTAAATATTAAAGCACATTTATAGATTTTCACCAAAAAAAAGTATTTAAAATTATATTTTAAAAAATATTGCTTACTGCTGTGATAAAAATTGTAAATTCACTATGTTTAAAATATTAATATATTAAGGATATCAAATCTAATTATTATCATTTATTATTATTGAAAGCCTTTGCAAATTATTACTAGTCAAGATGTTGGTCAGCATACATCTTGTAACTACACCAAGGAGTGAAACATTTTCCAGATGGAGGTCAACAGCCTATTAATGTGGCTCTACAGCGATATTAAAAATCAAGTGAATCAAATGTCATTTCTTTATCATATGTAAAATCTACTAAAACTGATAGTTGTAATTCTTCTTCTGCAATTATGAAAAACTAACTTTAATAGCGGATAACTCAATAACAAGTAATCAGAAAAATTAGATTTTTAATACTTAATCATTAAGATTTTATTTTTAAAAAAAATGTTTTAGAAAATATTTAGTTCCCTAAAGTATTGCTTAATGCCTCAGTACATATTCAAAAAGAAATTTTTTTAATACTGTTTTGAAAAGATTTTATTAATAATATACAATTTTCACACTGATAACAACTCTCTCATACAAAATTATTATTATTGTAGATTTATTTCTAGAAATGAAATGCAAGTTCAACTAATGGAAGTTCATAAATTATAAGAATCTGAAAATGTTTTTCTTTTCAATGTTAACCTAAATTAAGTGCATTGGTAAAGAGAGCTCGGGAAAATTAAAAGCTATATAGTTTTCAAGTCAAGCACAATAGTTACTTTATCATTCACTTTTATCTAAATATTGCAAATCACAAAACTTTTTAAGGTATAACTTGAGTATTCTCATTGACATTAATATTGAAAACTTCATTTTTAACAAAATATGAGACATTCACTGTTATTTTACCAATTTTTACTAAAAAAAATTACTTCTACATAAACAATTTCTTCATGATTGAAGATATCTAAAATATGAAATATTTTACACGTAACAATTAAAATTTGTAAAGAAAAACAACAAACTATCCATTTTGAAAGATAACAATATTTGTATTTTTACAAATTTCTAACATTCTTCATTAAAAACACTAACATAATCTGAATTTAAATTATATGTAACTTAAAGCAAATTATAATATTTCAAAGGGAATATCTGTATGGGATCGATAAATTTATTTAGTTTAATAAAATTTTAACAAAAAATAATTTCAGCTGTTCAATAAAATTTTTATTCAATATAACTTTTACCATAAGCTATAAATTTTATTTACAAGTCTAACTTCAAAGTAGTTTTTTTTTTTTTTTTTTTTTTTTGGAAAGATTAAGAGGAAAAAGTTTTAAGTTTGTTTAATTTTTTATTTGTTCATATTCAACAAATATTTCAGAATATGTTATTGTAAAAACACTTTTTCTTTGAGTCTTACATAAATTTTAATTTATTAATTTTGTGACATTAATATTTTACAATGCGTTTCAAATTTTCATTAAATTCTCAACATTTTGAAATTAAGTTTTTATATAAAACTTTTCATAATTTTCCAGTTGATAGATAAATATTTCTTTAAAAGAATAATCAGTATAGCAATTTTGACAGAGTTATTGCAATAACAAAAAGAAAAATACAAAACCTTTTTATAAATATCCCATAAGTTTCTGAAGAATTTTTTGTCCATGACTCTGAACAAGTAAAAATGTAAAACAAACAAACAGCAAACATCTGGTATCTTCAAACGGGCATCAAATTCATTACTTTCACCTTCACAAATAAAATTTGTAATATAAAGAAACACAATTTTTGAAAAAAAAACACACATTTCATGATCTTAAATATTTTAATCAATGAAAGAAAAATAAATTATACCTATTTTTGATTCAATAACCATAAAAAATTTCCTGATATTCAGATTGAATTCATCTAAGAAGAAAGTGTTTTTTGTTACGAAATTTTTGTTGTCATCAAAATTTTGTTCCACAGCACCCTAAAAAAATAGAACATTTCATATAAAACATACCAGCAAATGACTAAACAAATTATTATATTAAAAAAATTATTAATAAGGTTAATAAGGCCTAAGTATAAACTAATTGCTTTGACATTTCCCTCAAAAGTAATGCAAGAAAAGTCAAAAGAAAAAATGAAAGTTAAATATTTAATGGATATATATGTGTGTGTGCGTGATGTTAGGAGCCATGGTCGAATGTTCAGGAATGTAGGCAAACTTGCGCTTGCTGAATTTTATTTCAGCTATAGGACTTTCATGCTAATCACGATTTAGGGTTTGGGTACAATAGACCTCTGGTCGATGTGCCCTGCTGGTTAGAACTACCCAACCTCTAAGTCTATGCAGGCAAACAGTTAGATGGAAAATTATGTTTATTTAAGTAATTTTAAAGAGATGACAGAGCTTCACAACATCTATTTAAAGCATATTCATGCATTGGTAAAGCCCAAATCACACTCCGAAATTTGTGTGCTTGATTTTCTATCCAAGGATAAGTAGCACAAGTTTTTCCCTCTATTGTTTTAGGTGTCAGGTAAAAGGGAAACATTAATAATTATAATTGGTTCATTAAAAGGTTGAGGGAATTAAAATCTTTCTCTGAATTCAATTAAGGGAAAAATCAAAAATTTTAATTTATACATACTGAATCCAAAATTAGAATAGAGAAAGTGAATAATTAATTGTGAGAAAGTGTTGAATGTTGAATAATAATTTAAGAAGGAGAATTTAGATACAGAAATAACACAAAAAGATTACTTGAAGTTTTCTATATATATATATATATATATAAAATGTTGTTGCTTTTATAATTTTATAATAAAATGATTACTAAAAATAAATTTAATTGCAAGCATTTGACAAAATAGCAAAAGAAACAATAAAACAATTACCAAAAAAATGCTTCCTTCTAACAACTGGTTTTCTAATTTGTTGATTAATTTCTCAAAAGGTCTTAACTTTTCTGATTCAATGCCTAGTTTTGATGGTTTGTGATGGATAGACACTAGCATACGTTTAAATTGTGTCCAGTGCTCTCGGAGAACAACTTGACTATCGATTATCTCATCAAGAGTCACTAAAATTGTCAGCAAAGAACCTAAATATTTATAGACTGTCTAAAAATGGAATGAAATTTTATAATCAATATATTTTATAATTAATATATTTTATAATCAATATATTTTAAACATAGATCAAACATAAATTTATCAGATAATGTAAAAAAGTGAAGCATTAAACTATCTTAATAATATTTTTAATTGAAATAAAGTTTGCAGACAAGATGACTTTGAATCTGCAATATACCTGAATTATGCAAATAATTACTATCTAAACTCAACTACTTAAAAGGAAAAGATGCATTGTTTGAATTATTACATTTATCAGTTGAAGTAACTTATATAATATCATGGATTCAGGGACAATGATGAACTTATTTACAATCTTGTCAAATATGATATCACTTATGACACAATTTTACTACTAAAACTGACACTTTCTAAAACTCTTTTGTCGAATCTTGCTATAAGCTCAACATTTAAAGTCAAACAACCCCACCAACATATATTATTTCATTTCATCATTTATAAAGTAATTATATTATTGGCAGGGAAAAAACCTTTGTAACTGAATAATTTTTTTGCAAATGATATTAGTCTCTTATTTTGAAACAGATTTTATTTTACGATCAATAAAAGAGCATGTAAAAAAAGTGCATAATCCATATCATTAAAATACAAATCTAGATTAATACTATAAAGTATTGATAAAACTAAGAATGCTTTTATTTGATAATATTGAGTAGAGCTAACATTTGGTTTTAATAGAATCAATCGTATTGATATATTTTGTTGCTAAATATTAAAACTTTCTTTCAATATTATGTCCTTAATCAAACTCATTATCAAACAACATGGGTATATTGTTTCACCAAAATTTACACTATATATATGAAGGACAATCAAATGAAAACCAAACACCTACAACAAAGTGATGATAAAATTTACTTATTCAAAAGTAATTGCTAAAAGCATTAATACTTTTACCCCTCTGGGATACAAAGTGTTCGATTCTGTTCTTGTCAGGAACATGTAGCGTTTGTCATACACAGCAGACATGAGACAATGAATTTTGCACATTCCAGCAGCCTCAGTCACCAAGAAACAAACATCTCTTTGCTCTTGCTTGCTTTCTTCTATTTTCAATGTTGAACCAAGATACTTTTAACTATGAGAGAATAGTAAAGAGAATAAAGAAAGTAGAATTCTTCCAGAGTATTTTCTACAGTCTTCCCTTCTAGCGTAATAAAGAAATAACTGTGTCAACCAGCGCATTGCATTTCTCTTGATTTACAGATGGCATTTTTGATATATAACAACAGTGTTGGCAACTTTGGGGATAAATTTGTTTTATGGGTGTTTGTTTTCGTTTGACTGATCTTTAAGTCATGAAGGTATTTCTAAATACATTAAAAACTTCTAAATACATACTAAGAAGTGAACATCAGTAACATCTATCAAGGCTGCAGTGCCATTTTTATGACCAGAATGTAAGCCATTAAGCTGGTGGATTATATTTTTCACAACAACATAGCAGCGTTCAACAAAACAAGATAATTCCTGAAATGAAATTTAACAAATTTGTTATATTTATTTATAAAACACACTATCAGTAAAAAGAGATGGAATTCCCTCCAGATTTCTGGTGAAACAATTTTTTTTTTTTTTCATTTGATTCAAAACACAAAAAAACTAAAATCTTGAAATTTCAGGGACAAGTTAATCATCCATATAATTAAGCAATGAGGGCTAAGGATTTACAGAACTTCAAAATTTCTGAAAATTATTATGCAGATAGTAACTATATAAAACATAGCTTACCATATATATAAATACTGATTCTTTCAATCCAAGTAATAATAAGAAAATTTAGTAAAAAATAAAGAAAAAAAAAGATTTGCTTTGGGTTACAAAAATGTTTATGTCAGATAAAACTTTACAAAAAAAAATACATTTTCATATAAGATGAAGTTTTATAATGTCCAATTTCTTCCATATTATCAATCCATGGTATGAAGATTTAACAACAAATATCAGCTTTTACTAAAACATATGTGAATTAAATTTTGTGTTAAGTTAAAAATCTATTATAAAAATAATAAAGACTATAGAAAAAAATTTTAGTGGAGACAAACTTTAAACAAAACATAAAAAAGTAAATAAAAAAAGGAATATTAAGAGCCAATACAAAGTGAATAATTACTTTTTTGCTGACTATTTACTATAAATATACATATATATAAATGAGGAAACTGGAGTTAGTTGATAGACTTTTCAGTATGTATTTTTTATCTTGCAAAAATATTATCTGTAGAATATGATTTTTTATCAGACAACTCGTTTACTTTCCCCACTCCTGTTTTGTTTGTTTTTTTAATGAACAATTAGCATTTTTACAGTAAATTTTGAAAAAAAAAAAATTTTTATTGGACCAGCATACCCCAGGGACCTTGGTCTACCTCAGTCATGGGGCACAGAGGACTATGTAATAAAAATATATTCAGAAACAATATCGAAGGACAAATATTATTCAGTACAATAATTATGATTTTTTTCTCTGTAGCATTTAAAATGAAAATTGCATAAAAAAAAAGTTTTTATTTATAAAAAAATAAGAGACACTCATTCTTACTACACACAATTATATATCAAATTTTATCAAAAACAAATTTTTGGTGCTCATACTAAATGGTTTTGTATCATGAAACATGCCATAATATTTATAGCAAATTAAAGTAAACAAAAGACATAACAAACAATCACTGGACATTGAAAAGCCTGATACTCCCGGAACAAAGTTCAGAGGGGAAAAATTAGAATTATATCAGCTTCATGCATTATTATTTATCAACATTTCTTCGATATATATAAAAAAAAAATAATAAAATTTAATCAGCATTAGCCATCTACTCTTTCCTTTACATTGTTTTTTTTAAAACAGTCCACATTGGTACCAGTATCAACCTTTTTATTGTTTATCCTATAATTTTTTATTAATTCCTTTTCTTGACTAGCCTGATTTTAAGACATTTTGATCCTGTATTATGCAGTGATACAATAAAACAAAAAATGTGTTTTATATAATTTACCACGTAGCAATTCCATTATAATACATATATTTATCTATGTATATAACATAATAGCAAGAAATTTTTTCATAATTTTTGAATTTTTTGATTTAATAATAAATTTTTGATGAAATTATTTTATTCTACAGTAGATGGAGACTTGGTAGGTTGAACCTATGAGTACATTGGACGGAGCTCAATTTTTTTAAGAAATTAAATATTTTTGTTAATTTTTTCCATCAGCATATGGCATCATTAGTACTATAAATCCTATGAAAAAATCGCATAGTTCAGCTAAAGTGTGCATTTTTTATTTCAGTAAGTTGTATTTTAGGATAGCTAAGTAATTTTTTGAACTTCACAGCTTACAGGGTGGCCACTCTCCAGACCAAAAAAAAATCCCTGAGTTTTCCAGACTTTCCAGAGTAAATTTCTAAAATTCCAGATACCACAACGCAACATTAACGAGACTTCATAAATTTATTAGTTATACAACAATATACAGTAAATAAAAAATTATATATACAGCTGTGTTGCATTTAAAATGTGTTGTATGAATTTCTTTTACAAATGTGGATACACATTTACAAGATCTGATGAATTTTAGAAACTTTATTTTGTATAAAATAAAAAGTTGTTATATAAATAGCTTATTACACAAATTGATCAACTCCATCAAACTAAAAGTTTAGAATTGAGATCGAAATTACTTGTGAAATAAATTATCAATAAATGAAAAGCCAAAAATATTTAGTCATATAATGATGTTCATTTATATTATCTGGGAAACTTATTTTAAATATAAATATAAAAAATATACCTATATATATATTAATATATTCTTTGACACTTAAGTTTGAGATGTTTTAAAAAGTGGAGTTAATCAAATTGTACAGCATAAATAGCTCAACAAGTGAATAACTGAAAGCTTTTAACATTTAATTTCTGATAGCTTTTAACTGTTCATCAATTAAAGAAGTTTCTAAATAAAAATCAGCCGTTAATTTTTGTTTTTTAACATGCAATTCTTTTTTTAATTTTTCATTTTGCCTCTTTTCTAACATAACTTTCTTTTTTTCTTCTGTTGCCTCCTTCCTTTTTTCTAATACTTCGATATAACGTGTGTGAGCCTGTTTTCCGTAGTTTATCATGGATTTCGTCACAGTTATATTTTCAACACCACCAGCATCCATAACACCATCATGAATTTGCCTAAGAGCAACTAAACTATCTTCATGTTGATTTTCTATTAAACAATCTGAATTAATAGAAAAGCCCCTTTCTATAAAAGCACTTTCGTGTGACAATATGAGGAGAAACTTAACAAAGGAACGTAAATTTTCTGGTGCATTGCAAACTTCAAATAGAGAGAAGAAAACATTATCCAGTCGTTTTTCCCTCTTCTCAAATTGCTCCATTTTTTTCTTAACTAGAGGATTCCGAATGAATGTTTTGTAACTATCTTTCACACTGTCAGCCTTGATACCTGATATCCAATTGCTAGATACCAACATTGAAAGGCAAGATGAAAGCCGTTTTTCAGCAATTGCTGTATTTAAAATTACACCAGGATCAAGACAAGATAGTCCCCTTGTTAACTGGAATTTTAAAGGTGATCTTTCTAAAATCTTTTCACAGAATTTTTTATAAGCAATTGCACATTCTTTCCTAAATGAAAATTCTTCAGAAGGTGAAGAATCTTTTATTTTCCTTATTTCATCCTTAACTGCAAAACTGAGAGCAACTTTGTTGATTGGAAGCAGATTATCTGCCAATGACAAATCTATTTTTCCTAATTTTGAAGAGTTCTCCACTAAAATATCGGGTTTTACAAATTTATCAAGAAGGGATCTTAAAATTGATGTTAAATTAGAGAAAAGTAAAGGAGCTAATGGAGCATCAGTCTGAAATTCTGTGAGAAATGGTTCAATAAAAGCAGCTAATGACTGGAAAAATGCCAATTTTGCAGCAAAGAAACTGTCTTTGATACACTCCGAGAGTACACCGAAATTTTTTGAGCCAACATAGATTTTTTTCTCCTTCTTTGCTGCTTTTACAAATTCGAAAATATGAGGCAACATTTCTAATGCCCTCTCAGCAACTTCTACATTTTGAATCCATCGGATTGCACAAAATTTCTTTGGAAATTTTTCACATCCTGTGAAATATATGAAATCAGCTCTATGTGACGGTACATCTTTAAAAATGTAGTATAGCGCCCGTAAAAAGTCCACTACATTCCACCCTGTAGACTTTATTGCATGTTTAAACCCACAATGGATTGTATGCAGTCCACAGCTACCTATATCTAACATCACAGGATCTTGCGGCATTTCCTCAAGTTCTTTTTTAAGGTCATTGAGAAATTTATGGTTGACATTAGGTCCATCCATAGATATTTGAATTATTTTATTTTTATTGATGGAAAATTGGGTAATGGCTTCTTTGAAGTTATCCAACAAATCCTTTGCTGTCGAATGACCAAGAAATACTGATGTCAAATATCGTGTCTGGACTTTATTTGTATCTTTATTCCAAAGTCGAACACTTACGTCCATTTGTTGTTTCTGAGCGATTTTATTTAGACTTTCATCAAAGCCCATAACTAAATAATGACAGCTAGCTATGGTTTTTTGTAATTGCTCCTTATAATATGGAGCAATACCATGAACACAGGTGTATGTTATTTTGGTTCTTTGTAGAGATATTTTTTTCACTATTTCACTATCAGTAAACATTTTTTTCATTAAAAGTACTGCCCGACCCGCAGAACGAAAAGAAGAGTGTTCCATCACTGCATACAAACACCACAAGATTTCTGCTTCTGATACACTTTCTGATCTCAAAAAAGAAACTAATGATGCATCCTTTTTAGCTGGCTCATTTAGAGAATTTAATACAAGATTTTTGGTAGTAGAATCTTGTTCGCTAAATGCACTCCTCAAATCATCAGACATATTTCTGCTAATAACGGCTTTTTTGTGTTTCGTGGATTTCTGATGACTAGTTAGTGCTTGTTTTCCCATATTGCTCAGGGAAAATACAGAATTACATAATTTACACACTGCAGAAAATTTGTCAGTCAGGCACTCACGTAACCATGGGGCTTAATGAGGATTTTCCATCCATTCTGTCTTAAATGATGTTTTAAAACCAGGCGCCATCGTTTCAAGCCACCTAAAAATAAAATCTTAATGAACACTTTGTTTTCGTTTGTATTTTGAAAATAAATTTAACTACTGATAAAAGGTTGCAGAAAAATAGACTACAAATCTGCTAAAAACAATAGAATTTAGCTAATCACATTCCAAAATAGAATTTAGTTAGTCACATTCTGAATAAAAATCTTGTCATAAATGTATTAAAACTTCTAATAAGCTTTTTCTATCAATAAAGGGGCTAGTGACCTACCAAAAAATCAGCATTGTTAAATATTCCCGCTCATTTTTTGAGAAAAAGTCTAGATACTTAATGCACTCCACTAGCTAACTATTATCATAGCAGATGATAACTGCACTAAGAAAAATAAATGAATGTTTTCATTTTAATCTTAAAAAATGAATAAGTGAAAAAAGGCGTTGTTCTGAGGAAAATAAAAAACAATCTAAAAATTTTTTTGTCAATTAAAAACATTAACGATTAATGACCACCTTGGTTACAAAGCATCTACCTTAATTTCTGGCCTATAATATGCACCCCTTATTTTTAGAACCTCCGGAAAATCCGCTCGGAGTAGTTAACGTCCATTGTAAAAATGCAACATTTCGGCGATAATATATAAATAAAATAAATTAGTGAATAAAATTAAATAAAATTATAATTAATTTGCATTAGAAAATAAAAGAAAATAATTATTTCCCCAATCGCAACTAAAAATTTCATCACAGTAATATTAAAAAAAGCATTTAATAATTATAGTAGAAATAGAAAAAAATTAAAAGCAAAATAAAATCTAAAATCCTTTAAAATCGGAATCAGATTAAACTCTTAAAAGATTTGCAATCATAAACAGCTGTAATTATTTTTTTTAAAATCATGTTTAAGAGTTACAGCAAATATATATAAGAAAAATTTAAAAAGAACTGGCAAACGATAATGAAGAAATAAAATCAGCTCAATCGCCGACACTTCCAAAAAAAAAAAACTAATGATAAAATTTATGAATAAAAAGAAATAATTTATTGAGTGCGAAATTTATAGTGAAAAGGAAAAAAAATCAAACGTAGTGGAATCAGAAAAACAAAACTGCAATCTGCTTCATAAAATAATCGTATGTTTAAATTAATAAACAATTCTCCTTTTATTTTTTTTATAAAAACAAGACTCTTAACGAAAGCAGATGTGATTTAACATCAAGAAAAACTTGCAAATGACACCGCACTCTTAAAGAATCAGAATTTATTCAAAAGAAAAATATTTTATTTTTATTAATCGATGTCAAATAGATAAATATATTTTTCTCTTCCATCTTCGGTTCAATGATATGCAGGTGCAACGCATTTCCCCCACCCCCTCATAAATCAAAGAGAAAAATAAAACAGCAAGCCTCTCTTTTGAGTTTGAAAATAAAACATTCGTCCCCTCCCTGCCCCCTCTAGATTTAAAGATCTTTAAGGTCACCGAAGAAATGACGTTTCTCTGGGTAAACGGGGAAAAACATTCTCCCCTTTCTCACATTTTCCTCTACTCAACTTCAAGGATGAGTCCAATTTCCACTTTTTTTTATAATCGTTCTAGTTTTAAATGGCGGGAAAACCGAGCAAAAGTTTTGCCGGTTTTCTGGGTATCGGATAAATGGTTCTCTGCTGTAAAACAAAAACGTCCCTAGACAACAATTTTTAAATTAAAATTGGAATTCTGGGGGAAAAAATAATAAAAATCAAATAATGTAAAGTTACTGGAAAATAGAAAAACAAAGTTTCCTAATCGATGTACTTGTCTCTTAAATTATACTTAATTTCCGATATTAATTCGAAATTTTACGATAAAATTTTTGTTTCAAATGAAATGATAAACAAATAATTAGATTAAATTATTAATCAAAGAAAAAATCCATTACTTTTTTTTCTACTTTAAATTGTATACATCAATGATTTTTTAATTTATTATTATTTATTTTTTTTTAAATTCAATTTCTTGGCGTAAAAGTACAAAGTTACTGAAAAATAATAAAACTTTTCTATAAGGAAATTTGTTTTAAAATCGGGATATTCGATGAAGAATAATAAAATTTACACAAAAAAGTTAAAAATTAATAAAGCAAAAAATATTCGAAATTCTACAATAGACTTTTGTTTAAAATGAAAAATAGTTTAATTAATTTAATAATAAAAAAACACATCAGTTTCTTATTAGAGATTTTTAAATCAGAATATTATTTTAATTCGAATTCTCGATATAATTTGTAATGGTCAAATATGGAATCGAAATTTTAGATAAATTAAAGCATAATTATAGCTTATTTACATAAATTAAAGCAATTTTAAATATTTTTATTTCAACTCTCAAAAAATTGCGATCCTGTAAAATTAATAGAATACAAAAATCAAAACTTACCAATATCATTCCAGAACGAACTTCCTTTGAACACTTCTCCGATTTTCTTACTGATTCTTGTTCTTCAGTTACAACATCCACAAAGAGGCACAAGGACATGAAGCGTTCATTGGAGGATAATCACGTGATGCTTGATCGCGATGAAGCAGACGCGTTTCGCTCCGAAAAAGTAAACATAACGGAATGGGAAGAAAAGAGCGGCGACGCGCGACAAAATTATTTTCCAGAATCGACGTGAAATTCCCTGAGAATTCCCGGTTTTCCAGTGGTATTTCAAAATTCCCTGAGAATTCCCGGTTTCCAGAGTGAGTGGCCACCCTGGCTTAACCTTCTAAAATTTGTTTTTATAAGAAAAAGGCAACAAATTGTAATTATTTTACAAGGTCAGATCTTTAATATAATTGTTATTTTCAGCTATTTAAATTTATATGATAAGGAGAGATATTATTGTGATCTTTTATGAAATCCAGAACATGGGGTACATTGATCCACTAAAAACTGGGGTAGGTTGCACCATAAAAATAATTATGAAAATCATTTTATCAATCAAACAATTTCAGCCAGTTATACAACCTGCATAAAAGGAATCATCCGGCCTATATAAATATGTGCCTCTCCATCTACTAAGGCATCCGAAGACTCTATAAAAGAAAAGAAAAACAGTAAAGCATATAGACTAAATTAATGCTGATATTCAATATTTTAATAATGTATAGTAATTATTCATTTAAATGCTAATTAGTTTGTTTGCTTTTTTTACAGTAAACAGAAAAATATCCTTGAATTAATATTTTATTCACTAGAGAAATATAACATACATGCATATATATATATATATATATATATATATATATATATATATATATATATATATATATATATATATATATATGTACACAGTAGAACTCTAGTTTTTTGTTGTCCGTTTCATACATCATTTTCTGCAGCTTTGTGAAAATTGCAGATACCAATAATATTATATTATCCCAGATTTCATGTTATCCTTTTTAATAAAATCCTGCTTCAAACATTTTTCTAACAGATAAAAATTATTTTTTCTCAACGAAGCAAACACAAACTTTCTGCATTTTCTTTTTCTTCTCTTCTTAAAAAGAGACTTTATTACTTTTTTTGTAGGTGTGGAGGATGGGCAAAGCACAAGAAAGGTTGTTAAAGGAAATATAGAAGTAAATAAAGGAAGTCATGCATAGATTAAACAATATAAAGACTATATGAAAACTTAACAAATTTACAAATATATATAAGGATAAAACTTCATTGTTCAGACTTGATTCTGAATGTTTTTTATTATCATTGTAACATTTAATAATTGATCACAACGCTTATTTTTTGTGAATTAAATTACTTTTTAAAAAAATTCTATAAGTTAATAATGGATTATTTTATCTAAATTAGGTTTGATTTTCAAATTAAAAAAAAGGAAAGAAAAAGAAAGAAACAGAGGAATTATTCACTACTTTTATTAAAAAAGGTAGATAATGAGTAAATAAAAACATAGTTAAAAAATGTTCTACTAACCATTTAAACATTATCTATGTTATATGATAGTTGATAATATGTGGTATTGAAATTTCCGTACAGTTAAGGTCAAGAAATAAGAGCTTCAAAGTTAATAACACATTTTCTAATGCATTTATATTTCTTCATTTATTTTTTAAAAAAAAAATTTAAAAATTATTCTTTAAAAATGTTTATCCAGATTTAGATTAGTTCAAAAGAATATTTTTCAAAAATACTTATAAATGTTTCATTTTTCAAAAAATCTATAATTTAAATGTCTTAATTCCATTCAAACTATCACAATTCTAGTATAACTTTACAGAGAAAAATAAACTTACCTCCTTCTCCATAAAAGAGAAGAGCAGGGAAAAATTTTACTTTGGCTTCATAACAAAGATCATCAACTTCACAACATAAAATTGATAGGACAGATATCACCTTATTCAAAATTTTGTTATCAGTTGATACCAATTCTAGTACTGTAGTTTTCTCTTGGGGGGACAGCTAGGAAAAATGAAATATATATATTTTTGCAGATATAATCATGTGAGCTGATGAAAAGATTATATCTTTTATTTTCCACATATTTTTAAAATTTTTTTCCGGATTCTTGCTATTTTTATTATTATTATTTTTTTTCTTCCTTTTTTTCATTGTTCTGTAACTTTCCCCATGCTTTCTCTACATTTTGAACTTATATATATATATATAACTCACTCTTCTCACTCACTTACAAACTATTTCATGATCCCTAAAGAAAATATTTTCCCTACCTCACTTTTAACAAAAACACAAAAATATATAAAAGTCCAACATTAACCACTGTGTGAAAAAATAATTGACTAGACTTCAGTTAACAAAAAATGAAGCCAGATATCCCAAAAATATAGTCAGGTCACTAATCAGGTCAAAGAGAGCCACTAATGGTAAAGATAACTTAAATAAAAGACCCTTTTCATTACATAAATAAACATTATAGGCTAATATAATATAGAATAAACTATAAATATTACTAATATTTATAGTTTTGTAATAAATGACAGATTGTAACACATTGTTGAAGAATAGGATTAGAGTATGTCCAAGAAACCCGTTATCATAACTACTTTCTGTGGTTACTCTATTTGCTTTTAAAGGAGCTGACATAGAGTGTTAACTTTACTACCAATTGAATAAAAACAAATCATACTAGTTGAATTGCCTGGCATCAAAATATTTTTTTTTTTAATTTATTTCAGTTAAAATGAATTTAGATGTTATGTTTGATCTTGTAAGCAGTTTAAGAAAAAAATAATAAGCTTTTTGTCTGCTCCAAAGCAGAACAATAAGCAAATTAAGCGTCAAATATATAATGCCTTAGCCACTTTATTGTTATATTTTAATGTTTACATCATATAAGAAAACTAAATATTTCTCTTGTAAGTTCATTGAATAAAATACTTTATTTAAATTTCATTTAAAAAAGATTCATATTAATATTTTATTTATAAAAAAAATAGCAAAACAAAAATAAAATGCTTAAAACTAGAACAGTGAAATTTTTAATGGTTCATATCATGCTCTGTTTCTAACTAGAAAATTTGTCAGCGACTGATAATTACTGCTTCTCTTTTAAAAATGATGATAAAACAACTTAGCCATCAACTTTTTAAATATAAAAATAGTTAATCAGCGACATAAATAAATATAAGATATTTGGCGGAATAATAAAAATAAGAACTATTAATAAATGGAAAATTTTCTTCTGAGTAGTATCATGTAACTGTGACATAATGTGAAGTGACACTATAACATATTATCTCTACTGTTTCTCTTAAACTTTTTTAAAAATTATCTGAATTCTTAGGTGTTTAAAGTATTTGGTTTGGAACTTTAGAAAAAAGACTTAAATTACAAACATAAACTTTTACATTTTAACTCAATGTTCAAAATAAAATATTTCTAAACATTAAATAAAAAAAGTGTAATTACAAAAAAAATGAAATTTAACATAAAAGTAAATTTTACTTAAAACATGATTTTTAAAGAAGCTTACTTGAATAGAAACAGGTTCTAAATCTTGACTCCAAAAATCATTTATTGTTTCATCAAGTGCATGTTCAATGTCTTTTAATTGAGTGCTATAGCCTTCAAGAAATTTTCCATATTTACGGAGCTGAACTTCTTCCACAATTTCTGAAAAATTTTTTCATTATTTGAACAAAAATTCAATCATAAAATTAATGAAATAAGAAAAAGCATTATTAATAAACACAATAGAATGAATAATATAGATTGTGTTTATGTGCCCATATATATAGTATATGTAGTTTGCCTCGGTGATTGTAGTCGGCACAGCAGATCACGATACAGAAATATTCCCTGCACCGGTACTAATGCAATACAGAAATCTTACTCTTATTTTTTAAGTACAAAATCCCTTTAGCAACTTGGTAATTGTTGTTGGCCCAAACAGGTAATGACATAGAAATATGCTCTAATGCATTTTAGTTTTATAACATATAAATGGAACAAAATTTTGCAAAAAGCTCAGTTTTGCTTTATTTATCAAAAAGAAGAAAATCGTAAATTAAGACTAAGTATTATTGGAATAAGATTTAGCATATAACCCCCAGTGTCCTAAACAAAACAACAGGGATACATCTGTAATATGATCTGTCGTACCAACTACAATTGCCATGGCACCAAATGGATTTTAGACTTGAATTATTCAGTTCAAGTTCATAAATTTCTCTGATGTTTTTGTTAGGGGGGGGGGATATTTCGTATCATGATCTGACGTGCTACGAAAAATCACCAAATAGATTTTCAACTTGCCAATTTAAAAAAAAAAAACAAACAAACATGTAAATGTTTGCCCGGGGCAGGCTACGAGTTATAACCCTTCCAGTTGGTCCCTTTCTGTGATGTTTTTTTTAAGACACTCGCGAGCAGTTGCCGGTAAGTTACCAAGACTTGGCGATTATTCTGCCGCAGATCACGATACGGAAATCTTCCAAAAACAACTGTAGTTATATCATAAAATACGTTTATCATTCACAGTAATTTTGGTATCTTACAAAAATAATAATTAATAAAGTTATTAAGACATTTTATTAGAAAAACATAGTAACTTTTCAGCTGCATATGAATCAGTACGCCCCCTTAACACAGATAAAAGGGATAAAAACTATTACAGTAAGACAAGTATTGATATAATTAAAAAGAAAAATTAATAAAACGGATATTTTTTCTAACTTTAACTTACTTATTACACCGTCATCAACTGCTCCAACATCCCATTCCTTCACATCAACAATCATTTTAAAATGTTGCGCTTATAAACAAATTCTAAACAGTTGAATAGTCATCGGGCAATATTTCTTTATAACAAATAAAGTCGAAAGGCTAAATTCTGAAGATGCTACATAGTTTAATATATTTGTAAGCGTAAGGGCCAAGGGAATTGGAATAATAAAGACAAATACAATTTTAAGAATCGAAAATTTCTGAAATAAGGAATGTTTACTCCTGTCTACAGATTTTATTGAAACGTACAAAAAATCATCCGTATCAACACTCTACCAATCAGTTTTTTCAGTTTTGATTCGTATATGCATAATTTTTCAGAATATAACCAACTGAAAAACCTGAAATGTTGGTTCAGTTTTATCGGTCAGAACAAATCAGAAACAAGTTGTGTAATTAATAGAACGGGCAGGAACAATTAAACGGTTCACTTTTACCATATGTTTAATGGCAATGATGGAACATTCTCACTGTACGTAACTCGCATTTTCCTGTGTGCAAGTAGTTCCTATTACATGTAGTTTCTGAACATAAGGGCAAATACATCTAAAGCAATCTTATGCGTTGTGAATATGCCTTGAGAACATTTTAACACTAATAACGTAAAGTCGTCTTTTCGATTTTAATGCAACAGCGTTTTTCCGTAGTGGAAGCGGCGCCAAAATAAATGCAGACGGAAAACTAATGGAGCATTCTCACTGCATGCAATTTAAATTTGCTATGCAATTTGCGTATACGCAATGAGTTTGCCTTACATGAAGTTTCTAATCGTTTAGAACGCGCATCTTTAACAATCGCATGCAGTAAAAATAGCTCACAAAGAAAAAATGAATGACAGGTCAGCAGTGCAGGCAAGAGATCCTTGCACCCTGCGTAAGACTTCTTCACGATGCATTTAAATTTCCTCTTTACAGATGATAACGCCGTTCGCACAGACTCAGTTGATGGACGAATACGGAGAAACCAATCGGAGGATATTTCACTATTAGAGTGGCCTGCGATTCCACCTGACCTAAATCCTATGGATTTCATGGATGCTCAATTGCAGCTCGAAGATTGATAAGGACCCTGGTAAGCAATATGAAACGCTGATGCGAGAGTTATGTTGCCGTTAGATCATATAACCTATTATAATTTGTATTAATAACCGTCGTTAAACAGCCGACACAATTTTTTGGGTTTACGACTACTAAAGTTCAACTCTGACACCTTGTAATTTTGAACCCAGTCCAGAAGAAAGGGGAACTCCTGGATCAAGTATTGGGAGAAATTTTGCATTCGTGGAGGACTTTTTGATGGAACTAACCCGCATTTGCGTTACAGGAGAGGAAGACCACGAGAACCTCCCACGTAAGTCCGACATCAAAGGGACTCTTAACTAATGACCCGTTTTCCACTAGGGGCATTTTACGTCTCAATCTTGTCGGCGCGAGCCAGGTGCAGAATTCATATCGACCAGTATTCGCTGGGATTCGAACCTGTGTCCCCTCATAGAGAGGCGAAAGCTCTATCCCCTGAGCCACTCTGGCTCAAACTAAATTGCTGGGAGTTATTTTATGTCAAACGAAATGTTTCTTTTTCTTTCCCTTTTTCCGCTTCGTAATATGGATTAACAAAAACATTATTAGCAGTTCAATTATGATTTCTTGAAACCACCTACTTTAATGTATAAAAATGAACAATGCGTCTTAATTTATTTTAATTTCTAATAAATTTTAGTGTAATTAGATTGTAAAGTTGCGTTTACCAATCTACTCCCAATGTCTTGATTTTTTTTATTATTATTTTTTTATTTTATTTTATGGAATATTCGTCCCTCTGTTGATTAGACTGGTGAAAATAACGAGCGAACGTGTTCTGAAGAGAATTCTGCAAGTAGTTTAAAGGTTTAGGGAGAGGCAACAAACCAGGGGCTTTGCCTCTAAAATAAAATCATCATTATTAAATTATAAGCTAGGGTATTAAATAGGACTAGAGTGGACAAAGTAAGCTGAAATGATCTGCGTACAGTTTCGAGAGCTGGCGAGTGATAGCGAGCAGGGGGTAAAGCTTCCTAACAATAAAAAATGAACCATTCAGTAGTTAATGTCCACTCATAAGCGTGCAAAACAGAAGAATTTTAATAGTCGGAAGATAATTGTTTAGTGATTACAGAATCAGACAAAAAAGGAATCCAAATCCAGACGATAACTGCTAAAAAATTAAGAAAAGTTATAAATTATTCATATTTTTATGTGGAGAGAAGCACGGATGCATCATTGAATGCATCTTTTCAAAGTATTATTTACATTTACTCAAATTTTTGGAACTTCATAGTACCAAGAATATTTTTCGAGACATTTCATTATTTCCATACTTTTTGAACATCCTGTGTAGAAAAGGCATTAAAAATGAGCTTTAATTTCAACGATACATGTTGGGTTGTTTATAGTAGCAATGTTTTTAGGTTTGATACAATTTTATAAAATTAAAATTATCATAAGCATTAAGTTCGTGATAGATAGGAATAGGAGAATATTTTTTTATTCTTTAACATAAAGCTTTTTTGCTATACAATATGATGAAATTTCAACGACGTCTAATTATGAAAAATTCCGATTATTTGTAAGATCTATTATCCAATATTAAACTATTTCAACTGAACAGCAGCAAAAAGAAACATTAAGAGAAGAGTACTGAATTTTTTATTTTTTATTTTAAGTACGTTTTATACTTGGTGTTCTGTATTGACTGTCCTTAATATATATTTTTAGAATCCTTGCCAAAAATTAAGTAAGAAAACTATCATTTGGGGTTGCTAATGAATACATTAGCGAGGAAAAGACTAAAATAATTTCACATCTAATGAATCTCTAATGGAAAAGGAATAACTGGAAATATCAAAACCTGTTTGATTGCGAAGCAAACAGGGAGGAATTAAAAGAATCTTGAAATTAAAAACATCTACAAGTTAACTCAAACAGTCAAACTAGTTTTTAAGGTTTTCACCCCGCCCTCCTCTTTAGTGATTCAATAGATTTCGATAACGTTTCTGTCTCCTCCTGCCCTAAATATATGTTTTGTGGTCCCTATTGGGTTTATTTTCTAACCGTATTTTTCGACAAGGACTTCAAAAGCATACTTTAACGACGCTGATTACGATTTCTATAACTCGCCAAAAAGATTTAATTTCTTTACTCAAATTAAAAAAGAAAAAAAATTGAATTAAACTCCTGAAATAAGAGATCTGATCACTAGAGGGTGCGAGAAAACTTTCTTTACTTAGATATAGATATTTATAAAATCATATATCTATATTTTAAATTAATTGTTTTGTTAACGAAATTTCACTATGAGTTAAAAAAAACTAACAATTCTTACAAAATTTTCTTAGGTTTTTAAAAAATTTTCAAATTTTATAGTTTAGTTAATCTTTTTCTTTTTAGTATTCCAATATTCAAAAAACTCTTAATAAAAATTGTTTGAAAATAAGATTAATATCTGTCATAATTTTTTTTTTCAATCAAAATATTCGTGTGTAAGGCAAAATTTAAATTTATAATAAAAATACAAGTAATTGATTTTTTAGTGAATTTGAGGGTATTGTACTTACTATAAAGGATGATTTTTTATCATGATAAAATGTTAAAAGCTTTCAAAGAATTAATACTCTTTCTTAATCGACGATTTGATGATTCCATTAGTGTCGATGTCTCTCTTTTCTGCACACCACTGATTATATTAGAATTTATCATTTACTAATATATGAATTACTACTAAAACTGTCATTCAAATCGAATCGAATCCAAATTTTATCCTATTCTCATATATATTTATGAAAAATACGAAAATTATACATACATTGGAATATTCTAGCTCTAAATTTAGTACCAAGTCCGATAAAAAATTTTAATTCTTTTTTCCAAAATTTCAATTGTTTTAAGAGCCAGTTTTTTTTTTTTGTTTTTTTTTTAGTTTGTCAGAGTTGGATACTTTGACATTTTTTATTATGCTAAATATAATTTCAGGATATGTTTTTACGTTAAATTATACGATCTTTTTTTTTTTTTTTTTTAAGTCTTAGCGAGTCAAAATCACAGATCCTATGAAACTTTGAGAAAAACACATCGATTTACAAGTGGTAATACTTTTTGTGAAACAAGTGAATCACGACACTGACCGTTATTTTATGTTCTACTACATTCATTATTACTATTCCTTATTATTTATTTTCTACTACTATTAAAATATTAATACTGTCAGCAGACTAATGCATCAAAAGGGGAACTGAACTTACACTTTGCTTCTAGATAAGAGACTTCATATTGCGCCTAAATCACATTTTTTTAAAAACAATTTAACCATTTACAGCTTTTCTATAAATACTTCTGTATTTAACTACTTAGGTAGGAGGTCCTAACTTTAGGGACATTCTTTTCCAGCAAAGTTCATTTTTGTCTAGTTTTGGCGAAGACAAATAATGACCTTGAAAGTAGTGCAAAATTTTAGTTTCTGGCTACTTTAAGATCAATTTTAAGGTCATGCCAAATAAACACCACACATATAATTATTTTTTTAGGTACTACTCATTAGTATCTATTCACAGACATGTATACCTTTGGTACTGGTAGATTTTGGCTGTCGAAGTCTGAAAACAGCTTTTTTTCGAAGATTTTTGAGTGACGTTTGACCTTCGATGCAAAAGATCACTGAAAATATTTATGTCTTAATACTTAGTGTGAACGTAGTAGAACATAAAATCTGTGTCGTTATTCACTCGCTTCACAAAAAGTATTGCCCCTCGTAATTAATTTTATTTTATTAATTTATTTATTCAGTTTTTTTTTTCCCCTTAATTTCAGAGGATTGGCAGTTTTAACCCCCCCCCCCAGACGTATTTAATAGTTTTACATGAGGAACAATGTCCTGAAAATATCAAGAAAATTTAAAATGTCAAGTTTACAAACCTACCAGAGCAGCCTGATTTTTTTTTTAAAAAACTGACTCTTAAATTACCTAACTGTACTTTAAGAAAAAGTATTTAGAATTATTATAGTCAAAATTTGGATAAAATTGAATCTGATTTTTATTTCTGCAAGTAAAAGAAATTTAACGAGTTTATAAATAAAGATTTTTATCATATTGTCACTGGTAATTTTAATTTTATTAAAAATAAATAATAAAAATTTTTGATGGGACTTGGTATTAAATTTAGAGTTAGAAAAAAATATAAACATGACGATATTCTTTCTTCGATTAGCAAGGATCTCCATTGTCTGAAGAAGTCTAGTATTGCAATCCTGTTACTCTTATTCTAATTCAATTTTTTCCTATTTCAATTTAAATATAATTCTCACATTATTATTATTATTTTTTTAGAAATATACTAAAAATGTAACTGACATTTCTCACATGCTAAACTGAGCATTTTCTTCGTGTTATATTCTATAACTAATTTAATTTTCGGAATATTTTTAATAAATAAATTTCAAGCGATTAAAGTCAACGCTTAACGGTCCGGAAATATTTGAAGTTTATAATCCACGTGGTATAAATATAACGTTTAATTAAAATAATTAATAATACCAATTAATTATAATTGAAATATATTTGTAATTAAATTAATTGTAAATGTGATAAAAATAATAATATGATTTTAGCCATCTATGCTCAGTATTTGACCCAGTAAATAAGAGTGCCATGCGCTTATATAAGGCTGCATTGGTCTGTTATAATATTTTTCTCTGATTTTGGTAAATTTAAATAAGATGAAATAGTTAAAAAGCTCTGTCGTTGAGAGTGCATATATGAGAAAGTAATACCATTCACAGCTGTGAAATATGCCAAAAAGACAGTCAGTTACAGCTGCTCATTTTTATTATTGAAAAGAATATTGTGAAATATCTACTGATAAACCATAATTTCAAAGTCTACAATTTATTCCATTTTTGATCGCAGAGAAATATTAAGAAGAAAAACTATATTCGATGTCGATAGAGTTTTTAATTTTCGAAGCAATAAAATGAATACCTTAAAACGAGCACTATGCTATTTTCTGTGTTTTACATTATTACAGTCTGTGACATCATTTGAAGTGTACTGGAATGTTCCTACGCAGCAATGTTTAAAAAATTATGGCCATGATTTTACTAGAAATTTAAAAAATTATGGAATTCTTGTGAATAACGGAGATAAATTTCAAGGAGAACAAATCACAATATTTTATGAGTCTCAATTAGGTTTTTATCCGTCGATTTTAAAAAATGGAACTTGTCTAAATGGAGGTCTACCACAGGTAAAGCAAATTTAAATATATATTGATCATTATCAGTTAAAAAAAAAAAGAAGTAATACTTAAAAAAATTAAATTCTCTGATTAAACCGTCTCCCTTTCCTGCTTATTTTATTTTAAAAGATCAAGCAGGAAAATGTTAGTTCCAACGCTGCCAACTCTTCCAGTTTTCCGAGAAGATTTTATTTTAATAATTAATTTGAAAGCAAATTTTATGGTTTGATTAAAAAAATTTGATTGATGTTAACCACTATTATTTTATGACGTGCTAAAGAGCAAACAATATATTAATTTTACAGTAAGAAAATAACTTCTTTTCACTTATATGTATATATATGTATGTATTTTGCTGTATGAAAATATGTAATTTTCATTAGTAAATATACATAAATTATATTTTATAGCAAGGAAATTTGTCATTTTCACTAATAAATACATTTATAAAAAATACATAATATTGTTTTTCAATAAATGGGAAACTTTATTTCAAATGTTAAGGTATTTATTTTTTTATGAATAATTTAAAATTTGTGTATCAGCAGTAGTTTACATCTTTTGGTACGCTCATACTATAAAATATTTATCAAAAAATTTTGAATGCTCTTGTATCTACACACGATGTGCTTCAATTAAACTACACAATTTAATTTTTTCAATATATTTATTTTAAACAGAAAGTATTATGTAGAAAAAATAATCAGTTTTCTAAATTTTCAGAATGGTTTTTTTTTCCTGCTGATATTAACACTTGATATTTTAAACATATACACAGCTTATTTCCCTGTCATTTGTTTCTTGTAATTTTTTTATACCAAAGATTTTTTTTTTAATTTTAGTATACCGAAAAATATATTATTATTTATCAAATGCCGAAAAACATAACATTTTAAAATATTCATAAGAAAATAAGTGATATAAACATTAGATGTAAAATTTGTCTCTATTCAAATAATATTAATCTAGTTTTTATAAATACTTAACTGTATTAATGACAACTAGATAAAAAAAAACTACATTTTCTAATGTTAAAAATTAAAAAAAAAATAATAAAAAAATTGCTCTCAAATGCAGTTTACATCCCAAAATCACACATGATGTTTAAGGTGTTGGCGATACATAAAAAATTTCTTCATACTGTTCATCAATGCAACTGTTAAGTGTTACTTAATTAACATTGAGAAAAAAATTTCTTAAGAAGTGCAAATATTAGTAGCTATGCATTTATTTATAATTATTTGAAGAAAAAAAAAAAAACACTGAAAGCATGTTCTACTTTTTAATTACATATGAATGTATAATGAATTCTAAAATGAAACTTATGTATAGTGCAGATTTGAACTCATATATATTAGAATTTTCTTTCTTTTAACTTTGACTTTAATTATGGGTGAAAGCATGAAAATGTTACGTATGAGATGAAAAGTCAGAGACGATATATGCTATTCTGTTGCAAGGGGTTAACTTTTTTTTTTCTCCTTATAATTATAGTATGTATTTAATATGATAATAATAAAAGGGTTGGATATCTTTTGACAGCAAGAGTATTTTTTGAAAAAGAATATACATTTCTAATGTTAATTAAATGCATTATCAGATGAAAAAAAAAATAAAGAAATTTAAACCATTGTGGTAAAACAATTATTATTTTAAAATTACTTTTAATGTTAAACTATTTTATTTTTAATTGCAAAAGTTCTTTTTATACTTTTTTTTCTTTCCTTTAATGAAATTTCAGAGTAACGGCAGTAGAAATATTTACAATTCATAGAAAATTCTGCGTAAGCCTTTTTAAGTCCGAATATTAAATTTATTCTTAATATTTAATAAATTCACTTCCTTTTTCGTTTACTTTATAATTCCAAAATAATTCAATTTATCACTTACATACTATGGAAACTTGTCGTTCTTTATAATTTTTACTTATGTTGTCAGTCAGTGGCAATTATTTTGAATAATATTTTACCTTTCATGGAAGTTAAAATATTTTTACAGACTAAATGTTAAATTTACGTATAAAAGATCATTTTTGATGAAGCAACTTATTAACACCAAATTTAATAAATGAGTATAGTATCATAAGTTTCTCGGAAGTAAAACTTTTCCAAGAACCAATATTTTAAATATCTCGTAAATCCTTTTGATGATGAAACTCATTAGCAGGCAAAATATAAGAAATAATATTATATTTTTCCAAGAAAATTTTTTTCTTCTGAAATATTAATCCTTTTTGATTAAGCAATTTATTTGCTTACGAGCTAAAATATTAAAAATAAGTATAGTATTTATTTAATAAGACATTATATTTTGAATATCAAATTTTTAAGACAAGGTCACAACTCGGTGAGTTATTTTTAGAATATCTATTTTTTAAATTACTTAGAACGGAAAAAATAATGTTATAGTGAGCCAGGGGCGGATTAAGCGTACGCGGGGCCCTAGGCCATTCAAATTTTCGGGGCCCTTAGATTAAATTTTTTTCTCGTATATTTTTTATTTATTCAAATATAAAAGTATTTATAAATCTTTTCATTTAAGAAAGCATATTTAAAATTAAAATAAATAATATCTTGGACCTCTTAAACGGTGACAATTTCAATATATAAAATTTTATTGAAAGTGACCAGTTGTATGAGTTTTTTTTAGAGTATATAAAACAATAAACAAACACTTACCTTTTAGTAAAATATTTTGTAATTATTTATTGATCAAATAGAATTATGGACACTAAATAATTATAAAACACTAAAAAAATTATGAGACACTTCAGTTGAGGCACTTAAATAACTTCTTTTACATTTAAAACGTCTCAATAATGTCAACAACATTTAATTCTTTGCTTTTTGTTTAAACAAGTCTCAGCTCGCTATAGTACTGCTTTCAATTTTTTCGCGCGCAAATCAAAAGGACAAATTTGAACTTAAAAAAACATTGATAAATGTTATAATACATAAACTATATTAATACTTATAAATAATAACTAAAATAAGTAATAAATAAATATGTAAAAAATTATGTAATAATTATGTAAAAAATTTTTCGTATTTTATTAATATATATTTGAAATAGATTTTTTTTAAATCATTGTTTTTCTTAATTTTTTAAAATTTACTTTCAAAAATTTTTTAAAGGAGGCCCCTAATCATTGGGGGCCCCAGGCCATGGCCCAATGGGTAATCAGGCACTGTAGTGAGCTAATGCTAATTAAATATTGTTAAATATTTATTAAGTACTGAACTGAAATCTAACACGAAACGTGCTTTCTCTGAGTTAATATTTCTTTCTTTTGACAGATATGGATTCTTGGGAATCAAAATATGTATAGAGGATAACAGCAATTGGGGAAATAAAGTTGTGAAAGTTTAGTCAGGATTATCGTTCGAAACTTTGGGCCCTCTTTTATCGATACTTCGTAATTATTTAACTGAATCAAAATCATTTTAAACATAACTCTAAAACCTGGTTATCCAATGCTAATTACATGCAAAAATTTATTTTGAAAAATTATTTAATTTATAAATGCTCGTAAATATTTTGAATTGTAAGGTATGCAAAATAACACTGTATTTTAAACGACGTGATTTTAAATGACAAAATTTGATCGATATCGGCCAAATAGTTTTCCGAGTATTGAAATTTTTTTAAAAATCTTGTTTTTGACTTCAAACTTCAAAAGAAACTTTTTATCAGTTTCATTTAAAGTTAGTATTTATTTTTTATATTACATAGTTTAAAATAATCTACAAATAGTCATGTCTTAAAATTTAAAAAAAAAAAAAAAAGTTCGATGATTATTAAATAAAATAATGATCATTAAAAAAAAATTTCCTGTGTAATTATCAGTGGATGAACAAGTCTCATAATTGTGTGAAATCAGTCGGAAAAAAAAAAAAAAAAACAAGATTTGTGTATTCGCTGAAAGTCTGATTAATAAATAGTTTGCATTAATTAAATAGCGTGCTTGAGACCGATTTTTCAAACTTTTTATCTTTAGTACCTAAAACCTCGATCCTTTAAATAAAAAAAAATAAGAGTGAGATTTTTTTTTAAATTTTTTTTTTATTTATTGTACAATTTTATTCGTTAATATTTGTTATCTGATAATTTCTAATGGATTTTATTTAAATCGAATCAAATTTTTTAAAAGTTGTACCATTTGCAAACCACTATATAGTTTTTTCTTTAAAAAATAATAAAATAAATAAATCTTTCACATTACCTATGCGTATTTAGTATTGAAACAGTATTTAATGTATTTAGCATTTTAAATACAAAAATAGTGCTCAACACAACATTGTTAAATAATCTTTTGTATTTTTAAAACAAATTAATATACATTTATGTATTTTCACGTACTGTTTTGTTATGTGCACGCACATTTTATAAATATGCAAGTACCTGTTATAAATTGGATAGCGATTGTGAATGTTTGGACTACTTTTCTACAGTTATGTACACAATCCTTGAGCATTTTTTTCCGTAATTTTCTTATTGTAACTCAGCTTATCCGCGTAATGTATTTGGGGCTTTGGTATGCTTATTATTTTAAATGACATTAAAAAAATGCGTCAAGTTTGTCGCAGATAATTTTTTTTTTTGTTGGTGAATTTAACTCACAGATGCATTACTAAGAGAGGAAGATCGAAAGTAATTTTGCGTCAACACATTGGTCACTGTGGTTTGGGCATAGAATACGAAATAATTAACAAGCCATAGCGAGGATTCAAATCTGGATCCTCCGAGTTAAAACAGCATATTTGTCTCGTGCATATTTAAGCATTACTTTAAAAAGCAAAGTAGGAGTTACATCATCAATAAGCAATTTATTTATCAAATACAGTGCGGGGAAAAAAACGGACCTCTCTGAATAATTTTTAATCTAATGATTGGGATCTTTACGCTCTAGGACTCATTCTTATTGGTTCAAAGGGGTGACCTCAAATATGCTGATTAATTAGTGCAGACGATCTTTTAAGTTACGAAATAAAATACAAAAACGCACTTTGAGTTTGAATTTTCGTTCTTTTGATGATAGCGTATCATTCTACCATAAAAAATAATGGAAAACAAAAGCTTCGCTTAATTGGAAAGGAAAAATAGCGTTTCATACCTTATAGAACTTTTCTCAAACAATTAAAGCAATTTTTCTCAAACAATTAAAGCGATAAAGTTATAAGTTTTGTAATTTTTAGATAGGTAATTTAATAACGTACATTTATCGGAGCTTAGATTTTTTTAAAATTTATTTATTATTATTACTTACTTATTATTTTCTTTTGTTTAAACTGAAAAAAAAAACCGATTTTGATGGAGCTGAAATTGTTTTTAAAGTAAATCCAGCTAAAACAAAGATATATTTTTCAATAATTTAAAAAGACATCATTTTTTTAAAAAAATGCTGAGTGAAAATTGTATTGATACAAATTAGTCAGAAAAAAATCTATTGGAATTCTAAAATACCAAGCATTATATTTCTTAGAACTCTAATTGGACAACCATCTCCTATTTTACATGTTTTAAAATATATTGACAAGTAGAATGTATTACAACTATATCCGCTTAATTGAGAAAATTGAGTGACAATGATTTAAAGAATATTTTACTCCCTCCCTCTGTCTATAATTCTTTCGACTATTTGAGTTCGACAAGAGGGGCTTCATAAATTTCATCCGTAAATAAACTGATTTTCGATAAACTTCTTTAACCTCAATGGTAGTTTGAATATGTTAAGAAAAGAAAATTTATTAAGCAGTGTGAATATAAAATACAAAATGTGAAATATCGGTTGTGAAACATTAGTTTTGAAAAATAACAATAATACTCCTTTTTTCTACTTTTCTTTCACGGTTCGTCAGTATTTTTGTCCACATTATTTAATATTAAAATCAATCAGTTTAAAGCACAGGTCCTTAGCTCAGCTCATTAGAGTGTCGTACTAATAATTACGGGTTATATATGTTATAGGTTTGATACTTTTATGGGTCAATGTTGTTATCTCGATGGTTCCCACTTTTTAACAGTAGTGTTCGTTGTTGTGGTTCAACTGTGCAATATTTTGCTGGTGACTTAAGTAATTAATATGAATAATTATATATTAATTTTTCAGAAATTATGTTCATTTTACATAAAGTTTATCTTAAAATGCGTTCAAGAATCTCTTATAAAATTTTTATATATACAATATTATCGGTTAAAAATGTAAAACTTCATATCGGGTTGAGTAAAAAGTTTTCAGCCAGAAAAAAACAATTGTGTAAAATGATAAATACATAAAAAATAAGCAAAGCTAATGAGGATAGTAATTCAAATTAACAATGGAACATTCAGGATAAAATTGTGACCTGTGAGGAAAAATGGGTGGACTACAATAATACAAGCCAAAAAGGAGGGTGGTCAGCACCCGGGGAATTAGTTGGTTCGGTTGCAAGACAAACGCTAACTAACAAGAAGGTGCTTCTCTGTATCTGGTGGGATTGTGAATTATACCTGAAAAACGGGCAGGCTCTCAACAGTGCACTATACAACAATATGCTAATCAAAGTTCAGACGGAAGGTGGTTCTCTTTCATCAAGATAACGCCCGGCCACATGTAAATGCGATGATCAACTGGACGCTCTACACGCTGAAGTGGGATTTGATGCAACATCCGCCATACAGCCAGACAAGACGACTTCGAATTACTATCTGTTTTTACATCTGCAGCTGTATCTTGATGGCACAATCTTCCATTCAAATGACGAGGTCATAAGAGCTCGATCGCTTTCTGGACACAGTTATTCGCAGAAGGGATTGAAAGGTTGCCAAAATCCTGGCAGACCATTTAGTCTTTTCTTTGATCTCTGAACAAAGCCAAACAGGCCTCTTTTCTCTTGTCTCCAGCAGTCAATTTGTAATGTACCCAGTGGTTAAACTTAAACGTTAGATTTATGTGTTTGAGAGGATTAACTATTGTTTTTTTTTTTGGCAAACGTCTATATATCTAACGCAATAGTTCGCGTTGAAACATTTCCGCCTTGATCAATGATTTGCTTTAACTGATTACTATTAACCTCAATAAAGTGGCTAGGAAGGCCGGGATAGCCTGGTCGGTAGGGCACTGGGCCCATGTCCAAGAGGTCGTGGGTTCGATCCTCGCCGGCCGAAGACTCCCCGTGTAGTAAATGGTGACTGATGCACGTTAAATCTGTCGAGTCTCAAAGTCCTTCATGTTCCCATAACAAGTCAAAACCTCTGGGGGTACTGATCCAGGAGTTTCCTTGTCTTCTGGAGTGGTTCAAAATTACAAGGCTACGGAGTTGAACATTAGTAGCTGTAAACCCATGAAATTGGGTCGGCTGTTCAACGACGGTTATAAAATAAAATATAAATTAAAGTGGCTAGAACGTAGTTCATCTTCAATGTCAAAATTCTCAGCTTTAAACTTTTGACACCAAACTTTTACTGTATCACAAGAAACAGCATTGAAACCTAAACTTTCACACATTTTTTTGTGGCATTCAGTTGCACTGAGTTTATTTTGGAACTCATAGTACATAATCGTTCTGATCTGTTGACGTGATAGCTCCATATTACACTTTTTTTGGTGCACAAGATAATAAAATTTTAACGAACAAATTACACAGTCGTGTAGTTCAAACTTTCAATTTTAGTATGCAAAAACCAGTTTGGAGAAAGGTTAACTACCACGGGAATGGCTGTTGGTGGAAAACTTCTTACTCACCCAATATTTTGTACAATCTTATTTCTACAACATAAAAAATATTGTATAGAAAAAGAAAACTACACTGAGTACTGAGCGTTTCGCGTGACAATGTCAAACATTATGTATAAATGCATCAGTTGTCTTTTCTTATATTGTGTGTGTTTATATAGTTTAGGTGTTCATTTATCATCCAATGGATGCTTTGTCTTGTACCCTGATTTTTCGATTTAAAAAGGGTCTTGGTTTTTCCTTTTTTTTTAAAAGTACCTAAGACTATTAAAACAAACGTGTAAATTTTAAGAATACACTGACAACAAACAGGAATTATTGTTTCTTGGCCTTTTTTATAACAATATTACATTTATTAATTTTCAGGCAGCAAATATTTCAAAGCATTTGCAGAAAGCTGCCGAAGATTTACAAAATACCATTAAAAATAAAAGTTTTAATGGAATTGGTGTCATTGACTGGGAAGCTTGGAGACCTTCGTGGAATTTCAATTGGATACCCTTAGATATTTACAGAGAAAAGTCAAAGGAGTTTGCAAGAAAACAAAACTCAACTTTGAATGATAAAGAAATAGAAGAATTAGCAAAACTCCAATGGAGAAATGGTGCTAGGTGATACAGAATTTAGTTTATTAGCAACAATATTTTATTTAATATAGATTCAGCGGTAATAATCATTATTTATTTAATATCATATACCTTAGATCTTACATGAAAGAAACACTTGAACTGTCAAAGAAATTGAGACCATCTGCAAGTTGGGGCTATTATTTATTTCCTGACTGTTACAATTATGTGGGAAAAAAGCCTGCAGATTTTGAGTGCTCTGAAAAAGTGAAAATGGAAAATGACAAGTAAGTGAATTTTCATTTAGAGGATTTAAGATTTTTTTTCACAGAAATTTTAGATATAAAATTGCTTTAATCTCAATAGCTATGGATGGTGTTTTCTACACAAGGGTGCGTTGCAAGCTTTCTGGTTTATTTTGAAACCATTCAACTCACAACGTGATGATTGTGTATCGAGACTAATTTGATCAGTTTTTCTTGTGTACATGTATTTGTTACCTGATTTATTATTTGTGTTTAGAAAAAGAATCGTGTCATTTGAAGACCTGACAGTTCGAGGCATAAGAATTGTCATTTGAAAAAAAAAAAAAAAAAAAGAGAATCGTTATAAAACACTTGTCAACGATAAACCAATTTCGAAATTTACGTCTAAATGTTAACTTGTAAAATTAACTAAATCTCGCTGTTCGAACAATATGCTAACACTAATGTATGATGGTGCACGGCTTGTAACAAGAATAACAGCAATAAATAAGTGAAATGATCAAATCGGGACTGCCAAAAAAGCGAGTTATTTCTAAATCTAGCAACCCTGTCACCTTTTTAATACTACATCTATAAATATCTAAACATTTTTTTTTTACTTCAAACTCGCCAGAATTACTTAATATCATATGAAATAGAGCTGATTTGAGCTCAGAAATTAGATAATTTATTTCTCTTAATAAAAATAAAATTATCCGTTTGAAAGTATCGCCTAACAGAATAAGCAGCTGTGTACTTTCTAACCGGAAGTAGAGCAGGTTAAGAGCTCGAGATTGTAGTTGTTTGCATTTATATTGAAAACACTATTCATAGGGAATAAAATGTTATGTGACGTTTCAGATAATTTAAGAAAATTAGCCTCGAGTTGTACGAAAACATTAGGAAAGTATTTTGTTTACACTTTCGCGCATTGAAAAACGATTATTTAACCTCTTAAACAATCGTTAATAACTTCTTAAACAACCTCTCAAGGCTAAGAAAAAAAAATTAAAAAATACTTGCAACAAATTCCAAAGAAACCATTAGAATTTGAACCTGAGAGTATAAAAAAATAACATTCAAAAGGGAAAATATATCATAATCAAAGGAACACCTATCGAAGTATGCATACTATAATAACAGCAAAGGTTGAAGTAAAATAATTAAAACCAGGATACTTGATAGAAAAATTGAAAGTTGCTTTAACAAAATATTATACTCAAAAATTAAGAATAGATCATTCAATTTTACTCAATAAATAAACTGTTCTTATTTATTTTTAAACTCCACATGTTAAAATATTAATTTAAGAGTTAAAGCCACTAATGTATAGCACTAAACTACTTAAATCTTTATAAGAATGTGATGATTATGTACCACCTTATATAAACGCTAAAGCAACAAAGAAAATGATGAAGACTAAGTGAAAATGACAAAAAATAATAATAATTAAGTAAAATATATATCTATATATTATATTTATCTTACACGAGCACAGCGGACGAAACTCCCAGAAAACGTTGCCAAATTTGGAAAATTGTGTTCGAAATACAATTATTTTGCTTTCTGGTATTCGTAGGAAAAATTAATAATCCTGCTTGATTTTTTATGCGCATTCTGGGACGGATTAAGAGGGGGGGGGGTACTGTGGTTGTAGCCCCAGGCCACTAAATCTTTTAGGAACTTCTAAAATTTGTAAAGATAAAATTGATTTTTAAAAAAATGGATATTTTTAAGCGTGATGTCTTCAATTTTCCCTTCGAGTCATTTAAAGTTTTATGCATGTAACGTGATGATATATATCTTATATAAAATTCGAGAAATAGATAAACCAATTATTTCTCCGCCCCTCACCAAACTTCATAATTTTTTTTTATATATATATATTCCTTCTTTTGCTTTAAATCACAAATTCATCATTTTTCTAACTAATTTTATGAATTTATCTGCATAACCTTAACTATTTCCAGAGATCTCCGTGGGCAAAAGTTTAACAAATATAGTAAAAACGAAAAATTCTAATTTGTTCCGTTCTATGTGGTTCAATGTTCGGTAGCTCTTACAGGATGTTTTACCGAGATGGACATTTAACCGAGTATTAATGGTTAATGTAATCAGTTTTGTAAAAAATAAAGAATTTCAAAAAGCTTTCTCAGATGCTTTGTAAAACAAGTACAGACCCCTTAATGTTAATTTTATTTTTAGCGTATTTCGCTATATCTCAATAACTTCTTAAGCGGATTGAAAAATTTTTGCACACAATTATAAAATTCATTTATTCAAAGATAATACCTTAAAAAAATAATTTTTATTAAATATTTTCCATGTTTTATTAAATGTTAGTTGAAAAAATTTTGAATTGTAAGGCATATAATTTTTACATCGTTTTAAAGAATAATATATAATTAATTTAATTTTACATGGCTAAATACAAAATTTGAGTGAAATCGGTCGAATAGTACCTGAGAAATCGAATTTCAAAAAAGCCGTATATTAAAAATTCGATTTCTCAGGAACTATTTGATCAATTTCATCGTATTTCGTATTTTTCTCTGGAAAATTATGTTCTTTGAAATGATGTAAAAAATTTTATCCCTTGGAATTCAAAGTTTCTTCGACTAATATTAAATAAAAAAATAAACATTTTTACCGTAGTAATATTTTTGATAAATGAATTTTATTTATGAATTTAAAAAGTTTTCAATTTGCTTTTAAATTTCTAGAGATATGGCGAAATACGCAAAAAGTAAAATTAACATTTAAGGGACCAAACTATTGGGACCATATTGTCTAGATTGCGGCTATCCCCTGTAATTTGGGGGGTCAGAAATCCGAATCCGTTGAAGAAAAAAAGGTATGTTTATTGAGGGAAAGTACGTTTTTGTGTCAAACTTTCGTAACTAAAAGTATTTTTTTGCATTAATTAATTAGCATATTTGAGGTCACCCCCTCGAACCATGCAAAATAAGTCCAAGAACGTGAAAATCCGATCATTAGATCAAAATTTATTCAGGGTGGTCCGTTTATTTATTAATTTTTTGTGCACTGAACAGCAAAATTTAAATTCGTAAATTTAAGTTACATACAAATAAATCACAAGAAATGTATGGTATTTATATTTAATTTCAATAATGTGAAATAGTGGTTAAACAGGACGATGGAAAAAATCTATGGCTAAAGCATCTAAATAACTTAACTAATTCAATAAATGCTATCAGTATAAATACACCACTAAATAAATTAATTTCTCACTAATATTGTCTTTCTTGTTTCAATAGCAGTAGACATCTAAAAACTCAGTGACGGAAGAGTTTTTTTTTTTATTTTTTATTATTAAGCGGAATCCCGACTTATAAAAAAAGCAACTGTGAATATGAAAAAAAAAGAAAGAAAAAATAACAATTTGGAAATATTTTTAAAGTAGGTACATTATTTACAAAAAAAATTTGGCCTATTAAAATCAATTGATTAAAATAACAAAAATCCTAACTCATGGAACCCTTGTGAATTTTCCACGGAACCCTAGGGTTCCGTGGAGCACCTTTTGGAAACCGTTGCTTTAGTTAGACATACAATATACCGAGCAGCTAAAATATGCATATCATTCTGCCAAAGTATTTCGTAGTATTTTTCTGCAAAGATTATGCAAGAATTTCTACAACGGTCCTCTTCAGAAATTTCTCTGGGAAAAGTTAAAACCTTTAGGAAAACTTTGTTAGACATTATCGCGCTAGAAATTTTTATTTTTGAAAAATAATCTGCAGACGATGTTACAATCTGCAGAGCCCGTTGCTGACATCTGGTAAAATGGTACAATCTTGTAATTAAATTAATACAACTTGAAATTATTTAAATAACAATGTTGTAAAACAAGCTAAAAGTACTATTTTGAAAATCTGTTTTTTTATTAACTAAACTAAACATGACTATTTGAATATAATGAAATATAAAAAATAATAAAAATTTAACAGTGTCCACTGTACTTCTTCAAAAAAAAAAAAAAAAAATTCTTTAGTTTGTCTACAAATATAAGTTGTTGTGATCTGCAATTTTATAACCGATAACAGAAGGATAGTAGTCATTAATTAATGCATAATGACCTAGCCACCTAACAGGTGGGAATACGGGAGCTATCTACTAATTAATTTGGCAGATACCAATAAGTTTAATAGCATTAAGTCCTAGACAACACAAATTAGTAAATTCACCAAATAGAATGCAACGTTTCTTTTTTCACTAGTAATAGCTCAAAATAATTGCTGACTTTCATTATATGTCAGTAATATTTTTAATAAACAATTAAGATACGTCAACTGTTGTATTAAATCGATTTTCAACTTAAACTAAAAAGAAAACATTTAGAATCTTAAAATAATCACCAAAAAAGAAACTGTTATTGAAATAAATGGAATTATAGAAGTAATTACAGTTCTAAGTATTTAGTCATTAGTATTATTTTTAAGTGGTATTTTTTATGTGTTTCAAGTGTTAGTGGAGGTGGGAAAAATCCAGTATCGGGGGTGGGGGGGAGTTCCTTCTCTCCTTTCTTTTAACTTAAAATTTTTTTTGAATATTAAGGAAAACAAGCTACCCCGACAGGTTAGATTTTTTTGTTTACTTTAAATTTCAAAAATAGAGCAGCAAACGGGAAAAAAAAAAGTTTTTCTTAAGTGTAAAAACTAAGATTCAGTTACATTCACTATATTCAAGTAATCCGTTGTTAAATTTACATTCTGTCGGCTATTCCCTGTCCTTAAGGTTTCTGTTTCGCGCTTTCATAGCTGGATAGGAGCTATTTTCTGATACCTTTGAAATTTATAAGTTATTGAACATCTGGAGTTGGTCATCATGAAAAGAAATAGGGTAAAAAGTGTAGCATCTTTGAAGCTCGGGAGGTTCCTATATGGAGGGATATTAAAAAAAAAAAAAATTATAATAGGATATTGTTATAAGCCAAGTAAAATTAACAAATAGAATCGCCTCTTTTTAATAACTATTGGTCCAATGATCGGATTTTCATGTACTAGAATGCAATCGTAATGATTAAAGAGCATAGACTAGATATGTGCTCAGTCCCAGTAAATTTTAATCTTTTACCTGGCCAGTTCCAGGAACTCAGAAATTTTTTTATTTCTTACCCGGCCTGTTCCGGGTATCCAACAAAATTTTCTTTTATTATTTTTGGAAATTTGGGATCAGCGTTTCGATGAAGCGTAAAACTTTGATATGAAGTGGAGACATCTGCTAATGTGGACGTTAAATTATTTTTTTCATTTGATTTATTAAAGTTTTCGATGCGTTAATCGGAACTGGATACCCGATAAATTTAACCAGGGCCATGGTAGCCAGTCTTGAGACTAAAAATGGGTAATGAAACTCAGACCGAGTATAGGGCATAAATATGCTAATTAACTAGAGCAGACGATATTTTAATTAATAAAATCAGGCATGACAAAAGTTTTCTTTGCATAGACATTTTTTTTCCTTACGGATTCAGTTTTTCAATTCTCGAAATTAACAGAGTAATCGCAGCTGAAAAAATAAGATCCCAATAGTTCAATTGATCGAAAGCTTAAAACTCCAAATCCTAAATATATTATCAGCGTGTGTTTCTCCGTATCTCCTAAACGATTTATTTGAATCAAAAGAATTTTGCAAACAAATATAAAACTTATTTATTCAAAAATATTATAATTCCATGCATTTTTTTTTACAATTATTTAATCAAATTAAGTCCAAAACAATTGTTTTGAGTAGGTAATAAACAATTACTTTGAATAGGGTATACCAGGTAATTGCCGAGTATCTGGTACATTTCTTACAAATAATTTTGAAGGGTAAGATCAAAAATTATACAGGCTCAATAATTCTAGAGAAATGAAACTTTAAAAATACGACTTTTATAGCTCAGAAACCATTTAACCGATTTCGTTTAATTTCCAGTTTTTCCCATATTGATTGGCTTAAAAAAACTAAGAATTTTTATACAACTTTATGTTTATTTAACGATATGAGATTTGTTATATTCCTATGTTAATAAACTGCGTTATGGCTATTTACATTTATTTCGATTTCATTGCACTTTGATAGCTAGCTAGCTAGAATTTAATTTTCATCAGAATTAAATACACATGAGTCATGATTATTATTCTGAATAGAATTTCTGTAACGGGTTTTAAAACATTGAAATTTACTATGAAACTTTCAATTAATGATTTTATTAGGTTTCCCCCCAAAAAAATTAAAATTTAAAAAAAAAAAATAATTTACAAGTTGATTTTTTTTTTAGTAATCAGTAAACATTACTGAAAGTGGTTTAAAATCATCTTATTTAAAACTATATACTTTATACGACCAAAAAAAATTTTTTTTTCCAATCATTTATCTAGTAAAAAAAAAAAAAATTTTTTTTTTTGGTAAACGTGATACACATGGTTTATAATTTTGATTCACGTAATCAGTTTTTGAAATATAACTAAGAAAAATTAAAATAACATCAAGGGTCACAAATCTTTGAAAAATTATCGTCTGACTAAAAATTATCGTGAACTATTGAAGCCACATTTGTGAAATTGTGGCTGTGCTCATATTGTGAGGTTCAAAAATCCGAATTCACCGAGAAGATTTTATTACCAGGTTCTGCACTTGAAATAATAATTAGCACTAATAAAAAGTAAAATATTTGCCAGTTTGTCTGGCATGGAGGTTAAGGCTCCGCAATTTCGTCATCAAAATCACTATGATCGATATCACGCAATACCCGCTTTTACTTCTCAAATTAGTTAGTTATAATCAATTTGAAGCTGGATTGGATTCATGTCACCAACCCCAATTTTTAAAACAACGAACTCAAGTGTCTCGAGCCGCAGTGGCTCAGGGTATAGAGCGTTCGCTTAACAATGAGGTGAACCAGGTTTGAATCCCAGCTGTGGCTGGTTGATACGAATTTTGCTCCCGGCTCGCATTGACTACAGTTCTGACATAAAATATCCTTAGTGGTAGACGGATACAATTCCCTCGTCGTTGGGCTAATCGTGAGTGGTTTTTCTCTTTATGTAACGAAAATACGGGTTAGAGTTCCATAAAAAAGATCTCCATGAAGACCAGTTAGATCGAGGAGTATCATTGTCTTCTGGGTTGGGTTTAAAATTTCAAGACTACGAAGGTGAACATTGATAGCCGTAAACTTAGAATTGGGTCGACTGTTCAAGGCCTGTTATAAAATAAATCTCAGTGTCTCAACCATAACACCCTTGATTAATTAGCATGCTTAAGGTCTCGCACATAACTATTAAACTATCGAACATATCATTAGCACGTAAAATTTGGATAAATTGATCTGAGTTATTATGAGTATTATTATTTTTACTGTACTATCGAATAACAAATGCTATATTTTTTAGATTATCATGGCTATGGAACACCAGCACGGGCATATTTCCTTCAATATACTTATATGATAATCATTTGGATCATTACACAATGGAACAAAGAAGTTACAAAGATCACGGAAAACTTAAAGAAGCAATAAGAGTTGCACCAGATGAGGCAAAAATTTTGCCTTACATCAATTTTCATTTAAAAAAAATACTAGTTCCGCAGGTATTTTGCTTTCAAATATGTTTGAAACTAAATAATCTCTATTAAGAAGAATGAGGTAAATTAGTAGCGCAGAATTAAAATGAACTTCTTTATTGCTAACTTGACAGTAAATCTAGAAGCTTGCTTTTAAAATATCACAAAATAATATTTGAATCTTTTTTTTTCTTTTGTATAAAAAAAGACCGCAATCTACAAAACATAACATTTTTAGAATTATTATAATAACATAAACTGAATTGGTAATTAAAAGAATGCGCAGTAACAAAACACTTTTTTTAAAATTGAGATAATCATTTCAGCAACACATCAGGAAAATTAAAAACAAATATATTTTGTTAAATATGAAAATCCTTTTTTGCTTGGCTTTTGGTGAAAAAAGTTAATCATAAGTTTAAATAAATTTTTTCTTTCTTCTCTCTTTTAAATATTTATTCGTCCCGCAGTCGACTGATCGTTAGACACGGTTTCCAGCAGATCATCGAAGTCAAGCATCACTAGCTGCGGTCAGTGTGCGGGTGGATGATCACTTTGAAGAGCCTGCAATGGGACCGAGGGTGTGCGGTATTGGCCCTCGCTAAAACTGTTTTAACGCAAAGTACTTGACTCCGCACGCAGATTGTCAGGCTACCAAAGCGGGAGTGCTATCCCCTCTGTAGAGAATTAAAATTGTGACGGCATTACTTCGGATCATCTTCAGCGATGCTTCCCAGACCGTCGCCAATAACTCATTATGTAGCTCTAGTGTGACGTAAATAAATTACAATAACATATTTATTCATATTGCAGAATCATAAAACTTTTGGTTGTTTTTGCATACTTTATTTTTTTCCTTACAAAATTGTTCAAGATACAATAATAAAAATGCTTAATTATTATTCATGGTTTTAACTAATACATTGATATGGATCAATTAATTATTTAATAATAATATAGAAACTAACATTTGAAGTTACTAAAGAATTACTCAGAGCATAACTCATATAAAAATATTTTTGTATTGTATAAACTATAGGCTCTTATTCTATGATTGAAGTATAGGAAAATTGTATTATTTACACAGGGTGATTTTGAAAGAATGGCAGCTCAGGCAGCAGCAATAGGAGCTGACGGTTTCATAATATGGGGATCTTCCTCAGCAGTTAGTTCAAGAACTCATTGTAAAGAAGTAAATGAATACATCACTCAAGTTCTTGGACCAGCTGTCAAAAAAATATCAAGAAACTCAGAGTTATGTTCAAAAACGATATGCCATGGAAATGGTCACTGTACTTGGCCAAATGATAGAACTGTGACAGCATGGAAAGAATTTTTAAAAGAGAATCCTAGTTTCTACAAAAATGAGATAGTGTGTAAATGCAAAACACTTTATACTGGCACCTTTTGTGGATATCAATTAAATAAATTACCTAAGCAATAATGGGAGAAAATTTTTCTCTAGGGAAAAATAATGGCTTTTAACACAATTATGAATTACTATAAAAAGTTAAAATTTTTGTATAACTAAAGGAATTCAACTGTATAGATGAATTTTCACTGGTGCATAAGAGCAATTTTTAAGCTTTAAAAAAAAACAACTGTTTATTGCTGTAAAAATAAAATAGCTTCTTTTCTTATTAAAACCAATTTAAATTTGTGTGTGTGTGTACAGAGTTGAACTTCAGTGTTTTATAAGCTTTCAACAAGTTATTATTTTGGGCACCGATTTGACTCTATTTCATAGCACGATTTGCACATTTACAATACGTTTCATTTAGTAACTTTTGTCTTCAGTTTTTTAACTTTATGTTATAAACCTTTTTCGGTTGTTCTCAGACGCAAGATCCATTGAATATCAACAAAATAAGACCACAAAGTGTAAAAACAAGAGGGTATACATGAATTTAATTCATTAGATATAGTATAAATTAGATATAATTAGAGTTGGTCAAAAATTTGGAGCATAAATATTTAGATAAATTTTTTTAAAAGGATTATTGTAAAAAAGATTTTTCTTTTTTAATTTCTACTTTCAGAGTAATGTTTTAATTCCTACCTTAAGAACAAGGCAAAAAACAGCTTTTTTTATTTATTTGAATATTAACTCAGCTATGTTTACAGCAAATGGGTTCTCCTTATAAAAAATAAAATGTATAAATATTATTTAAAAATTTTGGTTGACATTGAAAATGATTCTCATCCGATTATGAATAAAATTGTATTAAAAACACATTTTTGGATTAAACTAACCAAAATTTGCAAGTGGCCAAAAAATGACCATTTGTGAGAGCTATATCTCATAAAGAAAAATCCCTAGAAAACCATTGCATGGTACACATATTCTCCATCCTTTAGTCAGAAGATCACTATGTTATTTAAGCTAAATGATTGCATTTTAATAAATATTTATATGTGAATATATTTTTTTGTTTACATCCACATTACACACCACAACAGCCAGTTACACTAACAATTTAACTGAAATTTAAAGTAACATACTCTTCATCCTTTAGTCAGAACATCACTATGTGATTGAAGACTTTTGCATTACATTTTAATAAATATTTATGATGTAAATGTATTTTGTCTTTGTTCACTTCCACTTGACCCATCATAACAGCCAACTGCATTAACAAAATAACTGAAACTAAAGTTAAGCTGACACTTTAGGATAGATTTGATCCTGTTGCGATTATAAATATGATAATTAATTTTCATAGACATAAAGTTGGAATATTTAGTTACCACACATATGAATAACATTTATATGACACCAAAAAGCAGGAAGGTGGCATTTAAAACATTTAAATTTCTGGCCTTATTTAATAAATAAAAGTATTAAGGCAGCAAAGCTTTTACACCAAGACAAATTTAAAATCAATAATTCTTTTTGCTGATAACCCAATAGTATGATTAAATTCTGGTATAAAATTTTAACCCAGAAGAAAATGAAAACTTATTTAAAGAAAAGCAGGAGGAATTTACTAAAGTAATTTGTTTTTAAATAAATGAACAAAAAGCTATAACTGGAAATTTTTTTTTGATTTAAAAAAATATATTTAAACCAGCAGCATAGGCCAAGAAAAAATTGTAATACTTTATAAATAGTGATACATAGCATGAACATATGTCTGCTAGTAATTTTTTAAAGCCTGCGAAAACAAAATGAAAACACGTAAAAATATATTGCATATCAAACTTGCCAAAAAGACACAACTAAGTTAAAAAAAAAAAAAAATAGAGGATGAGGTCACAACGAGATACAAAATTCAAAAATTATGGAACATCTTATATAAAGAAATTTATTATTTTATGTGGTATTGAAGTCTTCAGATATGCCCATTTTTATGTATTAAAGTTAAGTTTCACTCCTCGAAAATTTTATCGTGAAGGAAAATACTGCTTGTGAAATTTTTGTTCAAATTTCTCTTGAATACTATACAAATTAATCAGTTAGTTAACTAGTTCTTTGAGAGCTATTGGTGTTAGAGCCAAAACCAATCAGCAAAGTGTAAAAATTAAAACCGATACCCCTTTCAAGTAACCTGAATTCAAAAAACTTATTGCTTTAACATTGCCAATAACTACAGCTGCTTGTGAAAGAAATTTTGCAAGTTACAATAGAATAGTCATTAAAAAACAAGCTTTGCTTGGTGATAAACATTTAGATGAACTTTAAGTTGTGAAGAACTTCTTAATCTTGCTACTAAGGTAAGATTAACATAATATAACATAAATTTCAAACATACTCAAAAAAGCACCAAAAAAACCCCCCAAAAATTTTATTATTAGATTCTGTTTCGGTAGGAACTTTAGTCTAATTAACCTATAGACAGCGAAAAAATATTGGAAATAGTGTGTCATAATGTTTTTTGGTTATATATTCAATTAATAACTATAGAATATATCTGTTTATAATGAAAACAATGTTATCTATTGGCAATAATTTACATTTTAAATATTCACTCTGCTTTGAAATTCAATCTTATATTTTAAAATTTACTTCTTAAAAAATTAAAGTAATATGAATGAGTTACAAGCATAGAATTTTTTTATTTTTCTAATTATGGCATATAAATTAGTAGACATACAACCATAAAGGTAACTTAAATTTACATTTATCCTAAAATTTAGTATTATTCAGAAGAAAAAAAAATGTTTAACACAGTATCAGATGTGATGATTTGACTGTTGCTGGAAATTTGAAGTTATTATTTTTTTTTTTTTATCTCTTTTAGTTAATTTGTACAAATTCATAAGTAATTACTTTTAAACAGCACCTTTAAATTCATTGTATAAATAAAACTTTCATAAGAAAATGATCACAGGAACTCTGAAAAACATTTTTTTTCTTTCATAATATTTTAAGACCGCTCAGGGGCCAAGTTGAAAGGCTTTGAGGGCCACTTTTGCAATAGGTTGAGCATCCCAGGTTTAGAGTAATTCAAACTATTATGTGAAATATGAAATTCAAAAGAAAAGAAACTATTTAATAAACTTATTTTGTAATGGGTGTTTTTATTCCTTACAGTTGACAAGCTTGTAAATCCTGAATTACAAAAGCATATTTACTCTTAAAACAAATTAGAAAATAATCATCAAACAAATCACCATTTAAATGAGTGAATTAATGAGAAAAACTAATCAGTGCAAGTACTGAAAATAATATCTCACTCGAAATTTAATAAAAACAATAAAGTTCGATGCTCGAGATTCTCATGACTTTTGATTATATCACCATAGTCTGTTAATACTTCAGCAAATTTAAAATAAAATAAACTACAAAATTTTGTAAAATCTAATTTTAAAGCTTGGTGTTACTCTGAATTAGAATTGCAATGGCATTTAAGCAATAAACTGGTAGTTTTATAATCAAGAATACATTGAAAACAATTATATGAATATATAAATTTATCTCTAATTAACAGCAGAAATAGAGACGTCATAAGAATGTGGCTAACAGGGCATCTGCTCAAGGCTCACATTACAGAACTCTAGAGAGGTTCTACATCAATTTTTATGGTGAATTTTAAAAATTTAGATAAATTTTTTAAAAATTACTTCAGAATTAAAAATGATCAAAAATATTTCTGAAGACCCAGCACAAGAAAACTATTCATAAAAATCAAAACCATAAAATATGAAAAATAAAATGCATTTACTTATTTTCTGTTGATTAAGCAGACTGTTAAACATAAAATTTTATATCTTCTCCTTATGGTTCATGCGCTTAATAAATTATCAATAAAACTCAATTGACAGTATGAATTTGAAAATAAAATAAAATCTAAATAAATGTAAATGTTGTTCGATCTTGAGAATGAAATAAAAAAAAAAAACCTTCGAAATAAATCATGTAATTTATTTCAATAATTTAAGCGAAAATCTAAAGAGGGTCCTTTAAAATGAGAAAATTAAAAAAGTCCTGTAAGATGTTTTGCCCAAGGCTCCTACAAAGTTTACCAATAGTTTTGCATAACAAATATCTGAAATAACTAAAAATAAATGTCTTTTTGTACACTAACTATTTTTTCCAAGCAAAATCATTATTTTTTTTCCAATCACACAATCCTTTTAAAAAGCATAGAATTTTCCTTGTTAATGGAAAGATTTCCATATTGTGATCAGCGATAGGATTATCACCAATTCTTGGCGTTTTTTAGGCAGCAGCCCACAAAAAATTAACAGAAAGCAAAACATCAAAGAAGGTGATCGACTAAAAAAGCAATTTGCAAAAATAAATGTCTTTTTGTACACTAACTATTTTTTCCAAGCAAAATCATTATTTTTTTTCCAATCACACAATCCTTTTAAAAAGCATAGAATTTTCCCTGTTAATGGAAAGATTTCCATATTGTGATCAGCGATAGGATTATCACCAATTCTTGGCGATTTCTAGGCAGCAGCCCACAAAAAATTAACAGAAAGCAAAACATCAAAGAAGGTGATCGACTAAAAAAGCAATTTGCGTTCCTGTTGTTAATGTATGACACCATGGGTTTTTTTTTTCTTCAAAGAAGTGAAAATATTTAGATATATAGAAAATATTAGATATATATTTCTATATTGATATATATTTCTATATTGATATATAGAATGTAAATTTAGTGTTTTAGGAAGGGATGATATAGTACAGAAAAAGTTATGAGAAAACTTAAAAGAAAAACCATCCAGATTTAAAACAATATGAGTGTTTTTAAATAAGCAAATTATCAATGATTGAAGGTATTAGTATTCAAAAGAAGAAAAAAAAAAAAAAAAAAACAAGACATATAAATTAAAAAAAAAACAAACAAACATAATTTTACATACTTCTTGTTTAAGAGTAGAATAATAATAAGTAAGTAATTTTTTATTTGAGTTGCAACTAAAGATTATATGAAATGACTCTTAGGCCTTGAAAATGTTGTCTGTTGTTATGTCCGAAAAGCAGTACCCTTAGGAATAGCATGCAAATTCTTATTTCTCTTGAGTCGATGGTAATAAAATTTTTAAGCAATGAGAGCAGGATATATCTTTAAGTAATTGTTTAATATAATCGAAAATTATATTCACTGGAATAATTAAAGAAGATTACATATTAAAAAATAATGTAAGTGATTCCAAAATTGTAAAATAATCATTCGAATAAAAATACAAACTGTTGTTTTTTATTCATAACTACGAATATTTTACCTATTTTAACAAAAATACTATATATAATTTGTAAAAAGAACAATGTAACGCTTGGAAACTAAAATTAACTGAACAGAAGTAATGCCTACTCAAGCAGCGTGTGTTTGTGTGAATCAAATCAAAACAATAATAAAGCTCGACTCACAGTTGAGATAGACCGAAATCGGTAATATTCGGTGAATTTCGGAGAATTGTACACAAAAACTTATAAATAAAGGAACCAATCAAAATGCAGATAATTAAGCATGTGACTTAAGCTGACCAATAAGATCTAAGTTAATTTGTAAACTGTCTGTTCGGAGATAATCGTTCTTTTCTGTCAGCGCAGAAAAGTTTCTAGTTATTGCCGCCATTTTGTACTACCCGAGGATTGTTTGGTCTGTATTGTCAACATATGCGTTAGCATACGGGATAACCGTACGTTGGTTACTTCGCAGTACGTGCTGCTGGTTTGTGTTTATCATGTGTGACTACTGAGGAGGTCGTAAAGCTGATCGTCAAAAGTCATTCGTGATTGTAAACATTATGTTATGCTTTCGTGTGAGTTTGTTTGTGAATATGGAATTAAGATAAAATCATAAGGATATTGAGCAAATTCATCTATAGATATAAAAAGCGGTATGTAACTTAGCGATTTCAACACAATGATTATTAGCCTTGAGTGCCTTTACCATGGAAATGTACATCGAACAACATGGCACTCGTCGGGGCCTCCAGTGCGGTTAAGTATTAACTGCACTCTAATATGTCTTAAATTTTGTGAAATCTGACAAATTTGGCCATTCGGGAATTGGTCCGAAACTTGAAGCATTTAGCTTCAAGTTAGGCTTACTCATCATGGCTGACCACTTAGTTGATGGACCGCCGAATAAGCGACCAAAACTGAGTGAAAACGCTATTTCTGACACACCAGGTAAGTTTTGTTGTTCTCTAATCTCTGTGTATGTATAGTATGTTTCAGATGTATTATTTTTCTACAAGTGTTTATTATTCCATAAGCATGTATTATATTATTTTATAAGCTTAAACCTTCCTTTAGCGCTTTGTTTACATTTCCCCCCTCTATCATTAACCAGAAATAAAGTTTATTTTAATTTTATTTCTTCTCTAAAAAGCTTGTACAATTATTTGTTTGTACCGAGTGATATTATAATTTACTGATACTTACATTTGGATGTTTTGGTACCTTTGTTTACTTTTTATCATAGATTTTACTTGTAGAATTGAACTAATATGGAATTATTTTAACATGAACTTGAAGAATTAAGTTTTATTTTTTAAAAGCAGTATTCTCTACAGATAATTAAGTTTCCTGGGCTCAATTATATTTTTAAAAAACTTGTTTTGGTATTAAATTGTGGCTATCCTAATATATTTGTTGTGTGTGTCTCAATCAGTTGTTGTCTATTGATATTTTAGAGAGTATATGCTGTTTCAATAATATAAAAACATTTATTAGTTTTAAAAGAACAGGGGATATTTCTGTATATCCGTCCATTGCTGCAACTGCAATCCTGTAGATGCCAAATGGATTTAGAACTTTCACATTTTGAGAAAATACATGTGTCATGATCTGGGGCAGACTAATGTATAAAGTCATAAAAACTAAACTCAGCAGCGCGACAGCCCATACAAAGCCTACTGTGCCCATCTCAGTTTTCTTGACCTTGGGGCTCTGGGGTGCAGGAGCAGATGTTCCGGTCAGGTGGTCAGCCGAACGCGGAACCCCCAGTGTTCAGTTCCCAAGTATGCTTGGTACTCATTTATCGACCCACTGAAGAGATGAAAGCTGAGTCAACCTTGCCCGACCCGAGGATCTAACCAGGGACCTGTGGCACGACAGCGCGATGCGCTTCCGCTCAGCCACTGTGCGTCTTGTAAAATCATAGTGGGGAGATTTTAATATTGTGATCTGTGGCAGAATAATTGCCAAGTCTGGGTAACTTCCAGACAGCTGACTGCGAGAAACCAAACAGAAAAAACCACAGTAAGGGACCAACTTGAAGGCTGGCACCCCCAAGTTAACAGCTAGATGTGTTTTTTCTTTTTTTAAAATTGTGCTTGATTAAAATTAATTTGCGATTATAGTTTGCTTGGCAGATCACGATACAGAAGTATTATAACAACTTCAGGACTGCAGCTCTAGAAAGAAAAGAAAAAAAATAGAAGGGGACCAACTTGAAGGGTATCTCATAGCCACACTTAAGCAAAGTTCTACTTTTTTTTTTTTTTTTAAATTTGCAAGTGTAAAACCCATTTAGCATTTTAGCAATTGAAGTTGGTGTGACGGATCACGTCATGCAAATATATATAAATGGTTAAAGTTCTAAAGTTCATCAATAATAGGTTAAAACAATTGATCATAAATACCTCATTCATTTTCATATGGATAAGCTTTTTAGTTAGTTGATTAAAAGCTAAATCATAATACCTGGCCTTAACTGTTCCTTCCATATTTGTAGGGAAGATTTCTAGATCGATAACTTTCGGCTCTGTTGGCATGTGGGTAGTGAGGGTAACTTTAAAAAAAAGCAGTTCATAAGGTTACAAAATTCAAGAGTATAGCTTATAGCCAATCCTGGGAAAACCTCTATATGTTCCTTTTAAAATCTTCTTAAGTTTAGAATGCTTGGTGATTATAGTTGGCTGAGTAGGTACCGATGCGGTAATATTCCCAATATTTTTTCCTGTATACTATGTTGTGTTCAGCATGAAAAGTCAGTGTAAGTAAGCAAAGAGGTTTGCTGTTTTTTATAAACTTCTACCTGATCCTCACTGAGTCTGCAATTCTTTTTATATTGACAGTTAGCAAGACTAGTGCTGTTTGTCACGACCTTGGCTTTAATCAGCCATGAGTATTATTAAGTGTTATGTTGCCATGTTTATTTTCCTTATCAGTTCTTGCTGAGTAGAGTATAGTTCGTTCACCAGGAGTTGGCACTTGGCTCCGCCTTCATCACATGGTATCCGAGGATACTATTTCGCTATTTTTGGTAGAAGGATGTGAACAATCCTGAACGAGGTTACTATTTGGCGATCATACGACAAAAGTAGAGGGAAGATTTCTGTATCGTGATCTGTGGCAGAATGATCACCAAGTCTTGGAAACTTCTGTGCAGTGGCCAGCAAGAAACTTAAAAAAACTTCACAGAAATGGACCAACTCGGAAGGTATAACTAGTAGCCACCCCATGGCTAATATCTACACGTTTTTTTTTTTTTTAAATTGCAAGTTTAAAATCTATTTGGCACCTTAGCGCTTGTGGTTGACGGGACAGATCACGATACAGAAATTTCCGCAAAATATTTATTTAGCAATCTTTGTGTGCATTTTTTAACATTAAATATTTCATAAATTTGGTGGTGATATTTCTCTCTTTTGAGTGAATAGTTTGTCCTTTTTGAGACATTTTGCTGCAATATATTTAATTAGTTAGAGTAACGAAAGGTATGATAACAGATGACAAAGCAAAATAAATAAGTGATTGAAAAATAATTAACTGTTTGCATTTGGCGCGCATTAAGGGTTGTCTCAATTTCAAGCACGGAGACATTTCTCCTCTTACTCCCACGCTGAAATGAACTCATCATCCAAGGAGGAGGAGCCAAGTGTCAACTCCTGGTGAACGAACTATACAGTTCGTTCACCAGGAAATCGTTCGTTAAAAATCTTTTCTTTATATCTTAGTATTTGTTGCCTTAGGAAAGTTTAATTTCAAGCTTTCTGATTTAGAAATATTTTGTTGCCCCATAGATTTTAATCAAAATAATATTAACAGATGCTATTTTCATCCTAATCCTCTACAGATTAGTTAATTTCTTGCTGGTATGTCAAATTCTGTGGTGTGGCTGTGAAAGTTTTAACCCTTTCGCAACGAGTTTTTTTTTTTTTTTTTTTTTAACAACAGAACAATTTTGGTAACATAAACTAAGAGTAGGGCAGCATTATGCACCGCAGCGCCATCTATGTTCTGTGATTAGAAATACCTTCAAAAATATTGGCAGGATTGTTGGGAAAGTCTCCCATTAGACAGGGAAAGGTTTCTGTCCCAAAAGATTTTTTTGAAATTTGCCTGGGACGTATGTGTCCCGTTAGGTGCAAAAGGGTTAAAATATCAAATTTTTGCTTATTCGATAATTATTTTGCATAGGAGTATCAAATATTTCTTGATCTAAAGTGTATTAATTTTTTTTTTCTGTCTTTCCTTGTAAATGGGAAGTGTTTTTATGAATACAGGTGTATATCGCTTGGATCCGAATTTTTTTGTTTGATTTGAAAAATTTCTAGAACATGAATCTTGATCTTTAATGTTAAAATCTTTTGAATACAAATCTCGATGTTTGATATTAAGGAAGGTGGATTTTGTATTGGATTGAAAAGAGTGGAAAAAGCATGATCCTGATACTAGCATGTCTGAAAGTTAAATCTACTCGCGTAATTGCGTTAAAACTGCTGCTGCGTGAAGCAGAGGAAACTTTTCACATCACTCTCAGTCTGATTGACCTGCTTGTTAGAATAAGGGAAATTTAACTATTTTTTTCCTCTCTTTTTTAGCTGTACTAAAAATTTTTACATGATGGTGGCAAATTTTATGCTATCGGCATTCCCATGTTCATTTACATTATAAATACCTGAACCATTGGAAAAAAATTCTTTCATTTATGTTTGCGAGGAGTTAAGATAAGCCGTATACCGATTATAGAATTAGATGCAAGATCCTCTCGACTTTCTAAACTTTAGAAGAAATTAGAATTCTAAATTTTATTCTCTTTTATCATGATTTATATATAAAACTTAATGGTCTATACACATTGTAAGGAAAACTAAGTATGTAAATAGTTATAGTGTTTTCTTTTTGTGCAAAATATTTTCACGTGCTTATTTTTATTTATTTTTTTCATGTTTCAAGTTGGTATATATTTTCAGACTAATTGTTCTTCTCATGCTTGAAGAATATTAAATAGAAAGGCTGGTTCTAAACGAATGGCTGGAATGAAACCTGGCTGGTTCATGTAAATGGGTGAAAAAGACAATGATCTAGTTTTTCTCACAATGTCATTTTTTGATCCCATTCTCCGCATTCTCATTTTTAATAAATCTTTTAATAGGGCAAAATGAAATTTCAGGAAAACCCCCAATCGTTTTGAGCTTATAAGTACAAAAACTACTTAAAAAATTGCCTGAAAATTTTTAAGATATTTAAATCAAACTTTTTTTTCTTTTTTTAAAATTTTTTCTGTGCGTGCACAGTATAAAAGAACTACCTTAAATGCTTATGCATTGTGCAGTTTTTAACATTATAAAAAAAAACACAAAAGTTTTTAAAAAAGTCTTGAAATAAATGATTTAATTTTAAATTGCTCAAATATATTTTGATTCCATTGAATAATTTATTAAGGTATATTAAAAAAAACGCAAGGGGAAAAAAAGTTTATATAAATGTCAATATCTCCATATATATTTACTCTAGGTTTATGAAATTAAAAATAATGGCTAAAGTAATCAGTAAAAGTTACAAGCTTATTGCTTGATTTTCTTGCACAGGGTGTTCAAAGATACTTGTTTTCTTTTGTAATTTATTGTCGGTCTCCCATGAATTAAAAATTGCATGATCTAAACATCTCTTAAGTTATAAAATAATTCTTTAAGTGTTTCTTGAGAAATTAAAAAAAAAAAGAATGTTAAAGACTCTAAGTGTCTCTTCTGATATTCTAGGATAGTGTATATATACATGTTTTTTTTATATTTCCTATGAGCTGCACAATCAGTCTTCCCGATGAGCAGACCTAGTGCGTTCTCCAGAAGTGGTATCCACTCTTTCAGGACCACCACAATGGGTGAGATACCGTTGGCCACGGTAATTTGGACGTCTAGTTTCTGCCACACTAGATGGCAGCACCGAGACTCTATTTGGATGCTAAAGTGCACTAGGAATTTAATTTTGCCGGAAATGCCAAGAGCCAATAAGGCACTCCAGGGATTTTTTACATGCCGCATAATCATACGACATGGCCGCTGAGGGTTTGCTATATATATACATGTATATTATATTATAATTATTAATATTTGCTATAGAAATAATATATCATATATTCCAATCAGTTATAAATGATAAACTAATATATCCGTAAATAAATAAACATCAGTTAATAGTATTAACCAAGTTTTGCAATTTTCTCCATGTTTTTTACCGGTAAAAACCTAGTTTTTACGATGTCCTGGTAAAAACCCCAATTCTGCTAGCTTTACATAAATAAAGGAGATAAAGTTTGGATTGTGCTGGAAATAAACCTCTCTTAAGTTATAAAATAGCACTTAAAGCATTTTTTGATAAATTTAAAAAAATGTCAAAAACTTATGTCTCTTCCATTATTAGTGTACAGTGTTCCCTCGCCACTTCACGCTTCATGTTTTGCAGCTTCAGTGCTTTGTGGGTTTCCCCAAAATATTCCTCTAAAAATGAAAAAAATACAATCATGTTGGCAGCCACATTGCGGAAAGGAGCGTTGTTCTTCGAGAGAGAAGGAGCCCTGCATGTGAAACAAAGAGATAAGTTGACATATACCACAGGCTCTCATAAAGATGCAAAATTAGTTTCCGGTGCGACATCGACCAATGAGAATACGAGTGGATTTATCCCTGTGAGTTGATTGTCTGCGTATCATCGCAACCTCACCTAGCATCTTCTGTTGTGCACTGTCGGGATTCTGTATTTTAGTGTTGTGTTGGCAATAACTTGTTTAGTTTAAGCGCTAATTTTTTTTTTATTAATTAAGCTCTTATAATGCCGCCTAAGTGCCCCTGCGAAAGCTTCCTCCGGGGCGCCCAAGAAAGAGATGATGACCATCAGTGGAAAAGTGAAACTTTTAGATATGATCAAAGAGGGCAGAAAATATGCATCTGTGGCACGCCATTACAGGGTTATTGGATCTACAGTGCTGCAAATCAAGATAGAGGAAGCAAACATCAGTAAAACTGCTTCAATAACCTTTAATAAAGAAGCAAAACATGTGGTGACTCCACGTAATAAAGAGTTGTGAAAATGGAAGCTGCACTGGCATTGTAGATTGCTGATTGCGGGAAAAAAACAGTGAGTTTGGACACTAATATGATCAGGACAAAGGCCAAAGCTCTCTATGACCAAACCTTGCCCGATGACGACAATTAAGAGCCTGAAGAAGGTGCTGACGAACCTCAAGCCAGTAATCGCTCAGCCAGGAGTGATTCGTCTCATCGAGGACAAGGATTTTCAGTCAGCAAAGGCTGGTTCAAAAAATTTGTAAAATAATACGGCCTCAGAAACTTGCCTCTGTATGGTGAGGCTTCCTCTGCTGACAATCATGCTTGTCGTTACGTGGAGGAAGAGTTTCCTAACATTATCAGTAAGGGAGGCTACCTCCTTTAAAATAGTTTTCAAGATAAATGAAACAGGCCTTTTTTGGAAGAGGATGCCCTCGTGTACATTCCTCTTCAAGGTCGAAGTGAAGAGGCCAGGCTTCAAGGCTCACAAAGACCGTGTGACTGTCATCATGGCTGGCAATGTCGCAGGTTTTATGCTTAAGCCAGGCCTTATTTATAAAGCCAAAAATCCACAGGTATTAAAAAACAGAAATACGACTTTGTTGCTCGTGTTCTGGGTGCATAACTCCAAGTCCTGGATAACGAAAGCTCTGACCCTTGAATGGTTCCTCCATTTCTTCATTCCCTAGGTGAAGCTGTATCTGGCTGAAAATGGCCTCCCATTTGAGGTCCTTCTCCTGATGGACTGTGCAGGAGACCATGCAAAGGACCTGCAATATGATGGTGGGCCTTTAAGGCACTCTACACTCGCTATACAATGGAGGGCCTCATCTCAGCAGTTGATGATGCCAATGACAAATTCACCTTGAAAGCATACTGGCACAGTTATGACATTGCCTTATGTTTGTCTAATATTCAGCAAGCATTAAAGGACATGAAGGACATAACCATGAAATCTAGCTGGAAGAAATTATGGCCAAGCGTGGTGCACGACTATCCTGGCTTCACTCCTGAAGTTCATCACTCAGCGGTGAGGCTGGTTCGCATCATAAGGATTGAAGAATTTGTCGACATGACATAAAAAGACATCAGCACCATTATTGATTGCCACTGACCGCTGAAGACCTCTTTGAGATGACAAAGTCTGCAAGTGAGGAAGAAAACAAAGAGAAAGACGAAGAAGTTTCTGGTCCCCTTCTGGTTCTGGTTAATCTCGAAAAATGAGGGATCACTGTATATGTATATCAGCAAGTACCATCGGACAAGTGATACGATGTATGTTATTGCCTAAGTTGTAATTGTAAAACTAATTATTCACATAACCAGGTGAGGCAAATCTTCTGAATATTAATAACTTAGAAAATTGATCTATCTATTAGATTTTCAATGTGAGCCAATAACCATAAAATAATATCACCTTTACAAATTTATATTTTAATATATCATTGTATACCATAACTTTATTACAGCCGTTATTATATACAAAAAATAATGCCGTTTTTATACAGAAAAATTTTTTATGTTCGAAATTTTTGTTTCAATACTGCTTTTAAGATGTTCCTGCTTTTAATACTGCTTTTAAGATGTTAAGATTCCGAAATAGCAGAAACAATAGGAAATTTTTGTAAAGATAGGGAATTTTTTTTATCGATGATAAAAACCATGGGAAAAATTTGTTTTTCTCGAGACAGTAAATACCATGATAGCCCTGAAAGTGGGCCTGTCTGGTCAATTGTCACGACTATCTATCACAGGGTAAAGCAGCAGGCCCAGAACTGAAATGTTTAGTTTTAAAACCTTGGCATTACACACAATGGTTTAAAATACTTCTCACTGTTTTTCGTCCTCTTAAAATCTTTTTTTTTTTTTTCCAAGTATGCGGCACAGTATTTAACCTTTTGTATGATGATTTTTGAGGTGGAAATGTTTAATAAGTCTTTGAGTATAAAGAACTATTAACTATTAGGCCTATAGAACTTATAGCTAAGTGTGACATTTATTTTATTTTTACTTTGTCGATATGTCATTAATTAATGTAAACTATATAAAATTAATATTTTGTGATATCGTTGAGATTAAAAAAATTTTGGTAAAATATAAAGGGTGATTCATTTCTATCTTAAAATATTTTTTATTCTTTAAATATTATATATTTCCATCGAATGAAAATTTCAAAAATGCATTTAAAATTTTTGCTCAACTTTTGGCATGTAATCAAGATTTTTTGCTTAAAAAGGATAAAAATAATTTGGGTAAAAAATTTAGGATTGTGTGATATTATAATGCATAATTATAACTGTAGTAATAACAAGAAAAAAAAAGGTTGGCAAACTAACTCCTTTTTTTTGTTGTCATTTCTTAAAAAAAAAACCCCATTAGATATGGGTTAAAAACACCACCTGGATTTTTTTGGGGGGGGGGGGCAGGTGGGTGGTAGCTGATATATATAAGTGCAAAAATAACCTCTGAAATAATTTTGAATTTCGAAATTTAAATATTTTTCCATGGTCTTGAAAAATCTTATCTACCACTCATTCATTTTTTCCAAGTCGTGGAAACCATGATAATGCCAGTCACTATTCAGTCTATTTATATTTTTTACTTGACTCAAAAAATTTTTCAATTCCGGTTTTTTTTAACCCAGTATAACACTACAATGGACAATTACAGTAAATTGTTTTAAAAAATTTTAATGCATTCACAATCCCTCAAAACTCTCAGAAAACAGTTTATTACTTTCCTGAGAAGGCTATTTATTTAGTTATTTTTAATCAAAAAACGCTTTCTTTCGTTTTCATCTGAAATGGGGAGTTGCATGATTATTCACGAACCGACATCACATGTGTTCATCTGCCGTTCAAAACGTTCTTGCTTTCGTTTGAATTTTTGTAATTAAATCCAACTATTTTGGATGGTCAATAACTAACTGCATAAAAAATTGAGCCCTAATACCACTTAATTAAAATGTGGGTTTAATATAACATATTTTTATAATGTTAAATTTCAGTGGTACCCACTGAAACATTGTTAACAGTTGACGAAATTTTCCAGCTCTGAATATTTAAGATTTCTTAGTTCAATAAAAAAAGTGTGTGCTATTGCTTATTAAATGAGCGTTATAAATACAAAATAACTTCGTTTTGTTTTCTTTCTTTTTTTCTACCAATCTTATTTTTAAAGTATACTTCAAATTGGTTTTGAAGATTTATTTTCATCTTAAGTGAAAGAAATGTTTATTTATTCTAGCATGAATTCACAGCATGTAATTGTCTTCAGCATAGCAGTAGCCTTTTAAAAAACTTGTGATCCCAGCAAAACTTTAAATTTATTCTTTCAACAAAAAAATTATAAGTTAAAAGAAAAAAAGTTATATATTAAAAAAATTATATTCCAGTAGATTTTATTAACTTTATTTTAATTGCCTTAATCTATGTTATAAGAGTATATTTGAAATCAAGCATATGCATTTACTTAGTTCTTTATTACAGAAACAGGAATTAAGTTTTATAAATGCATATAAAGATAATTTTTCGCCATAGCAAAGTTCCTATTTACTCAAAAGATAAAAATATTGAGAAAAAATATAAACATTACTGTTTATTTTTTAATTATTTAATAAATAATAAAGAATGTGTATTAGAATTTCTTTCCATTTTGTATAAGTTAATTTTTTATTATTGTTCTTTAGCTTTTGTGAAACAAAAGCTTCTAGTTTAATGATATTCACTGACATTTTGTGGATAAATGAGTTAATTAGATGTGGATAAATGAGAAATTAAGTGAAATTTTAAGTATAACTAGATTATGGTGATGATAATTAGATATATTTCAATGGACTAGATTCTTGAAAGTGTTCTTGAAATTTTTTTCAACAATTTAATATAATTTTTTAAAATTAAAAATGTATAATGTATTAATTTTGCTATTTTAGAATTCTTCATTGCAAGCACTGACAAATAGTTTGCAAAAATAAGGAGAGAAATGGACAATAACCATACTTTGTTAATACTATATTTCAGAAAAAGGAATTAAAATTTATAAATTTAAAAATAATTTCTTACTGTAACAAAATTCCTATTTATGCAAGGAATAGGTAATAAATATAAGCATTAATGTGTATTTAAATATTTAATACATAGTAAAAAAAAAAAAAAAAATGACATAAACTGCATTAGTACATATTCACTTATGAAAATCCTTTTACTATAGTAATAAATAAATAAATAAAAGAAGCAACATTAAATTACATTATTTGAATTCTTGAACATTAGCGTATAGATTGTAAGGATGCTGGAATAATATTTTTCAATGGACTAGATTTATGAAAATACTGATTTGTTTTAATGCAATAACGAATTATAAAATCATCCATCCTACATCTAAATTATACTATTTCTATCCAATCTGCGACTTATTTTAATTAAGTAATTAGGCTGTAATGGAGCATTATTTTGATTTAAAAGTAAGTGGAATAAAATATTATTTTCTATGAACTTTAACACCACGGATTTCAACCGAAAAGAAATGTTGTTTCGCTGTAAAGAGCTACATAATCATTTCTTCAGATATTTTAGTGATAAATATCGATGTTTGAAGTTTTAAAATCTTTTTTTCATTTTGTACACACTCTCAAAACCGTAAATTTAATTCACATAATTTTTGCTAATAATTTACAAAGAATTTTCATACGATATATGTGATATCAAAACTAAAAGAGCATTGAAATAGCCTTTGCGGATGAAGACTGCACGTTTCCATTCAGCATGTGACGTCATAACCAATCAGGGATCTTTTTTTATTGCATCACTTATGGAGGCCTTTTGAGGCAATTCAAATGTTTAATAACTAAATAAATATAAATTAACATTTACCGAAAGAAACAATCAGATTTTCGGTTTCGGGAGAGAATTTCCCATAAGTTAGATATGAAAATAAAAAAATTTATGATACGCTGCATTTGTCCATAGAATCATTCTAAAAAATTCATTTTTTCCCCCCTCCTTCTAAAAAAACCAAAGAACCCTTATTTTTGGTATAAACTAGAATTTTTTTTTTTTTAAAAAATTTAGAAAAATATTTTACCCCTTTAATTGAAATAAACTAAACAATTTCTAAGTATTGTAATATTTGACTGTAACTAACTATAATAATAGACTATTCACATTTAACCATTATATATATTATATCATAAATTAGCTGTATGGAATTAATAATATTTTTAGTTTTATGAAATACATTTTTTTTTCTATTGAATCTATATAAATTTTATTACAGTTTTGTTTTTTCTATTTAGTTTAGAAAAAAGGAGAAAAAGTTAAATATTTTCTAAACAATTTTATATGAATAAAAAAATGAAATTCTCTTTTATTAATAGTGCAGTGTGATGTATGCAAAAAAGTGGTCATCCTGAATACGAGCATCTCTTGATTGTTTAGGGGGCAGGAGTGATTGTATTCTCTGGCAACTATATTATTCTTTCAGGTCTAAAAACTAGAAACAGGGCATCTTATTTTTGCCCGAATAATACAGTATTCCACATATCTCAAGACCATTGGTTCGCAGACTTTTGCGAATAAAAAATTTATAATCCGACAATATTTTGAAGCTTTTGCTAAATCCCGTCAACGAGACGTTTACGTACTGTCTTCCGCCAATTATGTGAAGAATTACGTCTTACGTGATTATTTCACTAATTGGTTCACCATTGGTTTGACGAATTTTTTTAATATTTGGAACTGCCCCGGAATCTGCTAATATAGCTACTCTCATTTACACAATTTTAATATCAAACATCGATTTTCTTATTTGTAACGTAAAAGTACATTCATTATCTTTTACCAATTTAATTACCCCCTGCTTATTATGATAATGAACATTATTATATTAAGTAGGGGGCACTGTAGTGACAACCAGATAATTATCCAAGTAATGTAGTAATCATCTGAAAAGAAAAGGTAATCACACAATCAAAAAATGGAGTGCCAGTCTCAGTCTGTCACTAATTGAACTTCTGTTTGGTGAACTGGATAGGGATGTCTGTATGTAGATACCAACAAACACAGAAGACCTTATAATGTTTTCTTATACAGTAGAGAACCAATTATCCAGAATACTTAGCATTATCAATATCCCAGATGTCAGGATCGCTAAATGATAAAATGATTTAATGCAGCCTACCTATTTATATATATTTTAAAAATATTGAATTAAGAAAATAGTTGTACATTTGCCTCTTTAGTATTTCAATTAAAAATTTGTATTTTTGTACTTGGCATTATCAATATCCCAGATGTCAGGATCGCTAAATGATAAAATGATTTAATGCAGCCTACCTATTTATATATATTTTAAAAATATTGAATTAAGAAAATAGTTGTACACATTTGCCTCTTTAGTATTTCAATTAAAAATTTGTATTTTCACGTCACACTTTTTACTTTTATGTTCATACATTAAATTATAGAGAATTATCTTTCGTATGATTTCTGTAAAACTTCCTGTTCGCTGATATGCATGCGCAAAGTATTTTCTCATCGGAAATCGAAGCAGAAAACGAAATAATTTTTTCATGTAATTTTTTTTTTTTTTTTGCTTTCATTTACTAGATGCTGATTTCTTTTTTGGAAAGAAAAAAAAATAGTTAAAATTTCTCCATTTTATCCCTCAATCAATGTAGGTGAGATTGATTTGAGGTGAATTTCTTTCTTTATTTTATATAGTTGCATTTTCCCCTCGGTTATGTCATTGCATTTGATTTCAAGCATAGAGTTTCTACCAGGTGTTTGTTTTTTCTTCTTTCTTAAATTGATATGAATCTCTCATTTATATTCTTCAGTGCTAACAGTCTGACTTGATATTTTTCAGTGACAGTGCTCTGACTAAATATTCTTCAGCAATAGTAGTCTGAGCTTAAATCACCATAATAGTTTTAAATTTATCCTCACATTTTGCGTGTCGTCCCAGAATTTGTTTCTTTTCTTTTATTAAATGTTTTTTTTTTAAAGTTTAATTTAATTTTTGCTTACTTAAATGTATTAGTGTTTTTATTTTCCTTACCCATCCTGCAGTGGAAAATTACATACCCAAATTACAATGGTTAATTACATTTGTATCTCCTCAACGATTTTTGACCTATTTGATGCAGTATACTTAGTTCTCAGAATTGCTGAAGTTTATATTTTGTTCCCTTGCATTTAAAATGTTGTTTACTTTGAAAGCAAGTCCAATAAACCAAGTTTTAGATTGATCAGTATACTTTTGCTTCGAAGTTACTGGAAAAACAGGTATAGTGCAGCTTTGAGGAGAACAGCTCCCGCCAAAAAGTCTGGGGCTGTCTGCTGCTATGGTAACAAGTGAGATAACATTTCTAATGGGGGTGTAATGGAGGAATGAAGGAGTCGATTGGTCTACCAGATTGGCTGGTTTATCCGCTTTCAAGAGACCTATTCGAAGTGTTTAATTAATATTTAGACAATTTTTTGCTTTTTCTTAGGGCGAAAAAATAATATAGGCTTAAACGAAACCGTATTTTCATTTATACTTTTATTCGATATGCGTTAATTTATTTGGAATTCAGCTGCTATTTATTTATTGTAAATAATTTTTTTAATGGTGGTTAAAAACATTTTTTTAATCAACCTCTTTTGTCTCATGACGAAACTTTTGAGATTATTTCGCTTTTTCGATCAATATTTTTTTCTCAGAAAAAGAAAAATATCAATCTTTCTTTAATCGCTTTATTCAAGAGGCATTTGATTTAGGTTTCTTATACGTAGTTTTTCTTTTTTCATGCGATTAATTTATTAATTGTTGTTACACACATAAAAATGGAATAAGCATTTCATCAACTGAATACATCATGTCATTTTATTCCTGTCTAAGACTTGATAAATTTTTGAAAATATGGCTCGACGGAAATGATGTTTAAAATCTATTAAATTTTATTACTACTCCAAAAATAAATAAAGAACTAAAATTCTATGAATGATTTTGATATCTAAACTTATTATTAAATTAACATTATTATATAATTATTAGTTAGCCGTTTGTTTTAACAAAAAGCAATTTTCAATTTCAAATTTGTATTTAACTTTTTTATTATAATTTTTGTTTGTATAAAATAGAATCTTATTTTCATGCAACTTTTGAATACCTTTTATTAAATGATCGGATAAAGCATTTACATTTCATATAAAAAGTTCATTAAAATTATTTCTTAATTTTTTTTTTATGTATGAAGTTTTAATTACTATAAGGCTTTAAAAAATATCTAACTAAGAAAAAGAAATCAAAATTTAAAATAAATTTAAAAATTAATTAAGTTAATCAATTTAAAAGTTAAAAACTCTTTCAAATAATATCTACTAGAATAATGCATTATGCAATTCGAAGAACAACTTTTTGCTTCAAAGATTTTGTTCTTATTTTAAATTTTATAATACTTGGTGGTTCTTACTTTAACTTTTGTAATATCGTACATTTAAAAGGAAAAAACAAATTAAAAATAATAAACCTCTTAGTTATAATGTTTTGATCTTTTTAAAAAAAATTTAATTTTGTTAAGAAACTAAGAAGTTTGAAGAGTTTTTTCTGATCATAAATTGAATGAAAAGAAAAGTAACATTACCGCAGAAGATATGAAAATATTTAAAATATCAGGTTTTGTATTCATGCAGCGTAAAGTAGGAATACCAATGTTAAGAAATTTCACTTCAAATTGCTGAGTGGTATCTTTGATATTTAACAAGAAAAGCTTTCTTAAAAATTAAAGGCATAACTAACAATAAAAACAACTAACAAAAATTAAGAATAAAAAAAATTTAATGAAAACAAAAATTTACAAACAAGATAAAATTAATAACGATTAAAAGAAAAAAACAAAACTTGAAACAAACGTAAAACGAACAACAATTAAATAATTAACGATTAAAATAATCACGAAAAAAAATCTTTTAAAAACTAAGCTGCTCTGTCAGAAAACGAGAGAATAAAAGAAAGACGAGTTCCTATCACTTGGCTCCAGGACTGCCACTAATACTAGGGAAGGGAAGCAAAAATTCGCTGACTTGTGCCAAGCTAAGATCATTACATAACTAGGCACTTTCTCTCAACACCCCTATTAAAAGTGACTTACCCTCGTAACCATAGTTCCCGCCACGTCGCGAGACAGGTGTCTGGAGCTGTTCTCCTGAAAGCCGTACTATATCTGTTCCTACTTTTGACAAGGACTAGATGTGTTTATAATATAAAAATCTCTAACAACTCTTTTTATATTAGTTCTTTGAAATCTTTTTCTTCATTTATTATTCTAAACAAGAAGCTTTCTCATAAGTAGAGATTTATTTCCTGGTAGTGTTTACATTTCTTTCTTAGAAATAATACACATAAAAAGTTTTACTCTTAAATAAGTAAGGATTAACCTAAGTGATGAGAACTATTAAAAAATTTTCCTGAAAACCCCAGTCATAAAATGTGCAACACTCATATTTCTGGAGATTCCAAGTTTTACTGTTCTTCTCCAAAAGTATAATAATAAAACAAAGTATTATGCTGAAATCTCCCCGTTGTCTGCATTCTCTCTCTGGACCACTAAGTGTTAATTTAAACACACACACATGTTTCTCATGATATTCTTATATATATACATTTATTGTAATTCTGTAAAAATTGTTATGATCTTTTAAAGTTTCAATACATGACAAATAAAAAACTGAAAGAAATAACCAATATTTCATTTCCTACAATTTAACTGGTCTTAAATTGAAAATCAATGATGCTATCTGATTAGTTTTTATTCAAACCAGTCTCTTAATTTAGTTGAATAAAGTATTTTCAACTAAAAATCAACAGCAATTGTTTATAAAAATTGACTGCAAACATGTTACTTTAAGTTCAGTTGTAAATAACATGTTTATGTTTGGTTCCTAAGTTTATTTGAAACCCACTGGAGGAGGGGCCTCATGATTGTTGTCCTCATTAACCTTGTCTATTACACCAAGCAGTTACTAAAGTTGTATGTACTTTGTAGGGTGATAGCCACTATAATATTACACCTTTTAATTCTCCACCCAATCTCTTAAATTCAATTTCAACAACTGAGTAGGGTTATATGAGCTGTGTCCCAAGACTACCCCTTCAAACCTACACTGTTACAATCTTCATTCACTTTGTGTCTCTAATCCACATATGCTCCCTGGGTAGTGTTAAATGAGTAACAGCATTTGTCAATGCAGCCCAAATTGTTGCTAGAAGGAAAATGGCTGATGCTGTTGGCTCTTCGACATAGGAAAAAAAATTACCAGCTACATTTTCTCAATTACACTCAAATCAATCTTAGTGGCTGAGTAAAGTTGCGTTGGCTGCTTGGTAAGATAGTCCCTCCAAGCTTAGGTCTAGGTACTCCAAGCTTACACTCCAAGAGAGTTATTTTTTTTCATTTTTTAATGTTCCATGTGCATAATATAATAATTTTATGTGGAGAGTTTTGAGTTTTACCTATTTTAAGAATTTATATGTTTTGATACTTAAATAACCTTTTGTTGTACTGTGAAATTCATATGTCATATCCAAGATCAGTTTAGGACATTAGATTATTTTTTATAAATAGTTTTCTATCTGTGTATTAATGTTTTAACATTTTTTCCCCTAGACCTTTCATATGTTAAACTGTGGGATTTGGAAAATGAGTTGCCTGAAGAATTAATGGTGCCTACTGGGCTTGAAACATCTGATCTTCCAACACAAGCTCCTACATCTCAATCGTCAGCTCCGCAAAATCTTTTGAATGGCTCTGGAGAAAGTGTCTCTGTTGAAAGTTCTGTTGTTGCAAATGTTAATTCACAAAGGCATCAACAGCTGTCTCAGCTTTTACAGTCTAAGCCAAATGTTTCTCATAGCACCGTATCTACACCTCCATCCCATAGTGGTATATCTACATCACAGCAAATCACAAGTCCGAATTTAGCAACTATGACAGCTGTTAAAAGTCCTCATTCTACTAATTTAAATACTCCTAATGCTACTATAAATAAAACAGGTTCGCTTGTATCATCTTCATATATTAATGCTACAGATGGCACAGCTGTTATTACGAATATTTCCAATAGTTTGACCAATAGTTTAAGTAATTCAACTGGAACTTTAGGCATGAATAACAATTTGTTATTAATGCAAAGTAAAGGAAGCTCCTTAAGTACACAAGGTAACCTTATGTCACTTCCTACATCTGTTGCTAGTAATAATAGTGGCAATAATGCACAAATTCATTCTCCAATAACTGTTGTACAACAGCCAGTAAACCAACAAACATCTTCACTCATTAATGGTAGTCACATTCCCATTGCAAACATGAATTTAAATCTATCCGTCAGTCTGTCTGTGTCATCTGCTGCGACTCATAGTACTGTGATTGCACCTCATCTGCCTCATCAAACCATTTTAGGACATCCTAACCAAGGTGCTAATATAAAGGTATCTATGATTTTTTTACTAATTGAAATTCAATCATTCAGTCGATAAAATTAATTCATATGAGATCTCCATAGACTGTTTCTTTTTTATAAAATAATGTGTATGTAGTTCAACTAATTACTCAATTTATTTTGCAATTATTTTGTTTTGCAGTTAGGCTTATTCTGAAATAAATTTTGAACAATGTTTTTTTCAGGCTTATTTGAATGGTAGCAATGAAAATTTAGATATAGTATATGTACTAAAAATAAATAAGCACCATTGAACTTTTGCGTGTGAGATGTTCAGTGATATGAATGATGAGCATTCAGTAACTTTCCTTCATTCAGGTGTTTTCATTTGAATTCTTTTGCACTCCCCATTCCTATTTCATTCTTTAACTCTGACTCATTAATTTGCCCAAGACAAATTATATACACTAGTAGCTTCTGTTCATGGGTGGCAGGTTTTATCTGCTACATATCTTTCGAAACATAGAAAGAAAAAAAAAAAACTAGTAATCATACAAGAAAAGTATGTTCCCCCCCTGTTTAAACCATATGCCTGTCAAAAGCTTGATTTTATAAAACAGAAATCATGATTTTATTAAAAGTTGGTTTTAACATATTTTGATATTGTAATGATTCTATTCTTGTTAATTTCAGTTTTAAAAGTGACTGATTTTATAATCCAATTATTTTATTAGTGTCAGTCTTTGTATTTGATAAATTTAAATATATAACCGAACTAAGTAGTTTTTGAATAGCATTAAAATTTGAATTATAAAATGTTGAAATTTTTTTTTTTTTTATCTATTTTAATAAACTAACCAATAAGTCGAAATTTCATGCATAGCTCAAGAAACGTATAAAATGTTCTTTGCTGACTAACAAAAATCTTAAGTTTTAAATTTTTTGTATTGTATTGAAATAATACACTTTTTAATTAATGGATTGTAATTTCTTTATTGACCGCTTAATTTTACTGTGCACTAAATTTACAGTGAAATAAATTTTCACCCAAATGAGGGGAAAAAATGTTTTGCGTAATTTTTAGCTTCAAAGCAAAAACTACATTTCTTATACTAACAGTAAAGTTGTGGTATCAGCGGTTCGTGTGTATGGATCTATTGAAAAAACTCCAAAATTAAACTTAATAACATTTATTAAAAATTAGGAAACAAAACATCAACAAATGATCTTAAGCCAGACTACCTTGCTCATTGCCGGTTAAAATATTAATTCCTCCTTTTAGGAAGGAGGTAACTACCAAAAACAACGCAATGGCAGCGCCATCTCTGAATTAAAGCAAATAATAGTCATAATGATAAATTCTGTTATTACAATAGTTACTTAAGCAAAAATTAAATAGAAATTTATGTATTTTTATTATTTCAGCATTCTGTTTCTCAAATACCTATATCAAATCTTCCTATGACTCCAAGTACTGTTCAGCAAAATTCGACAAGTACTGTAACTGTTACTCCATCAACTGTAGGGGGCCCAACCCCTACAGCTGACCCAGAGAAAAGAAAACTTATACAACAACAACTTGTGCTTCTTCTTCATGCTCACAAATGCCAGAGGCGTGAAAGTCAGTCCAATGGAGACGTACGACAGTGCTCATTACCTCATTGTCGGACTATGAAACATGTATTAAGTCACATGACAACTTGTCAAGCAGGTAAATCATGTGGGGTTCCTCACTGTTCATCATCTAGGCAAATAATATCTCACTGGAAAAATTGTACACGAAGTGATTGCCCTGTGTGTTTGCCTTTAAAACAAGCATCAGATCGCAGACAACAGCAAGCAGGTAAGCATCATTCATTTTTAATTTTTATAATTGTGTGTGTAAGAAGAAATCATATTTTAAATCCTAAAAAATTATATATTTGGTACGGCTAATATAATAAAATGAATCGATTCATAAGCTAGTTACCAGAGATTTTTAAAATTTTAATTAGCCAATTGACATTAAATAGTAACTGCTTGTATATGGTGGGGCAAAAATGTTTCAGAGTTAAACTAGAAAATTAATTTTCTAGTTTCAAGCAATATAAGGAGTCCAAATTATGGATGATAAACCTAATGCAGCAAACAATTTTCTTCATTTTTCATGCCTATTAGTATTTATATGTGAAAATTTGATATATCATCTTTCTTAATGTGTGTTGCTTAGATTTACTAGAAATTTTTTACAATAGTAACCCTTACAAACTGTATAAAACTGGTGAAAAAATAATGTTTTTTTAAAATTTTTTTAAAAATTAATACAAGGGTTTATTTAAAAATAAATTAACTGTAATGTTCATGGAACGAAAGTAAAATAAATAAATAAATATTTATTGAGCAGTATAAATTTAAATTAAAACTTTTAATTAAAATTTTTTTATGGTTTTCTAAACTGTAGAGTTGGAACAGCTTTTCAAATTGCTCCAAAACAAAATGCCCGCTCCAAGAGGCAAGTTGCTCCAAGCTGCTGCAAAACTAATGGTATTCATTAATTGAAAAGTGCAACTTAGGCCCAATTTGGCACCAAATTTGCACGATAAAATCTGTCCTTGCATCAAATTAAAAATATTGGAAATGGAAAAAACTACCTAGGAGAAGTTAAATGAAAATTATCAATAAACGTGATGGCTCTATGATAGAATTAATGCAAATAGAGCGAATCAAAAAGTAATAGTTAAAATTCAAATGTGTGTCATTATTACATTGTATTTAAAATATCGGAATTAGAAAAAATAAATTGAATTGGCCAATTATGAACTAGAGTGGAATCGCATTGGATAGAGCACACAAAAGTCATTAGTTGTTACTCTAGACGGAAATTTTGGTGTTGCAATGACATATTAATTTAAAATATTGGAATTTGAAGAACCACGTACAAATGGCCAAAGAACAGATAGTAAAACCTTGAGGATTTATGATGGTGTCATCACAAATTGAATGTGTTAAAATGAGATATCTCGAATACAAAATTCGTGTCTTAAAAATAATGCATTAAAAATATTGGAATTTAAAAACCAATGTGAAAATAACTGAAGAATGATTCATAACTGGAGAAAAATCAAGCAGGAAGCAACATGGATCTGTAAGGAAATTGGCTATAATTGACATTTTTTCCTTTTTTTAAATATATTATTTAAGAAGCATATTTAAATAATATTTAAGCCTTTTTTTAGATTTTATTTCTGCAGGAAACTAATTTGAGTAAATTTTTTCAGTTATATATTTATTTAAGTAATTCTTTGTGTTTCTGTTACATCCTTTCTATTTAATAGCACTTTTTCTTCTGAGTTTCGTTAAATATAATATAAAATTCAAATTTTTACGTTTGAAAATGTAATTTTACAAGCATTTTTTTGCTCGGAATATAAAAATTATTCACTCCAATATACTCCAAAACCAAATTTACTACCTCCAATCTGTCTTTTTTTTCTGAAATAAAACAAAAACATTAATTATATCCAAAGAGGAAAGGGTAATACTTTGTGATATGTAAACTAGAGTGAAAAGCAATATGAATAAAGTACAAATGAAAGCACATAAATTGACATATTATAGTTTCAGCTCTTTCATAATCTATGTTATTTTGTTTAAAAAAAAATTATCAATCATACTTTTCTTGGTTAAAAATTGTTTTCATTTTTTTTTTTTAAAATGTCAGTCAACTTGTGGTTTATTGAGTTAAAACGTGATTCTCGCCCTTATTTTGGGGTATGGTATTTATCCAAACTGTCAGCCCTGAACCAGGTTATTATTTTTAATTCTTTTTTTCACCCATGAAGTATTATTTGAATGGGTATCTTTACATATATATGAATATAGAAAAAAAAAAAAACAAGTTGTCTTCTTTTTTTTTACCCAATTTTTCCGTTAGGTACCAAATTCTTACTAAAGTAAAGCATTGCTTTGTAAAATATGTCAAGTACTTTTTTAGGTATGAGTATTTTTAGGTATCAGTATTTTTGAGCAGTCACATTTTTTTGTCCATTTTGACACAAACCACTAGGGTCACAATCTACCACCGATTGTTCTTGATAAATTCATAAATAATAAAATAACAGTTGAACCTCTGGATAATGCTAAAATCAATTTTCACATCATACATCTAAAAAAAGTCTTCATTTTGTACTGACCACTTGATATGGGCTATAATTTAAAAAATATTAACTTCATATTTATGGTTAAAAAAATGACATGCATTTTTGATGCACTAAACATTTTTTGAACTATGCTTATGAGTGAATAGTTGGTAGTTCTGGGTAAATAATAAGTATGGTTATTTTTTTTAATTCTTGTTTTGGAAAATGTTTTTAAGTTTGATTTAATTATTCAGAAATAATTTTAAGAAGTGCAACAAGATTTAAATATTGTTTAATTTAGAAGCTAAAATTGAGGCAAGGCAACTGGCTACTATTTTTACAGAAAAAAACCCAGCTAACAAGTGTTTATTTTCCGAAAACTGTTTACTAATTTTATAAAAAAAGAGACTATTTTAAAAATATATTGTGGATAAACTAGCAAGTTGTTGAAAATCTAATTATAAAATTATCAGAATTTGAAAAACCATATAAAAATAGTAAAAAATGGCAATGATTTACGATAGAATGGTTTGGAATCAAATGTGTTAAAAGATGGTTACTCTAATTTGAAATTCAAATGTCACTGAATAAAACCATGAAGAAGAGACAGGGAAAGAATTATTATGTAATTCATGTTGCTATCATAACAATTAAAGTATTGTTTACTCTTTGTTTTCTTGAGTGAGGTCGAAAGCTAGTGAATTGAACAATAAGTTTGGATTTAGACGCTATATAAGATTTCATGAAGAAAGAGTAAACCGTAAAACATTGATTAAACGTCTTTTCTCAAATTTTGGCCGAAAATGTGCATTTTTTGTTGAGGGATGGCAGTTAAACGGTACCAATTTGTAAAATACAGATAACAATAATTAAAATTACAAAATCAACCTCAAAAAAAATTATCATTATTTTTAAAAATATAATTACAAAAATAGAATTCTGGAACTTATTTTATTTTAAATAACTTTTAATATTCCTATTTGTTATCTACTTGTTTTTATGAATAAAACGATATGCTCGCAATTCAGCAGGGTTGCAAAAAACCCGGTAGGGTTTTTCTGGGTTTTATTGGGCTTTTCTGGGTTTTTCATATTTTATTGTTTTTTTCTTTCAAAAGAGAGGGCAGGGGTAAGTACCTTATTTTAAAAAAGCTTAGATTAATAATTAAGTTTAGTTTAATGAATTGATTTAACATATAGGCAACTAAAGTGTAATTAATAGAAATAAATTGGTGCAAAAGTCTGAAAAAAGTTCCTTCTGACATCAAGATACAAAATGTTATATTTACTCATGACTGCTGTTATATTTACTGTTAAATTGCTGGTAAATGTTATATTTACTCATATAGCTGTAATAATATATATGAGTAAATATATAAATATTTCCTCCTAGCATGTTTAACGCTGATGTAATAAAAAAATTCTGAGCATCACAGTGGTGGAAATTGGTTAAAATGCATACTAATGATAGAGATATGACAGATTTTTGCAACTTTATGGTTGCTCTAAGCAATTGTCCAGCTAGCTCTGCATCATTGGAACGAGTGTTTTCTACTTGTGGACTGGTTTGGTCAAAATTGAGAAATAGAATGGGTGTACAAAAGGCGTCAAAATTAGTTAAAATACATAGACATTTAAGATTGAAGAATTCTAACACTGATAACCTGATTGATTTATAATGTATTTCCTCTGTCTGCGTTTATTTTGAATTAAAAACCTAATGAAATAACTTTTATTGTAGTATGATTTATACTCAAATTATTCTGTTTTTTATATGAAACCTATACATTTTTCTTCAATAATTTTTCAAATAATTTTTTTTTTCAGATTGCTGTTAGTATTTTCACCATAGATTCAGTTTTTTAGGCTAGACTACATATATATTTCAATAGAATAAATAGCTCTTTAATATAACAGAGGATAAAAAAAAGAAATCAACTTTAGTAAAACCCACTCTAGGGTGGGTTTTACTGGGTTTTTCAGAGTGGGTTTTGCCCAGTAAAACCCGCCCGGGTTTTTCTGGGTACGTGGGTTTTTTGCAACCCTGCAATTCAGGCAATCAATGAACAAAATACAAATAAAATTAGTAAAATGAAATATGTAAACAAAATTGATTGTATTTGCTATAAAATTATGAGGAAATTAAACCAAAATCTTCAGAACAATAAAAAAATTGGAATCATTATGGAAGACAAATCTCAACTAAACATTTCTTATTAAAATGGCCGGTTTTCTGGTTTGGGATATTTACGTCTTTAAATATACATTAAAAAAAAAGAATTTTTTTTAAAAACATGTTATCCGTTCGAAGTTTTGTACTTTTTTTTTTATTGTGAAAGGTATTGAACGTTTATCACACACTGGTGAAAGTGTTAATAATTATGTTAATAGTTATGCGACCTAAATACTTTCTTATAAATGAGTCAAAAATATAAATGTTTTTCTGATTTTAAAATAGTCTTCAAGTATGTAAACTTATAATAGGGCAATTCCAAGAAAATAAAACAAAAACTTTAGCAAACGTAATATATTTTATATAATTTTAAAGCTTTAAATGTGTATTTTCGTGTTATGCAGCTTGATTTCTATTAGCATTTAATTAATACCATTTAATAACTTCAAATCACTTAAAAATAAATTAATTTCCAAGCAATTGAAATTAATAAATTGTTCATTGTTTAACTTTTTATCTCAGTTATATCAGGTATAATTGAAAGGTTTATTGTGAAACAGTGATAAGCTACAGGAAGATGCAATGATATACTACACTAAAAAGATAAAATAAATTGACTAATCCTTTTACATATTTATTAATATTTTTTAATATTTGTCTTTGAAAATAATTTAAGATTAAGAACTAAACCTAAAAAGGTACTATCTTTGTAATTTTTTTAAATTTATTTTAATGCTCCACTTGTTACATTATTGTTAAAATCAGTTTCCAAATTGAATATTTAATCAAATATAAAAGAAAATTAAAAAAAAAAAAAAAAAAAAAAGAATGAAAAAAAAAATAAACTTCTGCTCCTGTTTAATTTTTGTTGAGAATGTTTGGGGAAGAGTCAGAGCAGAAATTTATTTTAAAACAATAATCTATTAAAAGGTGTATAGGAGAATAACTTTATATTGACTAGTTTATTAAATATTTTTTTTTTTTTTTTTTAATATTTTGGAAAGGTTCAAAATATTTCTGTTTTTATGGTCTTTGTCATTGAATACCTACTTAATTTTACTGTTTATGGGACTTCAGAATTTTAAAAATTAAACTGATAATCTAAATTGTGGTTATTCCAAAATGGCTTGCTATACTATTTTTTAACTCAAGAAATATCATTAGCTGCCAAAGTTGAGACTAATTATTGTTTCACAATAAGCCTTTTAGTTGTCTGAAACAAAAACTGCAGGTTTTTAATAAATAAGTCGAACAGTTTTTTTTCTTAATTGGCCCAAGCAAAAATCTTATGGGGCTCTTTTTGTAAGCACTAGGAAGTTAATTTGCCCAGGTTTCAGTATAGCTGTTTCGTTTTGCTAGATTGTAATTTATTTTACTTTATATTAAATTTAGTAAGCAATTCTTTGAATTATAAATTTTGTCTGCTATTAATTTTACTTGCAGTAAAAGGCATAAGTTATTGTTTTCTAATATCTTGGTAAACTTAATTATTTTTACATACAACTATTCATTAAATAATTAAACAATAAAATAACTTTAAGTGTTTAAGGGAAAAACAGATTGCTGTATAAATTGTGCATGTTTCTTGTTACCAGGTAGAAAACAAGATAGCTAAATATTTCATTTTATAGTGTCAGGTATTAAAATATTGTTGCATTTGTTTTGAGTACGTGCACAGTGGAAGAAGATACTACTTGACATTTTATGAACTTACGAACATCAGTTTAAAAAAATATAGAAAGAGCAGGAAGCTATTTACTAAGCTTTACTCTTTCATATTGTTAAATTGGTATATAACATTACTGTATGTGCTTACAACTGACTAACTATTTGCTTTTTTAGAATGTCCCTTTAAATTTGTTGACTAAATTTTGAGATTTTTCAAGTCCCAGTAAAAGATACATTTTATTTGGTTTTGAAATTTTAAAACTAAAAGTCACAAAAATATTTTAAACTTTTGAAGAAAAGAAGAAACTCTTTTAAATAATACAAAAAGGTATTGTTTATCTTAGAGATTCTGATATATCTGTTAACTTTTAATTGACAGTTTTCAAGAAAAGTACTTAAGAGCTTGAAATGCAAATTCAGTTATAAGAATATATGAAGCTTGGCAACTTGAAAAATTTCATTTAAGGAAATTTTATTCTTTTTATTTTAGTTTAATATATGCAGAAAGCAGTTATTACAATTACAATGTAATAATATGCTTTCAAAGGCGATTCAAGAGACTTTGGCTAATTCAAATAAATAGGCATCTTATTAATTTATGTTAAGTTCATTCAACAGCTTACATTGGATTTTGGCATGGATTTATCTAGCCATGAAAATATAAAAAAGCCACACATTTTTGATAGCTCCTAATATTTAAACAAGGATTCTGAAAGGGAATTGGTTGCAAGGATATCCTTAACTTCAAGTTTCATTCAAATGGAAAAATTTAGAGATTCCGATATGTTCCAAAGATGACACCATTCTGACGATAGATAATTTTTGGGATTTTCTTAATACTAATTTTTCTTAGAATTATTAGCCATTAACTTCAGAAAATAATCTTTTAATTGGCATCTTGACTTCTTATGGCGCTTTGTGAGAGAAGATTTCTACTTCTTAAAATTAGTAAGGGAAATCTATTTTAAGCTTATGATTTAATATAGAAAGACTCGTATGAGGCATTGTATATTACATCCCCCTCCCTGATTTTTTTAAAATATTAAATTTAAAACTTAAAATTTTTTTTATGATTAATTACTTGCAACTCCTTGCATCCGAATTTTTAATGAAAACTATAACAAAACACACATCAAATTATCAAATAGAAAACATTTAAAGAAAACAACAGTAACAAATTGAAATTAAAAGTTGTGTACACAAAAACATGCATACTGTACCTAATGTATTTCTCAACAACAAAATAGACAGACGTGGTTATAAGCAAAAACAATTTATTTAAACATAACAAAAACAAATTTTCTTTCATGACTCTATAGGAGAGAGGAGAAGATCTCCTCCAAGTTACTCTCTTGAAAATCACTGACTGACTGACGATTACACATGCGCAGTTCGTTTCTATTCAGTTGTTTGGTTAGGGAGATATCACAATACCTATTACCTATAGTAATATGTAATGTTTACTTCAAAATATCTTCTGTAAGCAATTTATCAAAGTTAATGCTCACATTATACAAGAAGAATTAGAGTCTCTAATATTATTCTGTATTTTTCTAGAAAATTCTGTGTAGTAATACCACAAAATGCTGTAAGTAAAGACTTTTTATAAAGAAAACATATTAAAATAATAAACTTAAAAACACATACATAAATTCATTTTCCACATATCTTTTCAAAGTGAATAATAAAAAAAAAAAAGAACACATGTGTCGTTAATCTAGAATTTAAGATTATAGTATAGTTAAGGGCTTGTTACTGGATACAACGCTGTAGTACCCAAAATATTTGATTGGAAGATTTTTTAATTTTTAAAAAAAAAAAAATCACAAAAATCACAAATCCTGCTTTTTATTCATTTGACATGTGTGACAATGCTTAAAAAATTAAGTTATATGAGAAGTTACGTTTTGCCAATTATAAACAGGAGTTAGTAAATTAATTGTTTTTTTGAATACCAGAATGTCAAAATTTTTTATGAGCAATTTTAAGTGATTTTAATTGTAATGAAAATGATAGCACAATTTTGTAAATCCTTTTTTACCAAGACATAATATATTATTAATATCGATAAATTTTCAAGTTAAATTGTCTCTTTTTTTTTAGCCTTAATAATTTTAGTTAATTGCAAAGGATGTTTTACTTGATTTTCAAAGTTGTTTACATTTAATTTTGGATCTGATGTTTCCCTAGAAAGCATATCCGCTTCAATGTTTGTGCTACCTTTTGTATATTTTACAGTATAATCGTACATGAAGGTGTAAAGATCAGCAAAATAATCTCCCTTTAAGCTTTTAACATTTTTAAGCCAAAGGTAGGCTGCATTTTCCGTTTGTATTGTAAATTTTTTCCCAAAAAGGTAATTTGAAAAGGTAAAGGTGATGAAATTTATTTAATGTGTCCACAATAGCGAGACATTCCAGCTCAGTGATAAAATAATTATTTTCATAATCTTTCTATAAGTGGGAGTGGAACACTGCAGGATACAGCACACCAGATTCATAATTATTACACAGTTTAAATTAAAATCAGTGATTTTTCAACCAATTTTTACAGGATGGAAAATGTTATAAAACACATTAATCCGATTATTCCAATAGGAAATAGAGGACAATCAAAATTTAACGAAGATATGTAATCAAAAAACAATGTTTTTAATATTAAGATCAAAATTAAAGTAATTTTCAGTCATTATGATAGTTATCACTGACTTAAACTTGAAAAGTTTACGTCTGAGACCGAAGTAAAAAATTTCAAATTAATTATATATCATGTTTGCAGACTAATAACTGCATATGATTCTTTATTCAAATGGCAGCTTCAAAATTCAGTCAAGTTTACATTTAAATCATAAACAAATTCCTAGAGTTTAGATAATTTGTTAATGAGCAATCAATTTTTTGCTTCATGCAATTTACCAACATTGATACCAACAATTTTATCCATTTAATTTGAACTTATAATAGTAATATTTTATACAACGAATTGTTTTTTGATTGGTTTTGATGTACTAAATTTGATAAAAAAAATTTATAATTATAAACTTACATTTTATGAGAGAATTTTTTTAAAGAAATTTATGTTTATTTTTTGCGACGACACAATGGAATTGCCCTGTTTTAAAAATAAAACAATTAACTAATCTAAACTAGAACACCCTGTGGTTAGATTGGAATTCTTTAAATTTTTTACTTTTAAATAAGAAAAAAAGAATAAAATTTAAAGAATTATATATAGTTGTTTTCTATTGAACATGCAACAAGAAATTTGATAATTTTGCACTTGCAATTTTCATTTTTGAATACTGAATATCTCCTAAAATAATTGTACTAATTCAAAACAAACATTATGTAAACATTTGATTTTAGATAACTGGTTTAAAGAAAATGTGATCAATGAATTTTGAAAAAAGGGAAATGTTGGGATTAAATACAGTATGAAATGGCTCTTTATTGAAATGTAAATAAGTTTAAAAATTTATTGATTATAATCGCCTGGAATTATTTTCTTTTGCTTAATAAAAATATATTCAACAGTTCTTATCCAAGAATTTTTTAGGTCACTCTGTATTTGCCATCTTTGTACATTATGTGCAAAAACTACTTACAGTAGCACATCAAATCAGTTTTTATTCAATATGAACAATATATTCTAGAAACTAAGCATATTTTCTCCTAATCTATCTTAATTTTTTAAAAATTCAAATTGTACCAAAACATAAAAATTTAAAAAATAAAAACAAAATCTTGCTTAAAATTAATTTATTCTAATTATTTTTTCAAGACGATTTATTAAAAAAATAATATTTGAAAAAAATAGTTTATAATATTATCACTTTTCTTGTACCCATCCTACACTCAATGTGGAAGAAAAAAAGAAAAAAAACATGCATTGCTGACAGGGCCGTCTTAATAGCACGCAGGGCCCCCGGGCAAAGAAATGTTTTGGGCCCTTATAAAATGTCATACTGCTTAAAATCGAACTAGAAAACTTCACATACATAAAATAAAGCATTTTTTACATATGCAATAATTTGAACAAATTTAAATACATTTTGATTTAAATGTATTTAATTTGTTTTTAGTAGACCCCAAAAAACTGAATTCACATAAAAATTACATAGAAAAATAGATTTGGGTTACCTTTTAAATTTTCCCTGGTGATAAACTATTCAAATTATTGTCGTTTGCAAGATAATCAATCACTATTTTTAGAAAGAAAAACAAAATACACACTTTATACAATATAATATATTTATTTTAAAAAGTATATAAGAAAATTTTGTTTAATCTTAGTTTTTTTAACACAATTTATAAAAATTAAGATTCTTAAGGGCCCCCTGAGTGCCTGGGGCCCCCGGGCACTGCCCGGGTGTGCCCATGCGTAAAGACGGTACTGATTGCTGACCTGGAATTTATAAGATTTTTACCTGAAAAAAATCAGGGAAATTAAAATCAGATTAGAGTGAAAGCACCTACATTGTGAAATTCCTAATTTTATTAATCTACCAGAGGTGCTATGTGTTCTTAATGTTATATTAATATTATTTCTATGAATCTTTCATATCCAAAGAAACAACAAAATAAGAGAACATTATTTAGCTCTAGTTAATCCTATCATTGGAAATATTACTTTTGAAAAGAACTATTAAACATCGAACTTTAATCCCTTTCCTGCTCTCGCCAATGAAAAAATATTCTTTTAAGCTTTCTGAAGTGATTAATTTTTTGTTACTTCCACTCAGCTTATGTAATTCACTTCTCAATATTGGTAATTTTTATGCAGTTTCATTGTCAATCTTTTTCCGAGAAGTAAAACTTTTTTATGCTGCTTAAGAATGTGTTTATATACGGATTAGTAATGTTTGAATTAAGTTAGAAGCACAACATCAATAATAAATCTGTATTTGGCTCATTCTTTTTTTCTTCTTTATTTCAGTTAATTTTTCATTTCTTAAGATTTTTGCTGTAATGTTCTGAGATTGAAGATAAAAATATCCAAATTAATTTGTTGCTCTAAATACGCGCCATGTCCTAATTAAAATTTATTGTTCCCTTACAAAGCTTTTACCACGTTTCTTGGATTCTAAATATATAGAATCAATCGAGGTATTTTGTTCTTAACTCTACATTTTAGAGTTTTAAAGTAAGGTCATGTGGAATGAAAAGGTTTAATTGTCATTGAATGGCTTTATAATGTAAAAAATTTTTTTAATAAAATTATATTAAAGAAATTTTAAATATTTGAAATAATTAACTTCTCTTTTATTTAATTGGTTTAAGTGTAAAGTTACCAATGATTTTAACGATTCAATATTTTTCTTTTTCAAATATATTAAAGCTGCTGCAGTTCAAACAAGTCAGTCAAGTCAAGGACCTGCTCCAGCTGATATGCAGCGAGCTTATGCTGCTCTTGGACTTCCATTTAATGCTGGCAGTGGTAGTACAAATGTTAATCCTGTGATACAGAGGAATCAAGCAGTTTCCATATCTCATGGTAACATAAGCTAAAGATGATGATAAAAAAACAAAAAGATCAGTGGCATATAGCTGCCAACTTGTTGTATTTTTCAGGAGATTATAGGGCTTTCAGTATTCTTTTTTGATTCTGAACCTTTTCCTAGAATCTCTTGACTTTCCATGCATTTATGTTTACCGATGACTGAAAAAGAAGTATATGTGTTAAATGGTTTAAATATTTTCCATTGTTGATTTATTTTCAAAGTTTTACTAGAAATAGTGCTTTATATATTTATGCCTTATCTGAAATAATAAAGATAATTAGATATTAAGATAATTAGAAATATTTTAGACTAATTAAAAACTAAGTAACTGCTACTATAAAAAAACTAAAGTGGCAATTTTGAAAAAAAGAAAAAGAGAAACAGAAAAAAAAAATATCCTGTTAATTCTTAAAACAAAACTTTAATGCTAAAAATATTTTTTGGAAAAAATTATTCATAAAACATTAAAAGAGAGTTTATCAAAAATGCTTTTCAGAATGCAGTTAAAAAGATTAGATACAAAAGCTAAACAGAAAAATAAAGATCTAGATTTTTGAAAGAAAATATTTAATTTAAACATCTCAGTTTTTCAATAACTGTTTTTTCAAAGAAAAGTGTCTAATAGAAACCCCTTTTATTGCCACATCTTAATAAAAACTAATGTTTTTTTTTTTTTTTAAAGCCCAATAAAAATCTTTTTAATATTTAAACAAAAAATTTAAATGTTAAAAATCTCAATTTAGTTTTTCACATTGTATATTTTCAGAAAAAAAGGACCATAAAAGAAAAACGTTTATTAGAACCGCATTTAAAAACAATAAAAACACAGATACAAAAGAAAGTTACTAAAAATAGCAATGGTGAAACAAACAAAAAAAATTTTTTTTTCTTAGTTCTAAAATGTAACTTTAACATTGAGAATGACACTTTTACCTCTTATCTGTTTTACTGTATTGAAAAAAAGTGACAATAAGAGAATTAGGTCTATAAGAAATGCTGCGTTAAAATGCTCTATAATTGAAACAGCAAAAACAAAATAAACAAAAAAAAGTTCTCAATTGTTAAGGGAAATTTTTTTTGTTGAAAAAATTGACGAAGTTGACTTGCCTGAATACAATAATAATAATAAAAATCAGCAGTACAAAACTTATGGTTCTAAACTAAGTTAAAACTAAGTAATCTAGTTTAAATTCTTCAAGTTTTTCTTTTTCATTTGTCTTTCAGAACATAAATTAACAATATTTGGAATTTAACAAATATGTGTAAAAACTATTTCAAATAATGCATACAAAAATATGATTTTAGATTATTCGTTATTACATGTGTTCAAATTCCTCATAAAAATTTTTTTTTCGAAAAATACTTCTCCAAAAAATACTTTGCCTAATATTAGGCTGAACATTCGGTCAACCGATTATTGAGCGAAAAGACCATATATTCAATACATCCCTAATTTGGACACATTATTTAAGGTTGGCAGCTATTTTAGAAGTTTGACACCATTACCACTGTTTAAAGTTAAAGCTCCTTTTATATTGAACTGCAATAGCTTTGCTAGTTCTTAAATTTTACTTATATATTAGAGATTTTTCTCTTTAGTCCAATTATTTATCGTTTGTGTTTATTTGTATCAAATGCAATATATCAGACTTATGATACTGTATTTCTTTTAGTTTTTTAGAAACTTTATTAGAGTCGTATATAAATAGTTAAAATAATAAGTTGTAGATGGTTTTCTAATGTATTCATGTGTTACTATCAGTTTTTTTTTAATTTTATACTTTTTTTAATAAATAAGTTTGTTGTAATTTTTTTTAATATTCTTATATTTGGAGGAGTTTTCTCTTGTCTGGTTTCCACTGATCTATTTTTTAGAACTCAGATATTGTAAGCTCAAATTTATTTATTTGTTATATCATTTTTTACCTGCTATAAACCTTCATAAAACTTTTTTTTAAAGTTTTAATTATGTGTAGCCAACTATACACTAATAAAAATTTAATGAAACTTTATACAATTTTTGAGTTAAAAACTTTTTCATTAACTGCTTTAAATTTTGTAGCATAATTTTTATAATTTTTTTTAAATTGCCAAAAATGTGTTGACTATTAATGTTTTTAAAGTATTTGTTTTCTAAATTTTCTTAGAATGACTTGTTTATTTTATTTTACAACGCCTTTGTCAAAAATTATGTAATTATTATAAGATTTTTTTCCTATAGTATACTAGAAATGATTGGCAGGTAGCATGCTTCTCTACAATGTAGTTTTTGTAAATTGCATGCAACCACACATGGGATTTCTATACTTTTCACATGGCATTTCTATACCTTCCTTTAAATTTTGTTATTTTATGACTGATATACATAATTACTGCATTAAGAATTTTTCTCAAATGAGTGATCTTAACTATAATTTCCTGATTATTGTTTTGTAATGATTTGTGTTTATCGTCTTACTAGAATTTCTTTTCTTAAAAATGCTTTATAGTTTTTCTGTCTTATCGGTGACACATTCTGATACTAACAATTGTTGTTCATATTTTATTTTATAGTATGTAAAAAGTTTTTACTCCTGCAATTTCTAAAAACTTTTTTAACAAGTAAATAAACAAAAGCAATCAAAATAGAATAAGTTGTATCATGATAGGCTAAAAGGTATTTTAGTTAGGGGACAGTTGGTTGATAAGAAATGTACTAATTTATACAGCAGCTGTATTTATAAATTCTAGTTTTTTAATTCTTTGTATCTATCATCACTGTTTTACTTAACAATATTATTTAAGTTGCTAGCTTTCCTTCAAAAGTGTATATTTGAATTCTTGACAATTTTGTTTTTCTCATATTCCTTGAGATAGTTTTTTTTTTTTTTAAATTAACTACTATGTGTCTACACTATATTCGTTAAGGGAATTAAATCTTTTTGTAAGTTTATTTGCTAAAATATACTTGAAATTTTTAGTGGCTGATCAATCTCAGCAGTGCTCTCCTCAAACCTTGAATCGCATGCAAGCTCCACAATCAACACAACAAGCACAACAGCAATCTCAAGTGCAATTGAGACCTCTTTTACAAAGTAGTGGTTCTAGTACTATAACCAGTCCTTCTGCACAAAATTTTCTTGTCACCGATAGTCTGCAGTCTAAAGCTAAGACAGCAGGAGTTGCAATAATAAATACTCAAAACCAAGGATCTACGGTGGTACCTTCAGTTATACCAGATAATCCATCTACAGTTAAGGATTGGCATCAATCTGTTACACAAGATTTAAGGCTTCATTTAGTTCAGAAAATGTAAGTACAATGAATGCTTATAGATCTTTTTTTAATACAAAAGTGTGAACCAACTGCTGAAAATTTGTCAGTTTCTGTTAGCTTGTACATGTTGTTGCTTATCCTATAAGCTAGTTTTATTTTAATTTAAAAAATCAGTAAGATAATATCTATATTTGAATATTAAGGACGATAACATATGAAGTCAAATTTGGTGGAATAAACAAATACAATAACTTAGAAGTATATAGGGTATGAGATATTGATGCCCTCTGTTTTAATGAACATCTGTAGTTTTATGCAGTTATGTAGTTTTATGTAGTTATCTGTAGTTTTAAAATGTATTATGTTTTAATAGTTGAATTTATTTTAAATGTCCTTAAGACTATGATAATCATTTAGCAGAAATCAATTTTTCGAATAGTTTTTCATTCAAAATTAAATGGATTAAAAAGGCCGTTCCATCAGATTTTACTGCGTGAACGATTGCAGAGTTAACATATCTGTTACCAATAACAAATTATTTACAAAATAAATGATCAAATGTTTAAAATTCATTAAAATAATTATTAACTGTATAATAAAATAATATATGCGATCTAACTTTAAATCGGAAATTATGCATTGCGATAATTTTCATCAAAACTTTTCAGATATGTGCATAATTGTACTGTTTATGATTGTGCTAATTTCAAACGATTACAAATGCATAAAGTTAATAGATACTAGTTTAAAATACTCCAATTTTATGTAAACCAAGTGAGTGAAAACCTAAAAATAATTAAAATAAGCTATTAAAATATTATAAATTGAGGGAAAAAAATCTTACTAAGTGCAAAATTGTACAATTATGATTGCACCAGGTTGGTTAATGGCATTTGATTTGAAGTACATAAACATTATTAAATCAAGTAGTAACAGCTAAAAATCCTTACAATAATTTAAAAAGTATTAATAACAATAAATAAAATAAATCTTATTTTGTGCATAATTATACTACACAGAACAATCACAAACACACCCTGATTATTATTATTAATTTTTAATTTCTAAAATTTTTACCTATCAAATGATAAACAGCCAAACACTTTTTAAAATAATTTTTAAGAAATAAATACATAAAATAAACAAATCTCATTTTGTGCAAACTTAAAGCATAAAATGATCACAAATGCTTTACTTCTTTTATAATTAACTTATAATATCCCAGTAATAAATAAAGCAAATGATTAAACATAAAAAAATTGTTGAAATAAACGTCAAGTATGGAATAATTAAAGCCAATCTTTTTTTAAATCTGCAAAGAAAAAAATTAAATAAAAACAGGGAAAAATATAACTTCCTAAAATCTAGAACTAGCATTTTCTTTTATCCAGTTGCTCATCATGTTGCATCATTTTATTTGAAAATCTCTAAATTTTGAAATCATTCATTTCCCAGAGTAAAAATCATTAAGTTCAGTGAAAAGTGGGAGTAATCTTGACCTTCAAGATAGAAAATTTAATCTTTTCATCCCACTGATTTATTTTTGAGAATGATTTGCATATTTTGTTCTTCACACTTGTATCTGTAGAAAGGGGAAATCATACTCCTATCGATCTGTGTTATTCCTGGAGTGGTTGTAGGATTGGAATTTGCCAACATCTTTGGTTGAAGGGGAGAGTATCTGCTGCGCTATTGCTCCATTCTTGCAAACTATTTTTCACCTACACTGTTAATTTTTTAAATTATTATTGACCCTAAATTATAAAAACTGATTGCTGCTAAAGATAAAAAAGGAAGAATGATAATGAAATTTCTGAGAATCAATTCCACAAAATGGAATTTTTAAGCTCAAGCAAACAGCAGCTAGGCCACCTTATCAGATATGTCGCACGTATCAAAATTTAATGTTTCAAATCAAAAACCTGACGTATCCCCGCAAAATTGTGACATTAAAAAAATAAATCTTATGGATTTTATGGTTTTGAACACTAATTTCATACTTCTGAAAGTTAGTTATAATTTTCATTGTGATTATTTTTGTTGTAATAGTGAAAATAACTCCCCAAAAACACGATTAAAAGGATGAAGAGAAGAAGGTAAAAAATATATAATAATATATAGAACAATGTGTTAATGCTATACAATATCTGCTTTGATTTCCAACTATTGCTACAAAATTGACAGAGGAACCTTTTGTGAAATAAATATTTTTAATATAGATATTTACTTAACTGATTGTGTGTCTGTAACAGATATGGATTCATCCATCAACAATAAGAAAATAAGGACAATTTACTTTTACTTTTATTGGACTCTCTCTTAGAGAGTTCTATTATGATGAAACTATTAAACAGGAAGAGTATATGTTAAAAACATTCATTCCGTCATGTCTTCTTTTATAGAATAGAGTAATTAAATATTTTCTGTTATTTCTTCTTTTATTCATCGTTAATTTCTAAAATGTTATTTATTGAAGTAAAGATATTTTTATATTCATGATTTTTGTGATTATGATTTTTAAAATAATATTAAACTTTTTAAATATTTTTTGAAAATTCAAATGATTAAAATTGAAAAACTATTGCCTTCTAGGCAATAGTTTTTCAATTTTAATCATTTGTTAGAAGTTCCAGCAGTATAGAAATGTATGGAATGTAATTGTATGGGATGTATTATGGGAATGTATGGAATGTATTATGGGAAATGTAATAATAAAGAAGATTAAAAAATTAAAGACTTTTAAATGCAAAATCCAGACACACATCCACATTATTTTAAATTTCTAAAATGCCTCAGAGTATTAAGTTTCTGCATATGCAACTCATTAATTTGTTTACTATGAATTTGTAGCCAAAATTTAAATTTTTCTTTTGTTGTGGAATAAGATTTAGCAAACCAATTTTCGATTATTGTTTTGAAGATACAATAAAAAGGTTTGTTAGTGCATTGTAGTAGTACAGCAAAGTAAAATTTTCTGTTTACTGGCTCATCACAAGATTTTCGTTTCCTAAATATTTTCAGCTCTTTTGTATACTATACCTTTCAAAGATTTACTTATTCTGCTACCATCCCATAAGATGGTTAATTGCTTAAATTTATTTATTGTCCATTTTTGCTCTTACTCTTAAATTTATTTCCATCATGCATTTTAACATCCTGGTGAATTTCCTATTTTTATTTTTCCTTTTTATATCCGACTTAGTTTCATTAACTTGTAGTTAAGTGCATTATTGCTGCTTCTGTCTCTTATACCATAAACTACATTCATCTTAATTTTATTATGTTACATAATTGCTTTTGTTTTACTACAGTGGTTATATATTTTCTTTTTGAAGCATCACTTAGATATGTTTAGCCTTTTTTCAAAATTGAAGTCTTCTCTTAAGAAGTTGTTTGACTCTATTGATTTATATTTTTTTGTCAAATACCAGATTCTACCAAATAAAACTTTATTTTATTTGACAAAAAAAATTGAAAGTAGAAGATTATTACTCTAAGTTATGTATGAGAAAAGAAGTTAAGTGTTTTTAATACATTTATAAATTCAGCAAAAATATTAGCAATTTTTTTTTAAATAGTCATTTTAAAGAAATTGCTAATATCCTACAAACTTTCAATACCTAGCTTATATAAATATCACACATGGCCGACTGAGTAGAGATGAGTAAATACCAGTTCTTTTTGGATCTGTTACAAATTGATACTGATGGAGCCAAGAAACAGTTACTGTAAAAAAATGATGCTTTTATTATCAGATACACATCAATCTCAATCATACTTTATAGAGGGAGAGTTTCTAATATATAGCTTTTCCTTTGCCACAGATTTAAATTTTTTTACACTCAGCATGTTAAGGTCTTTTTTCGACATTATCAAGACGCATAATTGGTAGCTGTCCGCTTTTTGTGACACTTGAAGGTTTCTTTTTCGTAAATCCTATTTTTTGCTGGGTTGGTTTGTCTGAAAGTGTCCAAGCATTCTCATATGATGAACAATATGATGCTAGTTATGAAACATAATAACTAGTTTTACATTTGTTGAAATTCTTTTATTTGTAAGTTGAAAATAATATGAGGCATGTTTTTTAAGTATGTACCGTTTGGCCAGACTGCGGTCGCAACATTGCGGTTGGCGTTCTGCACATACACACTGGGTACCTACATCTCTTGCCTACACACTGACGCCATTTCAGTCTGATTCTTCCTTGTTTACGTTGTTTAATGAGTGTTTAAGATGCCTCCGATAATCTTGAGTCCCTCTGACTGTGAAGTACGGGCTGTTAAAAGATTTCTTAGTGCTAAAGGCCTAAAACCGATCAATATTTATCGTGAGATCTGTGCAGTTTATGGACAAAACATTATGAGTGATGGAATGGTAAGAAAGTGGGTGAGAGCATTTAAAGAAGGCCGCACAAATGTGCATGATGAACAACAGAGTGAGCGTCCTTCAGTCGTTAATGAAAGTTTGGTGCAGGAAGTGGACAATAAGGTGAGAGAAAACAGACGCTTTACGATTTCCTCCTTGTGTTTTGACTTTCTAATGTTTCTCGTAGTGTTTTGTATAGCATTGTGACCAAGCACTTCAATTACCGAAAATTGTGCTCATGTTGGGTATCGAAAATGTTGACGAATGTGCACAAAACCAAACGTTTAGGCGGTGCATTGACTTTTCTTGAGCGGTACTACAACGACGGTGATGATTTCTTAAGCCAAATTGTTAAGGGCGATGAAACATGGGTGGCCTACGTCACACCAGAATCAAAGCAACAGTCAATGGAATTATTTTTTCCTGGAGTTGATACACTCTAACTGATAGGAGTGGAACTGCTATTGCGATTCATTTCCTCTAAATGGTTCAGCTACAAAATAGTGCTGTCCTTTAGCAAATAAAATTATAAAGTTTTTTTTAATATTTATTATTTTTTTTAGCAGTTTTGCTTTTTTAAATGTTCCAATTGGATTGACGTAAAATATACTCATAAATTTCAAGTTTTATACATTTAAAGTGCAAAGTACTTTTAACTATTTAATTAAAAAATATCAGATACACTGATAGAGACCCATCTCTACTACTTAGTGAGTTATTTCTGTATGTTTTGATCAAACTGTGTAACAAATTTTTAATTTTCTTTTTGGTTATCTTGTTGAAATATGTGATGTTATCTAATTGTTTTATTGCTTATTGCAGAGTACAAGACATTTTCCCCACAACTGATATATCTGCTTTACAAGACAAGAGAATGATCAATCTTATAGCATACGCCAGAAAAGTTGAAGGAGACATGTATGAAGCTGCTAATAGTAGAGTATGTAGAGTTTTTCTTCATTTCTAAAATAGTCTTTATTTTATACTCTATAAAACTAGGAGATTTTACAAGGACAGTTTCCTTATTCTGGCTTTTAGTTAATAAAATTATATAGACTCTTTTAGTTTAAAATCTGATTTATTTTTTTCAAGTTTTAAAGTCTTAACGACTTGCACTACTCTTCATTGATGAATCCTGAATGATTTTATCTGTTGAGTAATTACATAAAAAATTGTGTTGCAGTTATATAGTTAAAATTTTAGTATTAACTTTCCTTGCCTTTTTTTCTTTAACAAAATGGTTTCGAATGGACAGTTTTCCCATGTTATTTCACAAGTAAGTTGTGTGTAGCTGGAAAATTTATGTACAAATTTGCCCAGGAGCTCAACATTTGGAGGGTTTAAAATAGTAAATAATTTTTTTTCTTTTTTTTAAATTTAAATCTTTTCTTGTTTGGAATTATTTGTTGATGTCATGTTCATGTTTGGCATTGGAATGATTTGAATCTTCACTTAATACTTGGTTAATGATCTGATTTTGAAGCAGAAAATCTTTCTTAATGTAAACAGTGTAAAATTTAGAATGCTAAATAATTTTCTTTAAACAGTGTTTTTTTATGTAAGTAATAATGAAATTTTGATGCAGAATATTTGCTCCTATAAGGTTGTTTAATCTTCAAATCTAAGTATCACATGAAATAGTTCTTGTTTCCTAATAATTTTATACACACACATAAAGTTGTAGCATTCATGGATGTAATAATGTGTTTTGTGATGAATTATGAAGTCTATCCATTTAATCCTATACCTTGTTATGTGAGAAAATATTTATATCAATGTTTTATTGTTAGATTTAAAGAAAATTATTTGTCCAATTTTTTCCAGCTATCTGATATATTTATTCTGTTTTGCAACAGTTTTAAATTCTTTAACTTTAGCAAATTAAGTTACTGGGTGTAAGGTCAATCATAAGCATTACTTTTATCAGTGCATTACATTGTGAATTTAATTGCATTCTAAATTTTTTGTAATTTTTTAATTTTAAAATTTTTTTTCCTTTTACATTATAATTGTTTTTAATTTCATTATAGGTATTTGAAATCAATAATCTGTTCTAATTTTTTTACTCTTGAAATGTTTCTGTTCACTCTTTTTGATAAAAAAAAAATATTACTGTGATTTTTTTTTTTTAATAAGAAAGTACTTTTTTATAACAGGAAGAATATTATCAGTTGCTTGCCGAAAAAATATATAAAATACAAAAAGAGCTTGACGAAATACGTCAAAAAAGAAAAGAGGCACAAATGCAGCAGCAAGTGGGATCAAGTATTGGACCTATACTGAATAACTCAGGGACACCAAGTCCAAGTGCGTAAACTAATTACATTGGGACATAGCATTTTATTGTTTTAGATGACCATGTGAATGAATCTATTTTTAGTTATAGATATTGAATGTAATGCCTTCTTTATATGGAGAGCTTTTTTTTAATTTCCTTTCATTGTTATTAAATATACAATGTTTACTCTATATCCTAATTAACATTCTTTGTGCTAGATCAATTGCAATATTTCCATCCTATTTTCTATGAGATAAAAATTTATTTTCAATTTTTTGCAGTCAATAAAATTTATATGTTCTTTTTCACTGCTAAATTGATATTTCTTTACTGTACATGAGCATTATATCTATTCGCATCAAAATATAAATACTGGTTTGCTGTTAAAATGGAAATATACTATATTTTGTTTTCTGCAAATATTTTCCAATGTGTGCTATTTTCAAATTGCCTTTAATTGCCTGTCTTTTAGGGATAGCACTTTAAGTGAGCGTATATGTTCAAAGACAAAACTCAATGTTAAAAATATATAAAAGTTTTATAAGATTTCGTGATTTTTGGCAAAGAAATGAATATTTTTCTGAAAAAAATTGTACTTTGAATTTTTATATTTTATTTTGTATCATGCACTCAAAACCTGTGATTTTGAATACTAATAAACTTAAGCTCAGAATGAAAGAGAATTTTAATTATCTTATTGTTTCCATTCCTCTAAATAATAATTGTATGCTAGTATTCATGTTATGCACATTTATCATGTAAGCTTTTTAACAATGAGGCCATTTTTATATCAGCAAATAAATGTTTTATTGGCTAGGATACAATGCTCTATTAAGCAGAAAAAATAAAAGACATCCAAGCCTAGGTATACCTATATAAATTTTTTTTTTTTACCGAATATATACATTTTATATTTATTTATCATTATTATTATTTACTAATTATTAATCATTATTATTATTAACCCATATTTCAAGGTATATTTATTTCCTTTAAAGCAAAAATAACTATAAAAAAGAGCAGCCCTGTGTTAAAAATTTGAGAATATTTGTTCTAAAGCTTCTTTATTGAAAAGCTATTCATCTTTAAATTGATTTTAAAACTAAAGATGGTTTTTTATTGATTAAGCTTCTAATTGAAGTTAATCCATTAATGACAATGATAAACTATTAAGTTATTAATGGCATAAAGAATTTCTATTTCTTTGTTAGATTATTTTTTACATTCATTTGATTTCATTCTGAAAAGCCAATTTATATACATATTTTTTGCATTATATAATGTAATATGTTTTTAATAGTTCTTATTTTGTTTATATTTTCTTCCAGAACTTCCAGCTGCAGGTGCGCTATCGAAGCCACATCTTTCAAGCAGTTCATTACCTAGTAGTCAACAGAGAATGCCACCACCAAATATAACTGTTCCTAGTAATACAGTTGCAAAAAGCTCTGAACCATTTTCTCCATCTAACACTCAAATGTCGAACTCTTTAAACACCCATATCAATATGACATTAAATCAGGGTCAATTCAACCAATCACAAACTCGTCAAAGTCCTTTACCGGTTGCTAACTTACAACAACCATTACAGACTCATTTCAATAGCTTAAATCAACCTACCACTACAATAGCTACATCTACATCTGAACCCTCTTCAATATCTACTCTTAGTAGTATATCTATTTCACAATTTAGTTCGAATGTACAGCAAAATCATTCTCCAATATCTGATATTTTCAAGACAAGACAAATTAATGTTAGTATGATTTTTCATTTGTAATGAGTGTTGTATTGTGCATGCTTGAATGAGTGAGTGTGTGACTTCAAATTCATCCCCAGAAACATCCATACTTTAAGGCATAAAAAATCTACAAGTATATATGTCTCAAAAATGTTTTTCAAGGCTTTGAAAATTTCAGTTTTAAAACTTTAGCAATAGGGTTTGAAACATCGCTTAATTATTACTGTCCTGTATTTGTAAAAAATATTGTTTATTTAATAACTTTTTAACTGTTTATAATGCTTTAAAAACGGTCAATTTGTTACTTTTGCAAAATTTACACAAGTATATATATATTGTTTTCATTAATTTATTATGTGAGAAGGGGAAAAAAATGTTTCTTATTGTTAAAATAGTGTTGATCAAAAATCATTTAGCTGTGTGTCACTAAGCTATTCTCTCCTTACTGGCTGATAGTTGGATAAAGGATTAAAACTTCAATATTAGGCCAGCCACTCAGCTTTAATATTCAGTGCCTACAGTCTTCTGTAACAAAGATAGGCACAATTTGATCACTCACCTTGTCTTTTTCTATCTAATTTATTCACTAAAACCTTTGTATACCTTATTGTGATCTCTGGTATCAATTATTCTTTAGGACTTTAACAGTTAGTTAAATCTCTATAGCTAAAAGTGAAGAAAGTTATTTCATTGTTTTCTTTTCAAATCTGAGAAGGAAATTTTTTAAGACTTAGCAATTTATTAATTTGTGTTTAGAAATACCCTGATCAACAAATTAATTATATGCTTTTTATAGCAAATGCTTTTAATCACAAAATCTTTTCTAAGACAAAGGTCTTATCTGGAAAATTCGTTGCTGAGCTCTAGGTAGCAAGTTTATTATGTAATTTAGTAATTGTGTATACTTTATGCTGAAGTTTTTATGTTTGTATTAAAATAAGGCTCCCAACTATGTAGTCTAATGTGACAAAAGGGTAGGCCAGATAACAAAATAGCCCATTAAAATAAAGTTCCTCTTTGTTTAATCTCTGGGCGACTGTTATTCGTGAAATAAATGTTCCTGTTTCATTAATACTGGTTGCTAGACAGTTGTTTCGCTGTCGCGGACCTATCACCTTTGACTAGTTGTCTCAAATAACAGTCTTGAGGTGGCATTATTGCCTTTTGTGGCCTTGATCAGGTCAGCAGACCACTTTTTGTCTCTGTAATCTGTTTCCACAAAGTTGACACCACATTTCTCAAAATCCAAATGGTCCTTGAAACAGATAGGTTGTGATTGACTATTTGCCATCTTGTGGCATTCACAATAATAATAATAATAATGTTAGGTAAACAAAGAAATACAAAAAACAAGGATTGGGCTAACCTAGGATGTTTCAAAACCTTATGCTACAACCTTTAGCGTGCAAATGAGGTACCTCTACACAAATGAGATCACAGCGCCACTGCCTTACAACATCATAGTCATGGACACATCATGTCAGATGTGTCCACAAGGAGCTTTTAGCTATTATGATACCTTATTTGTGTAGAGGCGTCGCTTATTTTGTTCTTTTTTTTAAAAAATCTGTTCCTCTTTTTAATAGTTTTTATCAGTGAATATGTTAAACATCATGACAATTGCATAATGCAAAAGTACTTGATAATAAACTAAATATGTTAAAATCTATTACTAGAAAAAGGCAATATGTACAGAGGACTACTTTACCATTCCTCATTAACCTTTTCCACCTAGTACCACAAGGAGTTGTACAAATAGCTGGTTCTTTTAAATTTTTTACAAGGCTAGATAGTACAGAAGCCGGTTGATCGGGAGCCATGTTATTAAAGAGAATTTAACTTGTAATATTCTAAGCTTTTAAAAATGTCTCTTTTATCTGCATTTTAATTTTAATGTTAATTTTGAAAGATCATAATAATCTATAAAATATATATTTTTTAAAATTAATATATTAAGTTTGAATAACCTTTTTTGTTCATCCTGTTTTATATTTCAGTTTTGTTCAAGTCTAGCTTCAGTTAAAGTCTTTCTTTTTATCTTTATAAACATTTTTCAACTGGAAGCATTTAGTATGTTACAAAACAAAGTGCTGAATTTATTATGTACAGTTACTGTTTCTTTTATTTAACATTCTTACTCTGTAAAATATATAGTTCTAGCATTCTAATAACTACTTCAGTTATATATTTTTATCAACTTTTGTTAATTTTTCAGTATAATTTAAATAAATTTTCTTTTTCTTTTGACTATAGTTACCTCAATCTCAATCACCGAATCCTAGATTGATTGGCCATAATAATCAAGGACAACTTGTCATGACACCTAACTTAAATTCACAGGTATGTGCTTAAATTTAGTGATGTCACTCTTCAGCAAATCATTTTAAGTTCTTTTGATCTTCATAAGTATGATTAGTTTTTAAATGTTCCATTCAATGTTAAAATGTATCATTTTAGGTTCATTTATTGAATCAGCAGTCTCAAAACCACACACAATCTTCCCAAAAACAACCAACCCAGATACAACTTAATGTAGCAATACAGAAACCTCAAACTGAACTTTCCTCTCCAATGCCATCTCAGGCATCTGGCAATCAAATTCCTCAGACATCCACCCCTCAGCCACAGTCTGTTCAACCTCCTCTATCTCAACCAGTTAGAGCTCCTTCAGTTCCTAATACACAACCACCAACACCTTCTCCACAAACACATACATCTCAACTTTCTCAGACATCTGTTGTCACAGTAGACGATAGTAGTGAAGATGTTAAACCTATAGTACCTGTATCTCAAGAAAATGTTTTATCAGTTAGTCAATTAGATACTCAAAGCTCAACTACTCCTGTTTCTACTACGTCAGATCAAGACTCTGGGCAAACTGGAGGCAAAGTCTTTGCTTTTGCCTCCCAAAAATCTACTGAAAATAGTGAAAAAATGGAAATGGATAGTGATGTCAAAAGTGCATGCAGTGAATCAAATGTCAACATGGATACTAAACATTCTGGTAAACTTGATATAAAATGTGAAATTAGGGAAGAAGAACCTTCTTTTTCTGATAGTTCTTCAGGTAAAGAAATGAAAGTTGTTGTTAAAGAAGAAGTGCAAAGCCCTACTCCTGCACCAACTGTGAGTGAAAATGGTATAGATTTAAAACCCGATTCATCATCTGACTCATCTCAACTTACTCCTAAAGTAAAAACAAATAAAAAAAGTAAGTTATCACTATAAGTTAAAATATGTAAATAATAGTAGAACTACAATTATTTAAAGTAATTGGGACCCAGCCAATTTCATATGATCAAAAAAATTTACAAGTAAATTATTTACAATACATACACAATTAATTTTGGGAGAAAAGTTTCCAAACTTGTGGTGCGAGATTTAATAGAAAAAATGAAAAAATAAGTGCTGGCTGTAAAAAAAAAGTTAACCATTGTATTCAGAAGAAAGGACACTTCAGAATCCAGTTTGGTTGACCATTGTATTCAGAAAAAAAGGATTCAAGTTATTGAAATTTATAAAATTAACTCTCAATTTTATGTAGTTAAAAAAGGAATTTGTATCTATCATTTACTTATATACTTTACATATAGAAGTGCAAATGTGATTTTTTTATGTGGGATTTTTAAAAATAAATGTAAAATTTTGTAGAGGTATTTTTTTTATCACAAAGTGAAATTGACGCATTCTGCGAACGTATAATTTTTGCACAGAAATGATGAACTTTCTAAAGATTCAGTGAGTGTTGTTTTTGTTCATAAAATATGTGCAAAAAAGAAGTTGACCCTTTTTTTAGAATGTAATAACATACTAAAATAAACTACAGTATATACTGGATATCTCGGAACTTCTATATCTCGAAGACTTTGCAATGTCAAAAAAATATTTTTCCTCTTGGCATAAAATTTTCACCTAATATTAATACCACCTAATACCATGTAATATATTAATACCATGTAAGTTTATTGTAAATTAATTCTTTCCTGTTTAATGCATATTTTTTTTGTCTTGCTTTTAAAAATAAAATTATCATTGCTGTATTTCATCTTAGAGTCAACTATTATTACATAAATATTTATAAGTAGGTATTCTTATGTTTCATGACTCTACTTTTAAGAGAATTATTTTAGCTCTGAACATCTTATCTCCAAAACTCGCTACCTTGAACTTTTTAAGCTTCTTTTCAACTTTGATATATCAAGGGTATACTGTATAAATATTAATTGATATATTTTTTTAAATTAGTATATTTAAGTAAAAAAATTTTTCTTAATGTATAATTTAAAAAGTTTATATAAATAGAAAATAAAAGAGCACCGGTAGGACACAAAAAATATAATCAAATACCAAGGGCAAAAATGACGCTTATCTCATTTTTTCAGGTCGGCTCAATTAAGAGCTGTAAATTAGACTGAATGAAATTTTTTTGTGAAACAAATTTTAGCTATTAGTAAACTTTTAACCATCAATTAATGTTTGTGATAGTATATTTTTACAAAGCCAATATATGGATAAGAAGCAAATTTAAAATTTTTTTAAAAAAAATGCTATCCTTATACCTTTTCTGCAAATATAAGAAATTTAGGAATCTTAAAATTTAAAATAATCTGTGTGATTGCTTTATTAATTTAAAACAATTAGTATGATAGCTTAATTAATTTGAAATAAACTGTATGAGAGTTTTATTTATTACATATATTACCTGTGCACTCTGAAGTCTAAAGTAATGTTGAACACTATATATTTTGTAAGTGTAAACTTAGAACACGCAGATCACATTCAAATAAAAAAATTTTTCTTAGTTTTTAAACCAGATGAATTACGTCAAGCGCTAATGCCTACTCTAGAAAAACTGTACAAGCAAGATCCTGAGTCTTTGCCTTTTCGTCAACCAGTTGACCCTCAACTGCTGCAGATTCCAGTAACTATGTTTTTTGTTTTATATTTTTTAAAATTAACATTCTGTTCCCTGGCTCCAAAAAATAAAAGTAAAAAAAGAAGAAAAAACATGTCACAATCAGTATTTTTTATTTTATTTTAACACAAATATTTCTTTAGTCATGCCTCTTAGTTAATATTAGAACTTCCTTTATTTGGCTTACATTCAGATTGATACAATTTTTGTTAAGATTTTCATATTGTATTTTTGGCTTATAATTATATTTAAATGAACCTTCAGTTTATACTTTTCAAATTTCTTTTTATTTTCTTAGTAACAAATTGATAAAAATGTCTTAATTTAATATTTTTTTTTGTAATTTTCTCTGCTGAATTTTGATGCGCATGATTATTTTTCACGTAGGATATTTTTTTACTTTGCTAACATGTATTTCTTTAAAAATTGATTTCAATGTTTGGAAAGCTTATACCTAATAGAAATATGACAGAACTGTATTAAATGCTTATCATACCCAAGTATAAGACTTGGCTATTGATCCATTTGTGAAAAAATATTTTTTGTTAAAAAGTGTAATTTTAACTTTTTGAAGTGGATTTTGAAATTAGATTTTTTTTTAAAACTTAGGTACGCAGTATAAGTTAAGCAAAAATATAATTTATGAATAACAACAATGAAAAGCATCTTAAAAGTGCAGGCATAATTTATATATAACAATAATGAAAAGCATCTTTAAAGCTTACATAAAGCTAAGCTAAGTATACATAACTTCTGAGTTCATTTATTTTCTTTTAGCTATCACAATAAGGAAAGAAAACTAGTTAGGAAGGAATTTTTCTTTTTGAATTTCATAAAAATTATTTACTTTGTTTTAATTACCAATATGTACAGATTTAGGTTACATCTCTTTTTAATTAACTAAGTTTTGTACTTGGATATGCTTAGTATTTGGTACCATTCTACTCTTAAGTAATTTTTTTATTAATTTGAATGAATAAATATTATACTTTTGTAAAATTTTTTTAGTAAAATTATTTTGTTTTATAATTTGTTTTTATATAATAGATCTCATAATTTTTAAATTGAATGCTGAGCTTCGAATCCTAATGAACATATTAAATATATTTTGTGTATATTTATGAGTTTAGAAATTAGAAACATAACAGCAATCTGATAAATTATTAATCAATACAGTGTTAAGAACAGAGAATTTCCCATAATATATTTTAGTATGAAATTACCATGACTGGATGTCTCTTTACCATTATAATGAACTGATAGTGTTACAAGTAAACCTGGTCCAGTCACCATTTTATTGAACCCTTAGTGTTAGTTACAGACATTTCCTCATCTCTTTGGAATGGGTGTAAGTGTCTGCACCTCCTTGTGGTTTTGTGATTGACAGTCCCTAATTTAGGTTTAATTTACAAGGAACCACCACATGTGTAGAATGAGAATAATTATAGTTCATTCTATTGAAGAGGGTGCAATGCTGAAATCAGTTAAATCTTTTTTAGTTACTAATCATGTAGTAAAATTTCTACTGATAGAGAAATATTTTTTTTAATAGATATGTTTTGAAACATTGTGTTTTTACTCTTTCTGTCAAAAAATTTCTGTAGGGTAAAAGAATAAGTTAAAAAAACATTTATCAAAATCTTATTTTATATTCTTGCTAATTTGTTGTGCAATTTACTTTAGCATAGCAATAACTAATGTATGATAAATTGAATAAATGAAAGCAACTGAAGATTATAAGTATCTTTAAAATAGCGTGTAATTATGAGGTCAAGGTGTATTTTTTATATATTTTAGGACTTAAAATATATGAATAATTTTTACATGTTTCATTTTTAAAGACTTTTTCTCATAAATATTGTTTCATTTTTAAAGACTTTTTCTCATAAATATGCTGAATTTATCAGATGCTTGTATTATAATAATCTATATAAGCTATCCAAACTGACTTTATTTTCCCTTTACAGCCCTTATTACTTGCATATAACTTAATGTTTGAAATGACTATCACTATTGGTTTTTAATGAATGCATAGTAGCAATATCCTTCCATTCACTGTCTACCATCCTTAATTCATTATTTTTTGATGCTTGATCCATAATATTGCAAGTCTTGGGTCATAAAAATTCTTATCTTGATATTATTTAATTGGATTATTAGTTTTTTTGACAGTTTTATTTTATGTTTTATTTTTTTGTGGTCTGTCAAAAATTATTTATGGTGAATTTTATTATATTATTCACTTTGTTAATTTGTACTAATATTTAAAGTTTTTGAATTTTGACATTAGAAAGCAAATTGTAATTGTGACTTTCTTTCTTGTTGGATAAGATATAGTAAACATGGATAAAGCTTTGAAAGGAAGGTATAGCTATATTTGCAATAAATTTGCATTGCTAAAAACATAAAACATCCATGTTTTATAAATCTATATCCAAATTATAGTCTTTCCTCCTCCAATAGACAAAAGGAAAAGACTGTCCTTCATATGTCAAAAGACAGGATTCAATGGTACGGAAACAGCCTTTATTCATCATTTCATGGGAGTATTAGTTTTATTTAATTACAAGGTTTAATTATGTCTTTCCCCCCTAAAATGTATTTGTTCTTCTTATACACCTACTTTAGTTTGAACCAGATTTATTTTCTGTGTAAGTTAAAGGTTAAATTTTATGTTTTCCTACTTCCATTATATTTTACAGTGTTGTTTACTTTTCCATCATTCTTAATTTCTACAGTTTCCAAAAATATTTTGTTAAACTTCCATTGTAACTTTTTTTTAAGTGATCTTTCTTACGTTTATGTTCTTAATTTTTATTTATTTATTTTGCATGGCTGACTTAAAGTACAAATATTCTATTTAATATTTTAAATGTTTCTTATTACTCGTTACTTAGCTGATTTATTTAAAAAAAATTATTCCAATCTTCTTCTATTTGGTGTTCATAACTTCTATTTATTCCGAATGGCTTTTAAATGTATTGAATCTGATTGTGGCATGTTTGTTATTTCTCTAACTTGATTGACAGTACATTATGTGTTGTTGTCAAGTTCTTCAGTTTTCTGTTGTATCTTACTGTAACCTTTTATTTTCTCTTTTATTTATCAATTGAATCTATTGAAAACTCCTTTTACAAATATCTGCATGAAACTTTCAGTAATTCATTATAATAATTATTACAGCTTATGTACATTTGTTATATATTATTGCTATTTAATTTGTGCTAATTTATTCGATGAAAAAATTGTATTTTCATTTTTTAACATAATTTGTTAGAGTAAATAAACATATGACTCATAGTTTTTTTCGTTAATAAGTTTAAAACCAGTCAATTCTAGAAGTATTTTTGGAATATTTCTTATTAAAATTTAAAATAATTTGTTTAAAGCCTTATGTATATTATTCTAATGCATTTTTTAGATAAAATTCTATCCATGAAAATGGATAAATAACTTATTAGTTTATTTTGAAGTTATTTAATTCTATGATAGTTGTGTTGATAATGAGACTAACTTAAGAAGTTCAAGGAATTAAGGTGTATAAATCTAAAATAGCATTTTTAATTTAAATTCTGATTAAAAAAAATCAGAATGATAATTGAAAAAAAAACATGTTAAGGAAGAAAAATTTCTTAAGAAAGATTAAGAATATCCCATTTTTTCATTCGTAATATTTTTAAAAAAATTTTAGCATTTATTTTGTGTACTGAAAAACAAGCAAAACAGCAACAATGCATCCTTTTTATTCAATAAAATCATAATATGAATCGCTCAATGCAACTTGTTCAATGCTAGGCCATTTTCAGAGAAACTGAATTTGTTTTTAAGAATAAATATTTTCTTTTGTTTTCAAACCGCAAGTAATTATTTTCACTGTTAAGAGATATTTTTTTCTTGATTCGAATATTTACTTACCTTATTAAAATTATTTTAGTGCATTTCTTATCATATTTCATCTTAAGTGCAAATAATTTAACATTTATTAGGTTACTCAGACTTAAGTAAAATAATACACTGTTCTTTGTTTGTCTAATTTATTCAAGTAAGGAGTTAGACCCCCTTAGATTTGAAATATATGTTTTTTGTTTAAATTATGCCTTAATACCTTAAAATGATATAACCAAGGTGTCATAAGCAAAGAAAGTATATTGAATATACTTGATACTTGCCCCACCTTTTACAATCCACTGCGTGTGCTTTGAAAATTTTAAATAAGCATTTTTCCCTAAGTTCAATTTCTAATTTAGTTGAACTCATAACACATACCAATCTTCACCAAATTTAATTCTGATTGGCATTCTAAGATAAATTTGAGGGAATTTAAATTACAAAAAAAGTATTCCTTTAAAAATTGGTATATTAAAAAATCCTACATATTTCTGTAGCTCTTTTTATATTTAATGTAAGTGTTTTTTTTATCATTTGCATTATTTGTCGTAAACCCTTTAAAAAGAAAGGCTTAATCAAGGAAAGGCTGCATTTCCATTTTCTTTTATACAGCTTTGAAAAATGTATTTTTTTCAATTCTCTATAAGACCCTTTATTTGGAATATTTTATTTATTGGGTATATGATGACCTACACCACACCTCAAGGAGTTAATCCTAGTAAAAATCCTTGTATGCGAGGGTTATAACTGGTTTTTCTGAATTAAAATCTTCTCTTAATGTAAGAGGGAAGTAGAAGTTAAAAAATATTTTTCATTCTGCACCCAATTTTATTATCTTTAAGAAATAATGCCATAAATATGCTTATTAGTTTTTGCCTTGGTATAATTTAATTTAATTTATGAACACTGTTTGAATTTCAAAATTGAAGGGAAAAAAGATAAATAATTCTGTAGTTAACCACAGTACCTTAAAGTTACATGGTACTAGTTATTATATGTAATTGACTTTGTTTTTATGATGTAGTTATTTGTTTTTAAAATCAACTTTGGTATTAATATTCTTTAAAGAAAGAATAAAGAATAATAATTAATATTGTGTTTATAAGAAGATATTCTTTGTTTCTCTGTACCAAAATAAAAGTTAAAATAACAGAAGGTAAATAAATGGAAATTAAAGTATAAAGCTGCATAAAACTAAATTACAATATCTTCAAATAAGTTGAACTATTCATTTGAAAATTTTAAAAGGCATTTTATTTAGTCCTTTTAATTACCTTTTAAAGTTGCTATTTTCTCCAAGATCTTTCAAATCACTCATATAGGTCTTTTGAAAAGTTCCATTTTGTAAATATAAAAACATTAGTTAAAGGTTTTACAGAAGAGGTTCTGCTTTAAAACTCTTTCCAATTTGGAATTTTCCTAAGTTTTTCTAAGACCCAGAATTATTTCTTAGTGGTTCTTTCCTTTTTTTTATTCACCTATAACAGACCGTTTTCTTAGATGTATGTTATTTAGTGAAAAATGGCTGCGTTAAACCAATTTAACGCTATATGCGTAGAGCAGAAATGAAAAATTTTAAAGGAAGTGGATAAAAAAAAAAAACGTCAAAATCCAAATTGCTTAATTATTCAAGATCCAAAAAAAAACACTTTTACAATATTTAATATATAAATTGTCTTTCATTCTACTTGTTTGGATTTAAACAATGACATGCAGTTTAAAACATGTTTTCAAGAATTTTTTTCTGTGGTGGGTTGCAATCTTTATTGAATATATTATGCTTTATACATCTCATGTATTTATCATACGTTACATAAATTTTTTATGTTATGCAGTCATAATATTATTAAAATAATTTTTTTGATAGTTTTTACCTTTTTTATTTAAATTTATAAAAACTAATTTGAAAATTAGTAATGCTAACTAAAAAAATTAATTCTGGCCAATATTTTTCAGTATATATATATAGTTGCAATGTTTTTTAATGCATATTAAATCATCTGTTAAACTGAAACTGAATCAAGTTTAGCGACATTCCAACATAGCAACCAAAGTTTTCTTTATTTTTTTAAAGAAAATCATTCCAAAAACAGGTGTTAGACATTTTTGTGCTTTCAGAACTAACATTTTTCCATTGATAATGAGTCAATCAATAACAAAAGTTGAAAGAAAACTGTTTAACCACTATTTCTTTTGATGTTACCACTCAATAATCATGTAACATCTTGAATTCTCTATGAATGAAGAAAGAATAACAGGACCACCTTTTTTTTACCTAGGAAGTTCTTGGGAGAAATCATGGTCGAAAGAATTATAAAATATCGATTAGGTAGCATTATTGAGAATAAAAAGCATTGTACAGTCATTTAGAAATCACAGATTCCTGCATAAACATTACCTTTTAAAATTGTTTCAAAAAATAAAGTTCAATATGTTCATCCATCATACTGTTTAAAAATTGTATTCATACTTCTTTAAGAAGTGGCTTATTTTTAAGTTAAATCATGTGGTATTATTCACATTCTGCTAGATTTTAGTTTAGCTCAGTTGTCTGGATGTATGTTATTTAGTGAAACTGGCTGCATTATACCAATTTAACGCTATATGCTTGGAACAGAAATGAAAATTTTTAAAGCAAGTATAACGTCAAAATCCAAATTGCAAAATTATTCTAGATACCAAAAACACGTTTACAATAACTAAAATTCGTAATGTGATTCTAAAAGCAGAAGAACTGAGGGTTCTAATTTCGTGACATCGTTCTTATAAAGCAACATTTCAAAATCTAGAAAAAGAACTGAATGACTGGTTAAAGTTTATGTGCAATATTAAAAGATACTGCATAATAGTCAATTTTATAATTCTATTTGAAGTGAATCACTTTTTTTATACTTATTTAGTGTAGTCTTTATGAAATATAAGTAAATATTTGCACCAATTTTAATGTAGTCAGGACATAGCGACCTTTTGTTATAACATCCCTTCATTTGGACCCTATGGCTCGTTATATCAAACGTCTATATATTTATATATGTGTGTGTGTATACATACACATACATACACACATATAAAGTGAAGCCTCCAGAAAAGACCACCTCTATTTATGACTACTTTTGGGAGAAATGTAATTTTTTCCATAGTCTTTGTTTTAAAGACAACTTTTAGGAGAGCCATTTAAACCTCTCCCAGTGACCGGGTAAATATCTGCACTTAATGCGGAAACGGTCAAATAAGGAAACAAAAAAGTATCAATGCAAAACATTTAACAAAACAAATAAGTATATTAAAATGCATTCCTAATATTTGTATAAGGCTCTTAGAAAGCTTTTTTTTATGATACAACCTCATGTTACACCCTCATGTTGGAGTCTGAGTGCACTAAGGATGATGCTATCAAGTTTTACTTATAAAATTGAAAGTTAAATTAGGAAAAAAAAAAGTTATTTTAGAAAAACCAAGCATCTCAAACAATTACACTTCTCATCTTTTAGAGTTAACTAAGTTTTCTGATATAAAATAAGATGCAAACTTAAGCAAAAAATATAATTGTTTATTTAAAATCATTCATACGTGGTGACTTTGTTTTTACACATAATTATATCAGTTGGGATCTTATTCATAGTTTCATGACGCCATTAGAACTGGCATTTTCTCACCAAAAAAATGACAGTTACTAAAATGTAAATTGTTTGCGAAAAATCATATATCTTCGACAACAATTTTAAAGTCAATGGAGGTAACCTCTAAGAACAAGCAACCTCCATCAAGGACCATTTTACTGTGGAACGGAGAGTGGTCGCTCCCAAGAGGTTTCACTGTAAATATATATATATATATATATATATATATAAAGTTAAAAGTATAAGAGAAAACGAAGAAAAAGATGTAAAGATTTCTTAAAGGAGATGAAAAAAATTATTAAAAAAGAATTTTTTTAAATGTTCAAAAGTTTAAAAAATTTTAATATTCAAAAAAAAAAAAAAATAATAAAAAATAAAATAGAATTAGGAAAAGATATAATCTTATCATCAACTCACATGATTATATCAAAATAAATAGTTCTTTCTAATATTGTACTAATGTAGCTAAAGCAAAACATATCAATATTATAGTGTGAAGAGCACCAAATAAAAAAAAAATTGAAATAAAAATAGGATATATTAAGCAAAAAATGCAAAATAAAAAAACAATCAAAACAAAACTATCAAGCAAAAATGTATAATAAAAACTCAAGGAGATAAAGAATAAAACTCGAAATGTAATATATAAAGCGAGTAGCGAATTCAAATGTACTTACACTTACAGGCATTTCTCAAAAATGATTTAAAATGTTTTCGTAACAAGTTTGCCAGATTACAAAATATGAAAATCGAAGTGTTAATAGAGGATGAAGGGAATCAACTTATGGCGCGTTCTTATTGAAGTACAGAAGCGCGTTTGATTTGTTAGTTACCTTGGATTGGCCTGAATCTGGATGTGCGCAAGGTAATAATATTATACTGGATAATTTAAAGTTTATAATTAATAAGGTTGAATTTTAACATTAATAAGGTTGAATTTAGATGAATTATTAACATTTAATAAAAAAATGTTTATTTAAAAAAATTTAAAAAAAAAATTCTTTATTAAATATTTGCCACAGATTTTCCTGAATTAGATTTGCACTTGGTAAAAATATAAATTTAGTTATTATACAAAACATACAATTAACTCAACAATTTTATATAGAATTTAATTACATTAATTGGATATCCATTTTTTTAAATTAAATTTTAGAAGAGTTTGTCTATTTTTTTCTATAGGCAAACAATATTACAAATTCTTTCAACTTTATTCATTTGGTTGAAATTGGTATTTAAATAAATGTTTTTAGAAACATTAGATTTCCATTTTATTAGTTTAGCTATTAAATTTAAAATAATTTCTTTTATCTTATAAATCAACAATGCAGATATTTTTCTTCTTTTTTAATACTGAAATCCAAATATTAAAATTAATATTATCGTCATGATTACAAAGCTGGGTTAATTCCTCAAGGTATATATTATTTAACAAAATTGTATAATTTTGAAAATTAAAGATAATTAAATCAATAAATCTAAACACAAATTTAAAATTAGGAGTATAATTTTTTTTTCATAAGAGTAAAAATAAGTTAGCTAAGAATGATGAATAATTAGATCCTTGTAGTATTCCATCAATTAGAACAAAAAATTTGTTCTCCATTGTAAAGATTAAAAAGGCAAAAATTAATCAAAATGTCCCAATAATCAAAGTCGCAATTAAGCATATTTTTATAATCATAGTAATTACTCAAAACAACATTTTTTAGTTTAGAAAGAGGATTGCTATTAAATATATTTTGGAAATGAAGAGTCACAATAGAACTGATTTTATTTTGCTATATATATATACACACACAGAATTTTCCATAAAGTGTCATTACTAATGCAAATTTTATTATTGTATTACTATATGAAACATGAGTTTCACTATTCCATTGACTTCATTATTGTCATGGTATTTTCAGGATTATTTTGACATTATTAAAAGGCCAATGGATTTATCCACCATAAAAAGGAAATTAGATACTGGACAATATCAAGATCCTTGGCAGTATGTTGAAGATGTTTGGCTTATGTTTGATAATGCTTGGCTGTACAACCGTAAGACTTCGAAAGTTTACAGACATTGCTCAAAAGTGAGTTTATGACAAAGATGGTTATTTCATCAACTTTCTTATCACATAAACATCTAATATCTTTTTTAATATTTATTTTTAGACATAATCTAAAGTCTTATAAGTTATTTTAAAAAATTAAATGCATTATCATTGAAACTACTGAATTTAAAAAAAATTAAATCCTAAGTTCTCTTAACTTTTATTTATAACTATCTTTGGTAATTCATCAAATAAGCCAATTGGAAAGCAACATAAAATGTTTTAATCATTAATTGTTTCCCTATATTTTTTCTCTTTTCTGAAAATAAAATATTGTTTATACAACATTAACTATTTAAAAGATTTTCTATATAATTCATTACACAGACATGAAATTAATAAGAATACTCGACTCTAAGTAGTCATTTGAATTAACTAGGCAGGGCACCATTGGTTGCGAGTCTCAGTTCAACATGGTAGTCCTTGCCTCTTTTTATTCTTATCCTTGCCCGCAAGATTCAAACAGAAATGTCAAATTTCTGATCTTCTCATTGATTGATCAAGAGAGAGAATAAGAGCTAAACTCTCAGCAGTATTTATCAAGCAACACATTTTGCTGTTTGAAAATAAATAAATTAGTAAAAAAACTATAAAAAAATCTATGAAAACTTAAAAGTGAACAAATTTAAATTCTTGCTTAAGTTATGTTTGATGGTAGCTTCCCCTTGGCCATCTACTGTAGGAATACTAGAAAAAGTATAAACAAAAGGCGCCATCATAAACAAAAGTATAGTTTAACTACTAACATCAGCAAGTCAATAGAACATTATTACCTTGAAGGTGTTCCATGCCAGTGCTATGTTTGAAATTTGCTTAGATAGATTCATGCTTGTACCTTTCAATTTAGAGCACAGTTTCTAAGACTTGTTTATCATGCGTCATATTAAGCAGGCTGCATAAAAAACAAAATGATTTGGTTTCCAAAAAATATATTTTATTGGATAGTTTAAAGCAAATTTAGATAATCCATAAATTAGTTTATGGAAAGTATATTGTAGTAAGGAATGGCTGAGGGAATGATTATTCTTTTAATTGGAGATACAATTTAAATGAGGAGCCACATTAACAAGAGACAGCTGTATGTACTTTTTGTGAGAGTACATAAATAGTTCTGCATAATTTTTCAATGAATTTCTGTATTAATGCATTTTGTTTTTTATTTCAGCTTGCTGAAGTGTTTGAGTTAGAAATTGATCCTGTGATGCAATCATTAGGCTATTGTTGTGGCAGAAAGTATGTTTTTCAACCTCAAGTTTTATGCTGTTATGGCAAACAATTATGTACTATTCCTAGAGATGCCAAATACTGGAGCTATCAGAATAGGTATGTTTCTCTTTTCTATGTAGTTTTATGTTTCTCTTTCTTTAATACAAAATATTTTTCTGTATGACTCTCTTCTTATTATTTTTACTTATACAAATGGTAAATAAAATATATTATAATAATATACTCCACTGCATTAATTATAACAAGTATAACAGCTAATATAATGCTTAAATTTTTTAAATTAAAAAAAAAAAGGAGGAAAGAATATATCCACTTTATTCCTTTTTTCCCCTTCAAGTTATAACCAACTAAAATTAACTGATTTATTGAAAATTATCGATTCTCTAAATAAAACTATTTAAACTTTTCAAGATTCTGGAACAAAGTCCATTTGCTGCATCTCTGGAAACTCGTCTGATATTTTAATGCCATTTCGAAGAATTTATAGGTACTCCTGTTTTTCTCAACAGACTTGACCTATTTCTCTGGGTTCAGGCATTAATTTCAATTTAAGAGTACATTTATAAAATTTTTTATACTTACTGTAACCCTGAAAATTTGGGAAACAGCAGGAAATGGACAGTTAGCAGCGTGACACACCACTGAAATTTTATATAATAAACTTTTTAAAAGGAATTTTTGTGATGTGCTGATTTTTGCAAGAATTAACTGTTTTATTCTTTCATTTATTTTTTTATTTATTTGTTTCTTTTAAGAAATAAAAAAATTTATTATAGTTTTTAGATTTTGATTTAAGAATGAAAATAATTGTAAATTTGCCACTTATCTACTCTAAAATCTGAAATACTTTTTTCTTTATAGTAAGCTTCTCATTTTGATACAAGTTAAGAAATATATCCACAAAATTTAAAATTCCATTGACAATAGAGCTATAAAAATAATATAAATAAAAATAATATAAATAAAAATCTATTATTTAACTAAGATCAAGGTTAAAAATGAGTCACTAATGAATGGAGAAAATTGTATTTACTATATTAAAAAAATTAATAATGATGTAAGGAAATATTATGCTAACCACTTTATATATTTTTTAGTTCTTTTGTTATCTTACCTTAAATTTTTGGTTTATTTTTTTGTATGTTTTAATACTTTACTTTTTAAAAAAAAATCTGCATATATTTTACATCTTATTTTAATTTATATAAATAAATAAGCAAAATATTTCAAATAATTTTAACACTTTTAATATTATTATTATTACAAAAGTTTATACTAAAGGGGGGAAAAATATGCCAGATAAATTAATCTGGATAAGTAGATTGAAGTTAAACTGACAATAATTCTAAAGTTTAGAATCATTGTAAGTGTATTCATTAAGTTAATTCATTGGTCATTAACCTTATTGAAATTAAAAAGAGTCTTAAGGTATTATGTTTCTTTTAAATTCATGTTTCTTTTTGATTTAAAACAATGTATTTAGTTAAATTTTATATCTTTGGCATAAATTAATGTTTTGCTGATATACATCAGAAAATTCAAACTAGTTTAATTTATTCTGCCCATATTCAAAACAATATGACTATTTCATTCTATATTAGCAATTTAATTATTTCAAAAGTATTTGTAGTAAATAAGAACTCTTTTTATTCAAAAATAAAATTCATAATGAACGCATGAAATTTCTATGATTAATTGTTCTGAGGAAAAAATGATTCAATAAAATGTTGGTTTAAAGTTTAATGGGGCAATACATTAAGAAGCTGCTGCAGTAATACATGAAAAAATTGTTTTGTTTCTTACTAAAATGTTGTGATTATCTTGTGTATGCCAAATTTTGCTAATTACTATTTAAAGCTAAAATAAAAATCAAATATAATTTCCTATAATTTTTAGAAAATTATCATTGTTGATTTGATCTATGACTGTTTCACTTTACCTTTCTTGCTATATTTAGCTTTATACAGGCATAATTAACAGGGTAATTAACAGTTATTGTTAAAATAAAGCTTAAAAATTTAAAATCTTATTTTTTTGTAGGTATAATGATTTTTTTTAGTCCTTTGCTTCTAAACTAACCAGTATTCATGCTTGTTGTTCTGTCAGATCCAAATGCATGCTGTGAGAATATGAAATTTGATTATTATTAAATATTGAAAAATTGTGAGTTATCCTTTTAAGAATTGCAGACAATCCTGTCATTGATTTTCTTGTATATTAGATTGCCCTATAGTAATTATTACTTTGCAAAATTTGTTACCAAACATGAGTTATTTTTATTTTTTTAAAAATATTATTGAGACTTCTTATTTTATCATATTTTATTATATATTAATGTACCATGTTTTGTTCATTTAAGGTATACTTACTGCCAAAAGTGTTTTTCTGAAATACCCGGTGATACAGTGACATTAGGGGATGACCCGACTCAGCCACCTACGTAAGTTTTATGATATCATCTTTTATATGTTTATTTCAATGTGACATGTGTTTAGTACTCTTTCTCTGTTAAATTTATGATTTAAATTTACATTGACCAGATTCTTTACTGTGTAACCAAGGATGCTTTAATTTAAAGTTGATTGTTTATCTTACTTTACATAAAAAAGTTATTTTGTTAAACTTCCCTTTTTCCCAGGAAATATCTTATTTTCCCTAGGAAGTTAACATATTTTTTGGGACAAAGGGAAGTTTGTTACATACTTGCCAACTATTGCTCTTACCAAGAATTTTCTTAAAAATTAGTAAAAGTTAGTTAAAAAATCAATTGTTGGTAAAAATATTCTTACATTTTGCCAGAGCTTAAAAACACACAATTGCAGTTTGTGCATACATAAAAGATATATACTGTAATTATGCTGACATGCAATAGTCAATTAATCAAAGTCTAAAGTTTAATTTTTATGTGGTATTTAAAAGTTGTTGCTCATTTTTCTTATCTTTTAATTGTTTCTTTCAAGGGTCATAAAGAAAGAACAATTTATTGAAATGAAAAATGACCATCTAGAACAGGAACCGTAAGTTACTTTCCCTTACAATTTTTTTCCCTTCTGTTATAGATTTTGCTTCTGAAAATGTTTATATCTTTTTTAATGTATTGAGAAATGTTTTAGATTTTGTGCTGAAATTTGTTTTCTATTGAAAGTTCTTCCTTTTCATAACAAAAAAAGAACATCGATTCGGCAAATATTGGAATTCAATTTCGATAGAAGATGTGATTAAATAGTATTATATCGCACTGGATTTGAACAATGAAATTAAAACACTGCAAAATTACAAAAAAAATTTTCAGGCCGGCCTACTTTTTTCTAGGCTGGCTAGGCTACCTACTGCTCTAGTTTTCAGTTGTTTTCTAATTTACTCTTTAACATATACCCTGTCTGCAAGATTCGGGGATTATAAAACTTACTTTTTGGATAATTTTACTTTCGATTTAGTTTAATTCCTATTAATTTTAACATTAATTTTAATTAAAAGTTTTGGAATACTTTTCTGTAACCTCTTATTTAGTAAAGATATAAATTTTTAATGTTTGTGTTTTGATTTTTTCTTTATAATAAAGGGGCAAATGTGTTTTTATTTGCTTTCTTTTTAACAAATTTGCTTTTATACTTTAATAAATATATATATTAAAAAAAAAAAAAAGAAAAGGAAAAACTATTATCAGTAAGAGAACAAACCTATTCAGTTGTTATATTTTGCGTATTTTAATTCTTTGAAATATTATTTTATTTAGTTGAGTAAATAAGATTTTAATTACTACGAATTCATAATGCTTATATATGTATGTTTCTTTTGTGAGATGATTTAGTATTTTTAAAAAGATTTTTTTTATGATCTAGTATCTGTGATGCAATATATCTGTGTATTTCAGAGATGCTGATAAATTATTTAATAACTAAACTTTAGCATTTATTTTTTTTAAAATTAATCCTGGAAGAAGCTCAAATAATTTATATTTTTTTATTTATTTAATTTGCATTACATAATAATATTAGTAGCAAGTTAATCGTTAATAATTATGATTTATTTATATAGTTGGATTATTTATTATAATTTCTTCTCTTCAGTATTTTTAAATATATGCAGAATAATAGCATTTTATTTCAATTTACATGACTCAAAATAGGTCATTTTTTTCTTTTAAAATTACATTCTTTTTCATTTTTGCATCTTTGGCATTATGCAGGTACAAAGTATAAATTTAAATTAAACAGGGATTTAAAATTAAACAAAAATTAATCAAGAATTTTTCATCAGAAGTGTCTGCTGTTGACTCCCAAATTGCAGAATTAAAAAAAAAATTTATTTTTTGTGTTGGCGGAAACAAAATATTATTTTAAAATATTTTTTTTCTCTGTTATATGACATATTTCTTTTGTCTTTACTACCATTTTTTCATTGCATTGTAGTGCTATATTTTTTAATTGAAATAAAATATATACTGCGATATTAAACTGTAATTTTTAAAAAATACTTTTGGAAAACGTGGAAAAGTTGGGGAATTTTGTTAATCTATTTGTGTAGCAACCCTGTATAAATTTTACTTGGATTAGTAGACTAGTAGTTCAATTAGGATCATAAGTAATAATTTAGCAGCAAAATTTTTTCTAAGCAACAACGTTGTTTAAATACACACATGACTTACCATATCTATTGATTAAGAAAAGTCTACAATGCTACATTTTGAATCTTTTTACCTTCTTGAATAGATGAGAAATCTCCTTAATTTATGTTTGACAGATATAGCCTGTTTATTACATGCCAAAGAAATAGAAAGATAAAATTAAAACTAGAGATGAAAAATAATATTAAGCAATATTGTGCATTATCAGCCTGCTTTAACTTTACCACAGGCATTTACGGTGCATTCTGAATGCATGCATATATTATTTTAAACCTTTGTTTCATACTTCTGAATGTATTCCTAAATTTTTTTTCAATTAACAGGTTTGTTGAGTGTAATGACTGTGGAAGAAAATTACATCAAATCTGTGTTCTACATTTTGATGTGATTTGGCCTGAAGGGTAAGGCTCATAAATGTTCTTTTTTATATTAGACATTCTTTAATTAAATTTTAATTTAATTTCATCTTAAATCTAATATTCCTGTAATGTCACATTTTTTAAATTTTAATCTGGTATTAGTTATGGGGAAGTAAGGCACAGGAGACTCGTGTATTATAAAACCATGTGTATAGACTATGATTGTTAGGTCTTAAATTAGAATTTTTCTTAAAAAATTATTGTTATTAAAAATTTATGAATGATGTTTAATATTTAAGATATGTCCAGGTATTTTTTAGGTAGATTAGTTTAAAAATTTTTAGAAACACATTAATGAGATTAAATGTGTGCCATCTTCCATACATATTAAATATCTTTAAGATTTTTATCAATTAATTTAGAATGTCTGACATAATAATGATAATAATTAGGTTAAAAAGATACAAAAAAAGATATTCACACTAAATTTGGTGCCCTATATAGTTATCGTTACTTTCCTACACCTTTAATTTTTAATTTTATCTAATAATTATCTTTTCAGCTTTACCTGTGATAACTGTCTGAAGAGTAAAGGTAAAAAGAGAAAAGAAAATAAGTTTACTTCTAAAAGTAAGTTACATATATAGTTTCATATCTACTTTCTTTAGTTTTGTTAATTTTTTTTCTTTTTTCACAAATGAAGATAATTTTGATTTAGAAGAGATCTCTGTAATTGCAAAATCAATGATAACCTAAATATTTTTTGAAAAATTTATGTGTTGAATTATAATTTTTTTCATTCAAATAAATTTGTGTTAAAACATGCTTGAGGATTGTTGATCTCTGCAAAGGTTTCCCCATTACTTCTTGAATTTCTCTCATACATTGTTTAAATGTTCTTGCATATTCACCACTCTTGATAAATCTGACTTTAAAGCTGTGCACCAAACGTTTTTACGTTTGGTGCATCTTGTAGTTATTTTTCATCATTTGCCTGAAAATGAGAACTTTAGGGCTTCTTGGAAAAAAATGCCCTTTCATTTTTCTAAGCATTTTTGAGCCATATATAAAGCAGGCACTGTGTTGAATGCAAATTTGAAATTGGACAATAAATTGAGGAATTTTAAAATTTGCATATTTTAAATGTAAAATTATAAGAATAAATTTGTTAAAAAGATATATCTATTATGGTAAAGTTAAATAGTATTTTTTTCCTCCTTTAGTGTAGGAGAAGAAAAGAATTTAATAAAGGTCACAAGAAATTAATGTAGGTGATAGTGTTTCTTGTATTTAATTTCATGACACTATATCTTTTTTTCTCAAGGACTGGAGTTGTATCTTTTTGAAAGTATAAATTTTAGTCATTTCCAAATAAATAGAGCAGGAATTAAGTTTTATGACACTGGCAACATTCATGTATAATCTGATTTAACCAAGATATGAAATACTTTAATTTAAAAATGTTATATTGTGAAATGGGGTTCATAAATACTTGGTTAGAGTTTTATTTGATCATTTATGTAAGTTACATGTTTTTATTCTTGTGTATCCAAAATTTTTGAGCATTTTAACTAATTATTTTAACTTAATTGCTCACATTTATAATTTCTTTTAGGACTTCAGCAGTCAAAATTGGGGCAATATATTGAAAATCGTGTAAATAGTTTCCTGAAGAAAAAAGATTGTGGTGCAGGTGAAATAACTATAAGAGTTGTAGCCAGTGCTGAGAAGTATGTTGATGTGAAACCTGGTATGCGAGCAAGGTTGGTTAATCAGTACCCCATTCTGTTATCTCTATGTTAAGTGGATAATGATATTTTTACAAAATTTTTAATGCTTGAATGCTCTACAATGAGATTGCAATGCATCTTGCTATGAATATCAATTAAATTGTATAAATTATCAATAAATTTTTTTTAATCAACGTTTCAAAAATATGTACTTAATCAGAGTTACTTGCAAAAAATAAAAGTAAAAGGCCTACAAGTAAGAAAATTGTTATATTGCTGAGCCTTTAATAGCATTTGATGTTCAAGTCAGTCCCTGAATACACAATTCTTCAATATAAAATTTTCTTTCTGTATTTGAAACAAAGTAGAATTTAATGATGTATGTATCTATGTAATTATGAATGTATTTAATGTAATTTATGTGTGTGTAAACAGGAAGGAAAAAACAGATATCATAAAAGAAAGATATTGTTTGTTAGTAACACATTATTAAGTGATTATGAGTAAAATAGATAATTGTGACCATTAAAGTTTAAATGTCGATTTCTCACAAGATCTAGCAGTGAGTAAAAAAAGAAGCTAGAATGTCCGTGAGCATGAATTAAAATATATTACTTATCAAAAGAAAAGACCAAACACGGTGAAAAACAATTTAATTCAATATCTTAAACTTTTGTAAAAAAAAGAAAACTTGACAAGTAATGAATATGCATTTCTCATGATTTTCAATGATCAATCTTTCGTGCATTTCATTGTTCTCACTATCTTTTAACTAACCCCAAGCAGTTTGATTGATTTACCAGAAAAAACTGTCAAATGTAAAAAAAGAATGTTAGCACAATTAATTATCTCCCCCATCCTAAGTTCTGTATTCAATTATAAGTTATACAAATGCCAAAATGAGTTCTGAAAAAAAAAATACTAATTGCAAATACCTAGAAACATCATTGAAAAGTATTTTATTTTCCAAGTATTCTTTGGCTCATCTTTGAAGCACACATTTAAAATGCCTTTTCAAAATTGTGCAAATTTTTAGTGTGCTTGTTTACACAGAACATTGTTGACATTTTTTGCATGTTTTCAGTTTTGTTTTTGTAGTGTTGATAACACTAAACCCTCCCTTAACAGTCAACAGAATGCAGTGGTATAACCTCAGTAAAATGTACCAATGGAATGCAGTTATTGCAAACCATTCTTTTTCAGTAAATTGATAGTTTCATCCAAATTCAAATCTCTGTATCAGAAACTCAAACAATTTTTGAACAGTTTCCATTCCAACAATTTTTGAAGCAGATAAAGTAAAATCAAGCAGTTTTCGGTCAAGTGAAAAACTGAATTTTTTTCTGGTTCGAATGTGAGTGCTGAAAACTTTTTTCCTTCTAGGCATGTATCTTGTTGCATTTTTGCAAGTGAGATAGATTGTTTTTTTTCTTTTTTGCCAAATGAGGCATTTTGTCCCCAATTGGCACAATGGTAATCAGCAGTGAAAACCCTAGTGCATTTAGAATGACAAGCAAGAAATAAATATAAAAAAATAATAAAGCAAAAAAGCTTAAAAGATAGTTTGCTCTAGAAATCATGTTCTTTCTTTCATTTATTTTGTTTTATTTTTTATAAAGATCTCTGTTTTGTACATTGTAATAAAATTTGACTGTGAGTAGGGAAGGGATTTTATTACCAATTCGGATTTGTAACAAAATAACTAATTAATCCGTGAGATATATTTTTTACATACTTTTTTTTTAACTTGGTTACTCGATCCAATATTTTTATATATTACAAACATGAAAATTTTAAATCACGTTTGAATTTTCACTTATTTGCTCATAATTTGTTTTTTTTTTCTTTTTCTAAATCTAATTTTTAAAAATTAATATGTGCATTTTTTTTTTAAAGATGTTAATGTCATGGCACGCTAGTTTAAGATCCTGGATTCAAGAAATCTCTCTCTGACATACTTGGTTTGCTTCATTATCCTCGTTATTCTGTGCGTGTTTCAATTGTTCTTTCGACAGTTGGGAATTCACAGTTATATAGGAATTTTCCCTTAAAAAAAAAGAAGAAATAAATCCTGATTTTTTTTATACAATTTAAAAAAACTCGAATCACTTATATATATCATAATCCCAAAAACTCACTTATTAATTTACTTTTAATGTGACAATTTAATAATTTTACTCCTTCCTTTTTTTCCAAATAATATGATCTGATAGGTTATTTATCAGATTATATTAATTCTACGCTTGAAATTTGAATCATCTTCTTCTTTATAAGCGCAACAGCCTTTCACAGGCCAAGGCTGACTCGCGGATTTTCCTCCATCTGGCCCTGTCCGGTGCGACGGCCCGCCATCGGTCGACTCCCAACAGCTTGAGATCCTTTTTCAACGTCGTCTATCCATCTTGTAGGTGGTCTCCCCTACGTCTCGTCCCCTCAATTGTGGAAAAAGTCACTTTTTTTACAGGGACGGCATCAGAATTTGAAATTTGAATCACACATTTATATAATCACTTTTTGATGCATTGAATTTATGCCGATAATATCATAAATCCTGTTTCAATTGTGTTTTGGCAATAATTGACATTTATTATCACTAGGTTTTTAAATATCCCAATATATTTTTGACAAAATGGAAATTCGAATTGTGCATTTATATATAATTTTTATCTTCCTGTTTTTATCGATTTTTTTGCAGTAATTGCTATTGATTTCCGCATAGTTTATAAAACCCGATATTTTTAACATGATATTATTTATTACATCACCTGAATCTCAAAAAATTTAAGTTATCTCTTTTTGAAGAGTCCGATTTGCGTAACTTCGCCGTCAATCTTTTTCTCCATAGTTACTACTATGGATTTAACATTTTTTAATTTTTTTCAATCTGATGATTATTTACAAAATGCAAAAAAGGAAATAATTCATATGTCCCCTCCTACACATTTAGAAATATTGCTCATAACATTAGAATAAAAAATATTGTATATATTCATTACAAAAAATCACATAAAATTTTATTTTATTTAAATAAATTTTTTTTTGTAAACAACGGTTTTTTACTTTAAATTAGTAACTTGTATATTGTTTATTAAAAGTATCTGACAGAGAGGCGGAAAAAATTTTGCAAATAGGTTAATAATAATTGTAAAATTCTATAAACAATAGTACATTAAATAAAATCTAATTTTTTCAACGTAAAGAAAAATTTGCTTGCCGAAATAACTTTTTTTTCTTTAGAAAAATTATATATGAAATCAATGTATTTTTAAATGTTATAAAACAATAGTAATATTAGAATATTTTATTAATAAAATGCAAAATTTGTTTTTCAACACTCCTATTTTTTCTTTTTTTTAAAATTCTCCTATTTTCCTTACTATTTTCTGAAAATTTTGGCTGCTGTCTCTAATATAGGTGGTATCCTTCCTTTCCCTTGTAAGTGACACGTGGTACTCTCACCAATGCCATGAATCAGAGATGACACACATTGCAATTCCAGGACTGTAGTCAATATCACTTGAGTTTTCTTCATTGTTCTTTAAGTTTTTGTGTTGCGAGTTCAGTGCAAACATGTCGTTTGTTTAGATACTAAGTAGGAATAGTATATAGATATAAATATGGTTAAAAAAGTTATTTAACTTGTCATGAAAATTGCTAAAATGAGTTTTTGTGCAAGATGTAAGTCAATTTCTGTGAAGAGTTACGTCTTGTATTAAATACTAATAGTTATATGTATGATTTAATTAATAAACAAGAAAATTTAATTTATTATAGGTATGTTGATAGCGGTGAATGGCCGGAAACATTTCCATATCGCGCAAAAGCTTTATTTGCGTTTGAGGAAATTGATGGTGTGGACACCTGCTTTTTTGGCATGCATGTACAAGAATATGGGTCTGAATGTTCTCCTCCGAACACAAGGTGGGAAAAGCATAATATTTTCAGATGATTATTACCTTCTTTTATTTTGCCACATATTTAAATTTTATATTAATAATTTTGTTTAGGATTTTAATATCAATTTTTCTAAACAAGTTCATATATTTATGTGTATGTAAACTAAGTTTATAACTGAGTCAGTATTTTAAAAATGTGTCATTATTATTGAAAATTACAAAAACTTATAAACATCAAACATACTTGAATGAGATTTAATTCTAAGTGTATGAAATATATCTCAATTGTGTAGATTGCTCATTTTAAAGTCATTTCATATCCAAATTATTACTTTCATCTTGCTATGTGCCAAATTTAACTTCAATCCTGTACTTGTCTATCATCTTTCTTATAATATTAAATAATTTTTTAAACAGTTCATTCAATTATATGAAGCAAGGATGTCTTAACTTTTTTCGGAAGAGAGCTATTTTCGGAAGAAAAAATTTTATTAAATTTTTTAGCCGAAGCATATGTATATATACATATACAGTGAAAAGTCTGGTATCCGGAATCGGTGGGACTTTTGGAAGTCTGGATATTAGATTTTTCCATATAATTTACCCCCAAGATAAACAAAGCTTAAAACGATCTGAATCTAATAAGCAAAAAATAAAAAAACATTATTTTTTGGGCAATAATGTTTTAGTATTAGAATGATATCTAATCAATCTAAAACAAAATATTAGAAAAAATAATTATTGCTTAAAATATAGAGAACGAAAAAAAAAAGATAGTTATGAAAATATTAATTGCTCTCTGTCGGCCATTTTGAACTAGAATGATTCAAGCAAGAAGGGGAAATTCCTGTCATTCATTAAGGTGGGTAGATGGAGAAGAAAATTCATTTCCTCCTTATTTGTCATTCAAGTTGAGGGCGGGGCAGTGACAAATTCTTATTTTCTCTCCCATCATTGGCTATCAATCAAGCATAAAGGCGTGGCATGCTGATTGGGTTCTCTTTATTTTTTCTTGTGTGACTGAAAGTGACTCCCCCTTTATGTTAATGTTTGCTGTGTTTACCCTTTTTCACAGTATTTCTTCTTTCCCTGACACTAATAAAACGGTTCCAGAAATGCCTCTTTTACTAGCTAGCTGCTTAGGAATAATTGGGGGGGGGGGAGAGGGGACTCAGTTGCACTCTTTCGAAAACAAATCTCCCCCCATTCCTAAAGAGGAGCATCCCTTAGGGTCACTCAATGGTCTTGGGAGGTCTTTTCTTCCCCTTTCTGTTGATTTATGGGTTCAATGCATGAATCACTAGAAGCTAGAAAAGGAAAAAACGTGTTCAAAGACCTCTTTTTTTTATTTTATTTTTTTAGGAGAGAGGAAGATGAAGAGTTGTTTGTTTATTTTGATTGTTAAAAAGGGTCCAGGAAATCGACCCTTCCGGGAAAAGGACGTCGGGATATGGGATGTTATACTGTATATATATAACGTTGCCAGGTGGGAGGATAAAAACAGATCTTAAGCAGGGAAAGAGGGCACAAAATTAATTTAATAATTATTAGACAGAAAACAGTTGTTAAAGTGACACAAAATCGTTGTGCTCCTCAATAAAAGTTAGTGAAAATCTTGCAAAGTGAATCCATAAAATGTTTCTTTTAATGTTAAGGGAAAACTTAGTAATTATAATTGGTCTGTTAAATAGGTCCAGGGAAAAAGGAAAAAATCTTTCAAATGAATTAGTTAAAGAGATAATAACAAAAATGGTAATTAATGCATACTTGAACTAAAAATACATTGAAAGACAGGATGTGAATTTTAAAGTGTGAGAAAGAGCGTTTCGTTTTGAATAATAAATTAGGAAAAGGATTTACAGAAAAGGAATAACATAAATAGATTAATTGAAGCTTTTTATGTTACGCACACACACATGATTTATATATATATGTATAAAGGTGTTTAAATTTGTATATATATATAGATATAAGGTGTTTATGGGGTTATATATGCAAATGGCGCATTTTTCATATAATTTATTCTTGAGTAATATTTTGAATTTATTTTGTTCATAATAGAAAATGTTTGTTCACAAAGATATGTTAATCAAAACTCACAACAGTATTTGGCAGCCACATAATGCATATTTGCAAAATGGCTTGATGGTGCTAGTTTCTAAAATTCAATGTAATTTAAGTAGGGTTGTAATGGATCTTAACCAAGTTTTTGAAAGCAGTGTCATTATTTTTTTATTTTTTGTTGTTGTTGTATTGTTAAAATTATTTCGTTGTTGTATTGTTAAAATTATTTAGTTGTTTTATTGTTAAAACTTCCTGGTGCGAAATTGTGGCATGTGTGCACGTGTTGTCCATTCCTGATATATTGTATAAATGCCTAGTCAAAATGGTTACAGTTCTTCATTTATTATTTTGTGTGTGATCTTAATACAGTAACTGCAATATATGCTAAGTTCTTTGCCTAGAAATTTTTTATTGTTTATCAACTAGAAGACATTTAATTAATAATAATGAAATTGAGAAAGAATGTGACTTGAACATCTGTTAATTGAATCATTATGTTGATTGTTATAATGAGTCAACATGAATTTGATCTGTAATTCATAAATCTCAAGAACATCATATATGTTTTGTAAATTGCAAAAAAAAAAAAAGAAAAAAAAATATTTGTTTATTGTTTTTTAATAATAGAAGGATACATACTGTTAAGTTGTTTTAAATGCTAAAGAGTTTTGTGTGATATACCGAAATAGGCATTTTTAATGCTAGAGCACCTAGTAAATTTCAAAAACCTAATCAGGACGTATTAAACTTTCTTTACATTGATAAAATCTTTTTCTTTTAATTTAGGCGTGTATATATTGCTTACCTCGATAGTGTTCATTTCTTTCGTCCAAAACAGTTTCGAACTGCTGTTTATCATGAAATCCTTCTTGGTTACCTTGATTATGCGAAACAGCTTGGGTAAGTGGTATTATTTCATTGCTTTAGTTTGAAATTCATTTATTTTTCACTTTTTTAAACATGAAATATTCATGTATAATTTGAGTTTCCTAGAAGATTGGAAAAATTTTTTTGTGAGAAATATCTTTAATCAAAAATTAAAATTCAAAAATAATATATTTTTTTAAAGTTTTATATTTGAATTTGAGCACTTTTCCTCATTTTTATCAAATAAATAAGCTAATTTGGATGTATACTTTTTTAATATTCTATTTTTTTTAAATAAAAAGTTGGTTTTGTTCATACATACTAATGTGAAAAAACCACCAAGTCCTTATGACTACTTTTAAAAAATTAAGTAAAATTAAAATAGAACTAATTTTTTTTTAAATATGCAGTTTTTAGCAAATAATCTTAAAGTTCTAATTATGTAAAGAAAACTTTTTTAGAAAAATTACTTATGGTTACTACTACAAGTTTAGTAGAAAAAATAATATAACACTAAGACAAATTTAGTTCTCATTTTATTGAATTATATGATAAATCAATATTCAAAATCAGCTGAATGGCCGAGTTATTTTGTGTAGATTTGGAAGTGCATTTTATTAAAAAAGTGCTATAGGAAATAATAATCCCAATTTGAATTTTCAAAAACTATGAATTTGTTAAAAGCATTAGTTTTTCTTAAATTTTCTACTATATAAAAATTTACTAAATAAAGTGTGGAAAAAATTGTACATAAATTAAGTTCTTAACAGAATTTACCTAATTTAGTATATAAATATCCTAATAAGTGATGTTTAGTAATTAATTAACATTATCACAGAAAGCTAGGATGTTTTTCTCATTAAAATTTTCTGCTTTACTGAATTTAGTTATTTAGGCTTATTATTATTAGTTATTTAGTGAAGTAATGTCTTTTGATGGCATTGCTTTTTATTTATGTTTGCATGCATAACCTTTTTAAAATCATGTCTCATCTCTCTTTTAGATACACAATGGCTCACATATGGGCATGTCCACCTAGTGAAGGGGATGATTACATCTTCCATTGCCATCCAGTTGAACAAAAAATACCAAAACCTAAACGGTTACAAGAATGGTATAAAAAAATGCTTGATAAGGGTATTCTGGATAGAATTGTCATGGATTACAAGGTATTCACTCTGAATTTCAATTATTTCATCTTACATTAGTAAAACTGTCAATGTGCATAGAATTTTTAAAAATTGCTTAAAGGTGCTTATTTTTCATTTTTAAAAGTCCTTAAAAATGTTTTATTTTTTGTTGAGTTTGTAAAATGTGTCTTTTTTCTAATAAGGGATTTTTTTCTTTGATTTTCGTCATGAATTACGCAAAAAGTGTGGTTTTCACAACGGTGTTATTTAAACACTATCTGTTTCGACTCACTGGCATCCGTATGGCACGAAAGCCCTAAGTTCAAAGCTCTTGCAGGTTCACTTGCGCATACACTAAGCCAGATTCGTTGAAAAGGATTCTTTCACTCATACTTAGGATTTGCAAGAGACATCCAATTTCAGACTTCAGCTCCTGCCCTTGGTGGATGTTTTTTGGAGTACAGATGAGGCACCATCCACTTATTGTATAAAGTATTTTTGTCTTTTTATTGTAGTCTTATTTCACTGGATTTGTTATATAAATTTTCAGTAGAATTTAGTTATTTTATGAAAGAAATTTGCAATAAAATTTTGGACATCAATCTCTTTACCTACTCTCTTGCATACAAAGTGGTGATTAATTTGATATTCTAATTTGTCAAGTGCATTTTTAAATAAGATATTGTTTGAAAGATATAACTGCAAGCGAAACATAGTTGTGGTTACTCTTTGTCTTATTTTTGAAAAAGAAGTAAAAAAATTCACGAAATCTAGGGTAGTCATTTAATCTGTTCTTCCTCACATCTATCATTACATTTGAAAAAAATATAGTTTCTATTATTTAATTTTATAAATTTCTTCTTTTGTGTTTAGTTTATGTATATATCAGGAAATGTGATTCTTCCGCGGATTTCTGCCTTTTTTCAGATTTTTCCATTTTTCCCGCTAATTTCCATGGAAATTTTTTTTGCACAAGTTAAAATATTTTATGAGGAATTAAATTTTTTGCGGAGCGAAAGTATTGAAATCCTCTTTCCTCCCTCTGAAGTTTCTCTAAAAATTTTTTCCTTGGGATAAAACTGGTTGACCTTAATACAGGGATGAGATTTTTTCGCTTTTGTCTCTCCAATTTCAGCCTTTTTATCAAAAGCTCCAATTCTCTGAAAGTTTCGAGCTTTTTTTATTTAAAAATATCCTGCTTTTTTTTTGTTGAAAATTCACTCATTGAAATAAAATAATTATATTTTTTTACGATTTTCATTTACGTCCTAGCTGCTAACCCTTCCGCATTTTTACTTATTTTTGCTATTTTCTCCAATTTTACTCGCAGAAAATAAGATTTTCCGTATTTTTTTCCGCCCGCCGGATAGCTTGTATTTAGTCATTCAGACGTCGCTGCTTTCTGTTGTTGGTGTGGAAAAAAAGAAAAGAAATGGAGGTAGATTTGCATTGAAAATATTTATTTTCTCATTCAATTAATCTTGTAAATTTTTATTTATTATGTCTAAACAAAAACAATACAAACAAGCATTTTAGAAATGCCGAGTCCAGACTCAGCAAATATCTCGATTCTTATTCACGCGATTTTAATATCAATCGTCGATTTTCGAATTTACCTGATTTAAAAGTTGCACATTGCAATTCTTATTTACTAGATTTAAAAATCCAATATCGTGTTTTGTATTTATGCATTCTTGAAATAGCGATTTTATTATCAAATATTGTTTTTCGTATTTACCTGATTTAAAAGTTGAATGTTGCGATATTTATTCAGGCGATTTAAATATCGTACATTGGGATTCTTATTTACGAGATTTAAAAATCCAATATCGCGATTTGTATTTATGCGCTTTTAAAACCGTATGTAGCGTTTCGTATTCACACGAGCTTAAAGTCCAATGTTGTGATTCGTTTTTGCGATTGTAATATCAAACATCGATTTTCGTATTTATACATGCTTTAAAAATTTAACATTGGGGTTCATATTTTAAAAATTATGCATTGTGATTTGTATTTACGTGATCTAAAAATCAATCAGGATTCATATTCTCTCAATTTAAAATCATGCATGTTATTCAGATTCATATATTCATTCAATTTTATGATTAATTACAGTATTTATAATCACATGGTTTACAAGTTTAAAAATCACACTTTTTGTGTCAATTTTTTGGATATATATATATTCTTGCATTTCCTCTTTTTTACTTTCTGACTACTCTCATCTCTGATATATATTGATTAATATTAATGTTTTTGATTTCAACAGGACATACTGAAACAAGCTACTGAGGACAACTTGAAAAGTGCTGCTGAATTGCCATATTTTGAAGGAGACTTTTGGCCAAATATTCTCGAAGAAAGTATTAAAGAACTCGACCAGGAAGAAGAAGAGAAGAGAAAAGCAGAAGCCTCTGCAGCTGCTGCAGCTGAAGCAGCTGCAAGAGCTGCAGCTTCTGATGCAAATGGTGAAGCCGAGGATAGCATGGACGTGGGTATCTTTTTGTGTTTTTAAGCTAAGACGTCTTTTATTCACAGACAAGAGAATACATTAGAATATAGTTAAGAGTTAGAATTTAGAAAATAAATACATTAGATTCTTACTTTAAAATACTGATTAAAGGCTCCACCAAATGTTTGACGAAAAATATGCATTTTTCTAAGGGGGTTAAATGATGCTCGTCGTGCCTCTCAAATTTAGACAAAATTACAAAGCATGTTTGATGCAGTGTAAGTCAAAAACATTAATGATTGCAAAATAGATTTCTGTAATAAATTTTACTTAAATTTTTAAATGCTACATTTGTCATTTTTTTATTTGAAAAATATAGGCTCAATCACAATTTATGCAATCAATGAACAAATAAAGTTAAGAAAAATAAAATATAAATATTTAATTATCATAGAAGTGTATTCATAAAAATTTTACAAGAAAATTAATAAGAATTATGGGTGTATTGAGTACCTGGCGATTACCCAGTACTGGGCTTTTCTGGTCAGATTTTCATATCCTGGTTATTACTGACACCCAGTAAAAAATTGACTCTCCGGTCCGGGTTTTTAAACTCGAGGCCCAGCACTGGGTACCCAGCCAATGGTGCTGGAGTATACAGTGCTAGGTAACACTCATTTATGTTTGACACAACCATATTCTGCCTTATAGTAACCTTAAAACTGTTCTTAAAAATAGTTGTATATTTGGGAATGTATGTCTTCCATCAGGTTCTTGACAATAAAGCTGAAATAACTAGTTTAGGCATGACGTATTTTACTCTCATACGAAATTTTAATTCAGTAAAATCTTGGTAAAGTGATTACCTTAAGGACAGCTTGGTAAATCGTGTACTTTTTGGATAAAAAATTATCTTTGTTAAAGAGAGGTGTCTGCTTTTGAAACGGTTTGAAAACAATTTTAACTAAATATGATAGTTGAATAAATGCTAAATTTGAAATAAGAAATTACATTGATAATTATTTGAAGTTAATAAAATTGTTATCAATAAAAGTCAAAGATAACCGCAGAAAAATATGATATATTACTCTCATATACTAAGCTTGCTTGTTGCAAATGAGTAAATACAATGGTCTGTTTTTATTATTTGCGTTTTTAGGCTTAGCATTTCATCAAAGTATTACTCAAGTTAGCTGCAAACTAAACATTAGAGTTTTTGTATAAATGAATAATTTGTTATTCAAATACTTTTACCGATTTAGACATCATTGAATTTCCAAGTAAATAAAAGCACATGTTAAGAAGACTTAGCCAATTGTTTTTAACAAAAATTTAAAAAAAAAAAAAAAAAAAAAAAAAGAACAACAAAAAAAAGAACCTTTTTATTCTTACATAACTAAAAAAAGAAAAAGAAAAAACAGTTCATAAACATTACGTTTTCAGTCGAATTTGATTTTTCTTGATGGTTGATTTGATATTAAATAGAAGCATGCATGATAACTTTAAACTAAATTTTACTAAAAAGCATGTATTTAATTTCCTACAAGTCTAATCAAAGTTCTCTTACCATCAGCCTAACACATGGAGAGTATTGTATTTTCTTCCCTCTGTATAACATAAATATACATTACTTTATCAGAAAAATTTTAAAATTAAAGCAATTTTCCCCATATTTTTTGCTTTGGAGGCTCAGAATTACTTGGATATGTTTATTAAAACAGAATTGCAAAATATGATACTACAAAATCACTTGTAATCGTTACATTAAAGACAGAAAAACTCAACTAAAAAATGTCTTACCGAGTATCAAAAAAGTTAAAGTTTGTACAGTGTACCAAGGTAAATCTTACTGCACACAAACTGCATTATAGTTATCAAATGAAAAAAAATTTATCCCTGATAGTTAAAACATTTTTTATTTAAAACTGTATAAAATCCCATATCTGGGGACCCTTTCCGGAAACGGTCTATTTCTCTGACATTTTTTTAATATTCAAAATAAACAAATATCTTTATTTCCCCCCTTTCTTTGTACCTGGAGACTTAAGAGAACCAGGTGTCATTTGACTCTTGTTCTCTACTTTTATCATCTGGTGATTTATGCATTGAATCCATAAATCGCCAGAAGGGGAGGAGGAGAAATACCAAGACTATCCAGTGTGTGCTGCTGCTCTGAAATGCAGAAAGAGAGGGAGATTTGTTTAAAAGACCTCAACTAAATCGTCCCCTTCTCTAGTAATGTCCAAATAAGTATAGCATCTGGGTAAAAAAAAAGTCATTTTTTTAACCTCTTTATTAAATTGCTGAGGAAAGAGGAACTACGTTTGAAAAGGAAGAAGGAAGGGTAAACGTGACACCAGTTACAATAAAGAGGGACACCAAATAGAAAATTCTGACTACGTTTGAAAACATGCATGTCCTTAAAAAATATTCTTTCTTCCCCATGTCATGTGATATTTAAGGGGTAGAGAATAAAGGCATTGTTTTTTCTTTAACATCTAAATTACTTTTAAGAACCCCCTTCTAAAGAAATACAAACTTGACTAACTTAAGTTCCATTAACCCCAATCAAGAATTAATACATATCTCTGAAATTCATCTCTTTTTATTTCTATTTTTCACTCAAACATGCAGTATACCTACTAATGCATTAATAGGAACTGTAATTGAACTTGGAAAATCTACTCCAGAACTAAAACCTGTCGCCAAATATTTCTTACTTAAAGCAATTCCACATGTCCTGTATGTTTGTTTTTACTAATCTTGCGATATGATTTAAGAAATCATTAGTTTCAACTGTTTGTTTTTTAATTTACTTATTTAGTTTTTGATAAGTTATTTTTTTTATTATGGTCTTATTAAGCTTTAATTGAGTTGTTATTTTTATTAAGTTTTATTGAGTTATTGCTATTTGTATTAAATTTTGTTAAGTTATCTTTTGATTAAGTTATCTAAGGATTTGCTTTTATTTACCTAAGATGTTTTCACATCAGTTGAAAAAAGAAAAAATGCTTCGTTATCAATTAAAAAAAAATGGAATTCCATAGAAAATTAGACATGGGTACTTCAGTATCTAAACTAAGTTACTGTTTACTTTTGATATGCTTGTTGTTTTTTATTTTAAAACACATGTTGTTTTTGCCCTCCTTCATATGGTTGAGCATGCAATTCCTCCCTCCTTATTGCATTAATGTTAAATGTTATTTTATTATTTGTGTATTTCGATTCATTTCGATAAATTATCAATTTTATACCATGCTTAATGGTTTTTAAACTTTTTCCCATCTTGTACAGTCAATTATGTTTTGAATTACAATAATTTATTAAGTTCTTCAGATTATTTTTTAAATAATTAAATACTGCATGACAATATTCCTACATTATTATTGAAGAAAAAATAGCCGTATTTTAGCTGTCTTAGTATTCCTATTGCAGATTTTTATTTTACTTATAATTTCCCATCCACTTACTGTTTACAGATATGCACATGCAAAACATTTCCTCCTCCAAGATGAAAAACCAAATTAGGGAGGTAACTAATATTCGGCCACTATTCGATATTTGGCCAAATATATAATTAGTATTATTCTTAAAAGTATTTTTTGACAAAAGTTTTTCTTGGGGTAAATTAGAATAGATTTAATGAAGAATAATTTGAAATCTTCTGTCTTTTTTTTTTTTTTTTTTTTTGGGGCTATACATTAGTGGAATTAACTTTAACGTATATTTGTTAAGTTCTAAAACTTGTTAATTTATGTTATGAAAAACAAATAGAAAAGAGAATTTTGAACAATCAAAACTAATTACTTTACACTAAACCATGAGTTTTGTAATGCTGAATTTTTTTTCCTTCTTATTTTTAAAAATTATATTCAGACAAGTCAATTTCGTCGTTTTTTTTCAATTTAAGTTTTGAAAATTGAGAACTTTTTTTTCTTTTCTTTTTTATAATAATATGCTATAGGCTGGTATAAATATATGCAGCTATAAATGCAAAACTGTTGTTGGTAGCATGTTACCATAAGGACTCTGGCAAAATAAAGACTAGAACATAAAGAGGCACAAATGCAAACAATGATGAAATCCTGGTAGCAAAACTACTCAATAAATTAATAAATAGTTTCCAAAAATCTGAGAAGGCTTGAACTTGGTAGGGTTACAATCATAGTGGCGTTTCACAACAAGAAAAGCAATGTTAAAAGTAGTATCACTTCTTTAATTAATGTGAACAGAATATCACACAGTATTTCAGAGATGAATAGCTTCAGCTTTTTAGCATAGGGTCTTAGGCTAAATATGTGGAGTTTTCAGATCTATTGATCACTATCAGTATTCAATTTAATAGAAATACAGCTTTGACTTCGGTATGGTAAGTAGCCTACAGATTAACAGGAAATATTTTGATTTATAAATTTTTAGGTGTTTACCAATTTTTATATATATATTTCATTTTTTATAAAACGAAATCCCTTCCTAGGGTAACCAGAAAGGACAGAAGAGTAATCGCAACAAAAAATCCAATAAAAGTAAAAACAATCAAAGGAAAAATAACAAGAAGTCTACTGTTCCATATACTGGAAATGATTTGTCAGCAAAAATATATTCCACAATGGAAAAGCATAAAGAGGTAACATTGGCTGTTTATTATTTATTGTTTTGATAATTAATAAATGATAGTTTTTGCATTATATAAACTTTTTTTTATGCATTAGAGAGATGAATTGTAAAATGTAATTAACTGTGGATTTTATTACATTTCATAAAAGTCTTAAAATCTCTATTTGCAATATCTGTATTAAATGACTTTTTGAACACTTCGAAAAAGTGCTTATTATTAGTAAGTATACTTAATCATTATGTTAAACTTTTTCCATTTTGAAAAAATTACTGTACAGTGAAATCTTTTCAATTTAATAATTATTAATATTGGATATTTTAAACTACCCTTAAATTTCTAATATCTACTTACAAATTTTACATTATGTTAATATTTTACTTTTAATTGAAATTTTTGCTATCTTTTTTTATTGATTTAAAGTCTGATTCTGGGGAGAACCATGAAGCAATGCAATATATGTAATCAGATTTATGAGTATTAAAAGATATCAAGATTATAAGGATAGTTCCATAGCTATCTTTAGACAGCATTTTTCTTATACATGATACAATTATAGCGATATATATAATCTATTGCCACTACGTGAACTCTGAATAATATCAGCTCTCAGAATAATGTATAGTGCAGAAAGTAAAAAACGGACCACCCTGATCTAATAATCGGATCTTCACGATTTAGGACTCGATCTGAAAGGTTCGAGGGGGTGATGTCAAATATGCTAATTAATTGGTGCAGATGAGAGTTTAACCGCAAGCTGAAAAATATGGTCCCCATAGTTTGGTTAGGAGAGCGATCCAAAGTTTGGACTCCTTAATGTTAATTTTGCGTATTTCGTCATATCTTGAGAACTTTTTAACCATATTGAAAATTTTTTCACACAATTATAAAATTCATTTATCCATCAATAATTTCATGCAAAAAATACATTTAAGTGGATATTTATTTTCTTTTATTATTTTATTTATATAATAGTCGAAAAAATTTTGAATTGTAAGGCATACAATTTTTTACATTGTTTTAAAGTATTTAATTTTACTTGGCAAAATCGGTGAATAGTTCCTGAACAATTGAATTTTATATATGCTACTTTTTCGAGATTCAATTTCTCAAAAACTATTTGACTGATTTTTGCTCAAATTTTGTATTTAGCCATGTAAAATTAATTTATTAAAATGATGTAAGAATTTTTATACCTTACAATGCAAAATTTTTTCGACAATTATTAAATAAAATAATAAATATTTACTAAAATTTATTTTATGCATGGAAACTATTTTTGGATAAGCAAATTTTATAATTGTGTGCAAATATTTTTCTCTTTCCCTTAAGTTCTCAAGATATGGTGAAATGCGCAAAAAGTAAAATTAACATTAAGATGTCCAAACTTTGAATCGCTCCCCTGACCAAACTATGAGGGCTACGAGGGTTGCTATTTATATTTCTGGCATAATAATGAAAAAACAAATATGTAGGATCGAAATTGGTTTTATTGTTTTTCAAAATATTCTCCATGATGATCAATACACTTTTGCATGCGTTTGAACCAATTTTCACAGCACTTTTTCCAGTCCGATTGAGGTAACTCCAAAACATGCGTTTTGAATGCATCAACCGCTTCTTTGGGGGTCGAAAATCGTTGTCCACGTAATTTATTTTTGATGTGTGGGAATTAGAAGAAGTCATTGGGTGCCAAATCAGGGCTGTACGGCGGATGACCCATCAGTTCGATCTTTCGCTCCGTCAGAAATGCCTTTGTTTGAGTCGATGTGTGAGAGCTCGCGCATTGTCATGATGAAGAATGATTCGCCTGTTCTTCTGCTTTTTTCGAATTTCTCCGATGACTTCTGGCAAATAAATAGTCGTGTACCATTCAGAATTGACCGTCCTGCGTTGCTCTAACGCCACTGTTGCCACATGACCGTTAATGCCGAAGAAACAGGCAATCATTTGTTTCGATGTGCTTCCTCGAACAACTTTTGTTGGTTTTGCCTCGTCTTGGAAGACCCATACAGTTGATTGCTGTTTTGTTTCCGGCTCATATGCATAGATCCATGATTTGTCACCTGTGTAGATGTTATACACAGCCTTTGATGTACCTTGAACGTATTTTTCCAACATATCCTTGCACCAATCGACAGGAGCCTTTTTTGAGCGTTTGTCAGATTATGCAGGATCCAACGCGAACAAATTTTTTTAAAGCTCAAATGTTCATGCAATATTTTATTGATGCTAGTCATACTAATGTCCATAGATGCCTCTATCTCACGGTATGTCACATGACAATCTTGCTTTATCAGTTCACGCACAGCATCGATCTTTTCTGGCACAACAACGGATTTTGGACGACCTGCACGGAATTCGTCCTGGATCGAACATCGACCACGATTAAATTCGTTATACCAATTTTTTACAGTGCTGTAGGATGGCGCTTTATCGCTGAATAAAGAATTAAGTTCATCGAAGCACTCTTGTCTTGACAATCCATGTCGAAAGTTATGAAAAATAATGGCACAAAAATGTTCAGGATTCAATTCCATTTTTTGAAAGAGAAGAACTTTTCAATTTACTGTAAACAACACAAATGAAACTATAATGGTAAATCGTCTGCTGAATTTATGTTTAAAAATATCAAACTTTCGATTAAAATCGTCTGCGGTCGCCTAGCAACACTTACTGTTGCCAAGGCCAGAAATATAAATAGCAACCCTCGTATTTTTCCCAGAGTGCAGCTACCCCCTATATTTTGTGGGTAGAAACCTGATTCCATGGGTAGAAAAGTTTGTTTATTCAGTAGAAGTACGATTTTGTGCCTACTTTCATTACTTAACATGTCGCTTACACCAAACAATTAACATAGGTCACCGCCTCGAACCATTAATAATGAGTCCTAGAACATGAAGATCGGATCATTAGATCAAAAGTTATTCAGGGTGGTCGATTATTTTTGGTGCTTTAATAACTCATGGCCAATTTGAACTATCTTTGAAAAAGACAAAAATTCACATTTTGCTCTTAGGGTTGCCAATTATATGTGATATGCTATGACGATAAACAAAAATTATTCTATGTCATTATGTTTGTATTATTTTTCAACACATGTTTACATTTATAATTTGCAATGCTTACAGATCCTTTATATAAAAAATTCGTTTTCTTCTGGTCTAAGGGAATGCATTCATTATTTGAATTAAAAAAAAAACAATAGACAAATAAACATCATTAATATTGTTTTCGTTATAGGTGTTCTTTGTAATTAGACTACACTCTGTCCAAGCTGCTGCCAGTTTACCATCTATAGTTGATCCTGATCCATTTATTGCATGTGATATGATGGATGGTCGAGATGCTTTCTTAACGCTTGCAAGAGAAAAGCATTATGAATTTTCATCTTTACGAAGGACAAAATTTTCAACAATAGCTATGTTATATGAGTTGCATAATCAAGGACAGGATCGATTCGTTTACACGTGTAACAACTGTAAAAAACATGTTGAAACCAGATACCATTGTACTGTTTGTGATGTAAGCATCTTTTTTTCACTATTACTTATCAATTTTATAAATAGCCATGCTCACCTTCTAGCTGTTACAGATTTTTCAAAGATTCTAAGGAAGATTTTTCCTTGTGGTAGCAAAAGTTGTGCTTTAATATTTTATTCATGGTTTAATAAATTAAATAAAAAGTACTTTGACCTTTCATATAATATAAGTATATTTAAAATAATTCTTGTTTTAAAATTCTCTGTTTTAGTTCCTTACCACTAGAAACAGTTACATGTTGCAAGCAGTTAGTTGTTGAAGGCCCTGTGGCTAGTATATTATTTAAATTGAAAAACAAATACCTCTAGTTTTGGCTCTCAGCATGGTGTCTACAATGCAAGAATATTTAAACTAAGTTTTACTTGAAAGTTTTGAAAAGTATGAAACGCACCATATGTCAAACTCTAGCATGCATATCTTGGTATGATATAAATAAAAGGCAGGTGGGAAAGAATGAGATTGCAGTCAAGCTTGCTTTGAAACAATCAAAATTAAAACTTTTTTTGTGGAATCATTCAGTCTGGGTAAAAAAAATAATTTTCAGTTTCATAATTTGACAAATTACTTTTAATAGTGCAGTACAAAATCCTCTCTGTACATAATACATAGATAGCCAGATATTAATATTTAAAAATAAAAGATCAAATTCTGCCTGTCCCATTTTCTAAACAGTTTATAACAGTGCATGACAAATGTAACTAAAACAGATCAATAAAAGTGATTGACATCACATGAATAATGAGAGGTGAAATAGGCTTATGCTTTAGGTGCTGTCATTTCCAAAACTGCAGAGACTAAGGATAGAGAGCATTCACAATACCCTTAATTAACCATTTTTGTCCAATGAAGTAACTGATCTGAATAAGTTTTTTTCTAAAAATTAACTTTTTTGGGGCTTTGCTACGAACAAATTAAACATATTTCAACAAAAATAAAATAATTTTGCTTTGAATATGTTTTGCTTTTGTATGATAGTAGCTGGATGTTGCTACTGTAAGAGCAATGTGCTACTTATGAAAAAAAGGGCCTCATGCTTAGGAAAGAATTTTTTTTTCTTAAACAGGTGCAATTATGTATGCAAATGTATTTGATTTTTTAAAAAGCTAAGTTTTTAAAAAATATTATAATGCATCTAAATGCAGTAGAATCTCTCTCTTGTGAAATCAATTGATTTCAGTTGAAAAATTATTAAATTTTTTTTTCTATGAAGGTTACAGATTCATGCATGCATGTAAGTAAATGTGAATATTAAGTTTTTGGTCGATGTATAAATTTCAAAAGTATAGTTATGCAGGTAATTTTCAAAGGTCTTTGCCGAACGCAAATCTTAAAAATTTTTATATATATATATATATATTTTTTCCAGTGGAAAAAATAATTTGCCAAAACACAATTTTATTCTCCAAGTTTACGATTTTATGACATTTGGAGAGGTGGCAGATTCTTAACGTGGGCCCTGATTATGACTTAAAATAAAAATGAATTAATGCATCATATAAAAGAGTGGTGAAATGAGTTTTTTCCCTTTCATGTAGAATTCTTTTGTAATAATTTGTTACTGGAATGAATAAACTCAAGTGTTTACACAAGAAGACAGAGATAGGCACATGAAAGAAAATTGGTTACCCAGAAGTTCCAACTCTTAGTTGCAAATTTTCCTCAAAAATTACATCTGAAAGTAATTGTCTAAAATATTTGGAGACTTTAGGGAGACTTAGTTGTTGGGTAATACTTTAATGTATTTAGTAATACTTTAATGTATTACTAAATCTTAAATTATTAAGAACTTCATTTATTCATTTAACACTCTTCATTAACCCTATTTGCTCTAATAAAAAATTATGCTTCATAATAGATATTGATGTGAAAAATAAAATTATTTAAGTTACAGGTTTTTTATTATCTTGTATGAGATATAAAATATGTAAAATGTTTTAATATGAGATATAAAAAAATAATATGAGAAAAAATAATAAATATGAGAAGAAAAAAAGGAATTTAACTGAAACAATGATATCTAAAAAGGAAAAAAAAATTTAAAATCTAATAAATGCATAGTAAAATGTACTAGTTTAATATGACTGACTTATGAATATAACATGGTGTACTAACTTAAAATAGCACCTGCACTAACTAATTAGCGTATTTGAGGTCACCCCTTAAAATAATTAAGATAGACTTTCAGTGAAAATCTGATCATCAGATCGAAAGTTTTTTTTTTGTGCACTGTACAATAAGCCATTTAATTATAAATTTTAACTTTGTTTTTTAGGACTTTGATTTGTGTGTAAATTGCTTTGACAAAGATGGACACAATCATAAAATGGAAAAACTTGGATTTGGTTTGGATGATGATTCAGGAACTTGTGATCAGAAACAAACAAATCCCCAAGAATCGAGAATATTATCCATTCAACGCTGTATTCAGTGCCTTGTTCATGCTTGTCAATGCAGAGATGCTAACTGCCGTTTGCCTAGCTGCCAGAAAATGAAGAAAATTGTACAGCATGCTAAAAGCTGTAAACGTAAGCCCAATGGTGGCTGTCCCATTTGTAAACAACTCATTGCTCTTTGTTGTTATCATGCCAAACACTGTCAAGTAAGTTAAGAAGATCTGGGTTACACTCTTTTAAATATTATAAGCTTTTATGCAATGTTTTTTATTTTAATGTATTGCCTGTGTTCTTTTTGAAAATATGTCTTTTTTTATATACAGGGTCATGAAAAATCATGGAAAGTCATGAATTTCGGTATTGAACAAAATTTGTGATAAAATGTCATGATTTTAACTATTTTTTTAAAAAAAAATCAAGAAAAGTCATGGATTTAGGTTGCCGAAAAATTTTATTTTTAAAATTTTTAAGAGTTCTAGCTCTTTATTTACTTATAATGATTAAACTCATTAAAGGTATTTTCCTGAGAGGAAACTAATGCTTTGTAATTAACTACTAATATAGTGAAAATAAATTAAAATAACAACATATATTTTTATATTTCTCTTACAACATTTTAGTTTGTAATTTTTGTTACATTATTATAAGTTAGCATATTCTTGGTGTGTAATATATTCCATTAAAATTTAAACAAGAAAAATATGGCATGTAAGTAATGTCTAATATTTAAAAAAAATTTATACAATGGCAGATTTGAGATGCTCTGTATTAAGCAAAGTAATTAGAATTGACCACTTATTTAAATTTTTAATTTTGAAAAGAGAATATAGAAAGTTATATAATTCTACCATTTTTTTTTTTTTTTTAAACTCTCATTTATTTTTGCCATTAATTTTTTTTCTTTCGTTGTGGAAGGATTTTTTAAAATGATGACACTGCTTTCTTCTTAAAATTGATGAAGTCTCCTTAATTTAAGATATTTAACACTTGTAACGAAATATTTTGATAAAATAAACACTTAAAGCCGACCTTTAGTGATATTGATTCCCAATAATAAGTAAAGTAAAGCATTCTCGCAACAGCCTATTGTGGATCAGGGAGGTCAAGGAGATTAAGGCTCAACAAATTCGTGACCAACAGCATGATTGTAGCAATGTTGTCAGCATGCAGGCAGGCATCCTTTATTTCTCAGACAAGCTGGTACCCATCGATCTGAAACTGGGTGGGCTTTAAGCTGCCACTGGGTATTGAACTCAAGTTTTTCATAATGACAATTCAGGGCCTTAATTACTGAGCCACTGTGGCTTGATGCTCATGGAAATTATTGTATTTTAACATATTCTTTTTGGCGCAGAAAAGGTTTACTGCTTTCCCTGATATATTTTGAACTGCAGCTGATATTGCAGATAAGAAACCTCATCAAAAATGTTGATTTCAGCAAAAGTTAATTAAAAAAGTTAAGTAGTTCATCAAAAGTTAAGATTTTAAGAATTAGAAGAAAAAAAAATGTTCTTCGAAGAATTCACTTGAAAAGTCACTGATCAAAACTCATTCAAGAATTGAAGAAGTTAAACGCAATGCCTCTGTAATTCAAAACTACCCACCTCCCAAATTAGGTGGGCACAAATGAATAAGGGGTGTAAATTGCTAGTTCGATACATTAATACAAAATCAATTACATTGAATGCATGTCCAAATGGGTTACATTCACGAGTGCAAAGACTTATTAACGGTCATAGTTTATATATTTACATAAGGAATCTTCTGCAGTCCTATTTTATTGAAAAGTAAAGTAACTGCTACAAGTCTAAAGCTTTTGCTGTTCTTGATATTAACCTATACATCTCCTTTTTCTCAGCTAAAGAAAAATTAAGAGTTTATATTTTACAAATTTCCTCGGTTACAGTAAAGTTTATTATGCCAGCTTCAGTTAGTGTTGAAAACAAATCCTTCCTTTGAGTTACCTCATTATTCAATATTCCTTACCTAAAAATTTGTTTATCACTTTGTAGAATTCTCATTTCACAGAAAAACCTTTTATTTTTTACAGTAATATTTGTTGTTGAGATTTTTTTTTCTTAACAAAAAATTATGAAATGTTAAATTGCAACCTTTTCGAAATGAATATAAATCTTACTTAAAATGTTCCATATATTAATCCTCTTAAAAATTGTGGAAAATCTTTTAAAAAAAATCACAAAGCAAGCGTTTTTAATAGTGCTGTATGTTTCATTGGAATGTATGCTTTTATTTAATGTGGTTGTTTAATACTCTGGCATTCATCTTTATATTTTGGTATTTTAAAATACATTTTATATTTAGGAAGCCAAATGTCCAGTTCCGTTTTGTTTGAATATAAAACACAAACTAAGGCAGCAACAGTTACAGCAGCGATTGCAACAAGCCCAGATTTTGAAAAGGCGTATTGCTACTATGACCAATCGTGGAGTTTCTGGTGCTGTGCCGCAAACAAGTCCTGGAAGTTCAAATTCAACAAGTCAGTCTTCTCCTGGTCAACCTTCCCACACCTCTCCACATCCTCCTCAGCCTGGAATAGGCATGAAACCATCAACTGGACCTCCTGTTGGTGCTCTACAAGCTGTGCAACAAGTGCAGGCAGCAGCTGCCAGGCAAACTGCTCCTCATATGGTAACAACTTCAGTTAGCTTTGGTAAAGGTAATCCTGTTGTTAATCCTCCTACTCCAAACCCAGTTATAGCTGCACAACCAATTCAAACTCAAATGCAAAAACCTATGAATCAAATGCTACCTAATGTACCTAATCGTATGCTTGCCATGGGAAACGTTGCATGCTGGGATAATCCATCTTATTCTCAGTCGCCTCATCCAAATCCCCAGCCTCCTCAACAAATAGGTATGAGACCACAAAACCAGTTAATGGGACCAGGATCTATGCCTGGTTCTATGGGAAATACTGTTGCTTCAATGGGTCCACCTCCTCAGGTATTAAATAATCCAGGACCTTCTGTATCCATGCAGAGGCCTACTCAAGCCTTACAACAATTACTTCAAACATTAAAATCTCCCAATTCTCCTCAACAGCAGCAACAGGTGTTAACAATTTTGAAATCAAACCCTCAATTAATGGCTGCATTTATCAAACAGAGGACTGCTCAGCAACAACAACAACAACAGCAGCAGCAACAACAACAACAGCAGCAACAGCAACAAATGATACTAAATGATGGAAGTATGATAGCTCCCCCTCATCAACAACCTAATGTCTGGTACAAACCGCAGCCTCATTTATTAACTATGCAAAGACAGCCCCAGCCAAATCAGTTTCCCCATCCACAACAACCCCTGATGTATGCTCAACGTTCAAGAATGCCTATCCCTATGAATTTTGGTCATCAACAAGGATATCAAAATGACAATTCTCAATTTCAGTTTCAGCAACAGCCGCCACAAATTCTTATGCAATCTCAAATAAAACAAATGACTTCTCCCACACATCCACCTATGAGTCCACAACAAGGTATTCTTGGTCACCCTCAAGGTCCTGTGCCATCTCCATCTCAACAGCAGCTCATGCAACAAGTTCGCTCTCCTCCTCCAACTTCTGTACATTTATCTCAAACAGTTCGATCCCCCCAGCCCAGTGCATCACCTCGAACTCAAGCAAATACCTCTCAGCCTATTCCTTCACCTAGGCAGCAATTAGTACCATCTCCTCATTACCCTTCTCAGACTCAATCACCACATCCTAGTCTAACTGTTGGTACATCAGGACTGTCAGGTCCTGATCAAATGACTACTAATAATGATATGATGCTAACACATCTGACAAACCCAGTGTCTTCTCATCCTAGTATAGCTACACAGCTTCAGAGCCCAGTTAATCAGGAAAACATGGACTTAACTCATCTGACCAGGGAAGAACAGCTCGACAAATATGTTGAAAATTTATAACCTTTTACATTTATGGTTTCATCACTTTTGTTTCTCAATTTAAAAGATGAAACCATTTTGGCCCCAAATCTTTGAATACAAATCTTTTATAATAAACTCCTGAGAATTATTGTTAGTAATACTCTGTATAGCAATATAGTTTTTTTACTATAAATCGTTATCAAATGTTTTTAGTGAATTTTGTACCAATTGTGTGTTAATTTTGCATAAATGTAAATGTGGTCAGTGAAACATCTGTTGCAATGAAAGAAAGTATTTGATAATTGTTTTTGTTTTGCCAAATGTTTTATTTGTTGTCTTACTCTGATCTCGTAAGATTCTTATAAATTATTCAAATATTTATTGCATTTGTACAGTCATTTGTTTTAAAATTGGTTCTGAACATATATATCATATCATTTCTACCAATATTGCATCTTTGTTTATACTGTACCATAAGTATTTCATTATATATCATAAGTTTTATTTTTTTCTGAATTGTGATATTTAAATAGTTAAAAATTATTTAGTAATTAATTAATTATCATACATAAAAATTTTAAATTTTATTGTGCACATTCCAGAGAAAATCAAGTTTATTTTCATTGTTTATTTTACTTTTTATGGAATTAATATTGGAAAGATTTCAGACTTATTTTAAACAACTTTTGATATATAATGATATTTGAACAAAATAAGCTGAGTTTCCACTTACAGCATAATTCTCTGATTGATAATTTTTAAGGGGATACTTAAGGGGAGCATTATGTAAGTAATTGGCCAAATCATCTAATCATTATAGCAATTATAATATAATCATTATTACACTTGTTATTTTCAGTTAAAAATTCTGAAAAAAAAAGTTGTGTTTTATGAAATGTTTTTATTTGATATTTTTGTCTATAATTTGATATATTTTAATTTGGATTAAGTTATACCATTTCTTTCAAATGTTTTGTAATATCAGCTATTTTTTAATGATATTAGGACTTTAAAATTATGATATTAATTAATTCACTTACTGATTCATGAATATGCATTATAATTATTTTAGTAAATGTTTACTGAATTCTCTGCTTTCTTTAAAAGTTCATTGACATTTTATTTTTAAATATGTAATAAATATTTTAATAAATTTTTTTTTAGTTCTTTTTAAACTAAAGCATTAATTTTAACAAAATATTTTTTTTTCTGAATCTTGATTATAATTTTACCAGTGGGAACTCAGGCATGTTTTAGCAATGGTATTTATATTAGGTTATTGTATGTACCAGAATTTTGCAATATGATTACGAAGCATGCTTGAAATTTATTGTTTCTATATATACAGCAAAATATATATTCTTTCTATGTTTTTTGTAATTTTTATATGCTTCGAATGTTCATTCTTTGCAAAGTTAAAATTATAAAATTCCAGAAATCATTTCTTTCTTAAAGAAGTCATAATGAATAATATCTGTTTTTAAATTGATTCCAGTTCTTAATATTCAGCATAGAGCTGGAATTTATTTATACGTTGAGCACCAAGTTAAATATGAAAACAGTGTCATAGATCATGGTATACAGTCAAAATGGATTTTATGCACTAAGATTGCTATTGAATACCAATAAAGAAAGCAAACTCTTGTGTCTAAGCATAATTGCTTTTTTTTAATAGGCCCCCATGTTCTCCATGGCACTCAACAATATAACTGATATAAAAGTAAATTATAAACTCATAGCTCATCATTGATTTATTGACTATTAGTAGCCTATAAATTTTTTTAAGCAATGATTTTATCATGATTTTTTTCTGTAAAATTTAATATATCATACTCCTAAAATAAAGATGCTTCCTGCTTTTGCTATAAGATTAAAATACTCAACGATTTATGAACTCATTTAATTTTATGATTGAAATACTTGTTAAATTCTATGATTTAAATACTCATTTATTCATTTGCAGCTATCAATGCTGTTTATATATACTATGATTAAGTGATTTCAGAAATACTCATTTAAATACTTAGTTTATTTATTTGCAGCTAACGTGATCAGAAGTGAAACCTTTTGTAAAAGTTTAAAGTGTTTGCACATTATTGTAGCTCTTAATTTATGTGGAAATTTTATTTATGTTATTTATTTTTATATTGAGATAAAAATTTATAATCTTCTAGTTAAGAAGTATATTTGTTTTTATGAATTATGTAAAAAAAAGAAAGAAAATATATTACTATCAATTATTGTACATAATATAAATATATATATATATATATACATACATATAAATATATGTGAATATGGATATGACTGAGAGAGTGCTATATAAAAATGAGGTGCATGATAAATTTTTATTTACATAATTAATTTATTTGTAAATAAGTGCTTTTGGGCTCATTTATTCATATTTTCTTTAAAATTTGAATTTTTATCAGAATCGAAAATTATTGTTTTTAATAAGACATGTATTTTTAAAGACATGTATTGACATTATTTCTTCCTACCCACCTCATTGAGTTTATGAAGTCCAAATATTACCAGAGTTATTAATTCTCTTAGCATGAAAGAATTCTCTTTCTTTACATGAACTGTAAATGTATCTTTTTCAGATGCAAAAGCTATATTTTATGACATAGCTATTAATATATTAAGTTAAGGGTTGTATCAAATATTTAGATCTTCAGAACTGGAAAATGCTTCATATTTTTTAACTTACAAAATACTTGACAAAATGTTATACACAAACAAAAAGATGCCTTTCTTTTCTACGTGGGTATGCAGTTTAAGGATATTAGAATAAAAAAAGTGACAATCAGGGATAGTGATAATAAATTTCTTTGTTATAATAATAATATTAAGTAGTAATAATATTAAGTAATGATATTAAGTGTCTTAAATTTACAAAAAAATGTTTTTGAAACAACTTGTATCTTAAAATATATCTTCTAATTATGACAATAACTGAAAGCTAAAAATTTAAAGTAAAGAAATTTTCAATTGACAATAATGTTTACTTTTACTGAATTCTCATATTTTGCACATATTATTTTTCTATCTTTGCAAAATTATTAATTTTAAATTTGATTAGAAATTAACTTAACATGAAGCATATTTTAAGTCATATCTTGTATAAGGTAAGATGGTATACAAATAATATTTTATCTTTGAATGTAATGTACCTAACACCAAAATATTTGATAGCCATTGATAAAAAGATTGATAACCAATTATTTTTAATTCCCATTTTGTAGGTTTGCAATCTGCACTATACACTATACTTTAGATATATCAAAAGTTTATTCAGTTGTGACTTAAAAATAACTATTCAATAAATTTTTGACACATGCAATTGTTTTCTATATGTTTTATGATTTTAGAATAATTTATAAATAGTTTTTAATAACTCTGTATATTCTTATCCTGCATTATCAAGCATCACCAACTGTATTTGCTAGAAATTTCAGATTAATAATGAAATATTAGGCGTTTACACAGCTATTATATTAATTGGTGAAATCTAAAATTTATGAAATGAATGATGTAAATATAAAATATTTATGAAAAATAGACTTTTTATTATGCTGTGCCAAAACCCATCATTTAAACCAAGGAGTTAAATTTATTTAGAAACTGTTATAAATGTTATGTGTTTATTTGGTTTATTTTTAAATAATTTATATTTATTGTGAAAAAAATCAAAATGAATTTTTCTTAAATTTGTTCCAAGTTATACTTCAATACATTTATTACAATACATTACATTTATTACAATACGTTACATTCATATTTTTTTTTGTCTCTGTTAACTGTAAAAGTTTGTTATTTATTTGGAATATGTTTAATATCAATAAATGTCCAAATATGGTACACCTTTATTTTAAATTTAATAAAATAACTTTTTTTTACACGTCATATTGCTTACTTTGCATATCATATTTGGTAGTTTAAATAATTGCTTTAATTTAATTATGAAACATTGATAATACCATATTTTTACTGTTCTTACCCCCTTTTTTTTGCAAGTCATATTTCAATAAATTTTCTTTCAAGTTGATTTTTGAAATTTGTTGACGAGTCTATAGAAATAGATTTTAAATAGAAGTAAAATTTGTAAATAAAATTAAAAAAATAGTTTGGTTGTCAGCAATAATGTGCTGAATTTAAATATTATGGTATCCTTAACACTACTAGATTTGAGCTCTTGCAAAAGTTTAAAATTTATAGAAGGAAAATTTTAATACCTTTTGTCTTTCTTGTGTTATATACTGATAAATTACTTAAGTATTAACTGCTAATACTATAAAAGCTCCTCTATATAAAAATCACATTTATGTCCATGATTACAAGGCAATTTAAAAATTTCATGGTTTAAAAAAGTATTGTTGTACTTAATTTATTACATTTTAAATAAGTAATATTTCCCTATATACATAATCTGAAAATTTTATTCCAAAATAATTGTTAAGATTGAATCCATTTTTTCTGATTTATTTATATTAGTGGTAATAATGAATGAGTTACTTCCTACAAAAATAAAGGGAAAACAAAATATTGTTGCATCATTTAAATTTTCCTATAATCACAAAATTATATAAATATAGCACTTTTAAAACTGTTTTGCTGTGTCATGCAAATAATGTGTTAATTTAAAAAAACCCATAGCAAAATTTTTTGTTATGAGTAAATGCAATGCAAGCTAATCAGTATTATATACATATAGCAAAATGTATCTCTGAAATAATTTAAATGTGTTCTCGAACAAAACATGCCTGCAACAAACATATTTAATTGAAACTGCATAAGCTTTTAACCTTGTGTCACTTAATTGATGTTTGAGTAGTTCCTATTCAATGTCAGTCAAAATTTATATTAATCAATAATTTTTTTATTTCCATGCAATAAGAAAAAAGACTTGAAATGTTCAATAATTTGTACAAATATTTAACTGGAGTTTAAATGACCATATACACAATATTTAATCTATAAAGGAAATAATAACTGTTATGTTTATTCAGTTTGTGATAGTTGAAGATAGTTTTAAAAGTGAATTTTTAATAATTTAAGTAATTTTTAATATTTTATAATCCATTAATTAATAATATTTTTATATTTGAAAGATTTTTATGTGAAAAATCAACATTTGCATTTGTTATTTCATTTTACTTTTTTTTATTTTCTGGTTAACCAAATTTTAATTAACTTTTTGCAATTTTACTATATTTGCTTTGTGTTCCTTCTTATTTTTAATAAAAACCAAGTGCAAAATAATTAAAATTTGACTTTCTTTTGGTTACCAATATATTCATACTAAACTTTATAAATATGTTTAATTTGTTTCAAATTTTAGGTTGTATTAACAATATATGACAACTTTTATCTGTTGTACATTTAATTAAGACTATTATTCTACTTAATTACTATATTTTGTATTTAGTACTTCTTATACAATTAATCTTTCTTTTATAGTTTATAAGAATGATTTACTGTACCATCTCTTTTGTGGGTGGGATTCTTCCTATTTAGTAAACTTAGTACCTGCAATAAGTTTATCAGACTAACTTAATTTATTTAGCTGCAAATGCTCATAATGAATTAATAAAGTAAGTGAATACCGAATATAATTGACTGTCTAAACTCTTGCAATAAAATAAGTGAACATGAGTCCATTATGTAGCACATAAAAATTATTGCATATAGTAGGCATAGATTATGCTCTGAGAAAAATTGTCGGTGAATCAGTAAATTTTTTGTTAAGACTTTTGCAATAAAATAACATTTTGTTTTTTTGTTAAATATTTTCATCAAATTCAGTTATTTCAGGAGCCCATATTATTAACTGTTGTGGTTTTGTAAGCGTTAAAGTGATTTTTTTAAATTTTAATAATTTTTATTTTTTTTAATCATGCATCCATTTTTATCTGAATTATAATTTTAATGTATTTGTTTAATCAATTAACTTTGGAATCAAAATATTATGATTTTGCTGTATCAAATGTTCTATCTAGCTGCAATGTCATTTTGTCTGTGAATTGAAATCTAACAGTATCGGTATGTAACACATGGTTGTATTATAATTCATTTCAAGTGATATTTATTAGTCAGAGTTCTTATAATTTATAATTGGAAGTGAATCTTTCATTTACAAATAATCCAATGCAAATAATATATATTCCTATGCAAATCTTAAGTCTGGAATAAAATAAGTGTCTTAAAATGTATGAATAGCTTAAAAAGTTTTTGTCTTTAAATTTTATTTGTTCTTTTTTTATATTTCCTAATGAAATATGTAATGATATTTAAAGAAATGTTTTTGAAAAATGCCTAAGTTGATGTGTGTTTTATAAAAATACTTACAATAAAAATAACTAATAATACTTACAATCAATATAACTAATAATATTTACAATTATTATCATTTCAAGTGATATTAATCTGAGTTTTTATAATTGGAAGTGAATCTTTCATTTACAGTTAATCCAATGCATATAATATATAATCCTATGCAAATCCTTATTCTGGAATAAAATTAGTGTCTTAAAATTTATAAATAGCTTAAAAAGTTTTTGTCTTTAAATTTTATTTGTTCTTTTTATATTTCATAATAAATATGTAATAATATTTTAAGCAATGCGTTTGAAAAAGCCTAAGCTGACGTGTGTTATATAATAATACTTACAATTATTATATTATTATTAAGAAATTATCAAATAACTGTTAATATGAATACTTGCTTGATTTTGGTTATTAACCAGACGTATAAAAGTTCTATAGTTTTCCTATTGATTAATATATTTTGCTTTGTTTTAAAGCCCAACGACACATTTTCTTCTCAAATTAAAATTAAGTTTACCAATTGGTATGTGTCATTCTTTTTAGAATGGCTGAGCAACTGAGATAGGATTCCCACTAAAGAGCTTATAAGATAAATCAGGGCATATTATTAAGCCCGAAACCAATTTGCAATATATATTTTTTATTTAATGTCAGCTCTAATTATCTCTCATTGTCTATGTAGGTATGATAGAAGAAAATGTTTTTACATTCAAAATTATTTAATTTATTAAGGACAAGTTTAAATTTTTTTGTTTAAAATCCTTAAAAATAGCATGAAAAAATTTCTCCCTTTTTTTTCTTTTTATTTTAAAATATATATATATATTTTCAATCTTGTTTATTTTTCAATCTTGCATTGCTCAATATCTGTGTATCAGAATCATAATTATTTATTGACATATTTTTTCTTGTAAATAAAAATAAAATCACTGTATTTTATTAATTGTGTTACCAGAAATGAATTTGCTATACTCATTTGAAATTAGATGTACAAATCTGTGTTATGAATGATAGAGTTTTCCCAAAGATTTGTACAGATTTAGTATATGTGGAACCCACCTTCGTTTGTTTATTCATTGTAAATTGAAGCTTTGTTAATTCGATTGTGGTTGGATTGTTCTTGCATTATAAAGTGTCCTGATGAGGAATGAATATAGCCATTTGTTATATGTTCTCATTTGTGTCTTATTTGTACATAGTTGTTTGTTATGCTAACTACGCGAAATTGTTTTGTATATATTGTCTACGTTTTGAATGATGCTTAGGAATGTTTTAAACAAAAGATCTTTTTACTATGTATTTTGTTTCTTTAATAAAACAATTACATTAACATTGTATATATAAATCATATTCGTTTTTACAAAGAAATAAATTCTTGTACATAAAAGTTTAGGGAACAGATTAAATTATGTTCAGATGAGCATTTGCATACAAAGTGAGAGCTATATTTAATAGCTGTCTTATATTTCCACGTCTGAAATTATCACTGCCAGGATAAAGTTTTGTAAATAGTTGAGTATTCAGTACTCAGAGTATATATCCTGATGCAAGTGACACTTGAGCTCTACTCACAAGTTAATAATTGTAATAAACTATATTATACTCTTATGTTGTTTTTGCTTTCTTTTTAATAATAAAGCCAAATCATTCTTTAAATTTTTAATAATCTCAATTTTCGGATGGTTTTTAACACCTTACTTGTAGAACAATATCAACTATCTCTTAGGCAAATAATTAAAAAACATTTAAAGCGTGAGTAATTAACGTATTTAGGGTAGCAATTTTTTAGTAGGTATAAATACCGAAATTCTCGCTTCATTTTAAAAAATTTCGCAGGACTGCAAATACGAAAAAATTTTACAATACTAAAAAAATTCAGTGCGCAGAAAAATAAATAAACGAGCCACTCTATAACTTTTGACCCTAATGATCGGATCTTCACGTTTTAGGATTCAATGGTCCTAGGTGGTCAACTCAAATATGCTAACTAATTAGGGCAGATGATATTTTAAGTTGCGAAATTAACAAAAACGAACTTTCTCTAAATAAACATACCTTTTTTTCGACGGATTCTAGTCGGACCCCCAAAATATAGAGGGTGGCCCAGTTAATGTTAATTTTACTTTCTATCTATTTCATCATATCGCGAGAACTTTAGCTAATTGATCCATTTTTGCGCACAATTATAAAATTTGTTTAATGAAAAAGAAACTTAATAAATATTTATTATTTTTACAATTCAAAGTTTTGTAGACGAGTGACGATTAATAAAAAATAGTAAATACTTACTAAAAGTTATATTTTGCATAGAATTTTCTTTGGTGAACAAATTTTTTAATTTGCTTAAAAAACTCTCGAGATATTGTGAAATGCGTAAAAAGTAAAATTACCCTTAAAGGGTTCAAACTTTAGGGAGCATATTTATGAAATTGTGGCTACACCCTATATTTTGGTGGTCAGAAATCCAAATCTGTCGGGGGAAAAAAAGTATGTTTATTCAGAGAAAGTACGTTTTTATAACTGATTTCGTAACTTAAAATATCGTCTGCACTTATTAATTAGCATATTTGATGTCACCCCCTCAAACCTTTAAGATTGAGTCCTAGAACGCGAAGATCCCCTCAAAAGTTATTCAGGATGGTTTCATTTTTTTAAAATTTGCGCTCTATACGTAGTACAAATAATAAAAGAGTTGAAAAATTACTTCTTTTAATTTCGTGCAAGATTTTTTCTTGTTTAAACGAATAGAAGTAGGGTATAAAATATTGTACGTTGTCTAGTTATTCCATGAATGGAGTCAAGTTATTCATTCATCAAATATTTGTTTGCCAGCATTTCAACATGAATGATTTAGAAATTTCATTATCCCTTTATTTCAGTAAATGTTTTGTTTAAGGAGAAGGCAAATTATACAGGAACTTTATTTGTCCTTTTTAATTTCTTATTACACTTTAAGGATTTAAAGGGATATGGTATCCTTTTTACATAATTTATAAGGGCAGAAAGAACTATTTTGGTAGAATCCAGACTATTTCTTTACTATTTTCTTGTCATTTCGCTATTAATCTATTCTCCTAAATGTTTCCTTAGTTATACACTATAAATTTTGAAGTTCTTTGCTACGTCATACAGTCGTTTCTTTTTCGAGAACGAATGTTCTTCTTATTCATCGAAATAAGTCGCCAGGTCTAGGACTCCAGTAGTCCCGCAGTGGACTGATCATTAAGACACGGTTCCCAGCAGATCACCGAAGTCAAGCATCACTGGCTGCGGTCAGTGTGCGGGTGGGTGACCACTTGGATCAGTCTGCGTAGGGACCGAGGGTGTGCGGTATTGGTCCTCGTTAAACTGTTCTACCGTAAAGTGCTCGACTTCGCGTGCAGGTCGTTGGGCTACCGAAGCAGGGGTGCCATCCCCTCTGCAGAGGATCAAAATTGTGATGGCATGTCTTCGGATCATCCTCAGGGATGTTTCCCAGACCGTCGCCAATAGCCCATTGTGCAGCTCTAGTGCGACGTAAATTAACTACATCCATCCACATCCTAGGATTCCAGTAAGACTACGAAAATATAATTTTTTTATTTTTTTTAAAAGTATTTTTATGTTATATATCGTAAATGATAGAAAGAATTAAATTTCTGTCTGATGTGTTTAACTTTCAAAAGCTATTACTCTAAAGCTGTTACTTAAAAGATATTACTTTAAAAGCATATTTGTATAATTTGATAACGAAATAAAACAGAACTATATGCAGTCGTGGATGATTTAAATCCTATACCAAAATGGTCTTTTCTAAACTTGCAACGGAGTATAGGTATTAACATCTGGCACGCCAGTATTGCACTCTAACAGAATCATGATGTTAATATTTTCTTTTTTTTCCTATCGAGTAACAGCTTATGCTCGCTAAAAAAAGAATAATTCATAGTTTTGAGTAATGGCCTGATAGCCAGTTCTATCAGAATTTCTGAAGTTTGCGATTGCTTTTGCACAACGTTTGTGCAAATATTTCACTAGAAATTTTCCACTGCTAGTTTGGAAAATGACGCCCGGTGGCTGAGTGGTAAAGCTTCGCGCTCCCGTGCCACAGGTCCTGGGTTCGATCCTCGAGCCGGGCAAGGTTGAATCAGCCTTTCATCCCTTCAGTGGGTCGATAAATGAGTACCAACCTTGCTTGGGAACTAACCACTGGGGGTTTCGCGTTCGGCTGACCACCTAACCGGAACATCTGCTCCTACACCCCAGAGCCCAAGGTCAAGAAAACTGAGATGGGCACAGTAGGCCTTGGCCCTCTATGGGCTGTCACGCCGTTGAGAGAGAGAGTTTGGAAAATGAATTTTTTTTATTCTGTTAAATTAATAAGGTGAGTTTTAAAAATTTTTTACACAGTTCCTTAAATAATTTTTTTCCAACTGTATCACTTGCTATTTTTGAATTTATGCTCTGCCAAAGTATAAAGAAGATTTTAAATAATAATCTCTCCCAAGAAACTGAAGCGGTAAGATATTACTTGATTAAAAGTTTCATTCGCTTCAAAAATATACAAATTGGAAATAACAGTCGAGACTTTTCAAGCGCTCAAAAATAGGCACCCAATTTCAAGATTTGCCAGATATGAATGAGAAAAAACAAGTGATTAAAAATATAAAACGTAAAATTGCCTACGAAAAATGGAAAATAAAAGTGAGAAACAAAACTAGAAAAACCACAGTTGCCGAGAGAGAAAAAAGATGAAAAACAGAACAAGAGAAGTGGCCAAGAGGGGCAAATCTGTGTAAAATGCAATTACACGTGCTATGGAGAGGTGGTAAGGAACTAATGCCATTAACAAGGGAATCAGCATTCATATGAATAAAACATAATTCCAAGGCATGATTCCTTGAATTTTAGAACTGGATTTTTCCTTACACTTCGTGTCTGCAATACAGCTTGGTTTAACTTCACGGCTTAGACCAGATTTTAACAACAATTCAGTCAGTGACAAAATGAAACCATACAAAACAGAGTGACAAAGCATATGAAAATATACACAAGTTATTCAAAGTTAATTAACAAATTTATATGAAAACATAAAAGGAGAGAACAGTAACAGAACAGAGCAGAAACAGTAAATAGTTTTTCTTAGAAAAGTCTCATGAACGAAATGAATCGAATCAGCTAATAATCATTCTTTGCAATCTATAAGTCTAAGAATCTAATGTGATATGTTTGATTATTTTCTTAATTTTTGGTGATCTTCTTCCTATGAACTCCATGATAGGTTGCAAGGGAAGTATTTAAGCTTTGGGCACTCCAAGGCAAGGTACTTGCAAAAGACAAAGCTGAAGCTTTTGCAGACACAATGGAAGAGCAATTCTCTCAGAATGATAATTTTGTAAATGATGAATGTAAAGAACATGTTATTGCAGCAAATCGATACTTTTTCAGAAATGCCACCCCATTACAAAATTTAATACCTGTTGCGACTTAGATGAACTAAACAATATTATTGAAAAACTTATTAATTATAAAAGCTTACATTATTATATTAATTATAAAAGCTTATATTATTATATTAATTATAAAAGCTTATATTATTATATTAATTATAAAAGCTTATATTATTATATTAATTACAAAAGCTTATATTATTTTTTATCAAGAATTTATTTCTTGATATTTTTTAAGATTTTGTTGTATTTATAGTTGAGAAATGACTCAATCATACTATTTCTTAACTCATTTTTTATTAATTTTAGTCTGAAGAATGAACGTTCAATTAGTATATCATGACTACACGCTACTACAATTAGTTATCATGTATCATGAGTGACAAATTTTTTTTTTAATGAACTGTCAATGTTTGGAAATTTATCTTCGTGATTATTGTTTTTCACTATTTTATACATGTCATGTATGCCTAATTGTCCTAACTTATTCTCCAGGGCCAAATAATACTTGAAATGCTAGAATTTATTTATTTTTAAATATTTTTTTTTTATAAATTTTTAATATATGTATATGTTATTTGCAATTTTAAATGATTTTTTGCGAACTTTTCTCTCAATTTTTTTTCTGTAAGTTACATTTTGCTTTGCTGCTCAAAATCTACAAGATTTCGAAGCATGAAATTATGAAGGAGTGTACAAAATATGCAAGGAGTTAGAAAGAATACAAGAAAATACAATTTTATTAATCGTTTTATTTTTTTTAATAATCGCCGTTAAATAACCGACTCAATTTTTAGTTTACTACTACCAGTGTACCGACTACGTAGCCTCGTAATTTTAAAACCAATCCAGAAGACAAGGGAATCAGTACCCAGAGGTTTTGAATTGTTATGAGAACTTGGTGGAGTTTGTGACCCCGACAGATTTAACATGCACCAGTCACCATTTTATACATGGGTATTATTCGGCCTGCTGAATTCGAACTCCCATTATCACGAACACGAGTCCATAGCCCTACCAACCAAGCTATCGCGACCAAATTATTAGCTTATTTAATAACAGTCATTGAACAGCCCACCCAATTTCGTGTTTATGACTACCAATGTTCAACTCCATAGCCTTGCAATTTTGATGTTGAGAAATTTTTTTCTTCATGGAGGACGTTTTGATGGAAGTTACCCGCATTTGAGTTAGATGAAGAGGAAAACCACGAAAGCCTACCACGGTTAGTCTGACAGTAAGGGGACTCTAACCCATGATCCGTCTACCATTGAGGATATTTTACGTCAGCACAGTGGTCGGTATAAGCCGGGCGTGGAATTCATATCGACAAGCCATCACTGGGATACAAACTTGGTGCACCTCATTCGGAGGAGAATGCTCTATCCCTTGAGTCCATCTTCAGTAAATAATATCTCTGCGGGAGGTATCAATTTTCCAATTTTATTTATTAGTACCACTTTTATTGATTTGCCTAAATTTAGTCATCTTCAAAATGTAAATGGCAGCAGCCACGAGGGTTAGTGAGCAAAATGAACAGGGAGCGGAGCTTTCTAGTTTTTCAAATAATTGTTAAATAATTAGTTTTAACATGCATACTTTAAAAAAAATAACAAAATAATTTTTCAGTATTAAGAAATAATAATTAAAAACTGTCATCAGCAGGAATAGAAGACACGATCTCAGAGTTTTGTATTAGATTTCATAATCATAAGTCCCAAATATACACACCTGCCTTGCGGATATTTTTTTTTAATTTTCTTTTTAAATTTAATAAATTAAGTCATTTGGATACTTGACATTCTTGATTTTGTTGAAAATTTCCAGGTATGTTCTTTATGTAAAACTTTTAGACACACGTGTTTTTTTTCCTTTAATTTTGCGAATTTTTTTTTTTTTTTTTTAAATTTGAAGTGTCAAAATAGAAGGCCTACTGAAATTTTGAGAAAAACACATCTGTTTGCATGCGGCAATACAGTACCTTTTATGAAATGTGAACCAGTAACCTTTTATGAAATGTGGTACTGACCGCACTGAGAAAAGATAGCATGGTCAAAACTATTAGAATATAGTAAAATTTACGGTATTTATGGGAGCACCAAAAAACAGGATAGTTTTTTTTTTTTCAGTAGCGATTTGGTTATGACTTCTCATGCAGTTAATATAATAAAAATATAGTTTTTTACCATTCTGTTTGGTAGGCATTTTGATAATTTTATCATGATACCTTAGAGAAGCAGTTTCAAACTGTGTTCTATGGAACTTTAGGGTTCCAGGGAGAGTTAAAGAGGTTTCGCCAATTAATACTTTTTATAACCGGGGATGAATACTTTTATAACTTCTAGTTAGTACTTTTTATAATCTCTGATTATATTTAGATTCAACCTATAAATCAAATCTTATATGATCTTTCGGTTTCCTTTATTAACTTATTTGAAGTAAAATATCAAATAAATAGAAATGGCATTTTTTAAATAAAAATATATTTCTAAAAAAAAAAATTTGAATGTTGAACGAATTAGGAAAAGAAAAAGCATTTATAAAATATTACATTAGTATTTCATACCGCACTTTTCGAATTAAAATAAAATAACTATAAATTCTTTTTTAAGGAAAAATGCTTTCCAAATTACCATTTTTAATGTTTATGTATTTCATACCGCACTTTTCAAATTAAAATAAAATAACTATAAATTCTTTTTTAAGAAAAAAAGCTTTCCAAATTACCATTTTTAATGTTTATAACAAGTATCTTCAGTTCATTTAGAAGTAAACCATAATTTGGTTTATATTATTCTTTTTCAGCTTATGTATATGTTACCGGCAAAGTATGAAACGCCGGCATTGTATAGAATGCCTAGGCATTGTATAGAATACCTGACGTTTTTAGGCAAAGCATGAAATGTGAGAAGTATTACATACTTTGCCTAGGCATTGTATAGAATGCCTAGGCATTCTATAGAATGCCGGATGCTATTTAGGCAAAGTATGAAATAATCGTCCTGATGAGGTTATTATGTAAATGATGTGCATGTTACTACGAATGACCGAAATCGGTGGTTGTTGACTTTCAACGGTGAATGTTGACAATCACATAGTCGCTTTGGTGAATGTCCAAAATATTTATTACATTCGATTTGATATTATTTTATTCGTGGATATAATTACAATTTTTCGATATTCTAATACTTACTGACGATAGATTAGAAGAAACATTAGTGTTTGGAGTATCGGGTAAATATATATCGGGCAATGGCACTGAGCCTTAAAAAAATATCAGTGTAGGGTATAGCGGGCAAATGTATACCGGGCAGTGGCACTTGACCTTTAAAAAACATCAGTGTAGGGTATACCGGGCAAATGTATACCGGGCAGTGGCACTTGACCTTAAAAAACATCAGTGTTGAGTATACCGGGCAAATGTATACCGGACAGTGGCCCTGAACCTTAAAAAACCCTCAGTGTTGGGTATACCGGGCAAATGTAAAGCGGGCAAAGGCACATGTCCTTAAAAAAACATCAGTGTAGGATATACCGGGCAAATGTATACCGGGCAATGGTATAGGACCTAGTATGATTAGACCTTTGGTAAATGTTCGAAATATATACTAGGTCTAGGTCTTTTAAGGTCAAGAGCCATTGCCCGGTATACATTTGCCCGGTATACCCTACACTGATTTTTTTTAAAGGCTCAGTGCCACTGCCTTAAAAATATCAGTGTAGGTTATACCGGGCAAATGTATACCGATACATTTGCTCGGTATACCCTACACCGATATTTTTTTAAGGTTCAGTGCCACTGTCCGGTATTTATTTGCCCGGTATACCCTACACTGATATTTTTTAAGGCCAAGTGCCATTGCCCGGTATATATTTGCCCGATACTCCAAACACTGATGTTTCTTCTAATCTATCGTCAGTAAGTATTAAAATATCGAATAAATGTAATTATATCCACGAATTAATTAATATCAAATCGGATGACGTTTTGAATTTGTCATTTATGAATGACATTTGACGAATCGGAGATGTATTTTATACTTTGCCGGTTTCTCATTTGGCATTCTATAGAATGCCTAGGCAATGTGTGAAATATAGATCATTTCATACTTTGCCGGCTAATTTTAGGCATTCTATATAATGCCTAGGCATTCTATGCAATGCCGGATTTCATACTTTGCCGGTAACATATATACATCAAAAATAAATTCAAAACTAGACTAGATGTAGCACAAGGACTGCAAATTTAACTGTTGGATATAAAACCTTATTTAAGATTATTAATGATAAACGATGTAAAATCTTCATTCCTCTAATTAAATATTTTAAAAATAGTTTGTTTTTTAGGCTATAACGTTCGCAATTACCTTAATAAACTTTAATCACAATGTCGGGGTTCCGCCGATAGAAGACTCATTATTTAGGGTTCCGTAGAGGGAAACCTAAATAATAATTGGGAACCACTGTCTTAGAGCATTTATGACCAGAGCATTTATTCCAAGCAATTTATGACCAGAAATCAGACAAAAGGATGTTTCTGTGGATATCTAAGTTAGAAAAAAAGAGTCCAAGGCAATATAAAGAAGCTAAAAACATTTTCCCACAGTGTAAAGTGAGACAGCTATTTGACAACTCTGTGGGTGGTAGCTACGATAGTGGATATATTTTCATCAGTGGAAAGAGCGTTTTATAGCTCTTTTGGTTAGAAAAGAGAAGAGTAACAATTATTTTGTATTTGTAAACGCTTCGATTAGAGTTTAAAAAGAGTCCGACAATGTAAAGAAGAAAGAGGGCCCCAGCTACGAACAAAACTTTTAAAAAAGTTATATTATTTTTTTTTTATTATTTAAGTTTTAAGTTCCTAAGTTATTAAGTTTTATTATTTATTATTTAAGTTATAAATAATAAATGAGTTAGAATAAAAAAAACAATTAATACAATGAGCTTTTAAACTTTTCGGGGCCCCATCAGAACTCGGGGCTCTGGCCCAAGGCCCACTGGGCCCATCCTTAAAAACGGCTCTGTCCCCGAGAATGATCCAAAGACATGCCATCGCAATTTTGATCCTCTGCAGAGGGTATGGCTCCCCTATTCTGGTAGCCCGACGCCCTGCGCGCGAAGTCGAGCCTTTTATGGTAGAACAGTTTACTGAAGACCGATATCTCACACCCTTGGTGCCTATGCAGGTGGTGTTCAAAGTGGTCACCAACCTGCTTACTGACAGCAAAAAATAAAAAGTCTGCATGTCTTCCGTTTGCTTTTTAAAGTTGATCAATATATTTTGCCATTCCTTTTATCTTTTTGCTTGAAAAGGGTATTTACATATTGTTTTGACATAGATTGGGTACGATACTTTTATTTATGTCGCACTAGAGCTGCATTAAGGGCTATTGGCGACGGAAACTTACCTGAGGATGATCCGGGGACAACATACATACGTCCCATTTCGTGTTACAGGGTGGACACATTTACACACTATCCGTCCATCCGCAGATGGTAATTTTTATCTGAACCAGAGCACGATCGATCTCCGATGCAGTACTCCCAGAAGTAATGGGAACTTGAAGGACTTTGCGACCTTGACAGATAGAGCGTGCACCAGTCACCATTTTGTACATGGAGAGTCTTCTCGGACACGTGCCCTATTAATTTAGGTTATAAATTAATGAATACAAATTAACCCTATTGATTTAGAATGTGAAATATTTAACAATATGAATATTTTACACTAAACCAGGAGTTTACTAAGATTTCATGTTTAATTAATAACGTAACACAGAGCGACTCAAAATAAAATTTTTTATACTTGAAGTGAAATAAAACTCATAACACATGGAATAAATAAGCTAGCTAAATTTTGCTGCTTGTACTGGTTTCAGTTGCAAATGAAGTTTCTTTGTTGTCCGCGAGCAAAATGTTGAAGAGGGAAATTCAAGCTAAAAATTACCATATAATCCTAGCTGCTGCAAACAAATAGAGAAAGTGTAAAAACAAATATTATTTTGAAAAAAAAAAAAAAAAATTACCAGGATGTTTATCCTTTTTTTTAAAATTAATTTTTTGTATTTTAACTCATTTGCCTTTTGTTCCCTCTAATTTGTACTTAGTAAAATTAAGTACGAAATAATTAAAATTTGATTTTTTTTGTTACCGATTTACGTGCATTTAATTTTATAAATAGGTTTAGTTTCTCCGAAATAATTTTAGGTTATGTTAACGATAAATAACAGCTTTTATCTGCTGTATATTTTATTAAGACTATAATTCTTTTTAATTGCTATATTTTGTATTTCATACTTTTTTCTTACAATTAATATGTCTAATTATAGTTCATAAAAAGGTTTTACTATGCTATCTTTTTTGTGAGAGGGAATTTTTAAATTTAGTTTACTCAGTACTTGCGATAGGTTTCAGGTTTGACTATGTTGTCTAAACTCTTGCTATATAATAAGTAAACACAAGTGCATTATATAGCGCATACAAATAGTTACATACAGCAGGTATGGCCCAGAGAATAATTGGGTACTTACGTATTAACGCAACCAGGCCAAAATTCGCATAAATCGCCAAATTTGGCGACCCTACTTACGGCAACCCTAAGTGATTTATATTATTTTTCTTCGCACATCTTGAATAAATGTATACCGGGCAGTGGCACTTGACCTTAAAAAAACATCAGTGTAGGATAAACCGGGCAAATGTATACCGGGCAGTGGCACTTGAACTTAAAAAAACATCAGTGCAAATCGCATACATACAAAAAACATAACATACAAATCGTGCCAATCTGGTTGCGATAATACGTAAGAACCAATAATTGTCTGTGAAACCGATTTAAAAAAAAAAAAAAAAAAAAAAAAAACTCCACTTTTAATAAAAAAAAAAATACACCTCCCATGCATAGTAATGATATTTTTATGACGTATTTATATTCATTTAAGAATTTTTATTAAGGCAATTTCAATCTACAGAATAATAAACAAAAAGGTAATGCAATTCCTGCAAAAAATGCAGCGATCGTTTATTATTTTGAAAAAGAACTTGAGTAATTTTAGCACAGTTTTGATTTGACTGATGAAAATCAAAATCAAATGAGTGTTATTAAAAATAAATAAACTACTTTTAAAAATTTATTGCCGACATGATTAAATTGCTTTCTTCTTTTTAATTGTATATTAAAAGTCTTAAATCATATTGTCACTTTTAATCATTTTTAGTAGTTTAATAATAACTATTCAACTTTTTCTAATCTTATATTTTTATATCAATTGAACTTAATTATAAGACCATAAGTTTCAAACGCAGTTTGACTTTTATTGAAAAAAAATAAATATAAGCCATACTTGTTTCCACTTTTTAAATGAAATTTGTTTACTACTTCTTTAAATAAGCTATTCATGAAAATATAATAATTCACACTATAAAAGTATACAATTAAAAATATCAATCTTTAAGTATCTAGTATTGCTGACTGGCAGCTTGTTATTTTTTCTACATATTTTTTATAGTGATAATAATTTTGTAATTTTTTTCACTATTGAAAGAGTATAAGACCCGTGGTAGTCCTGTAAAAAAAATGTTGACTTTTAAAGTTCTTTTTTTTAAAAAAAAAAGACCAAGTAAGTTAAGAAAAAAATGTGCTAAATCATTTATGCAAATGAACGACACATCACATTAAGAATCTATTTGAATTCGCTAGTTAATTCTTTAATGTTGTTAATTGTTTCCCCATATTTTAAGGGCCAAGAATCAAAATCTGTCGGAAAAAAGCTAAGTTTTTTCAAGTAAAGTATTTTTTTTTAAAGCCGGATTTTTAAATTATCATTTATAAAAAAAGTATTAGACCAATATGTTAAAATTGTATATTTTTTCATTTAAAATTACCCAATTTAAAATTAAGTAAAAATTTGCATACCTTACAATTAAAAATTTTCTCGACCACTAATAAATAAAACGATAAAGAACAACTTGGAATTATCTTTGGCTAATTGAATTTTATAAATTTTGGTTCCAAAATTTTACAATTCACTTAAAAAGATTTTGAGATATGACAAAATACACAAAAAGAGAAATTGACATTAAAGAATTTCTCTCCTGGCAAAATTTACAGGATTATGTTTTTCAGATTGCCCTCATAATCATTAAACGTTAACTACCTCCATAATCAGATGGTCAAAAACCCAAATCCGTTGCAAAAACAGACATGTTTATTCAGTATAAGTTTTTGTGTCTGGTTTCGTAACTTAATTTATAGTTAGCACTAATTAGTTAGTGCTAATTTTAATTACTAATTAGCATATTTTAGGTTACCTTATTGAACTGTTTATTTTTCTGGACACATAGTTCATAAAAATCTGATCAATAGAACATAAGTTAATTTAGGAGTTTTTTTTTTTTTTTTTTTGTCGCTGCGCAAGTATTAGAACTAATGGTTTTTAACTTATTTTGTGCATATCAAAGTTAGAGAGTAAGTTTTGAGTCATTCTGTTCATTTAGCATTAGCGAAGTAGATAGTGTTACTTAATGATTCGAAATTTAGAAACGTCTACGAATAGATTCCATGCTAAATGCTACATCAACAGAGATTTATTATTTTTTATTTTTTTATACTAGGTGTGTGAGTAGCAGAAACTTTACATTATATTTTGTTCTATATTCAAAAATGGGTTTTGAGATTCAAACCTAAGTTGCGTTTCATTATATTACACTTAGCCGAGTAACATTAATGAATAAAAAGTTTTATTGTTTTTCAGAAATTTTTGATTCAACAACTAATAGCTTTTATTAATATCAAGAACTAAATGCTAACACAATCAGCATTTCCCATTTTTTAAATATTTCGCAATTGAAATTTCACCCGAGTTATTTAGATTTTTTTTTTATAGCGTAAATAGAGTGAAAAAGAAATGTTAGAAACCAGATTTGTCTAAGTTTTTATTACCTTGTGTCTTCAGCTCCATTAGTTAGTTTGACATTTTAACGATTGTTATCAAAAGGCTGGACATTGGTCATTTAACTTGAGATAAGAGATAGTAGGAAAAAAGATTAAGTCGGAGGGATTCCAGCCGAGCGCGAAGATTTTGTTATTTTCTTATGTTAGAGCAAATCAAGTACATTTCTTTTATTTGGCTAATATGTTAACCTAAGTTGAATGTTGACGTCACTTAAATTATTATAACTTGTATTTCGAATTTGTAGACCGTGCTACAAATTTTAATGGTAATGTAAAATAATACATGTTGAAAAAAACTTAACAGTTTAATTATTGTTTTAAAAATATTCAATACGAAATTCTTATGCCAAAAATGAACTATTAATTAAATATATTATTTTTAGTAAGAAATTGATCAGGGAAACTGTTATTAGTAGTTTGCAATATGTAATATTTAATGATGAACTTTTTTGTAGTGTTGAGATTTAAAGTTTCTCTTAACGTTTTTAAACCACAAATTACAAACTGAAGTTTTACTTCATGATAAAGTTAAAAAAAAATGAAATGCTTTTATCACAATTTTAATATCGATTCCAGCTGCATTGGTAGTATTTTTTCCTTTTTTTTTGTTACTATTTCTACCGTCTGGTGGCTTTTTTTTTTTCAAAACTACAAATATTAATTATTTACAATTAAGATTCAATGAATTTTTTTTAAAGAAGTGAAAAAATACTTTTTGGTAAATTAAGACTTGTCGTATTTTAAAATTGTTAAAAAATTGTTTAAAACAAACAAGAAGTATGAAGTCTAAATATTAAGCAACAATTTTGTAACAATTTTTAATTTAAGCTCTAATATCGTTTCATCAAAAACATGAAAGTTTTACATTGTATTCATGCGTAAGAACATAAAGTAGTTGTAGTTTTATTTACGTCGCACTAGAGCTGCACAATGGGCTATTGGCGACGGTCTGGGAAACATCCCTGAGGAAGATCCGAAGACATGCCATCACAATTTTGATCCTCTGCAGAGGGGATGGCACCCCTGCTTCGGTAGCCCAACGACCTGCACGCGAAGTCGAGCACTTTACGGTAGCACAGTTTAACGAGGACCAATACCGCACACCCTCGGTCCCTACGCAGACTGATCCAAGTGGTGACCTACCCGCACACTGACCGCAGCCAGTGATGCTTGACTTCGGTGATCTGCTGGGAACCGTGTCTTAACGATCAGTCCACTGCGGGACTAAGAACATAAAGAGTTCCCACTATAATAATGAAGCATGTGAATAGGCGGCGCCTTTTTCTCCAAAGCATTGCAAAATAATGCACTTTTTCTCCGAATATATCACTGGTTCAAAACTAAAACGACACATCTGCAATGTTAACTCAATTGGAGATGTGTCGTTTTAGTTTTGAACCAGCGATATGCCTGCTGCAGTAATAAGCTTAACTATTAACTGGAAAATGAGTTCGTCATTCTCTTGTATTATCTTTCTAATTGAATTTGAGAAATTCTTTTTAATCGTTTGATTATATGTTTTATTTTAAAAGCAAAAAACAAAAGGCGGGGGATTGGATTTTTATAAAAGGAAGTCGAAAAACGATTTGATTTAAATTTTTTTAACTTTATTTAACTTGTTCTTTAATTTATTTATAGGTTGAATATAATGCATATTTAAATGAAGTTCATGTAACATAAATCATCTTAAATAAATTAAAAAATTAACATGAACAAGTGTTATTTCGTATAATAATGTAATATGTATAAAATAAAAAATGCTTGTCATAAATTTTTTTTCAATGGATTACGAACATAGATTTTTTTTTCTGTTTATAGTAGACCGTATTATGGAACAGAATTAAAGGAAACAAACATAAATGAACAAAAATGTTACAAAGACACTAAATTATAATTGTAAAGAGTCAATTTTTCAAATCCACAGCACGAACTAGCTGTTTCCGTATATAGTGTTGCTATAGGGCTCTGCTGCGAGTTGGGCAAAAAGAAAAGAGTGGTAGTAACGTCACAGTGGCTCGCTCTTAGAGGTTATTCGTTAATGATGAAAATATTGTTGTTAGTAACGTATTAAATTCGTTTTCGAAATAAACAAACAAACCTTCCTGGAAGTTCACTCAGACCGCTACGTCTGCTACCAAAAATAAACTCCCCTTACATATAAGGTTAACATAAATTCTTGAGACAATGCAGTACCTCTTAAAAGAGACAAAACCTAAACACGGATCTATATGGTAGTCCAATATAATGAACATAAACTGCGCAGTGGGGGAAAACTAAAGATGTCATTACGTTTGGACTACTAAAGAATCAAATTTCTTGTTTTTTGTAACTCGTTTTTAGGCCTTCTCTCTTCTAGGAGGTATTGGGCAAAGTCTCTTAACTTTTAATAAAGTTATGTTAGGCCTATCTAAAGTCATGATTAACTTCTTGTTATCTTGATTTTATCAGGTACACCGGCATTCCATTCCTCTTGCTTCTGCAATATTAAGTTTCTTTGGTTGAAAATTTACAGAGCCAAATGATTTCCCGAGGATTGTTATTATTCATTGAATCAAAACTATAATTATTTCTGTTTTATTCAAATTGCTTAGCTTTATTTATAGAGCTTAGTTTGGTAAATCTTGGAATCGAAATTTTCAAAAAATGGTGCAACGAATCAAATTTGAAGTATTATAGTTGAATAAATCTGAAAGTTAATTTATTAAAAAAAAAAAAAAAAGGCGTAAATAAAATAATGCAGTAAAAATAATTAGATACGAAATAAAATAATGTAATCAGAGACGAAATCGCAATACTCTGACCATGATCCATGGCTAAGCAACAAGCTCACGACACCCTAGAAACCATGGTTCATGAGGTGTGTTAACATTCCAAAGATTAGTGATTATAAGATTCATGAAATTTGTAACTTTCCTGCGAACTGGGATGCAGATTCAACGTATGATTAAGCGTTTAATACGCTGTAGAAACAAGAGGGACTCTCGTTCTTTGTAGGGCATTTGGCCCATATCTGAGAGGTCGTGAGTTCGATCTTCGCCGGCCGAAGTGTACAATATGGTGACTGGTGCATGTTAAATATGTCGAGTCACAAATTCTTTCAAGTTCCCATATCAAATCAATACTTCTGGGTTTACTGGATCAGAGATTGATCGTGCTCTGGTTAAAATCGAAATTACGATTTGCGGTTGAATGGATGGTGTGTGAATTTGTCCTTACTGTGAAACGGGATGTGACGTTTGTTCATTGTCTTCGAATCATCCTTAGGGATGATTCCCAGGCGATCGCCAATAGCCCATTCAGCAGCTCTAGTGCAATATAAATAAAAGTACCGAACCGGACTATTTGTAAAGAATCTAGATTTATTCAGAACAGCTTAAAAGCCCATGTGAAATTGGTGAACAGATAGTACATTAGAAAAGCACATCACGAAGATACATCCAGGTTCGCGTTGTAATTTTAGTTCGTCACACTCCAGAGTATTTGGTGAAAGGATAAGACAGTTTGAATCCTCCACCCATATATAAACTTTATTTATAAACTTTTATCACTTTTTTCTCTTTTTGTAACGGAAAATGTTATCGTTTCAGAGTTATCGTATAGGAGTTAGCTCGAATATTTTATTGAAAGCTCATATTGAAGAGGACTGTTTAAGAGCATCTAAGCATCACGATTCCAAAAAAGCAATCAGATGTTTCTGCATATTGCAGTGTTATCTAGAGGCAAACCGGAAATTTGTATAGTACCTATCTAAAAACTATACTAATAAATAGTTTGATATAAAAATATCACCTTTTTTAAAAATCACTTCATTTTTTTAAGCCCCTGAGCGTTTGTTTTTATTCCTGTTAAAACCAACAAATTGGTTTTCGAATTATTACCAGCTCAACCCATAATACTTATTTAGATTTTTGAAAATTAATTTTTATATTTCAGTAGAACTGCGTTCCATGGTGGACTGATTGTAAGTTAAGATTCCCATTAAATCACCGAAGTCGATCATTATTAGCTGCTGTCAGTGAGCAGGTAGGTTACCACTTAGATCAACCTGCGAAGAGACCGAGTATACGCGGTATCGTTCCTTGTCAAACTGTTCGACTTCGTACGCAGGTCGTTGGGCTACAAAAGTGGGAAAGCTATCTCTCTGCAGAGGATTAAAAATGTGATGGCATGTCTTCGAATCACCCTTAGTAGAGTTTCACAGACAGTCGCCGTTAGCCCATTGTGCAGCTCAAGTACGACATAAATTAAGTACTTCTACAACTATTGAGTAAAATTCTTTGTATTATTCATTATTTTATGGACTATTGGCAACTATTGGCCTGGTAAACATCCCTGAGGAGGATCCAAAGGCATGCCATCACAATTTTGATCCTCTGCAGATGGGATCTCATTTGTGAGGCTACTTCCTTAATTTTGACAAAGATCTGAAGAGGAAAGAAATTTTCTCCAGATCCTTGAACACATGGTATTGCTCAGCGACCAATCACAGGACTTTCAATTCTACAGATTTTGCGAACACGTGTATCGAATTTACTAGGTGGATCTTAGTGGAGTGGAGAATCGAACCCCGGCCCATCCGGACCGGAATCCGATTCTATAACAACTGGGCTACCATGACCCGAAAAAAATGTATTTATTTACTCAACTATTTATTAGTTGTTGTTGTTGTAGTTCATTTACGTCGCACTAGAGCTGCACAATGGGCTATTGGCGACGGTCTGGGAAACATCCCTGAGGATGATCCGAAGACATGTCATCCCAATTTTGATCCTCTGCAGAGGGGATGGCACCCCAGCTTCGGTAGCCCGACGACCTGCACGTGAGGTCGAGCACTTTACGGTAGAACAGTTTAACGAGGACCCATACCGCACACTCTCGGTCCCTACGCAGACTGATCCAAGTGGTCACCCACCCGCACACTGACCACAGCCAGTGATGCTTGACTTCGGTGATCTGCTGGGAACCGTGTCTTAACGATCAGTCCACTACGGGACCAATTATTTATTATTCAATTAAAGTATACGTAATTTTCATTTTATTCAGAATAAATCACACCTGATTTCATCTTGAAAGTTGTTTATTTATTGTTTATTGTTTATTGAAATTACATACATTTGCTGACTTGTGTGCTCAATATAGGTTTATAAGTAATTGTCAAGTAGAAAATACAGATAGAACAATTCAGAGAAAGACATCACAAAGAATACATCCAGGGTTACGGCGGGATTCGAACCCGCTACCTCCACGCTTAACAGAGCGCGTTGAAAGTTGTGAGATGTAGTGCTGACATAAATAAATCAGTTTGATTTTCATTTTTAAGCTATTGACTATTTTGGTTCCATTGTAAAAAATAGTAGAAATTAGCATTCTTATTCAGAAGACATTAGACGATCTTTCTATTACAGCAGAATAATTTGCTGCTCAGAAAGTTTGCTAATGGGCGTGTTAAGACACTGAGCCAATGCTCCAAATTCTTCCAACATTTACAATATAAACAATCGTTTGCCTGCTTCTTTTCAAACAATCCTGTCATTTCAAATCGTCATAATATTCACTTGAAGTCATTATTTTTTTGATTTAATAATCTTTTTATATTAATATTTTAGATAATTATGTCAGAAATACAGGGTACAACAGAAAATATTAGAACTTTAAACACTGAAAATATTCAAGGCATGATTTTCAGAAACTTAAAGAAAATTATTACTGGATCTGATTCGACCACTCTGCCTGAATTCCACCAATCAGTTTCTCAATCTCCCTCCCCTCCCAAAGAATATTTAATCTGAATTCCGAGGAAAAAATTACATAAAAAATGCAATCGGAATAGTGCAACTATTTTGTATTACAATTAAAAGCTTGTTTTCAAAACATTTGATTTTTTTAATCTGAAATCGTTTGTTTTTTAAAAATAAAAGAAAAAAAAATAGGGAAAAGATGGAATATTTTACTCTTCTCTCTTAGATTAAAGCTGATAAATTTTTTTTAAGAAATGCGATTTACTCGTTCAATATATACATATTTGTATTCTATAACAAACCCTTAACATTTATTACTAAAAAATGATATCGAAAAAAAAAATCGTTTTCTAGTTAAAAATTAGTTTAGAATAGTTTTTTTAATCTTAGGATAGTATTTCTTTTCATTACAAAGTATTCTATACTGCAATAGATTGCAAGTTAAGTAAAATCTGAAAGTTAATTTTAACATATTCCTTACCGAAACCGTGCAAAATTCGAAATCTAATTTTTAAATATTTCTTATAGAGAGTAGAAAGTACGAACTCCGAGTTTTCATTTACTTGAACATTAACAGACTACATCATTAAATGCGAAGTCAACCAATTAATATTCTTTTCAACGGAAAGAGAAGTAATGTAGCGGAAAATTTAGTAAGTAATAAATAAACTGAAATATAGAGTCGAGATACAAATATTTTCTGTACTATTGAGTTGAGAATAATTTTGAGCTTTATATACTCTTTGCAAAATATTCTTTTAAATTAGTTTATGTTATATATGTGTGTTTTATTAAATATTTTAGACATGATGGCGAATCATAAATAAAAAATTCTTAATTAATAACTTTAATAATAATTCGTAGAAATCCTTAATTAATATTTCTTAAACTATCAGAAAGCTTTTTATCTTATTGCTCATAATTATTTTCATTTCATTGTATTATGAGTTATCAAGTTCATTACTTTCATATAAGTTTTTTAATATTTCAAAAAATTGTTTCGATCTTGGAATTTTATTTTTTATTATTTTATGTTTTAATTAAACGAATTTGGAACAGTTTCTGAGTTATGAATTTATAGAAAAGCTGTCTTTTTTAAAACTTGATTTTTGCAAGAACTATTAAACCAAAAATTTTGTATCTTCTCATTTAAAATTATGTAAAAAGTTGTATACCTTTCCATTGAATTTTTTTTAACAATTATTAAACTAATAAAAAATCTTCATTACATTGAATTATTTTGAGATAAAAAATTTACCAAAAAATAGTAAAACTTACATGAAGTGCAGATAATATTATTCGGGCTCAAACTTTTAACAGCTCTTGGGACCATATGCCATAGTCTTCTTCATATTTTGATGGTGAAAAATCTAAATCTAATGAAAAAAAGGTATGTTAGTTTAGAGAAAGACCAAGTATACATTCAACTTCATAACTTAATAATGAGTACTAATTAGCCAAAATATTTGAGGTAAACCATTTGAACCATTAACCCATTTGCGTCTGACGTACTCATTTTGGAAAGCTTTCACTATGAGAAAACATCTGTTCAAAATTTTACAATAAATATCCTGAATACTTGTTCTTAATATATATCCATAGATCATAGCACATTCTCAAAATTAAAATGGTGAAATAGATGTTAGATTACAGCAGAAGTGTGGATTATGATAAAAAATGGCGATGAGAAAAGCTAAAATATTGTATTTGTTTTTATTATCATTCATTTTATAACTTATGTTATTTGTTAGATAAAATACTATTTTCAAATACGTATTAGCATTTTTTATATTTTTTCAGCATTTATATATTGACCTTAAGTAGGCACAAAATAGTTTTCTCCTGCAATACAATGTTTTTTACTGTAAATATTTTTTAACCAATTTGTACAATATCTTCAAACAATATTAACAATAAAATCATTTATTCCTGCATAAAAAATATTTTAAAGCAAACTATGACATTGAAGATAGTGAGAATTAGGAAAATACTTTATAATTTGAGAAAATTATAAAATATTCATACTTTTCACTTTCTTATTATTACTAGAAATGAGTGTAGGAAATTAATCAAGTTCTAAGCTTTTTCGACCGGATTCTACACTTTAAATTTTTAATCGATGATGTCACCTCACAAGCAAGCGATCTGTGATGTGTGTTGACTCGCCTGCCCTGAAATTCTTAAATTTCCCCGCGGGAGCAGGCAACTAAGCTCACAACTGCATCTAATTATTACAGATGAGTTTGGGTTTTCTAAGACTGTTGTAAATATATATAAACCAACTTGTCTCTACTATACTCTCTCTTTCTGTTTAGTTACACAACCCTCTAGTCATGTAGAAGTTTTCTCTGCCCATGCTGTGAGCACGTGCAAATATCAGTTTATGTTCATTCAAACTTAATGCATAGTTTTTGCAACTTGCAGTTCAAGTTTTTAATGCTTTAAATCAACAATGTTTTATCTTTCTTCAGACAGTTTTCTGTTTGTTATAAACAACCACACTCTGCTACCATCAGCTAATGTTTATGATGATGATTCCCTGTACATAAATTCTGGTTGCTCACTATTTTTTTCCTTAATGAGAAGCAAGTCTCAAAAATATTAGAATATTTTAATGAAAGTCTTAGAACGAAGAGTCTAAAACAATGGATCATTTTTATTTCATTATATTTATCATAAGAATTTAACACTGTTAAATTTAATAATATCTAAAATATTTCTATGTAAATTACATAATATGGTATGAAAATTGAAATTTGTGTTTCTATTTTTTCCAACCATTATTCAGAATGGTGGAGATGAAAACATTAAAACGAGTTTGATGGAAATATAAATTATTTTTTAAGAAGAGAATTAGAATCATTTTCAAGTTTCATCTGACTGTTAACCGGTTGCTGTTGCTTTCAGAAACCCTTCCTCAAAAATGATATGACAGGTTCCGATGACAATTTTTGCTCCTTCTTCGTTTAAATATTAATTTGAAATCCTTAATAAGCTCATTTCTTTTCTTCAGTTATTGAGAAGAATTTTAAAAAATAAAACAAAAAGACTTTCTAAATGTACATTGAAAAAACAACTATCTAAATCTGGCCTCAGTTTTATCTGCTATTTCGTCTTGGTATTGTTGTGTCACAGAAAAAGATCTGGATTCAACAAGATTTTATTATAATCCAGTTATCATTTTATGTCGTTTGGCCTTAACTTTTTTTGCACTGTCAATGTGAGATTTGATGAAGTTTTTCTCTTTTCTAATGAGCCTCTAGACTTTGTGATCTTCTTGTTTGAATTTTTTTTTCTTTTCGGTTTTGAAATCCCTCTTAGTTCGTATGCTTTGACTAATAACAATGTAAAATAACATATTAAAATTTTAAAGTCTTAAAAATAATTAAAAATAATTAAATCGTATGCTTTGACTCTGATTCGTAGGCTGAGTATGTAAGTCCCCCCCCCCCACCCCAAAAAAATTAAGCATTGTACTAAATTCCCATCTTAGTTGTTCGGTGGGTTGATTTCAAATATGCTGATTGATTAAAGTAAACTATTAATTTTGTTACGAAGTCTTTCTCTATATGAATAAGCATACCTTTTTCTTCCACAGATTTTGATTTTTGATACGCAAAGTATTGGGAGCAATCACAATCTGGAAAGCATGGTCTCAATAGTCTAGTCAAGAGAACTGTTCAGTTTTGGGCCCCATTATCTTATTTTCTTGTTCCTTGCTCATCGTTATATTTCTGGAACTTAAGTTAATAGAAAACCTGTTAGCACTGTATTATAAAACTAGTCTATTCAAGGAAAATTCGATGAAACTTTTTTTGCTACTTTTTATTATTACTTTATTTTGTATTTATTTATGGCTGAACAATTTTGGATTGCAAGATCCACAAATTTTTAGATTATTTTTAACTATGAATTTTGTTTTGACTCCCTGTACCTATATTTTACGTTTATTAGACGATGAATTTTTTTTTTAAGGATAAGACTTGGAAGTCTCCAGGCTACTTTGCGGATATTAGTGAGTTTCTAAAATATTTATCATACATTTTAGTGATCTTGCGAACATGATGACTTTTTAAATTGTATCCATTTCTTAATTTCAGACCAGTTCTCGTATCTGATTGTAATAATTTGATTCTCATAATTTATTGCCTTAATTTGATTATCATGATTTGAATTAAATGTTAAAGCTTAAATACCAAGTATGAAGAGAATTTTAATTTGAGAAAAATAACTTTTTAGAAAGATATATTTAAGTTTGTTGTTTCTAATATCAGTAAGCCTACTTGGTGAGACCAAGAGAATATTAAGGCAGAGAGTGCGTTTTTCGTTTTTCTTTGGTGCTAGTCTATGGCCAAGAATACGACTTCAGCCATACAGACCTCACAATCCGTTGATAGGGCGGACCCATTAATACATCCATTCATTCATCCACAGATCGTAATTTTGACCTGAACCAGAGAACGATCAAGCTTTAACTCAGTACCCCCAGAGGTATAATCTGTTATGGAAGCATGGATAATTTTGTGACTCGACAGATTTAACGTGCACCAGTCTACAATTACAACACGTATAGTCTTCGGCCGTCGGGGGTCGAACCCACGACCTCTTGGACATGGGCACGACGCCCTACCAATTATGATATCCCGGCCTTACATTTAAGATTTAAAACGATTATAAATTTATATTTTGCCTCTTGATTATTTGTAGATATTTAAAAGAAGGTATTGCTCGAATAAAAAGCAAACTACATAAGTTAGTATTAATTTGTTTATATTTCTGTAAATTTCATAAGAGACACACTTTGAGTTGGGGTGCCTTAAAGTTTAGGAATACATTACATTAGCGCGGAAGCATCATGAAATTAACATTTTAATAATTTTTATATTTCATGTACCTAGTTAATTTCAATGTACTTAGTAAGTTTCATACCTTATATTTCATATACCTGCAGACTTAAACAATGCTATTAACATTGTTTTCTTGGTCTAGTGTTGAGTATTGTGAATGATAGAGAAAAGATGGACAAAACTGGATCCCAGAGTTTTTCTTTTTTTTTTAGAAGTTAAATGAATAAAATTGCTTATGAAGTTAATGAAGTTAATTGAATAAAGTTTAATTCGAATGATAAATTAGTCTTTTAGCTCTAAAATTATTGTTTAATGAGAAAAAAAATTGTATTTTATAGGGTAAAATAATCATTTTTTGAGGTATGCTAGCATCTAAAAAATATATGCCAGTACTTGGTTTACCCAACCTGATTGGATAAAGAAAAAACAATGCTTTTACCAGCTGAAATATTTATTTAAAGCATTAAAATAACGCAATAGCTTTTCTGCCCTGAGTAATGTTCAGTGATTTCAAAATCAAGGAAGATAAGTATTTTTGAATATAATGTCCTAGGAACTTTTAGTAAAATAAGTTAGTTGATCGGATTTAAGATCAGAAATTTTGCAAATAAGCTTTGATAATACTTCTCTTTATTGTAACAGGTTTCACGAGCCCATCTTTTACAGTTGAGGCACTGTAACCAATTTTCTCCTGCTTTTGATTTTGTCTAGTCTGAATTAATTTAAATATTTATTACATCTTATTCTTAATAGAACTGCCGCATACTTAAATGGACTATGAAATATTCTTTTAACACATGATTTCAAGATCGATAGGATAATAGAAATTATTTTATTTTTGTATGCAGATTATATATAGCGAATAGAGAAAATGAACTAGAATCACTCATTTTTTTTGTGAAACTGCCTCTCGAACGGACGATATTACTTTAGGATTAGATTTATTTATTCTATTTTTATTTTTGTTAAAATGTACTAGTGCTGTAGCGTTAAAGACCAAACATAAAAATAAATGGGAATATTTTATTCGTTTATTATTTTATTCGCCTGATTTTTTGCTGACCGTTTGGACGGACGATATTGCTTCCAGATTAGCTTTATTTATTCTATTTTCATTTTTGCTGAAATGTAATATCGATGTAGTGTTAAAGGATCAAAGACAAAAATAAATAGACATAAAGAATATTTATTCGTTTATTGAAGAAATAATCTACAGAGCTAGGTATATATTTTATTTTATTACCGGCGTTGAACAGTCGACCCATTTTTTGGTATATTACTATCAATGTTTAATCCCGTAGCCTTATTATTTTGAACCTAATTCAGAAAATAAAGGAGCTTCTGGATCAAGCAATAGGGCAAACTAGCTTTCTTGAAAGACTGTCTAATGGAAGTAACACGTATTACCGGAACATGATATCTCTCTCTCTCTCTCTCTCTCTCTCTCTCTCTCTATATATATATATATATATATATATATATATATATATATATTATATATATATATATATATATATATATATATATATATATATATATATATATATATATTATATATATATATTATATATATATATATATATATATATATATATATATATATATATATATATATATATATATATATATATATATATATATATATATATATATATATATATATATATATATATATATATATAACAGTTGCATTTATTTGCACTTGATGGCATTGGTGAATATATCGCCTGTGCCGGTGAAATAGAAAAGTAACTATAACACGTATTAACGTATTATATATTATAAATATTAAATCAATAATATTCACTTGAAGACATTCATATTTTCTGAAAAAAAAAAAGCACAATAATCTTGTCTTTAGTTGTATTATCCTATTGTCTTATCAGTATTACAAAAATAAGAGTTAAAGCTATTTTATTTATATAGATTCCCTATGATTGAGATAGATTGTTTGAGTATTTATAAGATATTTTATTTTAATAAATAATTCTTGACCTTTCAAGAAAAAAAAAACATTTTAATTTTATCAATTGGATAAAGTAAAACAGTCAAACTGTGAGGTTTATAAATTAAAAAAAAATAAAAAAATATTTTGCTGAATTAGAACAAAGATATTTAAATTGAAATCCAATTAATTCGTTAACAATTTTTATTTTATTAATGAGTTTTCTTAATAATTTTAATAACAAATCTTTAAAGTGGAAAATACTTGCCATAATTGTTAGCTTTTTGAAACAGACATAGTATTCCTTTATTAAAACTTTATTCTTTTATAAAAACAAAGCAATTCAAATTTTCATTATAGACATTTCTAGAGACATTTCGTAAAAACTAAAAAAGGAAACATCCACAAAAGCAAACAAAATAAGGAGCAATTTAAAATATAACGGGACAAAAATTTTTTGCAGCTTTTCTTAATATCAAATTTTTCGTATCGTTTCGCTTCGTTTACGCTCGGTATGATTCAAGAGCTGAATTCATATTCTGTGCCATCGTTGCTCTAGCATTGTATATAGTGAGTTTATAAAATTAAAGTTCGATTGTGTGTTTATTAATTCCAAAAACTTTACAGTTTTAAAATGTTTTTCTACATTTCACTCTCTTAAAAAGGCTTACACTTTGTTTGAAACATTTGTTGTCATTTCATTTGTATTCACGTGTTTTCCTTTTATTTCATGACTAATGTTTTTACGATTTCAATTATTTTTAGATATTTCATACGGAGGTACGATTACACTTGACAAAAAAATAGTTCGATTAAATAAGGATTCTCTTACCAAGACTCTATGTGAGTACGAAACAGTTAGTTTTTATTGTAGCTTATTTTATAATATTAATAATTATTTTTTACAATGTTAGTGAACAGTTTGAAGTAGTTGTTATTTGAATAACTTTTCAGAGTGAAAGCGCTTTTAAGGCATCCTCCCTTAGGGACATAACAATGTCTCCTCTACATCCACCACGTCAACATATCCCCAAAAACCTCATAGCTCTTTTAATTTAAATCCTTCCTTTTTTCTAAAAATCAATGATTGACCTTTTAAGAGTTCGCTTTAGTGAGGAACGGCATTCTATTTTTTACATGCTAACCTATGGAGAATTTTAAGAAGCAATTTCTTTCTTTATTTATTATGCAATTAAATAATATTTTAAAATGATTTCTGTTCCAATTTATTCACGGAAATGTGTGTAACTAAACCCTGTTACCAAATTTTAAGGCTGTTGGGATTTTTAAAACTCTTTTGAAGTTCCATGTGCCTTAAAAATTCCCGTTTTAAAAATGCTTATAAGTTTGGAATTTGAAACTTACCTAGTCTCAATGTAACACATTTTAACGAATAAAATTAAATCAAAAATGTTCTTAAATATTAATTAGTTTCTTAATAAATAAGGTAATAGTTTTTATATTATTCTTCGCAACTTAATACGGAGGTACGATTCGTCATGTGCAATCCCATGTCTTAATGTACACTGTAAGAAATTCCGTATCAAATTACTGTATAAAGTACGAACACTTTAGGTGCATCATCTGTAAAATCTATATTTACCTTAAATATTATACCGTAATTTTTACAGTAATTTTAATTTAGTTAGAGTGATGCAGGGATTCTTCAGTAATCATCACTGTAAAAATCATGGTATATTTTTGTTTCATTTCGTAGCATATTACGGTAAAAATGGATTTTATGGTAAAAGTACCGGCACCCTGAGTGTCAGTAATTTTATCGTATTTTGATGCGGAATTTTTTACACTGAACTAGCATGGGAAAAAATAAAACTTATTTTTTTCCGAATATTGGATCAAAGTAACCTCTGTAAGATTTACAGTATTTAATCTATGTAATTAAATATTCCAATAAAATGTTACAAAGATAGAGTGATTGTTTGAGATAAATTTCTAAACTTTGTTCCAAATTGTATTATAGGCCAGTTTTTATTGATACTTTGTTTGTTTTTTTATGGTGAATTAAAAAATAAACTAAAGATTTATAATTTTGTTAACAAAAACTGTCACTCCTCTCTCTTAACTTCTTATTATCCTTTTATCAAAACAATTCGACAGATGGCGCTTTTCTGGGAAAATGGTATCCAAGGGTGAAATTTCTCCTGTCCTCTACGTCATTTAGGATCAGGATAGTCTAAAAACAGAAAATCATTCTTCTCCAGCGTGATTTCATCCTAAGCATCTTTAAGGAACCAAAGGATTGTCATATCCCGTAGTTTTCCAGGATTTAGTATAATCTCTAAGCGCCGGATGTCACAACAAGTCTCGTTTAATGTAAGTATAATGTTATTTTTATAAATCTTCAATATTTCGCAGTTTATTAATGTTTACTCTCATCACTTAGCAGTAATTTTTATATTGCGCAATAAAATAAATTGTGGTATCTCGGTTAGAGTTACTAAGTCAATAAACTATAAAATATTAAACATCAAACAATAGTGTTGAAAGATTAGGATGTTTCATTGAAGCGAAGTTTTTTTTTGTGGGTCATCAGTTATCGCACACATTTGCAACAGTGAAGTTGTGGGCAATCTATTTTTCTATTTAATATTTTTTTCATAAGATTGTTTACTTGGATTTAATAAACAGAATAAACAATTTCCTTTCAATCTGGTTAGTTTTAAAAATTAAATACCTGATGTGTGTAGAATTTAAATTAATTGTTTTAGCGCTCTTTCAAGATAGATTGTAACTATTTTGGCTGAAAGTGTGATATAGTGATGTGATTTATATTATTCTAAAACTCTGTAATATACAGTCTAATATCAATGTATGCATACCTTTTTTTAGGTGTCATACAAACGTTTACAACAATTAAGTTGCGGGCAAATTTTCTCCTCGAGGGATATTGAATTTTCTTTTTTAGGTTGCTTATTTGGACTTAAAATAAGAATTTAAAATATTGTTTTAAACTAGTTAACTACTTAAAATTTATTATTTGATTTGCTCATGTTTTAAATTATTTATTTTTGTGCATTTTCGGAAAAGTTTACAGTCATTTTGGCCAAAATTTAGACTAGCTGATCTTTAATAAATAATTTGCAATCTAATATAATATATAATATAATTGGAAGTATTTAGAATCAAATTCTTTATTTACGTTTAGAAATGACTTTAATATTCGAATAAAGAAATGACAAAATGCGATGTTTCTTTTTTAATTAATAAAAAACAATTACTAAAACTAAACTGAGAATTTTTAATAATTTTTAATCAGAATTTGAATATTAAACACTTTAATTATTCTTTATTATGAATACATCATGCTATTCTCTAATTAATCATTAGTGATAAGAATTAATAACTTTAACTTTTGTTTTGGGAACCCAAAAGTGATTTCAGTTGACTATGCACTAGTTTTTTTTTATTACCTAATACTTCATGCTTTCTTCAAAGATAGTGATTCGAATGAATTATTTGGACTTTTTTGGGGAATACAGAAGTGATTTCATTTGATTAGTTGACGTGAGTTTAGTATGGTTTTTATCTACCTAATATTTTGATAATGGTTTATTGTCATATTTCGTGTGAATTATCCAATTTACTTTGTGGTACTTTGTTGGTTGATAAATATACAATTCAATGAACCATTCATAAAATAACAATTGTTCTTATATTTTAATAAGATGTCTACTGCATATCTTTATTTTGAAATTCTGGTACACTTTAAGTAAAATAATTTTTTTTGGACAAACATGAGATTGACAAACAAATCAATCATTTATTGAATATTATTATTAAATTTTCGTATAATTTAATAGCAATTCCATAATCATAAGAAGATTATCATCGTTGAATTCTAATGTTAAAGTTGTATAAGTATATTATGTATTTATATCTTCTATAAGAAATATGCTAAGATAAACTATCAAATTTTGTTCTACTAGCAATGTGTTTTTATGAATAATTTGTAAGTCAAAAAGCAATCGTTTGTTTACTAAGTTCAAGAACAATCGTTTTATGTCTACAGATTGTATAGTAGCATTGAATAGTCAAACTACAGAGCGGATGACTGTTTTTTTTTTGTGACTTCATAACTTTGTAATTATGAATTTAGTAATTCTTTTGAATTCCGAACTTAGTAATGTGAAAATGTCTACAATAATATAAAAAGACGTATTTTTTTTAAGCGTTTTCCTTAAAACTGGAGATTAAGACGGTATGTAAATATGAATGATAAAGCAAGAAATATAGAAAATAAAAAAAAAGATAAGTTTTGCATTAACTTTAGAAAAATTTAACTTTTTCCTACTTAGAACGATGCAGGGTACTAAAAATGCACTATTGGCATAGTTTCTGAGAAATTGATGGAAGTATGCAAATAACAATTGTTAAAATGCAGTATCATTAATACATCATTATTATTAATATCCATAATTTTTGCTACAAATAAGGTGATTTGATTAACTGAAACTGTAATAAAATTATTCAATTCACAGTGTATATTAAGTGGAATACAGCAAGAACAATAAATTTATGTAATTATATTTAAATCAAAAATACAAAATGCTATGGAATATGTAAGATATAACACATTTTTGTAAGATTATTCTATATTTTAAATGTCAATATAGCAATTAATTATCGTTAATGTAATTAATCGCTGTTAATATAATTAATTGTTGTTAACATAACTAAGTGCTGTTAATACAATTAATTTTTATTATTTTAATTATTGCTATTTTCATGGTTATTTTTGTTAATATAATTATCGTTGCTCATATTTTTATCGCTGTTATTATAATTATTGTTGTTTATTTATTTAATTGATAATAATTTAGTTTAGATTATGTATTAAGACTCATTAGTTATGAGGATGACAGAAATGTTTAGGAATAAAACTGCATGATACAAAAATGCATCGAGCCGACATTCAAAGTAAATAAAGATACAAATCTTTACCGAAAGTTTGAAGAGGACAGAAATGATCAATAAATATAAAGAAAACTTTATAAGTTATGTGCAGGTATAAAAATTTGTTGCGAAAAAAAAGGATCGACATTCGCATATATTTTTTTAAAATTTTAAGGGAACACACACACAAAAAAAAAAAAGAAAGAAAGGAAATGGAAATATAAAATATAAACTGTAAGAAATAACTGTAAATTCCGCATAAAAAAAAACATTTTTTCCACAGAAAAAAACTGTTAAAAGAAAAGTACATATTTTTCTGTTTTTAACCATTTTCCGTAAAAAGAAATTTCCCGTGTTTTTTTCAGGGGGGGGGGGGACCTGTTTTTCACCCCAATCCTAAACGTAATAAGGTCAATTTAAATTCGAGTTTTTGTCACACAGTTTTGCTTACTGTACGATAACATAAACTTTTTTCAAATCATTTTACGATTATTTTCTATAATTGCTCTTAATTTTCAACAATTATTTTATGGTTTGGAACAATGCGTAAAAAAAAAAAAAAAAAAAAAAAAATACGAATTATTAAAATGATACTTTATCGGATTATTATGCTTTTTCAGATATAACTTTTTGATAAATTAAGTTGCCAGACAATTTTATGGGTCACAATAGTTTTAAATGTTTTTACACTTAAATATGATTTCAATACGACTGTTAAGATAAAGGGAGTCTCAGAATTTTCTTCAGAATGAAAACTAGATCTTCGGTAAATCAGGGGACAGAGCACTCTCCTCTCAATGAGATGACTCATTTTCGAATCTCACCGTTGACTGGTCTTTAAAATTCTGCTCGCGGCTCTCACTTGCCTCAATACAGACAATTATTTTATTTAGTTCTTTTTATTAAAATGACGGAGTTTGTATCTTAAAATAACAATGCTTATCTGCTTAAAAAACACATGCCCAATTTTAAATATCAGTATTTTTCTGCGAAATAAACAGTTTTATACTGGTACATCAACTGACAGTTTTTTTCCTTAAATTTAAAATTTTTTTTACAGTGTATGCACCGAAAGACATAGATATGGTACAAATAGTAAAATGGAAACATAAAAGAGCTGGAAAAATTATTTCTTTAAATTTTGTGCAGGATTACTATTTTTTCCTCAAATGAACAGAGTTTTGGTGCTACAATATTGTACTTTAATTGCTAAATTATTCATTTTTATATTTCGTTTCTTATTTTTTAATAAATTTTTATATTTCAAAACAATCTCTCAGCGTCCATGCTATTTGTAGGTATTTATACGAATAGCCACTTTGGCCAGTTTGATTTCCTGTATCTGCCTTAGATTTCTAAAACTAAATCAATTTCAATCCATCAACGTGTAACTAATTCATTGACCGTTGCTTTGCAAGTATTAAATTCATTGAACCGTCTGTCTTTAAACATTGGTATCCTCTTAAACATACTATTTTATTATTGATTTATTCTCTTAAATTTTATATACGGTATAAATTTGACACTTTAGAACAGCACTTATTGGCGTTAAGAATAATGAAAGTTATAAAATATAAAAAAAAGTCACATTTTAAACCATTTTCATGTCAATCGTAGCATTTCACGGTTTTTAGATTAGAAAAAAAATAAATTAATAAAAGTTCCATCTAATTCCATTCAAAATATTGAATCACTTCATTGCTCCTGCGGAGAAAAAAACAATATTTTTTTTTCAATCTTTGGTGAGATATTTTTCTCAAAATATTGATTCTTATTGCTTTATTGCATTTTTAATTTTCAACTGATATAATAAAAAAAATTTACAGCATATGTATTATTCATATATATTTCCATTGCACATAAGATTTTTTTTTCTTTTTCACTTTCTGCGATTGTGTTTACAGTTTTTCATTAATTAAATACACCATGATTTTTAAGGAATTTTTGCTAACATATCGATTATAAAACAGAAATACCACTACATTGACTATGTATTCCTGAAAATACAATTAATGACATTTTAAAATTCGTTAATTGTATTTTTCAAATGAACTTCTGAGTAAGTAAGTTACCAGTGAACTTCATTTTTACTTATTTAGATATGAAAAAAAATATATAGTTCAGAAAGGCTATTTTGAAATTTAAAAAAAAAAAAATAATAATAATTACAGTAATAATAATTTTTCTAAACTATATTGCTTACAAAAGTTTCCGCAGAGTTTGATATAACAATAAAATTAAATTAATGATTCTTATTGATATAAAGTGAATAATTGGATTTCAAAATAATGTTTCATCATGGAAAAGTCTGGTAAAATTACCGTACCGTATGGTAATGGCATTTCTGGTAAAAAAAACACATATAACCAAAATATACGGTCTATTTTTGGTTACCAAAATATACGGTAACCAAAATATAACAAAAAAAAAATAATAAAAAAAAAATTAGACAGTATTTAAGCAATAATTGGTCATCTTTCCATTCATATGGTGATGGTCCACCGGAAATTTTGGTTTTCAAAATTGTATTTCTTATTATTGTATTTAGTAAAAAATACAAAATTGAAAAATAAATTAAACCGAATGATAGGTTTTTATGCCATGTTCCAAGATATTATAAAAAAATTTTTTGAAATTTTATCACATATTATGGTTAATTTTACTAAAATCATTACCAAAATGCTTCGGTAAAAATTACCGAGGTTTTTGGTGTTCCAATAGAGCCAGAAATACGGTGCATTTTATCATATTTTGGTAGGTTTGACCATACTTCTTTTCGCAGTGATTTGTTTAGTCTCTTTATGAAAATTAATTTCTATAGATTTAACAAAATTCAGTAGCCAAATATCATTTAAAATAAATAACAAGTCAGAATTTTTTATTAAAAATTACAAACAAAGTGTGGAGGCCTTTTTATGTAATTTCTATGACAATAGTCTCCAAATGTTTTAAATATATTATCTATTTTTGCTTTGGAAGAGTGAATAACAAAGCTATTTCATCGAAAATCAGAGACTCTTCAGAAAAAATCCTAATACAGATTCATTAATCTTATCGTAATCACGTAAATGTTCAAAATAATTGTAAGATTTCATAAAAAATAGAGTTAAAAAAAAGAAAGTTGTTAAAAAAGAGAAAGTAGTTTAAAAAAAAAAAAGAAAAAAACTTCTTAGAAAGATATGAGTGAAGACAGTATTTACATAAAAACTACGAAAATGAAATAATTATTTTTTTCTTTTTTCCAAATTAATGACAGCCTAACTAAATTGATTATTTTTCTGGATCTCAACACATTTAAACACTCAGAACACCAAATTATGTGAAGTTCAGCAGTTTTTATACGTTTAACTCCTAGAAATTGCATTTTAATTGTTTACGAGCAGCTTGCACGCTCAAGCAGTTTGTTATTCTTATTTTTTTTTTTTTTTTCATTTTCAACTTCAAAGTATTAAAAATTGGTGGTACAGCTTTTTTTTTTACTTTGACTTTCTCTCATTAGTTGAAACTTTTCACTAATGATCCCTGTTAAGTATTATCTATCTTTTCAATGAAACTTTGTTGAATTCGTTTGAAGCTTTAGACAAATAATGGTTCATTTTTCAAGAAAATAATGTTGTTTTTCCTCGTAGCTCGAAGCTATACTCTAGTTTTTCTGGTCAAATGAAGTTATAATGCAATAGTATCTTTATTATGAAGCAAATTTGAAATATTACAACTATAAAAGAACTTGACATATTTGAGATAAAATTTAATAAAAAAATTACGAAAATCTCCTTTGAGTTCTCATTGATTTAAAGATAAATTTTATGAAACTAGCGCAAATATATCCTAATAATTTATATATTCTAGAAAAATCCGCTGAAAAGAATTTTTAGGAATATTTAAACCATAACTCTTTATTAAATATAACTTTTTACACCAAATTAACAAGTGTCTTCAATTGAATGACCATGCTTTTGTACCAAAATTGGGCAACAATGATTAGTTGGAATAAGAAAAATTGTATAAAATTTAATTTTCCAAAATTTTCCCACAATTTTGTAAAAGTGTACTGCTAAAAGTGCGTTATATAACGATAATTTACGGTAGAAGTACTGTGAAAGTACAATAAAAAAAGCTAACAGAGGAAATAGGCATATTTACTTTTTTTCATTTTAAGTTGATCAACTTGTTAGATATTTTTCAAGCAAATTAGTTACAGCAAGTGGTATATCAAATATGAATTGAAATGGATACCATTTTGCTTTTTAACAAAAAAAAAAAAAAATAAATAAATAAATAAATAAATAAATAAATAAAAAAATAAAAAATATGGATCGCTTAAATAGTAGGAAGATGTGAAGAGGAAGATAAATAGTTTTTTACTCATAAAATTTTTATATCTTTCATATTAGAATTTTGACAGTGAATTGAAAACTTGGCGTAATGGAGGGCTCTCTTTATAGAACTTACTTGAAAACTTGACTTAATGGAGGGCTCTTCATAGAACTTACTTGAAAACTTGACTTAATGGAGGGCTCTTCATAGAACTTACTTGAAAACTTGGCGTAATGGAGGACTCTTCATATAACTTACTTGAAAACTTGATTTAATGGAGGACTTCTTATAGTTTACCATACTCGTTATATCAAACTTTTACTGATTTTTACTTTAAAGTGCTTTTCCGGGTGCCTTTGATTGCATTTCCACGAATGTATGTTTTCATGTTTTTAAATTTTTTAGAATATCGTAGAAAATGAGAAGAACTTACAGAATCAGTTGTAAACAAATAATTTGAATGTAATATAGTCTTATGTTATTGGCCAGGTACAAGTCTTACACAAACATTATTTCCCAGTTTAAATATAGTACAATACTTGCAAAATAATATAAAAATATATTTATGTCCCTATTTATAATGCGATTAACTAACCAAGAAAAACTACCCTCTTTTATAATAATCACATTGATCAAACATTCAAAATGTACTATTTTAGTGTTATTTTTCAAATTAAAGTGTTTTATTTTTCTTAGCCTTCTATTTGTTACATTATTTCGTTTAACTAAGTTCTGATCTTGATGTTAATAATTATATTGATTTGTATATTAATATCTAAATGCAATAATCCGTATAATACATAGTAGGGGAGAGTCGGGTAGCCCCGCCCACTTAAGGAGTATTGCTTATATTTCTATATAATATTGAGTAATAATCAATATTTTTGTATGTTTCTGACTTGAAAAAATATTCTATACATATGAAATTGACAGTGGGCGGGGGTACCCGCTGGGCGGAGGTACCCGACACTCCCCTATAGATATTTTTAAATAAGTGACAGGCAATTTGTACTACTACTTATCAATTCCACTTATTCAGTTTCCTAAGAAATTATCATATCAATTATATATCATATGAATATAATCATTTATTCAAGCAAAGAGACATTTTTCATTACACAAATTAGCATGCAAAACAATATTTTGACTTAAAAATCTTTCCTTAATCAAAGTAACACTTTTAATCAAAGTAACGCTTACAGCCCACATCTTCGACTCATTTTAATGGTTAGGTTGCTCAAAATTTCGGATCCTATGTTATTCCAGTTACATTGAATGGAAATGCATAAATTTGTCTTCTGCTTTTTTTTTCAAATAATCACCTAAATCATGTGTATTTTGCACAATGTGATGTAGTCTTTAAAACTGTGCTTCACAATTTTTGTTTTCGGAAGTGGCTAAAAGATAGTTTTATCCCTTTTGACTATCAATATTTGAGGCAAAATATAAATTTAAATAGTTTTAAAAGCAACGTCACAATTAAAATTAAGTACTGTATTTGCATTATTTCAATAAAGGATATAGAAAAAAGAGAGGTATATTGGAATTAACAAGCGGTAGTGTAAGTATTATTATTTTTTTAATTTGAAAGCAATACTTTATTCACACTAATTATTTGTTATTAAAAATTATTAGTTATTTAATTTACAAACGAAGTTGTTATTTAAATTTTAAATAAAAGATAATTGAAAGAATGTGTATGGTACATTGCATTGGGTATCACAGATTTAAACTATAAATATTTCAGCAACTACTGCTGCTCTAATTGGCTGTAATCATTGTGAGAGCAATTAAAACATAATTAGTGTGCTTAAGTTTTAAATATAGATGAAGAAAAGACTTTATAAAAAACTTGATGTTTTATTGGATGCGATAATTAAAGTGTAAAAAGAGGTGCATAAAATAATTTTTATTTTCATTTTTTCCACCATTTTTTTAAACGCAGAGAAATAAATTGCTTCTCTGTATCGTCCTATGGAAAATTATTTTTCAATAAAATGCTTGATTTATTTTATATTTTTAATTAAATGAATTTTAGCTTTTGTTTAAGGTTCAGAAGTGCAAAATTAAATGTAAATAAAATGTTAATTCAAGATGTTAATAACCTAAATATTAATAACCTAAAATTCAAGATGTCGATTAATGTTAAAAATTTTTTTTTTTCTTTCTGAAACATAAGATTGTTAAACCTCAAGTTGAAATTGTTTTGAACATTTATATCTATTTCATGAAAAAATATTTTTTTCGAAATATTCAATAAAAACAGAAAGAATTCGCTTGTATAATAGATCGAAATGTAAGAAAAAAGTGCATTTTGAATTTTATGTAGTTAGATTCCACTGCAGTATACGGTTAAAAATGTCTTTGCAAGTAGATCTTTATGTAATATTTAGTCCAGAATAAGGCATTTTCCTATCTATCTGATTTCTTTTGCAATATTTTATCCAGAATCAGATGTTTTTTCTATCACATTTATAAGAGCATTAAAAACGTTTTATTCTCAACTGTGATTTTCTAAGATCTCTTCTGGTTTAAATCGGTTTTATCCACGCCCTCAAACCAATTAAAGTTTCATTTCCAGTTTTATATTCCTTTCATTATTTATTTATTTATTTTACGAACAAACAAAAATATAACTGTACATAATATACATAGTCAATAAAAATTGAAACTCAAAGAAGATATATTTTTTAGATTTACTAAAACTATTTAATTGAATGGGATTCCATTTTTCCCGATCGTTGCGCATACTGAAACGCTATTTGTAAAGCCTGAAGTGTAATTTATGTTTATTAAAAAAAAAAAAAAAACTGTTAGAATTTATGCTTTTGAAAAAAAATTCATAAGTGGAACTAAATATTTGAAATGTATATATAAACTTTTGCCAGTTGATTAATTTTCTAAAAAAGGATTGAAAGTGAACCGATATGTTTTACTCTTTCTTACATGAGAAAAGAGGATATAAAGAAGTTCTGATTTTTTTTCTTTCACATCGTGGCATAAATTTCTTTTGGTCTTTCCGTTTAAACTTAAATTAAGTACTTGAAAAATAGTAGAAAAATGCTCGTAAATAATTCATTCTAAATTTTTGAAAATTAATAAATTTCTAAACTTTTAGAAAAAAGTTGAAAAGCGGACTGCTGTGTTTTATTTTCTCTTACATCAAAAAAATAATATAAGTAAAATCGGATTTTTTTCCTCATATCCATTGAAATATTGTTGTGAGTTTTTCACAACATAAATTGTTTGTGGCAATCACTTTTGGTTTTACCATTGAAACTCTAATTAAATACTTAAAAAATAGTAGAAAAATACTCGTAACTAATTCATTCTAAATTTTTGCAACTTGATTAATTTTCAAACTTTTTAGAAAAAAAAGTTAAAAAGCTGACTGCTGTGCTTTACTTTCTCTTACATCAAAAAAAGAATATAAGCAAAATCGGAATTTATTTTCTTCATATCCATTGGAATAATGTTGTGAGCTTTTCACAACATAAATTGTTTTTGGCAATCTTTTTTGGTTTTACCGTTGAAACTTTAATTAAATACTTGAAAAATAGTAGAAAAATACTCGTAACTAATTCATTCTAAATTTTTGCAAGTTGATTAATTTTCAATCTTTTTAAAAAAAAAAGTTAAAAAGCTGACTGCTGTGCTTTTCTTTCTCTTACATCAAAAAAAGAATATAAGTAAAATCGGATTTTTTTTCCTCATTTTTTGGTTTTACCGTTGAAACTTTAATTAAATACTTAAAAAATAGTAGAAAAATACTCGTAACTAATTCATTCTAAATTTTTGCAAGTTGATTAATTTTCAAACTTTTTAGAAAAAAAAGTTAAAAAGCTGACTGCTGTGCTTTACTTTCTCTTACATCAAAAAAAGAATATAAGCAAAATCGGAATTTATTTTCCTCATATCCATTGGAATAATGTTGTGAGCTTTTCACAACATAAATTGTTTTTGGCAATCTTTTTTGGTTTTACCGTTGAAACTTTAATTAAATACTTAAAAAATAGTAGAAAAATACTCGTAACTAATTCATTCTAAATTTTTGCAAGTTGATTAATTTTCAATCTTTTTAGAAAAAAAAGTTAAAAAGCTGACTGCTGTGCTTTACTTTCTCTTACATCAAAAAAAGAATATAAGTAAAATCGGATTTTTTTTCCCTCATTTTATGGTTTTACCGTTGAAACTTTAATTAAATACTTAAAAAATAGTAGAAAAGTACTCGTAACTAATTCATTCTAAATTTTTGCAAGGCGAATAATTTTCAATCTTTTTAGAAAAAAAAGTTAAAAAGCTGACTGCTGTGCTTTACTTTCTCTTACATCAAAAAAAGAATATACGTAAAATCGGATTTTTTTCCCCTCATATCTATTGGAATAATGCTGTGAGTTTTTTACAACATAAATTGTTTTTGGCAATCTTTTTTAGTTTTACCGTTGAAACTTTAATTAAATACTTAAAAAATAGTAGAAAAATACTCGTAACTAATTCATTCTAAATTTTTGCTAGTTGATTAATTTTCAATCTTTTTAGAAAAAAAAGTTAAAAAGCTGACTGCTGTGCTTTACTTTCTCTTACATCAAAAAAAGAATATAAGTAAAATCGGATTTTTTTCCCCTCATATCCATTGGAATAATGTTGTGAGTTTTTCACAACATAAATTGTTTTTTGCCATCTTTTTTGGTTTTACCGTTGAAACTTTAATTAAATACTTAAAAAATAGTAGAAAAATACTCGTAACTAATTCATTCTAAATTTTTGCAAGTTGATTAATTTTCAAACTTTTTAGAAAAAAAAGTTAAAAAGCTGACTGCTGTGCTTTACTTTCTCTTACATCAAAAAAATAATATAAGTAAAATCGGATTTTTTTTCCTCATTTTTTGGTTTCACCGTTGAAACTTTAATTAAATATTTAAGAAATAGTAGAAAAATACTCGTAACTAATTCATACTAAATTTTTGCAAGGTGATTAATTTTCAAACTTTTTAGAAAAAAAAGTTAAAAAGCTGACTGCTGTGCTTTACTTTCTCTTACATCAAAAAAAGAATATAAACAAAATCGGAATTTATTTTCCTCATATCCATTGGAATAATGTTGTGAGCTTTTCACAACATAAATTGTTTTTGGCAATCTTTTTTGGTTTTACCGTTGAAACTTTACTTAAATACTTAAAAAATAGTAGAAAAATACTCGTAACTAATTCATTCTAAATTTTTGCAAGTTGATTAATTTTCAATCTTTTTAGAAAAAAAAGTTAAAAAGCTGACTGCTGTGCTTTACTTTCTCTTACATCAAAAAAAGAATATAAGTAAAATCGGATTTTTTTTCCCTCATTTTTTGGTTTTACCGTTGAAACTTTAATTAAATACTTAAAAAATAGTAGAAAAATACTCGTAACTAATTCATTCTAAATTTTTGCAAGGTGATTAATTTTCAATCTTTTTAGAAAAAAAAGTTAAAAAGCTGACTGCTGTGCTTTACTTTCTCTTACATCAAAAAAAGAATATAAGTAAAATCGCATTTTTTCCCCCTCATATCCATTGGAATAATGCTGTGAGTTTTTTGCAACATAAATTGTTTTTGGCAATCTTTTTTAGTTTTACCGTTGAAACTTTAATTAAATACTTAAAAAATAGTAGAAAAATACTCGTAACTAATTCATTCTTAATTTTTGCTAGTTGATTAATTTTCAATCTTTTTAGAAAAAAAAGTTAAAAAGCTGACTGCTGTGCTTTACTTTCTCTTACATCAAAAAAAGAATATAAGCAAAATCGGAATTTATTTTCCTCATATCCATTGGAATAATGTTGTGAGCTTTTCACAACATAAATTGTTTTTGACAATCTTTTTTGGTTTTACCGTTGAAACTTTAATTAAATACTTAAAAATAGTAGAAAAATACTCGTAACTAATTCATTCTAAATTTTTGCAAGTTGATTAATTTTCAATCTTTTTAGAAAAAAAAGTTAAAAAGCTGACTGCTGTGCTTTACTTTCTCTTACATCAAAAAAAGAATATAAGTAAAATCGGATTTTTTTTCCTCATTTTTTGGTTTCACCGTTGAAACTTTAATTAAATATTTAAGAAATAGTAGAAAAATACTCGTAACTAATTCATTCTAAATTTTTGCAAGGTGATTAATTTTCAAACTTTTTAGAAAAAAAAGTTAAAAAGCTGACTGCTGTGCTTTACTTTCTCTTACATCAAAAAAAGAATATAAGCAAAATCGGAATTTATTTTCCTCATATCCATTGGAATAATGTTGTGAGCTTTTCACAACATAAATTTTTTTTGGCAATCTTTTTTGGTTTTACCGTTGAAACTTTAATTAAATACTTAAAAAATAGTAGAAAAATACTCGTAACTAATTCATTCTAAATTTTTGCTAGTTGATTAATTTTCAATCTTTTTAGAAAAAAAAGTTAAAAAGCTGACTGCTGTGCTTTACTTTCTCTTACATCAAAAAAAGAATATAAGTAAAATCGGATTTTTTCCCTCATTTTTTGGTTTTACCGTTGAAACTTTAATTAAATACTTAAAAAATAGTAGAAAAATACTCGTAACTAATTCATTCTAAATTTTTGCAAGTTGATTAATTTTCAAACTTTTTAGAAAAAAAAGTTAAAAAGCTGACTGCTGTGCTTTACTTTCTCTTACATCAAAAAAAGAATATAAGCAAAATCGGAATTTATTTTCCTCATATCCATTGGAATAATGTTGTGAGCTTTTCACAACATAAATTGTTTTTGGCAATCTTTTTTGGTTTTACCGTTGAAACTTTAATTAAATACTTAAAAAATAGTAGAAAAATACTCGTAACTAATTCATTCTAAATTTTTGCAAGTTGATTAATTTTCAATCTTTTTAGAAAAAAAAGTTAAAAAGCTGACTGCTGTGCTTTACTTTCTCTTACATCAAAAAAATAATATAAGTAAAATCGGATTTTTTTCCTCATATCCATTGAAATATTGTTGTGAGTTTTTCACAACATAAATTGTTTGTGGCAATCACTTTTGGTTTTACCGTTGAAACTCTAATTAAATACTTAAAAAATAGTAGAAAAATACTCGTAACTAATTCATTCTAAATTTTTTCAAGTTGATTAATTTTTCCTCATTTTTTGGTTTCACCGTTGAAACTTTAATTAAATATTTAAGAAATAGTAGAAAAATACTCGTAACTAATTCATACTAAATTTTTGCAAGGTGATTAATTTTCAAACTTTTTAGAAAAAAAAGTTAAAAAGCTGACTGCTGTGCTTTACTTTCTCTTACATCAAAAAAAGAATATAAACAAAATCGGAATTTATTTTCCTCATATCCATTGGAATAATGTTGTGAGCTTTTCACAACATAAATTGTTTTTGGCAATCTTTTTTGGTTTTACCGTTGAAACTTTAATTAAATACTTAAAAAATAGTAGAAAAATACTCGTAACTAATTCATTCTAAATTTTTGCAAGTTGATTAATTTTCAATCTTTTTAGAAAAAAAAGTTAAAAAGCTGACTGCTGTGCTTTACTTTCTCTTACATCAAAAAAAGAATATAAGTAAAATCGGATTTTTTTTCCCTCATTTTTTGGTTTTACCGTTGAAACTTTAATTAAATACTTAAAAAATAGTAGAAAAATACTCGTAACTAATTCATTCTAAATTTTTGCAAGGTGATTAATTTTCAATCTTTTTAGAAAAAAAAGTTAAAAAGCTGACTGCTGTGCTTTACTTTCTCTTACATCAAAAAAAGAATATAAGTAAAATCGCATTTTTTCCCCCTCATATCCATTGGAATAATGCTGTGAGTTTTTTGCAACATAAATTGTTTTTGGCAATCTTTTTTAGTTTTACCGTTGAAACTTTAATTAAATACTTAAAAAATAGTAGAAAAATACTCGTAACTAATTCATTCTTAATTTTTGCTAGTTGATTAATTTTCAATCTTTTTAGAAAAAAAAGTTAAAAAGCTGACTGCTGTGCTTTACTTTCTCTTACATCAAAAAAAGAATATAAGCAAAATCGGAATTTATTTTCCTCATATCCATTGGAATAATGTTGTGAGCTTTTCACAACATAAATTGTTTTTGACAATCTTTTTTGGTTTTACCGTTGAAACTTTAATTAAATACTTAAAAATAGTAGAAAAATACTCGTAACTAATTCATTCTAAATTTTTGCAAGTTGATTAATTTTCAATCTTTTTAGAAAAAAAAGTTAAAAAGCTGACTGCTGTGCTTTACTTTCTCTTACATCAAAAAAAGAATATAAGTAAAATCGGATTTTTTTTCCTCATTTTTTGGTTTCACCGTTGAAACTTTAATTAAATATTTAAGAAATAGTAGAAAAATACTCGTAACTAATTCATTCTAAATTTTTGCAAGGTGATTAATTTTCAAACTTTTTAGAAAAAAAAGTTAAAAAGCTGACTGCTGTGCTTTACTTTCTCTTACATCAAAAAAAGAATATAAGCAAAATCGGAATTTATTTTCCTCATATCCATTGGAATAATGTTGTGAGCTTTTCACAACATAAATTGTTTTTGGCAATCTTTTTTGGTTTTACCGTTGAAACTTTAATTAAATACTTAAAAAATAGTAGAAAAATACTCGTAACTAATTCATTCTAAATTTTTGCTAGTTGATTAATTTTCAATCTTTTTAGAAAAAAAAGTTAAAAAGCTGACTGCTGTGCTTTACTTTCTCTTACATCAAAAAAAGAATATAAGTAAAATCGGATTTTTTCCCTCATTTTTTGGTTTTACCGTTGAAACTTTAATTAAATACTTAAAAAATAGTAGAAAAATACTCGTAACTAATTCATTCTAAATTTTTGCAAGTTGATTAATTTTCAAACTTTTTAGAAAAAAAAGTTAAAAAGCTGACTGCTGTGCTTTACTTTCTCTTACATCAAAAAAAGAATATAAGCAAAATCGGAATTTATTTTCCTCATATCCATTGGAATAATGTTGTGAGCTTTTCACAACATAAATTGTTTTTGGCAATCTTTTTTGGTTTTACCGTTGAAACTTTAATTAAATACTTAAAAAATAGTAGAAAAATACTCGTAACTAATTCATTATAAATTTTTGCAAGTTGATTAATTTTCAATCTTTTTAGAAAAAAAAGTTAAAAAGCTGACTGCTGTGCTTTACTTTCTCTTACATCAAAAAAATAATATAAGTAAAATCGGATTTTTTTCCTCATATCCATTGAAATATTGTTGTGAGTTTTTCACAACATAAATTGTTTGTGGCAATCACTTTTGGTTTTACCGTTGAAACTCTAATTAAATACTTAAAAAATAGTAGAAAAATACTCGTAACTAATTCATTCTAAATTTTTGCAAGTTGATTAATTTTCAAACTTTTTAGAAAAAAAAGTTAAAAAGCTGACTGCTGTGCTTTACTTTCTCTTACATCAAAAAAAGAATATAAGCAAAATCGGAATTTATTTTCCTCATATCCATTGGAATAATGTTGTGAGCTTTTCACAACATAAATTGTTTTTGGCAATCTTTTTTGGTTTTACCGTTGAAACTTTAATTAAATACTTAAAAATAGTAGAAAAATACTCGTAACTAATTCATTCTAAATTTTTGCAAGTTGATTAATTTTCAATCTTTTTAGAAAAAAAAGTTAAAAAGCTGACTGCTGTGCTTTACTTTCTCTTACATCAAAAAAAGAATATAAGTAAAATCGGATTTTTTTTCCTCATTTTTTGGTTTCACCGTTGAAACTTTAATTAAATATTTAAGAAATAGTAGAAAAATACTAGTAACTAATTCATTCTAAATTTTTGCAAGGTGATTAATTTTCAAACTTTTTAGAAAAAAAAGTTAAAAAGCTGACTGCTGTGCTTTACTTTCTCTTACATCAAAAAAAGAATATAAGCAAAATCGGAATTTATTTTCCTCATATCCATTGGAATAATGTTGTGAGCTTTTCACAACATAAATTGTTTTTGGCAATCTTTTTTGGTTTTACCGTTGAAACTTTAATTAAATACTTAAAAAATAGTAGAAAAATACTCGTAACTAATTCATTCTAAATTTTTGCTAGTTGATTAATTTTCAATCTTTTTAGAAAAAAAAGTTAAAAAGCTGACTGCTGTGCTTTACTTTCTCTTACATCAAAAAAAGAATATAAGTAAAATCGGATTTTTTTTCCTCATTTTTTGGTTTTACCGTTGAAACTTTAATTAAATACTTAAAAAATAGTAGAAAAATACTCGTAACTAATTCATTCTAAATTTTTGCAAGTTGATTAATTTTCAAACTTTTTAGAAAAAAAAGTTAAAAAGCTGACTGCTGTGCTTTACTTTCTCTTACTTCAAAAAAAGAATATAAGCAAAATCGGAATTTATTTTCCTCATATCCATTGGAGTAATGTTGTGAGCTTTTCACAACATAAATTGTTTTTGGCAAACTTTTTTGGTTTTACCGTTGAAACTTTAATTAAATACTTAAAAAATAGTAGAAAAATACTCGTAACTAATTCATTCTAAATTTTTGCAAGTTGATTAATTTTCAATCTTTCTAGAAAAAAAAGTTAAAAAGCTGACTGCTGTGCTTTACTTTCTTTCTCTTACATCAAAAAAAGAATATAAGTAAAATCGGATTTTTTTTCCCTCATTTTTTGGTTTTACCGTTGAAACTTTAATTAAATACTTAAAAAATAGTAGAAAAATACTCGTAACTAATTCATTCTAAATTTTTGCAAGGTGATTAATTTTCAATCTTTTTAGAAAAAAAAGTTAAAAAGCTGACTGCTGTGCTTTACTTTCTCTTACATCAAAAAAAGAATATAAGTAAAATCGGATTTTTTCCCCCTCATATCCATTGGAATAATTTTGTGAGTTTTTCACAACATAAATTGTTTTTTGCCATCTTTTTTGGTTTTATCGTTGAAACTTTAATTAAATACTTAAAAAATAGTAGAAAAATACTCGTAACTAATTCATTCTAAATTTTTGCAAGTTGATTAATTTTCAAACTTTTTAGAAAAAAAAGTTAAAAAGCTGACTGCTGTGCTTTACTTTCTCTTACATCAAAAAAAGAATATAAGTAAAATCGGATTTTTTCCCCTCATATCCATTGGAATATTGTTGTGAGTTTTTCACAACATAAATTGTTTGTGGCAATCACTTTCGGTTTTACCGTTTAAACTTTAATTAAATACTTGAAAAATAGTAGAAAAATACTCATGATAATTTCATTCTTAACTTTTGCAAGTTGATTAATTTTTAAACTTTTCAAAGAAAAGTATAAAGTGGACCACTGTACTTTTCTCTCTATTACATGAAAAAAAGGATATAAAGAAGTTTTGATTTTTTTCTCAAATCCAATGTAATATTGTTGTGTGTTTTTCACAACATCAATTGTTTGTGGCAAACATCGCTTTTAATCTTGCCGTTTGAACTTAAATTAAATACTAGAAAAATAGTTGAAAAATACTCGTAATAAACTCGTTTCAAATAGTATGGTTATTTAAAGAAATTACAAGTTTCCCTATAGTGTTGAACTGTTAAGAGTTGAAAGCATCAAATTGTTTTGTTTCACGGGTCTGCAAAGAGGATTTTATGTTATTTTACTAAGAAGGAAGAAGTTCTTTAATATGCCATAAAATAGTACAGTTCCTAAGATAAGGTTTTATAATGCAATTTATTGTAAATGGGCTTCGTTTACGAGTTTTACTTTAAATATATATCATTCGAAACTTGGTCTTACGAACATAACAGGAAACATTTTATTTGAGTACTGAAATTCTTACCAAAGATTTATGCAACTAAATGAAGAGCTTAAGAGTTTATATTTAAATATTTTTTTAGCATTAGATATTCAGATCACTTTAGGAAAAGCGAAATCATGACTTCAGGTTTGCTTTTATTGCTAAATCTGGGAAGATCTAATAGAATATGATATAACTTTATAGCTTAAAATTTTAAATCAGTTAAGTGTGTTACTACGTTAAAATAGAAGTATTTTTAGATTTATAGATCTTGTAAATTACTTAAGAAGATATTATAAATTATAGTACAAGATATATTTTTATTTTCGAAAAGTATTTCTAACGAAAACCCAGAATTGCTTTTAATAGTTTGAAAATGCTACTTACTTTATACACGGAGAAGAAAATTCTGGTAAAACTATCGTACTGTATGGTAATGACAGTTTTGGTAAAAAGCCATAAATCTGGTTAATAAAACCAAAATATACGGTATTAAAATCCTTCATTTGGTAACTTTTCCATTTATATAGTAGTGATTTATCGGAAATTCTGGTTTTTAAAATTATTTTTCTTATTACCATGCGTTTGGTAAAAAATGCGAAACTGAAAAGTAAATTTGACCAAATAAATGGTTTTTATGCCATGCTCTAAGGTATTAATGATAGAATTACCAATCAAATTTCATCGCATATTGTAAAACCATATTTTACAGTTAATTTTACCAAAATCATTACCAAAGGTAAAAATTACCGAGCTTTTTTTGGTATTCCTTTAGTGCCAGAAACACGTTAAATTTATCATATTCTTTTAATTGTGTCAATATAATTTTTTTTCAATGAACACACAGCACAAACAGTCTCATTTATATTTTGAAAGCATTTTTAATATCAACAAACAGAATAAGAGTTTCATTTTAACTAAAAAATGTTACTGTGTCTAATTGCTCAGTACGGAATGTGTAATAATTTTAGTAAATAATAATTTTTTTTTTTTTTATCATTAGTAAAATTTCATGAATGTTAAGTATTGTCTTTCTCTAGCCAGCGTTCTCTATGGTAATTATGAATATGAGGAAAAATAGTCTGGAAAAAGGTCACAATTTCTTGACAATAAAAGCGCTTGTGATCAAGGATTTTCAATATATGGGATATTTTTCCAAAACTATATTGTTTGGGCTCACAATAATATGCTAAAATTGAGAATTATGCATTGATTTCAGGGCTTTTCATTCAGGTTGAGAAATCTCGCTAAACCGACGTTTTTTTTATAAATAAGGTTAATTATTCCTTAAATGTTAATTTATTAGTTCGGTTTTAAGGCCAAACAATTATTTTTAGTTAGATAGCATATATATAGTTAAAAATTAAAGTTTTTCTTTAAGTTTGAGAAGCTCAAACTATATTTTTTCCTCCTGTTATTTTCCCTGTAGGAAAAGCTTCGAAAAGCACTCTTGAGACCAAACATTTTTATAAAAAGTTTTTTAGGTTAGAAAGGAAGTAATTTAGGGTCTGGGTAATGAATTTTCGAGGGTTAATTTAAAAAAAAAAAAAAATTAACACTGGACAAAATATATCTTTATAAATAAGTACACACTTTTTCTTTCTGCTAAAGGGATCGTGCTTGCAAGGTCAGTGTTAGATAAAAAAAAATGGTACTTACTTTGTGAAATTATTAAAATAGCTAATGAGTATTTTAGTAAAATCACTTTTGTTAAAATGAAAAAAATGAAAATTCATTCTGTTGTGCACTCTAAAAATGAGTAATCCGGCAACAGCCAAGGATCATGGGGTAGAAGACTCATAATCTTTAGACCAATGGCATGATGGACGATATCAGTGTGGTCTGCATCGCGACCAGCAACCCAGACAAGCTGGTTCTTATCGATTTGAAATCTTGATAGGCTTGAATCTTGAATCACTATCGGGTATAGAATCTTGCTCCAACGCAATGTTAGCACCATAAGGCTGTTTCTCGAAGGCTCTGCCTTCACATGAAGTAATTCTTTTTCGCAAATTAGATGTTATTTTCATTATTGTTTCGAACTTGTAATAGTTATTTATGACTGCTAGTTCAAATTAAGTCTATCTTGAGATGGTGTCCTCTATTCTAATTCTAAAAACCACACAAAACGTCAATATGAAGAAATAATAATATTTTTTTTTAAATACCGAAGTTTTGTTTAAGTTGGAAAGGAGACAATTAAAACAATAAATTTTTGAGAGTTAAATTTTAAACAAAAAATTTCTTGCTGCTAAAGGGATCGTGTTTACAGACTTTGTGTTAGGTAGACAAAATGGTACTAATTATATAAAAGCAGTGATATTTTTAAATCAATAAAAGAAGCTATTAAGTGTTGTAGAAAAATCACTTTCGTTAAAATAAAAAAACAAATTTCTTTTGTGCACTGCAAAGCAGAGCAATCCGGCAACAGCAAGGGGTTATGGAGTGGAAGAATCACAATTTTGAGACCAATGGCATGATGGAGGGTATCAACGTGGTCTGCATACCCAAACAAGCTGGTACCCATCGATTTGAATCTTGATATGGGCTTCAAGCCACCGTTGGATATAGAACTTTGCTCAAACGCCACGTCAGTTTAACGCTTTAAGGCTGTTTTTCGAAGGCTTTGTTTTCACATGAAATAATTCTTTTTCGCGAATAATATGCTATTTTTATAACTGCTGATGAGTTTGCAACAGTTATTTATGACTGTTAGTTCAAGTTTGGCATATCTTGAGCTAGTGCCGTTTATGGTAATTCTGAAAATGGCATAAACTTGAAATTTGAAGAGAATCTAGAGTTGTACAGAAAAAAAGAGTTTGTGGTCTAATTTTTTTATGTATAAAGAGATACTCTATCATAAAAAGTTGCAAAAACTTAGAATTATTAATTGATTTTCGTATTTTTCATGGAAGGGGAAAATTGATGATTTTAAAAAAGTGTTATAATTTATATAATATTTAAGTTTTTTGTGTGTGCTAAAGATCAGATAATTCTAGACGGCAAGATGGTGTTTATTGTTTAAAATAACAGTTTTGCCTCAATTGAAGTTTTCTTTATTTTCTTTAGCAAAAAAAGTTTCGAAAAACACTATTAACTACCGTGCCATTAAGGCTCATTGTACATTATTACTTAACAAAACATTTTGAGGAAAAATTCTAAGACACAAAATTATGTTAAAATTTTTATGCTTAACTGCCGAATAATTTTCAAAATTCATTTGAAAATAATGAAAAAAAAAGTTATTTTGATAAAAATGCGTTTTGAGAAAAATCTCAGATTTTTTTTATAACACCTGGGCTATGTTAACACTAGATTGCCCAAGGAAGTCATTTTGACTGCTTTGTAATTTCAAGTGGAAAAACAATGATGTATATAATGACTCAATTTCTTAGAATTGTGTGACTTTTTATACAACATATAATTTTTTTTATTGTTAATATTTACCAATAACTTGTTATATAATTGTAAATAATATAAAAAATATTAAAGATTAATTTAAAAAAAATTTCTTTACACATTAGTTATTGTTTCACAATCCAGTCATTTGACTGCTTTTGGGTAATATAGGTAAGTTTCTGTCTTTCTAGTGTTACGAATACTACTTAAAACATAAATACAAAATAATGTTTTAAAAACGCAAGGTTAGTAATTTAAAAACCTCTTATTATTCAAATAACAAAACAGATTACCTTTTTTGTATTTCTTAACCACACCTAATCTTCTTACAAATATTCTAGGCTTATTGCTACTTTTTAAACACAATTTTAACATTTATTCTTCGCATATTTGGTCTCAAAAGCCAAAGATGATAAGAAGTTACCCATAATATCGTTTTAATCTCCTTATAATCGATCTGGCTAAAAAATATAGTTGAAAACATTTCTGTTCGCATTTTCACATTTTTTAAAGCCGTTTATAAGCTTAAGTCTTTTAGTGAGTCACATTCAAATTTAATCTTAAGATTCGAAAAATAACTGAAGAGAATTGAAAAAGAATGAAAAGAAAAACTTCTTTTATACGAACCGTTCAATTTGAAATTGGATTATATCTATCTATCTACTTATTTAAAGATTGAATTTTATAAGGGTTTGCGTTACCTTTAATTTAAAATGTCAGCAATTGGTATTCTGGATATATTACTTCTTTTGAGTTTTTAAGTTTATAGAAGTTATCAGATCAAATCGCACAATAAGAATTGCTTAAAAATAATACATTCTTGATGGTTTTAAACAGATTAAATCGCTTTCAAAACTTATAAATTTAAAAAATAGTTTATGGAAGAAAAATATTTTTTCTGACGGAAAACATATAGGGTGTTTTGTAATGACCCCACTTAATATATATTTTTTAGACTACTTGCCAAAAAATGTCGCAATAAAGGCTGTGAATTAGTATTATAAACTATCGAAATCCGTTGAATCACTTATGAGTAAGACAGAACAAAAAAAAAGAGGTCAAAACCAGATCGATTGCTTGATGAAACTTGGATGAACTTGAACTAATCGCATCTGGTTCTTCTGGGAATCAGTCGGACTTTAATATTTTCAGTCTTGCCTTCCTCAGTAGTGGTTCGTTAGATTACGATAGTGTTTTTACTTTTTCCATGCGAATTTTATAAGCATATTTTTTTTTAATTTCCTTTCTGACAAGGGTTCTAAAATTATATTAAGGTTGGTGATTAGAGAACCCACACACATCTTGTTTAATGTTGTGTTGATCTTAATTAAGGAGTTGACCATGAATATGTTTATTAATTTGTGCAAACGATACTTTCAGTTACAAAATTAGGCAAAAAATACGATATTAGAAATTTTTTTTCTTCCATCGGATTCAGATTCTTGTACCTAAAAAACAGGTGGTGGGGATAGCCGAAATCTGGAAAGCATGCTTCCACTAGCTTAGTCAGAACAGCTGTCGAATGTTTGAAATCCCTGATGCTATGTTCACTTTTTAAAATTATTGTAATATCTCTGAAACTTTTGGTGAGAATCAAAAATAGTGAAATAAAGGAAAGATAATTGCTTGTAAAAATAAATTTTTATAATTATTTTTTTAATTTTATAATTTGAAATTTTATTACTCAGAGGGAATTGGGATTTTAGATTTTGTATTTCGAAATACAGATTCTATAAATAAAATAATAATGATGTAAAATAATTTAAAATATGTATTATAATGATGTAAAAAATATTATAGATTATTTTACCCAATGTTTTTCTTAGCCATGCAATTAAAAAAGTTTTTTATTGATCATTATTGAATTAAATAAAAAAACCTAGTAAATAATCTTAAAAAATATATTTTACATGAAATTTTCATTGAATAAATGAACATTGATTGATTCACGATTGATTTTTGCTGACTTGTGTGCAAAATTGTTTTTATTGCATAAAGACATCCGAAGATATCGCAAAATACGCTAAAAGTGTAATAATATTTGCAAAGTGTAAAAATATTTGAGTAAATTTTTTATTTATTTATAAAAAGTCACAAAATTTTTCTTTCACATTATCTCTAGTTTAATATTCATATCACTATATATCCTTTAGTGGGAAACCCTTATTGTGCTCGAAAAAAAGAACAATTATTATTTTTACTTAATCGAATTGCGCGCTCATTCTACCAAAAAGTTTACGAATAAATTAGAAATAGCAGGGCTAAATGCATTCATATGTAAATAGATGGAATAGTTCTTAGCAAACTTTAAAAGGCATTTTCAAACCTATAAAGACATTTTCAAACTTTTAAAGGCATTTTTATTCTTGATGTTCACGGTCTTGTCAGTTGATTCCTGGATTTGATGGCTGATTCATGGAATCCATAACTAAATCATGATTGATTCTTGCTCAATTTAATAGAAAAAATATAACACTTGATGTCACCTCTAATGGAACATCAAGTAAATTTCACTACTTTAGTTAAATAAAGTCTTCAGACAGTAAACCGTTAATACTATCCAGTTTTTCGTTGCTAGTAGAATTGTTTTTATTGTGTTTATAAATTATAATTTTTGCCTGCTTTTTATGTCTTTTGGAAAGATTTTGTTGTTCAATGTATCAATAATATTATGAAAATAATATTTTTTAGAAGATTTTTAATCCCTGATAAAAATACTTTCATGCTATTATATGAAGTGAATCGATAAAATTATAATCAGCATTGAGTCTTCTGTTAACAACGCTCATGTCATAGCCCTTGAATATGTTTTGTTTGACCGAATTTATTTAAATGTTTTTTTAAATATACAATTTAAAGTATGTAGACACACGTAGAATTAATAAAGTATACATTTCTTAATTTATTGTACAAATAATAAGTTTAATCCGAAAAATAAAGTTTTCTGACATTCACAGTAGTGTTTTTCCTAAATCGATGTAAATTTAATATAAACTACACTGTAACACATTCTCAGAAAAACTTCTCCATACTTAAAATTTTTTTATACTCGAATAAAAACTTCGAATATCATCACTCTAAACTCTTAACTCTCTCAGAAAAATTAGTAATATCCACAGACCCCAGAAAAACTTTGAAATATCCCCACTTTAAAATCTTTACTCTCTGAGAAAAACTTATCAATATGAAAGTCTAAAATCTTTAAACACTGTTAGAAATTTCTCGGAAAAAATGGTTAAAAATCAATTTATGTAATTGTTATTTCACCATATTCAAACAAAGTAGTCAAATAACCGTAAATAAGATAGTTTTCAAACTGTTAACTGTGAGAAAAACCGTTTATTAAATGCTTTCATCTCATATGGTTAAACAACCAGAAGTTTGCACCATTAACTAGACCCACCTTATGAAGACATTTAGTTCATAGAAGCTGAGTGCATATTACATCATAGAGGGCTAATCTGTCAATCTGATGTCCGACAGAACACGGGTTTGAGTCTCTGCGTTTGACACCACAATATTTCCACCATTCCCTTTAACACATGGAAAGTTTCCATTGTCTTACTCTCTCCAATTAGTGACCATGGAACGTTAGAATAAGATAGTCAAACTCACGCATAGATGGCAGCACCATAAAGCTGTTTAACACAAAAGTCAACCTCAATTCAATTGCAATGCCCATTACCTAGCGAAAAGTCAAGCTCCAACTTCCAGTAAATATGTTTTTTTTTCTTTTCTTTTTTTTTACGGGCATGCAATTTGTAAAAGGTTAAAAAACTGTAGGGGAGAGTGGGGTCAATCGTAACAGGGTACGATTGTAACAGAGCAAAAATTTCGAGTGTCGGGTTCTAGATTTGGTTCCTAGGTGGCGCACAAGTTGTATTTAATAAATCTACATGAATACCCCTGCTGGCAACCATTTTCATGTACTTTTGAAAGAGTTACATCACAAAAGATATTTTCACGCTACGTAAGTACTTTTTTGGTATAAGAATATTATATTATAACAAAGTAATTTTGTTTAAACAAATAAAAATTATTAACCGAATATGTAAGTGGACATCTTAATTAACATTTAAAAAAAAAGAAGATTAGTTTTGTTAATTAACTAGCATTGTTTTTAACAAATGAAGCTGAAATGGCGTCTTGGGGACGATTGTAACAATAAGTAAAGGGACGAATGTAACAGCTGAAAATAAATAATCTTATGTTTACAAACCATTACTTAACTCTTTAAGAACCACCAATAGTTTCCAATATCATTTATATTATGTTGCATGTGCATTATTTTATTTGTCACCTTTCACAGCATAAATTAAAATTTTTAACCCCTTAAAGTAAAAAGTTTAACCCTTTAGGTCTCTGCTCATTATTATATTTACTCCTAAAATATCACTACTATTTTGATCAATAAAAAAAATATCACAACTGTGATAATATGTATAATTAACTATGCTTTAGTTGAATTTATGAACTGTTACAAATGACCCCGTAAGTGGGGACAATTGTAACAAGTGCACGACTGTCAAAAATTGTTAATAACTAATATAATAACATTTAAAATAAGGTTTTTATTTTCTAGTGGAGGATAGTCTACTTTACTCGTCTGTCAATTAATACTAATAATATATTGGATTTTTTGTTAGTTAAAAATAGTTAAGTAAAAAATGTTACAATTGACCCCACTCTCATCTATAGTTTTGTATTCATGATTTTTAACAAAACTAGTTATAAACATTTTCAAGCCCCTAAAGGTAGTCTTCTTTACCGTAAACTTCACAGTTAATTGGATGGCCCGACTTCTGCTGCTGCTGCTTGTTTTACCGTAATTTCAGAAGGAAAATTCTAACAGTGTATACTTTAAAATCTTTCTTCGGTAAAAAAAAAAACTTGCTAATATCCATACTTTAAAATATTTACATTCCGAGAAAAACTTATGAATACTCTACGAAAGCTGTACACTTTCAGAAAAATGTAAAAATGTTTATAATCGAGCAAATGTTTGTAACTTTAATAGGGTTTTAAATTGAACTATATTTCCATTCAAGTTAAACCATAGTGTCATGAAATTTAAGTTCAAGTTTCCCCCATACTAAGGTTGTTGTGAAATGGAACGATATCGCGGTTTCCAAAATTTCAGACAATGCAATGTACTTGCTCAATTGACATTCTAAAAATTTTCTGTAATATTTAAAGTGTTTGAATTTCATCCCAACATTTAAATAATTACATTATCATTTCAAAACTATGTAGATGAAATTATGAGAGTTCATTTTAATTGGTGGGAGCATTTCTCATTAAAGATCCTGAAATTATCTCAAATAAAATTGGTAAGAAGTGCAATTATGGTAACGTGAGATATTCTGAAGGTGAGTAGGATGAAAATACCGTTTCCATAGTAACAACTGAAATTATTACTCCCGAAAGAGTTTCCTAAAAGCTTTGGTGACTCTTTCTCTTGTCAACACAACTTGACACCTCATTTTAGAATTTATAACGAAAATAAATGACAGACAAATTCCTATAATTTTATAGTGATTAGCTATCTGCAATTCGTTTTTAAAAATGGAATGATATGAAGTTTTGTAAAGAAATAGTTTTATTACTTATTTGAAAGTATCAGGCATAGTTTTATATTTGTTAAAGCTCTTTAGGGGTTATACCATTTCAGGATTTGAGAAAAATATTTTTGTTTCTCTTTTTGTTTAAAACTCTAGGTGGCCCGAAAAAAGTCAAAAGGAAAGAGATGTGCGAATTTCACGCTTTATTTAGAAACATTTCCTCCAGTAATTTTAGAGAAACACAAAATCCAATTAATTTGTCAAAGATTTGTTTGTTTTTGGAACTGGACCATTTTATTTACTTATTAAAAATTCGGGAATTGCGGGCCTTTGGGAAATTATTTTTGAAATTCCAGTGTCCATTAAGACAAATATCTTTTTAACAAAATTGTAATGTTTTTACTGTTGACTACCAAACGTAAACTTTTCAGATAATTTTAAAGTACGCGTTCATAAATACCAAGTAAAATACCGAAATTACTAAAAAAAAAAATTGGATAAAACCAACGTTGTATAATGCTTTCTGTTAATCACTGATATTTTAATGATAATGTTATCATTAGTTCATAGAAATTTTGATCCTTGAATGAAAAAAAAGGTTACTATTTTTATCATTTAAAGGTATTAAGGCTAACACCTTTGACACTAGAAAGACAGACAGGGCCAATGCAGCCCCTCTCGTTTTTTGTTACTATATAACTTGAAAAAATGACATACTGAAAGTGTTGAGTATTTCTGACTTTTCATAATTTGATCCAAATTAAGGGGTTATTTAATCATTCACGTTTCAGCCTTATGGAAACTTATATGTAGATTTCTATGCCTAGAGTCCCCTGCGGTATTTTGATTAGCATCCCATATCCCCAGGTAGTTTTGGTTATAAGGTACCCTCGGTATGTATTTAGTATGTACCTTTGGTATGGGATACCCCTGTTTCATTTTTTTAAAAAGAGCATTTTAACCGATCTTTTATTATTTATCGAGAACACGAATTCAATTAATTATTTAAGAAACTAATGAATACCCGTAAATGAAAAGCCAGTGTTCCGTTTACTAAAATATTTTGGATGACTAAATCGCATGAAATACCATAGAGTTTCGATGATCAAATCTATAATGCGTTTTTATTAAATTAATTATGATTTTGTTTTAAGATTGTGGATGCCTAATTGATCTACACGCAAACATTCTGAAAAGAGTCAAACTGACCCATTTAGTTTTCCTAGGTATACCGTAATCTAGTATTAAATGACATAACTAGAGGTTTAGGAGCATGAAAAATATCTAAGTACTTATATTTTGAGTAAACAACCCCTCCCTGTCTACTGTGAGTGCTCAAAAATCTTTACAACTGTTTTTCTCGAAACAACATTTTTTGGTGTTGGAAAGGTATTTTAACAGGAATAATTGTAATACAAGACAGAGATAAAGAGAGCAAGATGCGGCATATAAACACTGTAGTCTTTTTCTTTCTCGTTGTCGTCAGAGCACGTTCAGAAAAGTTGAACTCGATTCTTCCTGGCTCTACCTTTTTTCCATGTTCAAAAATACTGTTTCTAGTTAAGTGTACTGGTTAGATTAGATTAGGTTTCGGTCATTTCCGTCAGTCTTTTAAACCTCTAAATGTCGACACACTGGAGGCACGTAGGTGGTGCATTCGTTTCGTCGCTCACACCTCTCACATGGAGCTGGGGGTAGTGAGTTCGATCCTGATGTCTGCCAAAACAATCGGCGTGAATGCGCATCAAGGTGCATGTTAAATCTGTTGCGAGTGAAAGTCCTCTCGTAGGCTGTGGAATGGTAGTTTGGAAAGAGGGGTAATAGTTCAGGTGCTGTTCACGTCATCTGACCAAGATCAAAATTACGAGGCATTCCTATCATGGTCGTTAAAAGATAGAGCCCTAAAATGAGGCTGGATGCTTAACCATAGTTAGGTGACGATGATGACGTCATTCTGGGGTAAATTATTTTTGTACAGTAATTTTTCTTATTTGATTCGAAAATGTAAATACTAAAAAAGGAAATAAAGGCTAAGCATATATTTAAATTAGTTTCGTAACATGTAATAAAAGATATTAGTAAAAGTAATCAACTATTAAAATCAAAAAAGTTTCATTATGTATTAATTAAAATACATAATATTATTAAAATAAATTTGCTCATTTAATAGGAGTATTTATATTTAAAATGCGTTCAATTTATAATTCGTTAAATATAAATCTGTTATCAAATTTACATTTTTAAGTTATTTACATCAAACTGAAGTATATATTCTTTTATTTCTCAAAAAGAAGAATAATTAAATGATTTAAATTAAAAACATTATTTGCATTTTTAGATTATTATAATTATACATAGCCATTTCAAGTAATATTACTTAGTCAATTAGTTAAACTCTGAAATATTTTAGTTGCTATGAGAACGGTCAACAACCCTTAAGGATAATATTTACTGTAGAAAGCTTGTATTTGGTATTTGATTAACAATACAAACGTTAGTTTACAACTAATTAAAATTCTGGTAATTGTTAAATTTAGGATAAAATGCTTATAAAAATTAATATTTATTTTAATATATTTTTATTAATATAATTTTTTGTAAAGGAAAAGATTATACAAAATAACAAATGGAGTAAAATTAAAAATAATAAATACAATTAAATAACACTTTCTGAAAATATGAATTTTCATGTGTCTTGAATTAATTTATAATTAACACATTTTTGTTTGAAATTTAAATAGTATGTGTTAAAAATGAAAAAAATTAGAAAAAAATATATATAAATCCCTAACATCTTTTTTTTCGGTTTGGTTATCAAAATTTCTCCTTTGTCGATTTTTAACCGGGAATTCTGTATAATGCATTTACATTTGTATGTGACATCTCCCTTTGTATAAATTTTTTGTTCTCTTCATACGTGGATTAAGGAAAATAATATGGATTAAAAATAACTCGGTTGGAGGTTTCAAATAAATATATGAATAGCTTAGATTCAGGAGTGATTTTAATAAATATTCAATGAATTTCTTGAAAGGAAGTATACATATGCATACAAAAACGTTATTAATCCGAATAATAGCACAGACAAAGACACTAGGAACATATAAATTTTATTCTCCTTACTACAAATACATAGACATCTTAATTTAAATAAAATATAACTGTATTTCTATCTCTTTGATTTCTTTTTATTTTCAATATATATAAGTAAATTGAATTTATTTATCAATATAAAATGTCGGTTTGAACATTCTATGACATTTAGAAATTGTTCTTTACAATACTTGGTTTTAGATCTTCACTGTTCAAAAATATTTCTACATCAAAATGCCAGAACCAGATGGCAAAGAAAATAATTTATATTAGTAATAAGAATTCGAAAAGTTCTAAAAAATAAAGTAAGTACCTTATAGAAGACAAATAGGCACAAAAAAGTAATTTTAATTTAATTTTTGAGAATATAAAAATGTACGCACTTTTACTGCAAAAAAATATGCTAAATTTACAGAAAATAACTAGTGTGCCAGCATAAAACCTTTAATTTATCAGAAAAATATTGGTAATTAAAAAAGGACTCCCTGTTTTTTTAAGCAGATAAGTACTCTTTAACGAACAAACTATACTATGTTTTTCTGTTAACTTAAAAAACAGCAGTTTAATGAAAATCTGTTAAATATTTTAAAATAAAATAAACCGTCAATATATCAATAACCATTTTTTTTTTAAACGGAGAAAGTCTGTAAAAAAACGGGGATTTTTTGAAGCGTGCGGGGAATAATCAATAACAGAAAAAATCTTTATATATCTTTAAACAGTTTTCTATAAAAAATATGCTTAAAATTAGTTATTTTGTTTCTGTGGCTGTGATACGAAAAAAAATCTCCTTAACAAAAAGTACTGCTGGAGTATATATAAGTCCCGTTAAATAATAATCTTACTTTTTTTAAAAAAAAATTTTTTCCTCGTCATTTTTATAAATTCGCTTATCCGAGATTCGGAACGATATTCATCTATTTCCAGTCATCCTAAATAAATCAGAGTCTACTGTAGTATTATAATACAAAATTGTTAAGTTGCCCTAAACGTTTAATGAAATTTTAGGATGTCACTTCAATGAAGTTAGAGCCTAATTATCATATACCGTAGACAGACAAGTCTTGACATGATTGCCTTTAAAGGCCCCTTAAGTAACAAATCGCATTGAGAAAATCGATGATGGTGTAAAAGGTCTTGTGCAGAAGCAGGTCTGGTTTGAATCTGAAAATTCAAATGTGTTGTATAAAGACGCAAAATTTAAAATTGTCGACTGCAAAAAATGACTACAAGATTCAAGACAAAACAACATTTTATTCGTTCGGGACGAGGCATTATTTACTGACAATCTAAGTTAATCATAAGTTTGTTGCCCATTATTATTTTGTACAGCGTGAAAAAAAAAAAAAAAAGGAAAAATGGACCACCTATAATAATTTTCGATCTAATGATCGGCTTTTCACGTTCTAGGACTCAATCCTAATGGTTCGAAGGGGTAACTTCAAACATGCTAATTCATTAGTGTACAAGATATCTTAAGTTACTAAATCAGACTCGAAAGCGTACTTTCTCTGAATAAACAAATCATTTTCTCGACGGATTCGAATTTATAACCCACGCTATATAGGGGGTAGCCGCTATCCGAGAATTATGGTCTCAATAGTTTGGTCAAGAGAGCGATTCAAAGTTTGGACCCCTTAATGTTAATTTTACTTTTTGCATATTTAGCCATATCTCAAAAACATTTTAAGTCAGATGAAAACTTTTTGCACACAATTGTAAAACTTGTTTATCCAAAGATAATTCCGCGCAAAAAACAACTATTATTATTATTATTTAATAATTATTATTTAATTCACTAATTATTATTTAATTCACTAATAGTCGAAAAATGTTTTAATTGTAAGGTATGCAATCAACATAATTTTAAAGTATATAAACTTACGTGGCAAAATACAAAATTTGAGTGAAATCAATTGAATAGTTCCTGAGAAATCAAATTTTAAAGAAGTCGTGCATTAAAAATTCGATTTCTCAGGAACTATTCAACCGGATTTCTCACAAATTTTGTATTTTGTCCTGTAAAATTACATACTCTAAAATGATGTAAAAAGTGGTATATCTTACAATTCAAATTTTTTCGACTATTAGTGAGTAAAATAGTATTTAAAAAATAATAAATATCTACTAAAATTTATTTTTCGCGTGGAATTATCTTTAGCTAAACAAACTTAATAATTGTGTACAAAATTTTTTCAATTCGATTAAAAGTTCTCGAAATATAGCTAATACGCAAAATGTAAATTTAACATTAAGGGGTCCAAACTTTGGATCGCTTTCCTGACCAAACTATGGTGACTATATTTCCCAGATTGCGGCTACCCCCTATATTTTGATGGAGAGAAATCCAAATCCGTCGAAAAAAAGGTATCCTTGTTCAGAGACAGTACGTTTTTAAATCTGATTTCGTAACTGCCTCATTAACTTAATATTTCCTCACTAACTTAACTTAATATTTTCATCACTAATTAATTGCATATTTGAGGTCAACACCTCGAACTAGTGAAGATCCTATCATTAGATCAAAAGTTATTTAGGGTGGTCCGTTTCATTTTTTGACGCTTTATACAACTGTTTAATGACCATAAACCATGGAACTTTAAGGTCTCATGCCTATCATATTGGTGCTATCATTATAATCAGGATAAGAGAGCTATTTGATCAGGAATTAGAGATTTTTTTAAAAATTCTAATCTTTGTTCAGAATCTTTATTAAAAAGAAGTTAACTAATGTTTTATGCTAAACATTTGTATTAAAATCTGGCCTTGGCTAGAGGTTATAAGCAAACATCTTTGTCTGCATTTTTACACCTTAAAAACAACCAATTTAAGAGTCAGTTGAAATGCCTCTGGTTGGATTTCTACCAACCTAAAAAAAATGCTCAAGTATAAATAAGTCACCCTCCTCATTAAACATCTCAATAGTTTTAGTTGAAATCAGATGAAATGATTCACACCTCAAATATACTTACTTATTGTTGTTGGTTTTGTGACGACTTTTTGCTGGAACTAACCTGCATTTGCTTTACATGGAAAGGACAACCACGGAAACCTCCCTCGGTTAGCCTGCTGGCAAAGAGACTCTAACTCATGATTCGTCTACCACTGAGGACATTTTAAGTCAGCACTGTGGTTGTTGCAAGCCGGATGCGGAATTCGTATCGACCAGCGATCGCTTGGATTCGAACTCGTTTCAATTCATTGAAAGGCGAAAGCGCTCTCCCTTGAGTCATGACGGATCTCTAGAGGTATTATTATGTAATGGAAACTTGGGCGGACTTTGTGAACCCGGCAGATTTAACATGCACCAGTGATCATTTAATACGTGAGGATTTTTCAGCCAGTGGAATTGTAACTCATGCCCTCCTGAACATGTACTCTACGTCCTACCAGACAATCCTGGCCTATACTTATTTATTTGAAGTATTAAAAAATAAATATGTGCATCTTGAAAACAACTTGTTTAAGCTGGTTGCTTTAAGGTAGATTTATATCAACCTAAAACAGCCTCAATTTCGTACACCTTGATTATAAACATTGAAAGGTATTGGTTAAGATTCTTTTTGAGAACTCAAATCAAACTTAACACTTCAAATAAAACCTAATAAACACCTTAAAATTTTGTAAGAGTAACGTTATTTCGTTATACATTTCGCTTATGCTTTGAATCGAAACAAAAAAGATCGATTCCAAAAGGTACATATAAAAAGATAGCAAATAGCATGCCTGCATTAAAAATGACCAGATCAGAATTTTATTGTTTCTTCAGCCACATATAATTTCCAGTCAGCCATCACAAAAGATTCGTCAGAAAACAAATGAAGATCAAGAAAGAGATAAAAGAGCAGGAAATTCCGGAATCAATCTTCTCTTCAACCCTCATGACGTCATCATTCGATAGGAGCGCCATTTGATCAAGAACTCAAGAAATTTTTTTTATTCTAATTTTTGTCCAGATCATGTCTTTTTTACATGATAAAGAAGTAAACTAGCATTTTAGGCTAGTTTTTTATTATTGTTATTTCTTCTCTTATAAAATTCACGTTATTACGAGACTTAGACCCAGTTTAGAATAAGAACCAAAGGATTTTGATTTAATCAAACAGTAAACTAATTATTGCATAGTCACCCCGAATTCAGTATGTTGAAGGCTGCAATAAAGAAAATAAACAAATGTGATCCAATTTGTGAAATAAATACTTTGAACACTTTTGTGTTTGGTAATTTACATCAATTAACATTTCTAAATCTAAAATGCACTGAGTTTACAAACATAATGCTTTTGTATTGTTATTGATTGATTTTCTTCCCGTTAAGCTGATATATCTGTTTAAAAATAACTAGCTAAATTGTTCTGCCCCAAATTTTGTATTTAAAGACAAACTAAGTAAAATAAAATTTGTAATCATTAGAATTATATTAACATTTCAATTTTCAAAAAGAAACTGTTAGTCAATATACTTTAGTTTCTTATATTTTATTTTAGTTTTGTTTTCACATTTGAACTATTTCTTACGATTCGTCTTAAGAAACTGGAAGTCTTAGAACTTCCGATTGTCTGAAATCAAACAATGGAATGGATGAAACCATGAATTTGTTACCTTGAACCATAATATCAATTAAGTTTGCTGTAACCATAACAAGGGGTTCAATTTTGTCATGTTTCCCTTTAAGTTGAATTATAGCATTGTGTACTCAAGTTTAAGGGAGATTAATTTGCAACATAATATGGTACAACATGGCACTATTTAAAGTTGCAACAATTTTAATTAATCTTATGGTTCAACATGATTAAAAATTTCTAACGGTGTAATATTTTATGATTTGTTCTTCTCCGTTCTTAATATAATATTCTTATATTTCAAGCTTAAACTTATTTATTTTCTCAAAAACTCAATATTATATTTCATTCTGGTGTAGATTACTACCCTATTGAAATATCTCACAACTCAAAAGAAATGGAAGAGCTGGAAATCTTAGAACTTCCGATTGCCCAAAATGGAACAATAGAATGGAGGAAACCATGATTTCGTTACCTGGAACCATAATATCAATTAAGTTTGCTGCAACCATAATAAGGGGTTCAATTTTGTCATGTTTCCCTTCAAGTTGAAGTATAGCGACGTGTAATCAAGTTCAAAAATATTAATTTGTTCTAAATTATGGTACAACTTGGCACAATTTATGGTTGCATCAATTTTGATTGATCTTGTGGTTCAACATCGTTAAAAATTTCTAACAGTGTCAGTGTAGTATTTTGTGACTTGTTTTTCTCCGATTTCAATATAATATTCTGATCTTTTTAATACTTAAGCATATTTATTTTCTCAACAACTGAATATAATATTTCTTTTTGATGTAGATTATAACCCAATTGAAATATCTCATCCTCAAAAGAAATGGGAGAGCTGGAAGTCTTAGAAAATGGACTTCCGATGGCTCGAAATCGAACAACTTTTTCTTCACAAATCGCCATAGAACAGATGATAGAAGATGCGAGTACAGAAAGCGAAGAATCATTTTTCTATAGATTTCTCCGAAGTTGCCGAGTAAGTTTATTATCGATATTATGTTTATAATATGTTCGCCTGTTTGCCGTTATAAAATAAAAAGAAAGGTTACGATTATTTACAGTTCAAGAAAATTATTAGCACCTGCTGCGAAATGTAATAACACTGGGAACAAGGTTTTGTTGCATTTATACAAATACTTGATTATGTCTAATTCGGGTGTGAGGATTGCAAATTTGAAATTAATTTTGCTCAAAAAGCTACAGAGTTTTTTTAAAATGAAATTTTGAGCCTATTTTTTTGTCGAAATGTATAAGTTTAATAACGTCATAAATAACAGGGAGTTATGACAATCTTCTTGATCAGTTAGAGTACATCAATAGAATTAAAATTAAATAGGAACTCATGCCCAGAAAGACGAGCTATAGGTACTACCCGTTAATGGTCTGTTTGGAAGCAGACAAAGAAACAATTCATGATAGAGAAGCGCCTGCGTATGATATTTCCGGGCATGGGTTCCCATTCAATTTTAATCCATATGATGTCCTCTTCTAGAAGTTTGTCACAACATTTATGTGACCCCCTGCTATATATAATGTTTTTAATCTCGTAAACTTTGATGAAAATATATTAAAATCTCGTTAAAAAAAACTGTGGCTTAGAGAAACCAATTGCAGATTTTAAATCAGCAATGTGAAAATATTCTAGATCCGTTAAAAATGTCATAGAAGAGAAAAAAAATATTTCCCAGTGTAATTAAGTATTTTTAATTTTGTTGTGTTACATGTTTTTAGTAGTTCAAAAAATATATGTATATTATTTTTTATCTATTTTAAAAGAACATTAAATTTTCGATCGTTTTTCTGATTATTAAATATTGGGCAATAGTTTTCAAAATTTGTGGTTTCCTTTTTCTTTATTTTAAAACTGTAAAAGAACTATAGCGTCATAATTTTTATTTTTGATTTTTGCACTTTTTTCCGCATTCATAGATCTAAGTCTACGAATTAAGAAATTTTAAAGATAATCATTATTATTATTTTATTTTCTAATTATTTTCATTAATCTATTGTTATTTAATTTATAATTGATGGAAGTTTTTTTTTATTTCGTTCGATGCAAAAATTGTTGGACCATGTTGAACTATGCACTCTTATAAAAAAAAAAGAATCCCAAATTTGAAATAAATTGGTCAAGCAGAATTTGTAAAGTAAGATAAAAAATATTAAATATTTTTATTACATATAGTAAGCTTTTATAATTTTCGTTTTCTAAAACTATTCTACTTTTTATTTCAAACTTTAAATTTTGTCATGTAAAGACTAAAAATATTGTAAAATTTTTCACTGTGCAAAATTTTTGTACTTCAAAAATTCCCTGTTATATATATAGGTTATTTTACTTATAAAATTCTCTTAAGTAAATTGGTTTTATAATTGTGTGAAAAAGTTTTCTATTCGCGCTATTAGTTTTACAGATACGAGGAAAAACTCTGAAAATTTCGGGTTATAACTTCTTTTTCGTTTCCCAGGCTAATTCCTTGTGGTCTTATAGGGTTTGAAGTAACATTTATTTTTACTTCAAAAATCGAACAAAAATTACGTTCGTGATACAAAAATAATCAAATTAAGTAAATTGAATGAAATTTGAACAAATTTAGGGCCAAGTCTCCATATCCTTCAAAATAAATAAATAAAAATATTAAAACGTTTATACAGATCGTTTTTAATTTTTTGTTTTTGTGTTGGTTTTTTTAATTAAGTATATTGTATCGAACAATTATAATTTTTTATTTTTATTTTTCTTAAATAATTACTTACCAAATTCGAAAGTCGATTTCTGCATTTGTATATTTCTGCATTTTTTGTACGATACGATGCATTGGAAGATCAGTTCATCTGTTAAAAATATGTTTATATAACTAAAAGTTTATTAAAAAAAAATTATTCTAGAAAAGTTCTCAGAAATTGGCTTATTTGATTGTTTAGGCCTAATGTAAAAATTTGATGATTCTTAAAATTTCATTCGAAATATCAAACAATCTAAAGTGATTGTTCTTTTTTTCTACAATAATTTTAAATATAACATTATAAAATATTCAAGTAAAAAATCTGGAATGTTATTACAGCGAAAAGCTACAAGTAAGCTATTTAATTAACGCAGATGGCAATTCCAATTCAGGAATTCGCATTAGAAACGTTTTTCCAAAAACACGTCCCCAATCAATCACAAAAATAGATTAACGAACCACTCTGCCTTTAAATGATTAAAGGATATATGATCCAGTGGATAAGTGATTTGATATGGTTGGTTTGGAGTCGAAATATCAGCTCCCGTATTATGGAAATAATAAAGGACCAAGATAATCAAGCTTCATGCATTCCGACCTATCTACCATTATTAACTGCGGAATTCGGGAACATTGTTTACCCCAGAAGCATTGTGCTCATAGTTGTGGGTTTATGTTGACATGCCTTGAATTTTCAAATACCGTTCATAATTCCATCACCGTTTGCGGTGAGCATATCTTTCGGCAATTAGATTTGTTGAATTTTATTTTCCATTGAGTAGTTCTAAGGATAAAAGGAATAATGGAATGTAGAGTTGAGAAAATTCTCAAAATTTAATTTATCTCTTGAACTTGAAATGATTTTTATCAGATGTGAAAAAAATATGCCAAAAAATTAAATTGTCAATTATAACAGTGAAACCTTTTTCTTCATAGTTTTTTTTGTTGTTGTTGAATTTAATCATAAAAAAAGAAATAACACTGAAATAAAATAAATATAAAATTAGCTTATCAAATAAGATCTTATAATTGATTAAATGATTCTAGGAATGACTTTATGTACATGTTTTTCTTCATTTTATTTATAATATTTATTAACCTATCTACTTTTTAATTGTTTCAATTTGAAATTTATGTGCTTTTATCGGTGAGCTATATTCGGCAAACCGAGACACATTTAAGCTTGCTCTCTCTGCATTTTAAAGAGCATGCCATTTGGTGTTATAAAAGATTATTACAAGAATATTTTAAAAGACATTACAATTCTCGGACGCTTAAATAAAAAGTTGTACTTATGTTCTTAATAAAAATGCATAACAAGAACAAAGTACTAATCTATGAATCTGGAATATACAAGCAAATTTATGAATTTAGAAATGGAAAAAAACATAATTAGAATATTAGAGTTTTCTTTTAAAAATCTTTTAAAAAAACTGGATTTTTAACTCTAATTGAATGGCGTAATTGTACATTAGTTCTAGGTTGAGAAAAAGTTAATTGTTTAGGGGCTGTTGAGTTTGAATGAGTTTTTCTCTGATTTTTGAATGGAGTGGAAAGGCTCATTGATGATGGACTTGAAGTTGCTGCTGGAACAGGAGGTGTGGCTTGAATAGTCTGATGCATAATTCTCCGAATCCTTTGATGTATCATTATCCAACAATTTAAAAGTTACGGACAGTCTTTTGTGAAGTTGATTATCAATTTGAAGAGTAATTGTTTGTTTTTCTAATTAAAATTTTCATAAAGGGTTGAAGTGTTGTTTCATTACATATCTATTGTCAAGTTCAATCAGACAATACACTCTTCTATGACGTTCAACAACAATGCCATATTTCCACATTTTAGAGCTTATGTTGTTTCGTGATTGAACTCTGTCTTCTTCTTTAAACATTTAGTCGAACTTGGAAACGGATGTATTTTTGAAGTTATTTTTTGGTATAGGTTTGATAAGATCCACAGTTTCGTTCGAAGGTTTCTCTTAAACATTTGTTTTGCAGGTGTTTTTTCATTAGCAGATGGAGTGGCTCCTTTATTTAAATTTAAGGTAACTTTGTCATGCACCGTGTCGTGTAACCCTTCTGTTTAGGTTACAGTCTTGCATAAATATTTTGCTGAGTAAATTTAAAAGCAAATATAAGTTAATCTGTACTTTTTTAAAAGAAAAGATGATTGATTTCAAGCATATTATTCATATTCAAGCATATGATTGATTTCAAGCATTTTGATTCTCAATATATAAGATACTTGACAAAAAGATACTTGAAAAAGTCTTCAAATTTGTGTTTGAGTTGTTAATTTCAATTTTATAAACATCTTTTGACATTTTTGGAATTTTATTTCTGACACGTTCGAGCGTAATCCCAATCCCATTTAACACGTAATCCCAATTAAAGTTGAGTTTTGTTCGACTAGTTTGTGTATGAAACTAAGAGCAGGTAAAGCAGACGATTTACTCTTTCGAACATCTTATAGATTTCCCTGCCATCTTTATTTGATAATTATATTAATTAAAAATTAATTAGATTACATTATTTAATAAATAATTTGGTTACCGGAAGAACTTTTAAACTGGGTGATATTTTAGACTTTGAAAATAGGCAAAAAAAAAAAAAAAAAAGTGTCGAGTTAGTTAAAATTAAAATCTTTCTCTTTTTTTTTTTTTGTTTTGTTATTTTAACACAACGTTTCGGTATTGAATCATTTAAATGATTATATCAAATAATATTCAATTTGATATTGAATAAATATTAGAAAATACTTGCCACATAAAAAAAATCTTTAAGTAAGAATTATGTTTTTAAATTGTTTATTGTATTTTCATAAACATATGCTTTGAAATATTTTAGCATTTTAATTCTGCCCCGTTTGAGCTAATCTTAGTCAAAGTTGAGTTTTGTTAGACACTTTTCTTGGAAATAGTCGAATGTTCCTTCGACTAGTTTGTTTAAAAAGTTTGGAGGAGGAAAAGCAGACAATTTATTCTTTAGAACATCTTATCGATTTCCCTGTCAGAAAGCAATGTTCGTAAAAACATGCCTTTCTTTCTTTCTTGATCTTTTTTTTTTTATATATCAATTTAAAAGAAATAAGAATGGCTTTTTTATTTCAACTAACATATTCTTAATATATTCTTAAACATATTCTTAAAAGATCAAAAATAGTTCTTGTCAATTAACCAAAGATAAATTTTCTTGTTCATTAACAAAGGATCTGATATTATGAAAACTTCATTTGCTTTAAAAAATACCAAGATGGTTATAAAAGTCGAAGTATTTCTAGTGCTCAAAAATGGATACTCATTCTCAAGACTCGCCAAATGTGAATGAGGAAAAAAAAGAGATTCGAAACAGAAAATGTTGAGTTGCCAACGACAAAAAAAAAAAAAAAAAAAAAAAAAACAGTTAAAAAACAAAACTAGAAAATCTGCAGTGACTGAGAGAGGCAAAATGGATTTCCTCGCGTTATGAAGAAGTGATGAGGAACTAGTGTTGTTAGCGAGAGAAACGGCATTCATACGAATAAAACAAGATTCCAGGGCACCAAGATCAGCAGGTTAGGTCTGGAAATAATTTGGGCTTCATCAAAATTGAATTTATGCTCAATATTCCAATAATGGGCAGCAATAGAAAATTTATCGCATTCTTGATGATGGATTTATCCATCGTGTTCCTTAAGTCTAAATTTTAAGGTGTGTTTGGTTTGTCCGATGAAGCCTAAGTCGCGCTGTCTTGCTAAGTGGTAAATGTCTCAAGCGATTTTCAATATTGATAGGATCTTTAAGAGACTTAAATTTAATTTTGTTAGCAGGTCTGAAAATTACTCTAAAACCAAATCGGGCGAGGATATTGGTCGATTTTGTTGCAAGCTCGGGAGGGGGGTCAAAGACCTATTTCCCAATTAATTAGTTTAAAACTGATTTAACTGTCGATCAATCAGAAATCGAATTTTCAATTGATTATTCTAGTATACTTATCTGATTGTTATTTTTTTGATATTACGTTGTAATTAGTAAAAGATGTTTGTTTATTTTAATGAAATATATTCTCAAAAAAAAAAAAAAAATCAAAGTTGCGTAATATTGAATAATAATAATAATAATAATAATAATTGAAAAATATGATTTTTGATATTTTTTATTTCAAACATATTTTTATTTGAAATGCTACTACCTCAGTTATTAAATTTTTGACATTAATTATTTGATTAATTAATAATGTTTGCAGCGTGTGGAATTTTATTAAAATAAATATTTTAATGTAATTGGAAAAGTAAAAAAGCTACACTATGAAGGAACTACTCTCTCTCTCTCTTCATTGATATCTATATATCTATCAAATGATCTTCCAATCTTTAGTTGTCCATTCTTCGTGCTCTTTTGCGAATTTCAATTGGATCATCCTATTATTTGTCCAGAGGAGGGGTTTTTTGTGCAGGAACAAGTGAATATAATTCAGTTGCATACAGACGACGTCTTATATGTTTAGTCACTGTGTATGAGAGAGAACACTTCCAAAAGTGTGACAAATTGGTTTACTGCTAAGAAGGCTAAAATTTCGAAACTGGCCTAGTCAATCACCTGAAACTAACAGAACTTCTTTGGGAAATTGTTGGAAGAAAAGTTGACGGAAGTAGGGAAGCATTCTTCAAAGGCAAAACTCTTTCAGGATCTTCAGTCGGAATGGGCCAAAATCCCTAAGTCCCTTAAATATACAACTTCTTTAAAATTCGATGCTTCCGGAACTATTCGACCGATTTCATTTCAATTTAGTATTTTATCAGATAAAATTATATTTTTTAAAATGATGTAAAAATTTTTATACCTTACTAGTCAATTTTTATTCGACTATTATTGAATAAAATAATAAAAATAAATATTTGGAATTATCGTTGGATAAACGAATATTATATGTGTTTGCAAAAATTTTTCGATTTACTTAAATAATTCTAAAGATACGGTGAGATATGAAAAAAGTGAAATTAAAATTATGGAATCCAAACTTTGGACATACAATCATGATTATCTGCAATCATATATTTTGATTGTTTGCAATCATGATTGCATGTAATCATATATTTTGATTACTTTTAATCATGATTACCAGTAATCGTTTCTTGATGTGATTGCAAGTAATCATGATCATATGTAATCAGACATTATGATTTCTTGTAAGCGTAGTTACCTGTAATTACGATTAAAAGTAATCGATTATAGTTGTATTTAGCTGTAATCAATTACAAATGTTATCGATTACTGTAATCGACATCCAACTCTGTTTCATAAACGGAATTCTATGCTCATTTTCAAACAAATTCTAAGCTCATTTTCGTAAATGTCTATATCTATTTTCGTAAACACGCATTTTAAACTATGTCTTTTGTCGTAAGAACGCTTTTTGAGCAATGCCCATTTTAGTAAATATGCCTTTTGAGTTGGTTAATTTCTGTAACACGCATTTTGAACTATGTCCATTTTCATAAATATGTCTTTTGAGTTAGTCCATTTCCGAAAACACGCATTTTGTCCCTTTTCGTAAGCACGTTTTTTGAGCTATGTCCATTTTCGTAAATACGCCTTTTGAGCTATGTCCACTTTCGTAAATATGCCTTTTGAGTTGGTCCATTTCTGTAAACACGCATTTCGAACTATGTCCATTTTTGTAAATATGCCTTTTGAGTTAGTCCCTTTCCGAAAACACGCATTTTGAACTATGTCCCTTTTCGTAAGCACGCTTTTTGAGTAATGTCCATTTTCGTAAATTCGCCTTTTGAGCTATGCCCACTTTCGTAAATAGGCCTTTTGAGTTGGTCCATTTCTGTAAACACGCATTTTGAACTATGTCCATTTTTGTAAATATGCCTTTTGAGTTAGTCCCTTTTCGTAAACACGCATTTTGAACTATGTTCATTTTCGTAAATACGCATTTTGAGCTATGCCAATATTTAAAAGCTCACCGACGGCATGTTAATATTCACTCTTATCTATGAAAGCAAAAGCAATAAACAATGACTAGAAAAACTCAATACAGCTTAAAATTATAAAATAAATTATAAATATCCATTACTATATAGCATTCGATTTTATAGTTTTCGTTTGTGAATTTTGCAATTTTTACTCATTCCAACATCGAAGTATTTCCTTACAGTTAAGAGGTAAGATCATTCTAAAGCAAAGAAAAGAAATACTAAAAGTTTTGTCAATATATATTTAAGTAATAATATATTTGAGTAATAAATAAACAGTAAATGATACATGAAATTCCTTTCATTTGTTCATCTATGGATTCTTCGAGTGATTTTTACATTCTATCTGAATTCTGAATATGATACAAATTCTTAAAAAAATATTTTAATGTTTTTCTCATTAAATAAAAGAAAAAGTTTTGTATGAGAGATATGAAGTGGTCTAAGAAATCAATTAATGAAAAAAGAAAGAAGATAGAAATGTAAGGTTTGCTACATTCTGCTTAGGAAGCAAACTTATTTATACGTATTGAGGTTCAAAATTAGTTACAAAGTTCAAAAACAGATGGTGTTATCAAGTGATAAAATGAAATAAATATTGCATTCAAAACAACTACTATTTGTTACAACAATGGGACGCAGTCTATAGAAAAAACTGACAGATTCCTATATTTTAGTTGGTATGACATACAGTAGAAAGCATTGTCTAATAGATTTTTACAGCCCGTAGCACCATCTGTTGAACTTTTTTTTAACTACTTTTGAAACTTAGTTTAAATCAATTTCTTGTATCCTAAGCAGAACACTGCAAACTGCATAACTCTATTTCCTATTGTTTATTTTCACTTTTCAATCCGTCTGTTATTTTTGAGATATATAGTATGGTATTCCTTCTATATTCTATTCTTGTATCCTAAGCAGAACACTGCAAACTGCATAGTTCTATTTCCTATTGTTTACTTTCACTTTTCAATCCGTCGGTTACTTTTGAGATATCTAGTACGGCCTTCTTTCTCCTATTCAATTTAATATATTTTTTAAAAAAAATATACAAACGTTGTATGTGCTCAAATTATTTATTTTCAGAACATCAAATTCTTAAAGAAACACCAAAGAAAAAGTTTGGAGAGGATTGACTCTTTTTTGGAAAAGTTTTCTAATGGACCTAAGCCCAATCCCCCAGATGAGATTGACAAAACTTACTGTTGGGGAAAGTAAGTATGATTCAATTTCTTCACAATATCATTGTTTTATGAAAATTTATAAGTTGACTAATTTTCTACATAGTTATTTCCGAATAGATAGAATATAGTTATTTTACGAAAGCAACAGATTATTGATAGACCTATCAGAAAGTAAGAAAAGTTTTTGAAACTAGGATAACAAAAAGAGCTACACTGTCACTACTATTACACTGTCAATATAACACTATTACACTGTCAATATAACTATAGTAATATAAACTTCATTATTATGCCAAATTAATTAAAAAAACAATCAATATTAAGCTGTTGAACCTCGATATCGCGAACTTCAATAACATGAATTTTTCGATATCGTGAAAAATTCAGACATCCCTACGCATTTGCAATGCTGATAATAAAAAAAACGCTTTTGTGAATATGTTTCTCGGCAATTCTTAATTCCACGAAGCATTTTTTATTACAAAAATATTAATACTTAAATACTTTTAATATTTAAATACAAAATATTAATATTCCAATACTTTTGAGTAATTTATGAATAATTTATGAATAATTTCTTAAAGTAATAATAAATAAGAGATCACCTGACAGATTAAAAAGAAGTTGCTTGAATCATTCAACCATAAAGAAGATGAGCGCACAGATGTAAATAATCGCTCATAAGGTTCGAAAGAACTTGATAATTTAATATATTCGATAGAAATTGATACTTACGACGATGCAGTTACCGAAGATAATAATATTGCCGAGTGTGGTAATTGCGAAGAATTAGAAATATTAAAAGAGGTTATAACATTGGGAGATATATTAGATGAGGAAGATGAAACAAGAATTTCAGCTAAACGAAAATTAAATGTGAAACCAAAGAAGCACTGTTTAAAGTAACTTTTATTTAAGAAAGTAAACGTTATGCAACTTTTAAAATGTCTGAATAGTTATTATTTGATTAAATTTTTAAAAACATTCAATTTTCTAAAAAAAAATTGATACTCAACTTTGATATCATTACCCAAATAACTCAATTTTTGATATCATTAAATTTTTAGCGTCACCATTTGAGTACGTTATATGTCGAGGTATTATTATTATTTTTTTAAGTTAAAGAGAATTAATCAGAAATTCTACTGGTATGCTAAAACTAAAAATAAAAAGTTTTAGTTTCTGAAATCTTTAGCAGATCACTCAAAACTCCTTCGCGATTCGCATTTTGAACTTTGATATTATCTAACCAAATGCCATTGCTTAGTTTGGATCAAAATAGTCTTTTTAATCTTTATAAGTTTTAATTTTTACAGGTCTTTATAAGTCTATAATTAATTGAAATAATAATTATTTTGAAATTTATTATTTGAAATTATTATTATTTAGATATTTTAGATATTTGAATTTTTTTTAAATTATTTTTAATAAAAGAAAATCCTTTTTTAAAATTCAAGTTATCTTAACATTCATTAAAGATAGAATGTTTGCTTAATTTTCTTTTCAAAATAATTACTTTGTTAAAACAATAATATCGTTCAAAATTCTTGCTACCATGAAAGTGTGTAATTGCGCAAATTAATTCCAAATGTTTCGATACCATGGTTTATCTTAGTTCAATTCTTAGTTGCAGATTCAATTTTACACCTTATAAAAGTTACAGCAAAGTTTTATTGTATATTGGTTCAAGGTAATTATTTTATGGTTCAACGCTAAATTATTTTTTTCAGAGAGTAAGATGCAAGGTAAAAATTTACTCGATGTATATTTGATAATATTACTCTTACGATACATTGTAAGACTATTATTATTAAACAGAAAATATCAGACAACCTATTTATGAGCTACAAAACCTAATTTTTCAGCTGAAGATTTTGCAGATTTTTCACTCATTGCATAGTGCCGGCTCTAAAATATCTTTACAGCAGCAAGATTGTATTTTAGCAAATACCATACTCTCCATATTACACAAATAGGCCATAAAAAGGATATTGTGACTTATAATTGAATCCTTAAAAAACCCTTTGTGAAATCCTAGTGCATTTGTTTGTATTTTCAAAGAAATGAAATACGAGCTGCGGTTTGAGAATCGGCCCCCAGATGGGCCGGGGTTCCAACCTTGACCCCGCAATGATCCACCGAGCACATAAGATATATGCACCCGTGAAATCCGTGGAATTTAAATTCCGGTGGTTGGTCACTCAGAAGTGCCATGGGTACAGAGATCTGGAGAAAATTTCTGAAAAAAACCTGGAGAAATAAATGGTGCTGCCGTCTATCTGAGGGGTTCTTAACTAAGACGTACTTTCACCCTAGTGGTCAAACGAAATGAATACTTTCCTGACTTAATTCGCAAGTTTAGGGCTGGAAAGCTTGGCTTATATAAGTGTCATTAGAAACAACAACAAGAAAAGAATTATATATGAATTTTTTCTCTTGGACCAACGAGGAATTTTGCACATGACAAGAAAATATATGGTCTATACTATAGATTTACAGTTAAGACTTAGTTTGATTACTTAGTAGGTATTATTAATTAAGATAATAGGAAATTAATAAATTCTAACAAAGATCTGAAAGGTCGCTCATGAATCAAGCTGAATTATTATTATTATTTCTTTTTACAGATAGTTTTTTTGATTGAGAAATAATGGATAATAATAAAACATTTTGTTAGTTTTGCACTGGTATCAGAGATATTTTTTTATATAGTTTTTTGACGCTCTTATCAAAAGCAAAAATATATTTTGCTATTTTTAATTGTTAAAAGACTGTCTAGTAGTTACTAACAAAAAATCTGTTATATTGTCGGAATTATATTTGTAACAGAATTTAAAGTCCAAAAAAGTAGTGCGAATTTTTTGAAAAAATTCATATTTAAATATTTTTTAATAATTGATTTTGCAATTTTAAGAAATTTCAATGATGTATAACTGTATCTCTTAGATCTAAACAACTGCATTTAAGTGCAAATTTGAAAATGTTTTGTTTGGAATAGAGCTATGTTTGGACGATTTTACTTTTAATGCAGAAAAAGACATCGGTGTTTCATGCTGTTACTCTTAAATATTAAAATGCTAAACGCAATATTTTTCACTTTTTTTTTACCTAAATTAATACAAAATATTGAAAAATGCATTAAAAAAATGTTTAATAAAAATTCTGCGTCACAGGGTTAAACACCTTACTCTCCATTTCACGTAATAGGTCACGTAAAGACAGGGAAAATGATCATTTGTAATTGCTTCTATAAAAGTTCACGAGTGAAAACCTATTGCATCTGTTTGCATTATTAAAGAAGTAAAATAAATGTGGCATTTTATCTTGTAACAATAAAAAAAGGGGAAATGTTACATGTAACAAGAAAATATATGGGTTTATCTGTATACCTATAGGTAAGTCTTTGTTTGATTAGTTTATTGGCATTAATCTCTTAGGAGAACGTCAACTAATTAATAATGCTGAATACTAATAACTTTTTCTCACTTGTCACACAAATTGCTATTTTTAACAAAAGAAAATATCCCTGGTTGTGAGAAACTATTGAAGTACTTTATTACGAAGGAGTACCTTTTTTGACACCTAAAATTAATGAGTAAAAGAATAGAGACAAAGTAAATAGCGATTGAAAAGGATAAAAATCGATAAACGATAAAAAATTGTAGTCTGCTTTATTTTTAACAATAAAACTCATCAAATAATGAAGATGTATATAATTTACTTGGGGTGTGTGAAGTGAAAAATAGCCGTGGGCAAAAACCTCTTTTCACTTATACCATTCTTTTATTTTTCTTCAATGAATAATTTAAACTTATTGAAGTGCTTTTTATGTGTTGATATGTATTTTGAAATTTGATTCGAAATTTCTCAAATCAAAACGCTTCTGTGGTTTTTATTGCATTTCTTAAAATCTTTTTAGCAGATTTGAACCGACTAGCCAGGAAATTGAAAAAAAACACTGGTAATGAAGTTTTTAACTACTTATAACTATTATACGTTAATTTTTAAAATTTAAAAAAAAAAGTTTATTTCCCAATTATAGCCTGATAATATTGTAATAAATACGACTGCCAATCTACTGTGTTGATGCCACAGACTTGGTTTAAGCTAAAATTTGGAGACTCTTGCACCAATGATTTCGTCAAGAGAGTTGATGAAGTTACTCTTAATAGTATATTAATAGTATAGTATATATTAATAGTATAGTATATCTTAATAGTATAGGCGGATAGTTGCAGATTACCTGCTGTAGGGACATCGGGGTTTCGAGAAATGTGGTGTACACTCTGAGGAAATAGATCACAGAGACAGGAACAGTGGTCCGCTGATTTGGTCAAGGCTGCAAAAATGCAATAGGACCGGCTCAAGACCATTATTTAAGACTTCTAGTCAAAAGGAATAGGACCTTGATAGCGACATAACTGTCTAATAATGCAACAAGAACATCCATTTCACGGATAACAGCCACCCACAAACTTAATGCTTGGTGGCCTTTATGCCAGGCAACTTTGAAATCTTAAATATGAATCTCTAATTATTATTACAGATTTGGATTCTCCAGAAAAAATAAATCCTATTTGAGTTGTAGTTTTATGCATTTTGCTTCACAGATGGCGCTGTTCTTGAGAAGAATTAAATTAAATAGGGCTTCACACAAGATAAAAATAGACACGTTTAAAAAATATATATATAATTTTTCCCCATTTTTTATGAAAAAAAAAACATTTTTTGTCATATTTATCTTCTTTTAAATTCTCATTGGGCTTGAGATACCACCATTTTAAGCAGCCCTATTAAATAAGGTTGCACAGAAAATAAAAGTAGACTCGTTTAAAATGTTCTTTTTTACCAATTTTTTTCATTTTTTAGCAAAAGAAATACCGAAACATTTTTGCTGTTGTTGTTCCTGCTTAGTAAAACCTAGCGAGTTTAAGGCAGATGGTGCATTTCTTGTTTCTCAGTGGCGCTATCTGTAGCCAAGACTACGATTTTAGCCACACACACGTCACAGTCATTTACAAAAAGGACCCATTCATTCATCTACAGATCTTAATTTTGACTTCAAGTAGAGAACGATCAATCTCCAATTTTGTACCCCAAATTTTTGTAGAGGTATTGATTTGTTATGGGAACACGGAGGATCTTGTGACCCAACAGATTTACCGTGCATCATTCACCATTTACTACATGGAGAGTCTTCGGATGGCGGGGTTCAAACTCACGACCTCTTATCCCAACACCCTACTTTCCAGGCTATACTAACCCCGGAACATTTTTAGTTTTATTTATCTTATTCTTCAATCTGAGTGGTCTCGAGAAGCCATAATTTTAAACAGCCCTATTTAACTTAATTTTTCTCGGTTACAGCGACATTTGTGAAGCAAATTGCATAAATCGAACTCAAATAGGGTTACTTTTTCCTAGAGAATCCGAATCTGCAATAAAATTTCAGTTTCTCCCTGTCTCATCCCAGGAGGTTACGTTAAAAAAATAGAGTTTGATATTATTGGATAGCTTTAAAAATATTGAATATAACTATTTTCACTTTCTCGATCCGATGTTTATTTCTTGAGATATTTGACCGTTTCCAAACTTTTTTTTAATACCCTGTACATACTTTAAAAAACAAAAACTCAGATTTTTAAAGTTCATTTATAAAAATAGATTTCGTAACGATGTTACCTTCATGGTCAAAGTCTTTCGAAAATCTGATGTAAATCCAGTTCCAAATACTTCGGATAACTGACGTCCTAATGAAATAACAATTCTATTATGCTTCAACTTTTGAGAAAACTCAAATAAAAGTTAACTCTAAAATACAGTTCGAATTAACATTTATTTTCGTTAAGAGAGGACTTCGTCTGATTTGAAAGATAAAGACAAGTAAAGTAAATATTATGAGTTTGTTTATTGCTGAAAATTAAATAAAAGATGAGCAAAAATATTTCAAAAATTGTAGTCCTCATCATGACTGACTTTTACCGCAAGGCATAACAAGTCTTGTCTTCCAGCACTTGAAGTTGAAATTAATGAGTTTAAGATAGTAATTTTGAATGTGGCGTACATTCGGAACAGATGGCACTTGATGTTATTACAGTAAAATGTTTTACAAATTAAAATATATATATATGTGCTTACCGGAAAATAGACATATTGATTTAAAACATCTAATAAAAATGTAAAGTTATCCTGTTTTAAACATAAACATTTTCGACTTTTAATTTTAAATAGTGACTTTTCTTTTAAGAAACTTTTCAAAAGGTGAGAACATTAACATGAATATTAGCTTATTCTGAATTCTATATTGCTTATTCCGAATTATAAACATTCACGACTTTTGCAATGTACTTTTCTATTTAAAAAAAATTAACAATATATTAATTTATTTCGCTAATTCCTGTAACTAGAGAGAACTGTCATTGTTTGGTTGTTCGGAAGTAATTTCATTTTTGTTACGAAAATGAAAAGCAATTTTGTTATAGTGAATAAATATTTTATTAAACTATATATAATCCATTCTGATCCAATATCTTTTGCCATCTTTCTAGCAGTAGCATGATTCTACGTTAATAAAATTTTTGCTCTCTGCTGGCGAAAACTGATCCAGGTGATTTTTACCTACCTTATTTAAAGTAAAGGTTCTGCCTTCTAAAAAAGTTTGCAAAGACCGAAAGAATGTTGTAGAGAACCTATTTCTTGTCCCCAGTGATGATGCACTCCAAAAATGGATAATTTTCTTGACGTTTGAGAAGCAAATCACAGATGACAACGCGGTGGCACAAATTTATTTCCAAAAAAGCATGATGAAGCCATATATGGAGCTTTATACGAATAAACGTTTAGGTTTTTCAAATGATTATAAACGACCGAATTCGATAAATTTAATCTCTCAGTGATCTCTCGAGCTAAAATTCACCTATTTGCAGGCCCGGACTGGGATCTAAAATCGGCCCGGGCATCTTAGAGATATCGGCTCTCTACTGCACATAAATACCGTACGCGGCTCCTAATACATCATTTTTAGGCATTTTTTACTTATACATTCTCATGAACTTAAGTCAATTTATCGAAGTAAGAAAGTAGATAAAAATTGCTTAATAATCCTTTATAGAATATATTTCAGTTTATAGTTGAATCTGAGTTTGAAAATGAACCAAAAATTTTCTTTAATGCAGAATCTTTGGACCACCAACGTGATTCTCGAATAGTTGCGAGCCATTTTTTATTTCCGTGCTCGTTACTTTGTTCCCAGATGTTCATGCGTTGGTATGATTCACGGAAAAATACTGCGACGCTATTTAGTAGGCTGAAAAACGATGCACTTTCAATTAGTGCCTTCGTAGTATCTCCTAAAACTAAATTTAAGACATGTGCATAACACCAAACATGAATTTGACCAGGGGACTCTTTGGAAAGCCATGAAGAAAATCCTTTATATTCACCTTGCATATTTGCAGCCCTGTCAGTTGAATTACCGTTGCACTTTGTTATATCTATATTACAAGACTTTAAAACTGAATCCACTAAAGAAAACATATTCTGTCCGGTTGAAGATTTACACTCTACAACAGCGAGAAGTCTTTCATATACACGATCGTCTTTCACATATCGTACTATAATTGAGCATTGATCTTTGCATGAAATATCCTGAGTTGTATAAGAAAACATATCAGCTGCTTGTACTTATATTCCGTGTTATAAGTTGTCCAATTGATTGAATAATTTTATTAATGGTGGATTTGGAATGAAACATTAACAAAGACCCTCTGCCTTTGCCTTTACTCTTTTGTGACTCGTGAAGTTTTTTACTGCTCTGTATACAATCTTTCAAATGGTCTTTCAAAGTAATATCATATTTGCTAAGAAGAACAACAAGTTCCAAAAAGTTTCCATGATCTACGGACATGTCTTCCGGCGGTTTGCATAAATTAATGTCTTTAATGTGTCTTTATCATCTTAAATTAGCTAGGTGCATATTCGTGTATCTTATAATACATTGCCGATTTGAAATTTTGTAAACCTACTTTGGCACTGGTTAACTGCCAGTGCTAATGTGAAGTTGGCTGTGAAAAATAATATTCAATTTCAATGTTGGGAAAAAAACGAAATTGCTTTCCGAAAACCATAATATTTTTACTTTGAAATTTTTACTCCGAATTAAATTTAAACTTAATTATTATCAGAGTTCAAAACTCAGATCTGTGACATGCTCTTACACTTTTTGAGAACTACTTCTTAGCGGCTGATGTTGAATTGATAATCAATTCCAAGATAAAATCGGTACTTCTTGTTGAGGTGCACAACGCCCAACACACACTGTTTTGCAAATGTAATTCATTCATTTATATAATTGAGATTGTGCGAAGCACTGTATAAAGAACGGAATTATTTAATACCTTTCAAGAATTTAATAAACATATTTTAGTAATAATTGTCATCATAATTGCTTGTTGATCAAAAAAAATATATATTTAAAAAACTTAATAAACAAAAAATATTTAAATACGAATAAAGTATTATTTTCCAGTTATTTTAAGTCGATATATATATATACATATATATATATATATATATATATATATATATATATATATATATATATATATATATATATATATATATATATATATATATATATATATATATATATATATATATATATATATATATATATATATATATATATATATATATATTTATATATATATATATATATATTTCTATATATATATATATATATATATATATATAATATTTTTATATATATATATATATATAGTTATGTTAATAATGTTAAAAAATTTTATTTTTCAAATTAATTTAGCAAATTAGTGAAATATAACTAAAATAGTATTCATTATTTAAATAATTTTTAAGTTTGTTTCGTTAAAAGCACTCTATGAAGTTTATGAGGCTGTAGATAAGTAAATTTTTCTCCTTAAACGAATTGAGTTCTTAAGTAATAAAATGAAGTTACAATAACTGTCAAAATTTCTTTAATATATCATCTCTTCTACACGCGAAAAATGTTTAAAGAAATGAAATATATCCCTTTTGCGCTATTTCATTTAAAAAAAATTACACATATTTAATTAGAAATGTAGCGATCATTTAATTCTTTTTTGGACGAACGAATATGACATTAAATTTATCAATATTATCAATATTTAATTTAGTACTTTTCTAGGTCAAGTAAACATAAAAGTTGCATAATTTGACGTCTTTTTTAAAATATTTACACATTTTCCGAAACTAAAATAGGAAAAAAATTGAGCAATAACTTTGGAACCCTAATAGTTATGTGTTCTTTCTATCTATTTTCACTCTCCTTTATAGACCAATTTACTTTCCCCTACTTTATTTATTAAACGGACGAAATCTTTTATTGCTATTTGTCTCAATTGACCCCTAAAATATTTAAATCACGTAACTAAATAAAGAGTGTGTAATAAAGATCAAGTACTGATATCGTCTAGTTAATAGAATTTTGAAGTCAAATTAAATTTTTTTTATTGCATTTAGACCCAAAGGAGCTATATTAGTGAAATATTATGTAAGTATATATAATTACTCAATTTGTGCTCAAATCATACCCACTTTTTGAGATGCTTAAAATCTTGATTTTAAATATCTCAAATTGAATATTAAATATCTATAATTTCTATTTTCAAAATCTAATTCATAAAATATACTTCGTAAATTAAAATTAGAAATAATTGAAGTGAATGGTCAAATATTTGTCACAGCGAAACTCAACGAAGACAAATTTATCTATATTTTATATTCCAAATTTTTTTTCTCCACCCCCTATTGTTTTATAAACAATGTTCAATTTTGAGCTAGAAAATATTAAAAAAAAAAAAAAAAAATTCTTCGCAATTTTAAAGTATAGATTTTTTAATTTAATTTATTTAGTATGATTTTTATATCACCTAACTAAATAAAGAGCATATAATAAAGATCATTTACTGATATCGTCTAATTAAAAAAATTCTGAAATAAAATTAGAACCTAAGTTTTTATGCATTTGAACCCGAAAGAGCCATGTTTTTGAAATATTATGTATATATATCAAATCACAATATTTTTAAAATCTAATTCATAAAATATATTTTGTAAATGAGATTATATTTTGTAAATGAGTAAAGAGTTAACAAATATTTGTGACAGTGAAATCCAACGAAAACAGATCTATTTATATTTATTATTCCAAATTTTTTTTACACCCCCTTCCGTTTTATAAACAATGTTCAATTACGTCTTAGAAAATATTTTTTCTTAAAAAGTTCTTAACAAATTTAAAATATCGATTTTTTAATTTAATTTATACCTTTTAAATGAATGGACACTTATTGAGTTACTAAAGTTTACATAAAACATTAATAAATTTTTAATTCATATTTATAATCTTTTAATTTAGAATTTATAAGGATGATTGCCAATTAAATACTTATAGCAATTTCTGGAAGAATTTTGTGGCAGGAAATATGTTACTTTATTCTAAAGTTTTGAAGTTTATAGTCTGTACGTCACGAGAAATTGATGGTTCTTGTATTAAAGCTATTTAATACTCAGGTACCATAATGTCGCGGATTTTGAAAAAGGCATGTCATAATGTCGTAATCTTTATGCATGTTTGATAAAATATGATCATTAATAATAAAAGGAGGCAAATTTTTTTATTTGTTTTTATTTGCAAGTTTTTCAATTTTTAGATTACTTTAATTGAGATGGTGATTTTTGAGGGAAAGTACCAAGTGTTTCGAATATGTTCAAGTTTTTTATTTTTTTTCAATAGAAAAATGGAAAACTATTGCATAATTGTGAGAATTAACTTGAGTTCAATGCGCAATATAAAAAACGGACAACCCTTAATTACTTTTGATGTAATGATCGGATCTTAACGTTTTAGAACTCATTCTTAATGATTCGCAGGAGTAATCTCAAATATGCTAATTAACTAGTGCAGACGATATTTTTTAATTTACGAAATCAGACACAAAATCATACTTTATCTGAATAAACAAACCCTTTTTTTAGACGAATTCGAATTTCTGACCCCTAAAATATACGGGGTAGCCGCAATCTGGGAAATATAGTCCCAATAATTTGGACAGGAAAGCGCTCCAAAATTTGGATCTCGTAATATAAATTTTACTTTTTGTGTACTTCGTCTTATTTCGAGATATTTTTAAGCGGATTGAAAACTTTCACGCAATTATAAAAATCGTTCATTCAAAGATAATTCCTCGCAAATAATAAATTATGGTAAATGTTTATTTTTTTATTATTATTTAATTTTAGTCAAAAAATGCTTGAATTTTAAGGTTTACAATTTTTTACGTCACTTATGCAATTTTACATGGCAAAATACAAAATTTGAGAGAAATCATTCGAATAGTTCTCCTAAGAAATCAAATTTCAAAAAAGTCGTATTTAAAAAAATTTGATTTCCCTAGGAACTATTTAACAAATTTCACTCCAATTTCGTATTTTGCAATTCAAAATTATGATGTTTAAAAATGATGTAAATAATAGTATACCTCACAATTCAAATTTTTCCGATTAACAAAATAATAAATATTTATTAAAAGTAATTTTTTGCGTGGAATTGTTTCTGGATAAATGAATATTATGATTGTGTGCAAAATGATTTTAATTCGCTTAAAAGTTTCTCGAGGTATGGCGAAATACGCCAAAAGTGAAATTAACATTAAGTGGGTCAAACTTGAGACCACTCTCCTGACCAGAATATTGGGACCATATTTCCCAGATTACGGCTACCCCCTATATTTTTTTTTAAAATTTATTTTATAACCGTTGTTGAACAGTCAACCCAATTCTGAGTTCACGGCTACCAATATTCAACTTCGTAACCTTGTAATATTTAAACCAATCCAGAAGACAAGAAAACTCCTGGATCAAGTATTGAGAGAAATTCGCCTTCGTGAAGGACTTTTTTTTATAGTATTAACCCTCACTTACGTTAAATGGAGAGGAAAACCACGAAAACCTCCTACGGTTAACTTGACTGCAATGGGACTCTAGCTTAGGATCCGTCTACCATTGAGAATATTTTACGTCAGCACTGTGGTCAGTGTGATCCGGGTGCGGATTTGTATCGACCAGTTATCGCTGGGATTCCAGCTATGCTCCACCCCTCGAGGACAGCACGTGTGACCAACGCCACCTGGTGGCCTCCGCGACGGTCTCAGTTGTGTGTTAGACATTGCTTGAAGTGGCTGTGTGAGTGATCTGTTAAAATGCAACGTCGTCGTGAGTTGACTGCATTCGAACGCGGCATGGTTGTGGGTGCCCGACGCATGGGACATTCCATTTCGGAAGTGGTTCATGAATTCGGCTTCCCAATGTCAACCGTGTCGAGAGTTTACCGAGAATGGGTGAATGAGGGTGTCACAGTCCACAACAGACACCATACCGGGCATCCACAGGCCCTAAATGACCGAGACAGGCGAAACCTGAGACGAGTGGTAACTCGAGATAGGAGAGCAAATGTACAACAAATCACGGCTGAATTCAACACTGGCCGTGATCGGGACGTGTCCCAGTGGACAATCCGTCGGAACATGCGTGTTCTCGGGTATGAGAGCCGTCGCCCTACACGTGTGCGACTGCTAACCCAGCGTCATCGGACAATTCGGCGTGCATTTGCACCAATCACCACGGATGGACACTGCAACAGTGGCGTAACGTGATCGTGTCTGACAAATCACGTTATCAACTGTTCCATGCTGATGGGAGGCACCATGTGTGGCGCACACCGCACGAAGCGATGGATCCAAGCGGGCACAGTCCAGGCGGGTGGCCTATCAGTCATGGTGTGGGGTGCATTTTCGTGGCATGGAATGGGCCCCCTGGTCGTTCTGGATGCCACATTGACTGGTCAGCGGTATCTTCAGCTGCTTGGAGACCTTTTATCATGTTTCAACACCCTGATGACATTGCTGTGTATCAAGATGACAACGCAGCCCCACTTCGCGCCAATATCGTCCGTGCCTGGCTCGACGAGCATGCAGGTGAGATCCAACGATTGAATTGGCCATCTCAAAGTCCTGATATGAACCCCATTGAACATATCTGGGATGCCCTCGACGTCAGGCACCGGGCATTGAATCCTCAAGTGCCAACTACCACCGGACGTGTTCCAGAGCCTTGCAGACTCACTTCTACGCCCTATCGCTGCACTCCGCAGGGCCAGAGGGGGCCCGACCAAATATTAGGTGAGTATCCCATGAGTTTTGCTCAGTCAGTGTAGGAAATCCAAATCCGTCGAATAATAAAAGGTATGTTTATGCAGCGAAAGTACGTTTTTGTATCTGATTATCGATCATTAGATCAAAATTTATTCAGGGTGATTCGCTTTTTATTTTGCGCACTCTGCACCACCCCAGGTGTAGGGTTCATAGCGCAAAGGGACAAACTTAGTTTTTGAACCGCTTTGCAATATGATGTCAGATATAGCGAGTTTTTTTAGGAACATTTTAAGTTATAAAATATTTTAAAACTAAAATACATCACACTTGGCATTCGATTGTTAAATTTAATTGAAAAATATTTTTCAAATTTGATGATTCTCAAAACAACGTAACTTAATAAAGTCATACATTTTCATTCGAGTTGGTTAAAAATACAAGTGCATGTTACACTTAGATCATGCAGACACTTTGATCATACATTTTCATTCGAGTTGGTTAAAAATACAAGTGCATGTTACACTTAGATCATGCAGACACTTTGATCATACATTTTCATTCGAGTTGGTTAAAAATACAAGTGCATGTTACACTTAGATCATGCAGACACTTTGATCACTTTTTTTTTCGATAGATTGAATGATTATGATAAGCGTTTACTCTAAAGAATTTTTATTGAATATGTTGCTAATTTGTTGAAAATTAATTTAAAAAGAGCTACAAGCAATGCAAGCTACAAAATAGCTGTCACATTCGTGTTTTAGTTTAAATGGGATAAAAATTGGGAGAAAGTGTGCGGTTCGTAACTAGTAAAGAAAACTAGGAATATTTAAAAGAGACAAACATTTTGTTTTGGAATTTATTTTTAACTATTTTTCATGAATTTAGCCCCTCTCTAAGACTGCGCTCGGCAAAAAAAGTCCCTTCTTTTCCCTGTTACCCTATCAACAATTTTATCTTGGCTACAGTTGGGCTCAAAATTGGCTTAATATAAGTCCTGTAAGAAAATGCACCGACAGTCCAATATTGGGATCTGTAGAGATTTTAATATTGATCCTGGAATGGCTTTTTCATGACGATAGCAATTCTATATAGGGCCGATATTGGTTGAAAAGTATCTGTGAAATATGGGATAAAATGGATAATTCTATATAGGGCCGATATTGGTTGAATAGTGGTTATAAAATATTCAGTATCTAGATATTTTATATAGGGCCAATATCGGAAAAATATCAGCCCTTTTTATCCTTATGAGTCAAAATTTATGAAAATTGGCCTACTGAGGGCCCAAGTCATTTTGCTGCTACTGTAGCTATTCCAATCTACATCACAGTGACTATCTAAAAATATTTAATTATCTAAAAAATATTTGATTATCTAAAAACATTTGATTATCTAAAAATATTTGATTATCTAAACAATATTTGATAATCTAAACAATATTTGATTATCTGAAAAATGTATAACGTATACATTTATTTCCATTTTATTCTAAGCCTTTTTTATTTTAGTCTTTTATTAATTATGTTAACAATAAGAAATTCTTTGCAACTAAATGCGCACATATTTAATTACGTCGGAATCTTTTTTGCTTACAGCTGATAAAAAAACTTTTAAGCTTTCTTTCAAGTTAAAATCAATGTGCAAAATAGTAAATTAAACACTTTAATAACTTTAATGATTGGACTGTCTACAATGCTGCAATCTTAATCATTTGAGGAAATAAGAGAAAATATGTTAATTACTTACTACAAGACGTTATTAAAATTGACGAAATCGGGCACAAAAAAATAAATTTTTTTCTGCCATACCACACCTTTCTCAAACACTTTCGGATTTTTGAACTTCAAAATTATGAATGGTAGCCGCATCCTGAAAAATATGGACTTTTATCGTATAAAAAATAGTGCCCATAAAAAATGTTGTCAACGGATTATATGAAAAATTTGAAATTAAAAATTCTAAATCTTCGTATGACTGATATTGATAATAATACAAATTATTCAAGTTGAGCAGCTTTTTATCTAGAAGAGACGGAAAATCAGTTATTAATTTTATGGCAAAGAAAGCAATAAATTAATCTTAAATCTTCTTTTTATTACAACCATATGGTATTCATATGCTAAATCACCTTTTAAACTACTAGCCATAACTAGTAATTAATATGTGCATAAAGATTTGCTCTTTTACTTTTTCTCCAATGCATATAATGATATTCTTTTGATAAAAGGATTAAATTCTTAACTGACAATAGATGGGAAGTATCAAAATATCAATAAAAAGTTACTCATTTTTCGGCCTCACGAAAACACATATATTTAAATATACATTGCTATTTTTACATATTTTGCATGTTTTTGTTAGGCTCAGTTTCAATTTTTATTTTATTTTATAAGATTATATTATTTTATTGCACTATAAAAATTTGCTGTATTCAATGAATTTAAAAATATGGTCGATAGTCTACGTTTTTCTATTTTCATTAATATAATTCATTTTAAAATTTAGAATAAAATGTGAAACATAATTAGATATGGTGTTTTATTTTCCTCTCATTAATGTATGTTTTCAGAATCCTTATCATAAATGAAGTAACAAAAGCATTCACATAACTAGTATTCCGCAAGGAAATAAGCATTAACAAAACCTGTCGAATCACTAACGAGAAAGGCGTGGTTGAAAACGTCAAATTCAGTTTGATTGCCTTTGAAAATTCAGAGGAAGATAAAAATCAGAAACTTCTTTAATTTTTATTTAGCAATCAAACCAGTATTAACTTTTTTCCAATACCGCCTTTTGAGCCTTGGTGTCTCAAGGGGTAGAGCACTCGCCTGCCAATGAGGTTAACCGGGTTCAAATCCTAGTGATAGCTAGTCGATACGAGTTTCGCACGTGGATCGCACCGACCACAGGGCTGCCGTAAAATATCCTTAGTGGTAGATGGATGATGGGTTAGAGTCCCCTAGCTGTCAGACTAAGCGTGGGAGGTTTTCGTGGTTTCCATTTTTAGTTTTTAGTCCATAATTTAAGATAACTGAGCTGTTTTACAGAAATTATTTTAATTGTTTTGGTTAAGAAATACTCAGTTGTCAAAGTTCAGTATGAGTACTACCAGACATTTCCTCTGGTCAGGCGATAAAACATCTCATTGATAAGTTGCGTCAGAATGATGTAACAGATAGAAAAAATGTTTCAAAAGTTAATAAGTAGAACGTTATTATGACGCAATTTATTGCTGGGACTTTCTTGCTGCCTAGTCAAAGAATAGATTAGTTAGTCTGCAAAAATTTTGTTCTTTTTATGACCCAATTTGTTTTCGCTCTCTTTTACAAATTTCCCTAACTTCGTCAATTTTTTTTTTTAAAATGAATAAAATTTTTCAAAATTTTCTCTCTTCTTTAGGACCTTTGTAGTGGATCCATCAGAGAACTTTCACTATCGATGGCTATCTGTGATTTCTATGGCGTTGGTTTATAACGTAGTCATGATAGTTGGACGCAGCGTTTTCTGGGAGCTACAAAAGTTGTCTCCTGTCACTTGGTATTTCCTTGATTATCTATGTGATGGAATTTATTTTATCGATATGGTCATCCATGCGAGAACAGGTACATTTTCTTTACTAAATATTAAATTTTTAAATGATACTGTCCCACAGTGAATTCATCGTAAAGACACGGTTATCAGTAGAATACCGAAGTCAAGCATAACTGACTGTGGTTAGTAAGCGGGTGGGTGTTCACCTTTGATCAGTCTCAGCCTGAGTTGGGACCGTGGGTGTGTGGTATCGTATATATATATATATATATATATATATATATATATATATATATATATATATCTATTCTTGAGTTCAGAGTTTTTGTCAAAAATAAAGTTTAAAAAAAAAAAAGAAACATGCACATAAATGGTCTCGTTTGGTCTATTAATATTTAAGCGCGAAAGGAAAAAAAAAAAAAAACTTTCAAAATCTTTCTAAGTGAGCTGTGAGAATGGCAGGTTAAAATCTTCAAAACTGCTTTTTTTTCTAATTTTTATTTCTTTATAATAATCCTTTGTTAACTCCTCTCTGTTTCTTTCTTTAATTAAATAAGTTTTGATTTATAAGTTCCGCCGATGCATAAATAATCTTAAATTCGATAGATTTCAATAAAATTTAAAATTCTTTTTGGCATAAATAATAATTTGCGAGACCAATGGGCATGCATTTTTTATTTATTTTTGACGAAGATTATGCAACACTCGCATTTTTTGTTGTTCATTTATATCGAACAATGAAAATGTAAGTGGTTTTCCTCTCCATTTAACGTAAATGCAGGTTAGTTCAATCAAAAAGTCCTCCACAAAGGCAAATTTTTCCCAAGATCTAGAAGTTCCCTTGTCTTCTGGGTTGAGTTCAAAATTACAAGGCTATTGAGTTGAACATTGGTATTTGTAAACAAACTCAAAATTGGGTCAGCTGTTTAACGACGGTTATAAAGTAAAAAATAAATTAAAAATATATAAAAATATATATTTTAGTAATTGCATAAAACATTAAATGCGTCATTTAGTTGCAAAACCGGACAAGTCCAAAACATCAAATTCTTAAGAAAATCTGAGTTTCGGCAACACTTAGCCAATATAAGGTAGGAACCGAAAATTCTTCGTTTTAAGAAGCATTAAGACAGTGTGTTTTAAAAAGCAACAAAAAGAGGCTCATAAAAGGAGGAAGTTTTATTTTAATTAATTTTTTAATATTTATTTTATTAATTTTAATTAATTTTAGTTAAAATTTTTTCATTTTGGATTCAACCGGTTTGCAATTCGCTTTGGAGTTGGCCGGGTTTGGTGCAAGCCGAAACTTAATTTTTATTTAAACATTTAATGTAAATACTCATGCAACAGACAATGCAAACAGACAAAAATGTTCAGTCCGATTAAATTGTATGAAACAAAAATTAAAAAAAGTAGTTTAAGTGAGCTATATTTGAAATTACTTTTATGTTATATGACTTGGATAAAATAACTTCGGAAATCACGACAAATTTTAAAACTGGCTTGAGAATCAGAAACTTTTAATATTGTTATAAATACTGTTATATATAAATTTAAAAAAAAATTATAACTAAAATAATTGGTGACTGAATTCGTTATTTGATATAGCATAATACGATAATATGTTATTATAAAATGTTGACGAGCAAATATTATGAAATCTTCAAATACTATTCGACAGTAATTGCAGTAATTTTTGATTTCACGAGACCAAAAATAAACATGGTAAACAAATTACATAGTAAGGACTTATCTCTATGAGATAAGATCACTTTTCTTCTTATTTGATTTGTTATTTATTAGGCACTTTAGTATTTATTATATTTGTTATTTATTAGTTATTTATTAATAATTAAAGTCTTGATCAAAAAACACATTTGGTCTGTTTGGTCACCCTTTATCGGCAGGATTTGGCTAGTTTTGCTGCAAAGTATGATATTTCAATGCAGATAAAATGTAGATTTGATAGAATATGCCATAGTTTCTAGTATGCAGTTGATGGAGAAGTTAATTTATAGTTAACTTAAAAAAAAGACATTTCCGAAATTTGATTAGATTGTCAAGGAAATAGCCGGTTTTGAAACTGAACGACACAAATAATGCATAGTGATAGGAAAAAAATAATTTTACTGAAGTAAGGTAATATAAACCTAATTTGCTTCTAAAATGAATGCATTGAAGAAATTATTTAGCGTGTAAAAAATTAAAGAAAAAGAAACTATAGCTAATATATAATTAACAAGTACAGTGTTTCTTTTTTTTCTACGTTTAACCTTTCATCAAATTGCTTTTAATTAACTTTGATCAATTTACTTACGCTATCTAGTCTTAGCATGTAGTAATTTATTCTCTTTCTCTCTTTCTTTTATCTTCTAAGAATAAAGAGTCAGACAAAATATTCTGCATTAATTTCAGTAGATTGAATTGATCTGACACTAACGTTTAAAACTTAGATAATGTCATCTAAACTATTTACTTGGATGCATGCTTCTAGTTTTTTTTTTTTTTTCTTACAAATATACTTTGAAGGTTTTTTGGGAAATTTAAAAACATTATTGAAGAAAAAAGAGAATTAACCAACCATATACAATTGTTGAAAAAAATTGTCGTCTATAGGCAAAATCTTTTTTATTTAACAAAATTACAATATTTTGTTCCAAGTATTTTTTCCTTTCTTTACTGTTTGTTTTATCAATAGTCACAAGAATTGAATTTTTTTTCAAAGAAAGTTATAAGAAAGAAAATATGTTTCGTTTATATCAATTTCGATTATTCTTCTTAAAGAAGGAATCTTGAACTTTTAAAAGTTAGTTCATGTTTAAAAAAAAAAAAAAAAAAGAAATAACATCCCATGCTATATTGTGCAGAATTCTATCATTTATTATACGAAAAGAAAACTATATATAAATAATAGAATTATTTTATTTATATTGCGAAAGGAAGACGGGAAAATGATTAAGCTTTTTTGAGATGATGGAATGAGATTTTAAGATACATATATGTGAAACTTATTTATGCAACCCTGTTTTGGTCTCTTGAAGTATGAATTTCGAAAAAATATTTCAAAAACTTACATATATTTAAATTTTATTAGATGAAGAAATTGAAAAGTTCAGATGGTGTTCCCTTTAAATTAAAAATAACTGAGTTGAATATTGAACAGCAATTTATTATGTACCGAATAATTCCAAGAATACTGAAGCAAGCAGCTTATTTGAAAATAAAAAGGGAGGGCAAGTGAAACCAGTGTAATCAGAAGAATGGCGGTTGCCGAAGAAAGCAAATCAAAACGAAATACATTTCCAAGAGTAAGGTAGGTTTGGAGCAGAACTGTGATCAGTTACCAGAAAATTGGCGTTTATAAGAATATAAAAGCGCTGAATTGTCTAGAGTTGAAACGATTTTGACGTTGCTAAAATTAAATATATATCAATGGTTCCAAGAATGACAGGCAATCGATGATTTGATTTGATAATGAAAAGTAATAGTTATGAACTACTTTCTTTGAAAGAATTTATAAAACGTAAGTGAAAACCACGGCGAGGCACTAGTCGAGTTCATATTTCAATAAGTCAGTTAGGGTATTTTATATTTAAGTATGTAGAATAAGTTTATTAAAATAAGACATATTTTTACATTGTTTGACGAGAGTTAAGTCGTGAAGAAAAGCTTCGTCAACTAATGGGTAGGGAGGGTTGGCGTATGACACTTTTCATTGTCATTTCACGTCTTAAACAACCAAAAGAGCAAAAAAAAAAAAAAAAAAAAAAAAAAAAAAAAAAAAAAAAAGATTTATAAATGTAATGAGCATTAGGGGAGCAATAAATTTGATTCAAAAAAATATCATCGAGAAATATTGATTGCGTGTAATAGTGACTTAAATTTTTTTCATTTTTATCCTTTTAGATCGCTTTAAAAAATTTTATTATTTTACTTATTTGGCATTGATCGAAATACTTTAATTTTAAAAAGAATTATGTTATTATGTTGGTTGGTTCGAAGGTTGTTGCGAAGTTGAAGCATCGGATTTTTAGGACGCTTTAGACTGCTTATTTTACAGCATTCTGTGGATCAGTTTAATGACTTCTAAATCCGTCGCCGTCCTAAGATCGGATACTTTCTATGAGATAGAAATGCTGTTTCCAAATTTGTCCTATAGGTGGCTCTGTAATTGTTTTTCATAAAGTATCTAGTGTCAAATTTATTATACTTAAACATTGTTCTTATATAATTGTAACTTAGTTTATATGGACTTTAATTGCACATTGTACATGCGTAAGGCTCAACGTATAAGACAATAGCTATTTAAAATTATTAATAGCTGCTATAACGCATTACTATATTACATAGTTATACGAGTATAAGGTACTAATTCAATTTTGTAACATGATCTTTATACTCCAATAGTGCAATTGGTGGAATTTAAGTGATGCTAATTAAAACGTAAAAGAATCAAAATCTAATTACTTTTTCCCCCAGCTATATTGACTAGATTATGAACTTAAGAGGATGCTATACCATAGGGAAAAGCCTTTTGTGGCAAATTCTCTTTCGATTACATTAATAATTTAAAAATTAGGATACAGAAAAAATAAAGTTCAGATAAAACAATAGTAAACTAAGAAGTTTCAAATAACTTAAAAAATAACTTATTGCAAACAAATTATTGCAGTATTACCAAAAGGGAAGTAATTCTGTCATAATGTGTTTGGAATTTGATATTTTGAAGAAAAAAAAATCTGCATTTTAAGCTACGAAATTTACTCTTTCTGAACTCAATTTTCTACATTTTAAATTTTAAATTGCAAATAATATTGAAATAGAATTTTCCATGAAAGATTTCTTCCGCAGTATAGTGTCTCTTTCAGGGGCGCCCATATGTTTGAATTTAGGGGGGGGGGGCTCATGAAAGAAAACGACAAATAGCTTAATGAATTAAAAAATTAATGAAAGGAAATTTTATCTATTTAAGTATTTTTAATTTAATTAGCTGAATAACTAATTATTTAAATTAATTTCACTTTAAATTATACATGATTAATCAAATTTTAAATACACTAAATTGATAATCTAAAAACTTTTCAAGTAGAGGTCGACCCCTCCGCGCGAACCTTTAAGCAAATGAAAACGAAAGCAAACATGACCTTGAATTGCTTTAGAAAATTTGGATTTTGTTGACTTGAAAAAGGACTTCGATTCGAAAGGCTTTATGTTCATTTTATTTAGAAATGCCAAAATTTCATTTTGTCTTATTTCGATTGGGCTCTAGTAAAAATCTAGGGGGGGGGGCCTTCGGCCCACCCCTATGGGCGCCCATGGGTGGGGGCGGGCGCCCATGGTCTCCTTAAAACCAATTTTGCTGATTATGTGATTGGAAAAAGTGGATTTTGTTTAAAGACTTCATTTCTTTAACCTCAAACGTAAAAAAAAGGGATCTAATTGTTTGTTCCAACTTTAAAATGTTAATGCCAAATACAATCTTTGCATCCATAGTTTAAAATTTCTAAATCCTTCATCAAACAATTAATTCAAAATTAACGCAAGTATTTAATATATAGCAAATTTTTATTGCTTAATTAATCGCAAAAATGTTTTACATAACAATAAAATAGTTTAAATATTTATCAAAATATTAAAGATAAGAACAAAAAACTAAATATTAAATGGAATCGAGTGTTTCTTTATTGCCTATCACTTATTTTCAGTCATAACTAGTTTTTAAATAAAATTAAAACAAAATAAAAAAAAGCTCAAATAATATCACCAGCTTCATAGATAGCACAAAAGTAACCCTTTATTTTGATAACTAATTTTTGTCCCTGCTATAATTATAGAGAAGTTTTCACTTTTACATACACCAATACACATACTGTCACATGCACTCTCCCATATATTGTTTTTTTTTCACTACATATTTTCTGCGTAAGCTCTGTAGAGAATGGATACTGTTCTGCATTTACTGCACTGCTCAAAATCTAAGTACGTCAACGGGAAAAATTATTCTATTAACTATTACTTGATTACAAAACTTCACTCGCTTCAAAGATATATAGATTGGAAATAACAGTCGACACGTTTCAAGTGCACAAAAATAAGCGCCCATTCTTAAGACTTGCTTGACATGAATGAGAAAAAAACAAAAGTGATTTGAGATATAAAATATAAAGTTGCCTACGAAAATGGAAAATAAAGACAAGAAAGCAAACTAGAAAAAAACCTCAATAGCCGAACGAGAATTACAACTCTTATTTTTTTAGTTGCCTCCGAAAAGTGTAATAGGCGTCGGGAAAGAATAAAAACTCTCGGCAAGTAAGGTTTTTTTCTAGTTTTGTTTCTCACTTTTATTTTCTAATTTTCGTTGGAAAGTTTACTTTTTATATTCCAAATCAATTATGATTCTTCTCATTCACGTTTGGCAGGTCTTGAAAATAGGCGGCTATTTTTGAGCGCTTGAAACATTCCGATTGTTATTTCCACTTTTGAAGCGAATGAAGTTTTTTAATCAAGTATTATCTTACCGCTTTAGTTTCTTGGGATTATTTATTTAATTCTATTAACTATTTTCTTCCGGTTAAAAGCCAATTCTGGTTTTAACACTGCTCACCAAGATGATAACAATATCTTATGAGTGGCTCATTTAAAAACAAAATTTCTATCTAATTTATTTTTCTCATTTTTTTCAGGATATTTGGAGCAAGGTCTTCTAGTTAGAGACTCCAAACAACTTCTGAAAAATTATTTGCATTCCTATCAAGTAAAACTAGATCTCCTCAGTTTAGTGCCAACTGATTTATCGTATTTGATAATGGACACTACTTGTGATTTGCATGTGCCGTGTATTGTTATTTTCCGTCTAAACAGATTGCTTCGCTTCCATCGTTTATTAGAATTTTTTGATCGAACAGAAACTAGAACTAATTTTCCTTATGCATTTAGAATAGCCAAACTCGTCTTTTATATATTGGTCATTATTCATTGGAATGCATGTCTCTATTTTGCTGTGAGTTACTCTATAGGTTTCGGGAGTGATACATGGGTTTACAATATGACTACACCCAAGTTTTCGTCTTTAATGCATCAATATATTTACTGTTTCTATTGGTCTACACTTACCTTAACTACAATAGGAGAAATGCCACCACCTGTTCGAGACGAAGAATATATTTTTGTTGTAATAGATTTTTTGATTGGTGTCTTGATTTTTGCAACAATTGTTGGCAACGTTGGTAGCATGATAAGTAATATGAACGTGACTCGTTCGGAATTTCAGAGAAGAATGGACGGAGTGAAGCAGTACTTGGAATTCCGCAAGGTCAGCAAAGAACTCGAAAATAGAGTGATCAAATGGTTTGATTATTTATGGATTAACAGACAATCTTTAGATGAAGATGATGTGACATCAGTATTACCTGACAAACTGAAAGCTGAGATTGCGATTCATGTTCACATGGACACTTTAAAAAGAGTTAAAGTTTTTCAAGATTGTGAACCTGGACTGTTGGTGCAGCTGGTGCTGAAATTGAAGTTGCAAGTGTTTAGTCCAGGGGACTATATTTGTCGGAAAGGAGATGTCGGTAAAGAAATGTACATAGTTAAAAGAGGCCAACTTCAGGTTGTCGGTGATGATGGGAAAAAAATCTTAGCAACTTTAAGTGAAGGCAGTGTATTTGGAGAACTTAGCATATTGAATATATCAGGTGTAAAAACAGGAAATAGGAGAACAGCAAATGTTCGCAGTGTAGGGTTCTCAGATTTATTTGTTCTTTCCAAAGAAGATTTATGGACTGTACTAGCGGAATATCCTGAAGCTCAAAAGTTATTAATAGAGAGAGGAAAAGCTATTCTAATGAGAGATGGTTTATTAGATGAAAAGGACGCTAGATCATGTGAGTTAGAAGAAACAAATATTCACGTTAAGTATAATAAATTGCATACTTCTCTTGATAACCTTCAAACCAAATTTGCTAGGTTTTTTAGTGAGTATTCTAGAACACAAAGACAGTTAAAACAAAGATTACATCGCTTAGAAGAAATGTCGAATAAACCATACATTGAACCACAATCAGCACAAGGTTTTAATGCTTTTTCTTTGCCTTCTTCTAATCAAAAAGAAAATCCGAATTTTCCTGAAAGCTAGCTAGCAATCTTATTAAATAGTTTAAATTTTGATACACAAGATCTATATTGCCTATAAATATTATAACATTCATTCATACTTATATATACATAAATAAATAAATATATATATATATATACTTATGTTCATATGTGTTCTTAAAATATTTTATATTAAAATTGTTTGACCAAAAATGTTAAAATGTAATAAAGAGATATTATTTAAAGTCTCTTCAATTAAAACATGTAAGCACATCGCAGAGTAAAGAGCTTGTATACTTAATGCGGTGACAAACGGCTCACAATTTTTCATTGGTTGATGAACTTTCCCACCATCTCGTGATAACATTTCACATTGCAGATCTTCGTATAAAATCAGCAATAATTTAAAATCTATGTTAGAAACAAACTTTTTGACTTCATAATTCGAAAAATTAATAATAGTTTGTCCTGTACAAGTTTTTAAATGTGATATCAGTTAGTAAAAAAAAAAAAAAAACATACAATTTAGTTTTAATCATAGCAATACAGGCTCATTTCCAGAGAAAGAGAAATAATTCTTCATTAATGTTGGATAGATTTTATGAAACAATTGTTACCCTTTCAATATAATTTGATTTTATCGCCATACTTTGCGTCAAGCTGTATTCTTTTAATGAAATTCAATATCATATTGTTTTAAATTATTCCACATCAAGGGTAAACGGGCCATTTTCGATTATTATGATCACGCACTTTAATTCAATGAAGTGTAGTAAAACATGCTAATTGAAGTTCTAATGGAATGTATTTTTTAATGAATAAAGCGTTTAAAGTTATTTTTTTCTCCTTTTTTAAAAAACAAAATTCTGGAAAGAGAAAAACACTATAGGTAAATACATTTCTTAAAATTTTTTTCTTATTTTCAGACTTTTCTCTCTTGATATTTTTATAACAGTTTGAAGTTTTCTGTTTCGGAGAAAAATCAAGGTTGATTTTGTAGCTTATTATGTGGGATTGATTGTCAAGCTTTGTTTTTAATAAATGTGTGATTTTTGCCAAAATATTTCAATACGCATGAATACGTATGCATACTATATGCATACTGAATGCATACTACACATATTTTGCTTTAACTAAGTATATTTTGTTTTAATTTTTATCAACTCAACTAATTAACAAATAAAAGCACTAAAGGTTTTGTGATCATTTAAGGTTTAGGTATATTTTCAATATGAGCTAAAATGATTAGTGATAAATATTTATTTAATGAGTATATTAATTTAAGCTTTAACTGTCACTTATCTCTGTTTTAATTTTTATTAAAAAAAAGACCTGGGAATTAGATTGGCTTCTTAAGTCTTAAAGTAGTTATTTTTTAATGTTATATTACAAATTTTCCGTAAATACTTGGTTTTCTTGTTTGAATTTGTATGTCTGAAAACGCTTATATTGAACTACTGAAAATGGGTGACGATGGACAATGTAAAGACCTGAAAGCAACAAAAGCAAATTGATAGAATTTTTTTCTCAGTTAAACAATAATGGGGATCTAGTGTGAGATACAATTGAGAGTTTAAAATTTAATTCACGTAATGAGAAATAAAGTTGGTTGAAAAGTAGAATGCAATTTTAAATTGATGGTTCTCAAAGATTGATAATTTTTGCTACTGACATATTTGGCCAGTAAGCTGAGTGTATGGACGTTCCATAAAAATTAAAGTCAATTTGTAAACAATGAGAAATAATAATGTCCGCTATAGCATCTAATTTTTAAAGCTTACATGCTGATTTAACTGGTACAGCATTACTAACAGAGCACACAACCCTACAATAATTGAAGAGAAGAGTTTTTTGACATTTTTTAAAAACATTCTCATGAAATATTTGAAGATTATTTTATAACTTTAGAAGTATTTAAATCATATGATTTCATATGATAATATGTTTCAAAATTTAATTCACGAAATGCGAAATATAGTTCGTTGAAAAATAGAAGGCAATTTTAAATTGATGGTTCTCAAAGATTGTTAATTTTTGCAACTGGCATATTTGACATGCTCTTTTGTCCAGTAAATAAAATATTAGAAAATAATGGAGACTATGAAATAAAATCTTTTACTTCCATTTATCAATTTCTCACAGCATCATAAGAAAGAAGCTTCCTATAGGCTGTATAATTGAAGAGCTGGGTGTATGGACGTTCTATAAAAATTAATGTCTATCTGTTAACAATGGGAAATATTGATGCCCGCTAGCTCCTAATTTTTGAAACCTATACGAGGGTTGCTATTTATATTTCTGGCCTAATAATGAAAAAACATATATGTAGGATCGAAATTGGTTTTATTGTTTTTCAAAATATTCTCCATGATGATCAATACACTTTTGCATGCGTTTGAGCCAATTATCAAAGCACTTTTTCCAGTCCGATTGAGGTAACTCCAAAACATGCGTTTTGAATGCATCAACCGCTTCTTCGGGGGTCGAAAATCATTGTCCACGTAATTTATTTTTGATGTGTGGGAATAAGAAGAAGTCATTGGGTGCCAAATCAGGGCTGTACGGCGGATGACCCATCAGTTCGATCTTTCGCTCCGTCAGAAATGCCTTCGTTTGAGTCGATGTGTGAGAGCTCGCATTGTCATGATGAAGAATGATTCGCCTGTTCTTCTGCTTTTTTCGAATTTCTCCGATGACTTCTGGCAAATAAATGGTCGTGTACCATTCAGAATTGACCGTCCTGCGTTGCTCTAACGCCACTGTTGCCACATGACCGTTAATGCTGAAGAAACAGGCAATCATTTGTTTCGATGTGCTTCTTCCTCGAACAACTTTTGTTGTTTTTGCCTCGTCTTGGAAGACCCATACAGTTGTTTGCTGTTTTGTTTCCGGCTCATATGCATAGATCCATGATTCGTCACCTGTGTAGATGTTATACACAGCCTTTGATGTACCTTGAACGTATTTTTCTAACATTTCCTTGCACCAATCGACACGAACCTTTTTTTGAGCGTTTGTCAGATTATGCGGGATCCAACACGAACAAATTTTTCTTACGCTCAAATGTTCATGCATTATTTTATTGATGCTAGTCATACTAATGTCCAAAGTCGCCTCTATCTCACGGTATGTCACATGACGATCTTGCTTTATCAGTTCACGCACAGCATCGATCTTTTCTGGCACAACAACGGATTTTGGACGACCTGCACGGGATTCGTCCTGGATCGAACATCGACCACGATTAAATTCGTTATACCAATTTTTTACAGTGCTGTAGGATGGCGCTTTATCTCTGAATAAAGAATTAAGTTCATCGAAGCACTCTTGTCTTGACAATCCACGTCGAAAGTTATGAAAAATAATGGCACGAAAATGTTCACGATTCAATTCCATTTCTTGAAAGAGAAGAACTTTTCAATTTACTGTCAACAACACAAATGAAGCTATAATGGTAAATCGTCTGCTGAATTTATGTTTAAAAATATCAAACTTTCGATTAAAATCGTCTGCGGTCGCTTAGCAACACTTACTGTTGCCAAGGCCAGAAATATAAATAGCAACCCTCGTATACTCATTTAACTTGTACAGCATTGCTAACAGTGTAGGACACTACTCTAAAATAATTGAAAAGATACTTTCAGTTTTTGACAGTTGTTTTTAAATTTCTCAAAAATGACTTGAAGATCATTTTATAACTTTACAAGTATTTAAATCATAAGTATTTAAATCATACTTTTCCATAAAACTTAAAGCTTTCGGAGGTTGGAGGGACCAGCAATAAATTTCAAACGAAAAAAAGTATTTTAAAACATCAGAAAATAAAGTACGATGAAGATAAGACTTGTAACTTGTATCGATTACTTTGGTATTGTATGCTAAAATTACATAAAATTTCGTAAGCCTAGCTTGAATGTTTTTGAAGATATGGACATTTTTATAAAAATAAATCTAATATTTTAATGTCTTATAGATTTGAAAATAAAAATCGATAAATATACTCCACATGTGTGAAAAACATTTTTAAAAAAATTCACAATTTTGTTGTGAATCATATAATTGGCTTCTAATGAAAAAAATCCAATTTGAAAATCTTAAAAATTGAAAAAGTTTCACGCAATTATCTAAGTAGTTTTTGTAAATTTAAAAATTAAGCTCTAAATGATAAGAGATTTTCTATAATCATAAAACAAAAGTTATGTTAGTATGTTAAACTATTATAACAAATGATAACACCCTAGAGTTGTTGTCAGCACAAAAAAATTTAATTTTACAAGGAGAGAAAACATGTGAAATAAAACCTATTTCAATAGAGATTGATCCTCTTTAGTATTGGTGTCAGTTTTAATAAACCTTGTTAAATAGTACAAAATAAAATTTGTGGAAACCTCCTAGCATTCAGAGCTTTTTTTTAAAATTTGCAAAAACCACTTGGAAAAATGCAAATTTTCCAAGATATTCCAATCGCACTTTTTCACCAGTTACCAAATACGATTCACTACAAAATTATGAAGAAAAAAAAATAGTTTAAATGCTTTTCACACAAGCACAGTTTGAGCGAATTAATTTAAATGCTCATGTCTTGCCAATTTTTAAATAATTATATTATTGATTAAAAATTAGTCTAAAATTTTGTTTAGTTTTATTAAATATTTTTAAAGTTATAGAAAGAAAAAAAAAAAGATTAAAGAAGAAAAAAAAAAAAAAAAAAAGAGTTTTTATGAAAATTTCCATACTTCCATAAGTATTTAAGTAAGGCTTACGAAATTTATGAAATTATTGCAGATAATAATCAAAGTGATCGACACAAGTTGTAGGTTTATTGCTGCATTTTTAACGTAGGGTGATCACAAACCCAGTTTTTCATTCGTTATTTATTGCCGGCACCTCAAACTTCTGAAAGCTTTAAACTTTATTGATAAGTATGAAAAATAGCATGGCCTAATCGCCTCCAAAATTATAATATCCGGTCATAGTCTGGAAAAAAAAGGCCGGAGCTCAAAAATGTTGGCTTTTTTTTTTCAATGTTGGCTGCTTTGGCGTTATAATTTTATGCCAAAAGACAAGTTTTCTAAGGTTACTCGTTGACTGATTGTTGCCAAATTCAACTTGGAAACTACTTTCAATCAAAACACGCTATTAAGAAACACTAAAGATGCCTTAGTTTCTTCATCTGCTGAGATCTGCGAAATTTAAAGACGGTAATATAAATTGATTTTCTGAAGTTAAAAATACTAAAAGTAGCATCTTTCTGTACTAAGTTTTGTTACTTTCAAAAATGTTATTTTCTACTGAGGTCTTCGATTGGTGTGCATTAAAATTGAACTTAATATTCCAAAATCATTTTATTCTTTTAGTTAGTACTAAATTGAAAATAATAATTACTATTATATAAAATTTCATAAAAACAACAAACAACTTTGTACTTTTCATTCTAAAGTCTGTTAAATCTTGACAGAAATAGAGATTGCTTCTGGAAGCAAATCTCTGGGTTCTTATGAGTTAGTATATTATTTGAGTGGAGAAAAAACATAAACGCTGTCGAAATTCTATTGACTGGAAAGCAGGGCAAAAAAAACCCAGTTTAATTGCCTAATGAAACTGTGTTTTTAAATACTACTATTCTTTGTCAACTTTAATGTTCACAGTCCGCATTTTTTAGTAGTGTTTCGTTCAATGTCGATAACATTTTTCTGTTATTCTTAATATTAATTTGCGATCTTTAACATATGTTTACTTTTTCACTACAAGAAAAAGGATTCTAAAAATCTACATTAAGAGTGGCTGTTACATTACAGTGGCTGTTACATTCTATTAGTATTCTACTGATTATTCTACTATAATTATTCCACTCTTGAATCTCTATTTAGTATTCTGCTGATGTAAATGTAATGTAAAAAACAATGTAAAAACTAAATGTAGGATATATACTCTTGAAATTAGCGAGGCATTCATCATAATTTAATTAATCGTATAATATTATTTTAATTAATCGCAATTCAAAGCATTACTTTAATAATAATTTCTTCAAAAATACTGCAATAATTCAGACGTAGAATAAGTAAACGTATAGCAGATAAACTTTTGACTTTGTTGCTTATTGATTGAGTGTTTGTTGCAGAAAAAAATGGCAATGACATATTGCTAATGGTCTTTTATCAGCTACTGTACCCAGTTTTGTGGCAACAGACGCGCTTACTCCTTGGACAAGATGGTTTATTTCTTTTAAGCTCTTCTTTATGTTTTTTCTGCACTTCCTTGATATTTGTCATCTTGTAGTTGTTCTTATAACCTTTTTTTCTTTATTTTTACGATTAGATTAAATTGTGATAAATAAGTACTGTTATTCATTTTAATTTAATTCTTTTTCTTCTGGTGGTATTCTTAAATAGTTTTAAAATTAGAAATTATTAACCTTTATCAAATTTAAGTTTTTAAAAAATATAATTTTGCTAAAATATAACGAAAAAAAAAAAGCGCAATTATAAAATTACACTATGATAAATAGGTAAGGTTACGTACTTCTTCTCTTCTGTTTTTAGGTATTCTTTAATGTTTTTAAATTAAAAAATAATTAACAATTATCAAACTAAAAATTCAAAAGAAAAATAATGATAGATTTGCTTAATATAAATAAAAAAAACTCTCTATATATATCTATATTTATATAGTGATAAATAAGCTAAATTATACATTATTTTCCATCATTTTTTCAAGCTAAATTTTTTTTATTAGACTAGCATATTATGAAAAAGAGGGGCAAATATATATTTACTCTGTGGTAAATAAGGTAATTCTATTTTTTTCTTTTGCTCTTTTAGAAAACTTTTATTCATTTGAAGCTAAGTTTATCTAAAAATATAGGAGTCATATTTAAAAAAAAAAATTTAAAACATAATTTTAAACACATGCATGTTTAAAATTATTTATAGATTTTTTTTTGTTGTTGAAAAGATCGTATTTTTTTAAACACGCATTAAATTTAGTGTGCATTAACACTAACATAGAGGGTGTAAAAGAAATTGGAAACTTTTAAAAGAGTGAAATATATATCAGAAAAAGAAAGTTAAATATCTAATAATACCAAACATAATTGGAAAAGTTATCCAATTATACCAAACTCTATCCTCCACTCCCGTCCCCAGGGATGGGACTGGAGCAATTTTGAAATCCTAAATATGTTACATATGAACCCATAATTTTTGTTGCAGATTTGGATTTTCCAGGAAAAATAGCTCTATTTGACCCACAGGTCAAATTTGCCATCCATTTTGCTTCACAGATTGCGCTTAAACCGAAAAAACTAAAATTGAGATATCTCGAAACCCATATCAGATAATACATAAAAATAGACATGCTTTAATTTTTTTATCGACTTTTTTAAACATTTTGTAAAAAAAAAAAAAATTCAATTTCTTAAATTCTCAAATTACATTTTAACGTTTCCTAAGATCTATTTTGCTATGAATTTTCACTGTTCTCGGTTGCGTATGAATAACTACTTGATTTAAATGTTTATTCAATTTATTTTGGATTGAATAAATTTTTATATTTTTATTATTGGGTAATTATTTTTTTTGTTTTTTCTTTTAAATAAATATTTAATATTCCGGGCAATGATTCAGAAGATTTTGTATTGGTGTAATTATGTGGTATGAATAATAAGTTATGAAATTTTACCTATATAATAAGCGAATAGTGAAATTATTTTGCTAACTTCTTAAATACAATAATTGATGAAAATCTATATGATCTACGTTTGATTTATTTGCGATCTAAAATACTCTAGAACTTAATTTTTAAATCTGAATTAACATATGTAAGATACATTACTTTCTTAAGGTATCTGACTGATTGAAAATCAGTAATTTCGATTAAAAATTCGAATTTTTTTTTATTATTAACGTCTTAAATATCATCTCTTTAAATTTTTGTTTTCCGAAGTTTAGAATAAAAGTTGTCGTTGTTTCTTTATACGCTGACAGACGAAAAAGCATAGAGACTAAATGCTTTAAATGCATTTTCAGAAAAACGTTGTTTTTAAGAAAATTTCTTCGCCCTAACTCACTTTACAAAAAAGAGTTTATTGTAGAATTATTTGAAACATCGTACGTAGAATTTGTTTAATTTTATTTATGTTTTGAACTAAAAGTTAAGATTAGATTAAAATTGAACTAAGAGCTAGGTATTTTTTGAAATAAAAGCTATTATTTTTATCGTACTTTAACAAAAAAATGCTTAGAATTGTTCTTTAAAACGTCAATATTGAACAATATATTTAGTTCTATCTCATTGTAAATTTGAAATTTTTTAAAGATTTCAGTTCAAAACGCAGGTAACCATATTATTGATGTAGAAAACAAATATTTTGATATTTAACCATTACATAAAAAATTTGTAGTTCTTATGCACAAATTTGCCCTTATTTTGAAAAACATATTTCATAAATTTTAAAATTTACATTAGATTTGCAATTTTAGTTACCCTGCTTACCAAAAATTTTAAATAAAGTTATTTCTAAAATTTTTTTAAATTATTAAATAGGTGTGATTTATAAAAAAATCAGTTTATTTTTTTCTCCCAATTATTTAATTTTATGTTACGATATTGTAAACAATTTACAAGTTTTCTCTAAAAATTCAGATCCTCTACTGTAAATAACTCTAATTCATTATTTCGGTTCTAAAAAATTTACTTTTTCATCTAAAGTTTGATAAATTTACGTTATGGACAAAACCATTTGTATTCATTTACCGCGAGGATTGTTTTTATTATTCTTAGCAATTGACCAGTTTCGGAGCTTTTGGACTAAAAGTGTGAGTAATCAGTTTTATTGTTTATTGTTGCTATGTGAGTGATCCTACTCGTAGACTCAATTGACCTGTTCCAGATCTTTTGGACAGAAAGTGTGAGTAGTCAGTTTTACTGTTTATTGTTGCTACGCGAGTGATCCTACTCGTAGCAAATATGTATATTTTATGTTAATCAGATTGGTTGTTAATTTTTAATCCTGTATGGAAAATCATTCCTTTTGTAAATTATGTTAGACCATCTATTCAATTGTTTCCTGGAAAACCCTCCGCATGTCTTAAAAAGATAAAAAGAAAATTTTAAACATCTTATTTTGCATCTTTATATAAGATTCAAAATAGGAATAATTTACAACAAATCTTACATAAGATTTTTATTTCAAAATCTTATACATCTGGCTAACATAAGGGTGGGCAGTTTGCAAAAATATTATAATCTAATGAATGGCATCATTTATTTGAAACTACTTTCGAATTAATTCATCGGCTTTATATATTCCGTAAATTTTCATACATGTCAAGAGTTGATTAAACCAAAAACCAAGAAAAAAATTTGTTTTGGTAAAAGAACAATGAAATCAGGTCACACATATCTGGCTTATGTAAGTGTGGACACTCGATTTTTCAGGAACTATTGGACTGATATTGCTCAAATTTTGTATTTTGTCAAGTAAAATTATATTCTTTAAAATTATGGAAAAAATTGTATACCTTACTACTCACTCTTTTTTCGACAATTATAGAATAAAGTGATAAAAAAAATTATAAATATTTACTAAAAAATTATTTTTCATGGAATTATCTTTGGATAAAAAATTTGGTTAGTTGTGCGCAATTTTTTTTCAACTCGCTTAAAACGTTTTTTAACTATGACGAAATACGCAAAACGAGAAATTTATAAAAAAAGGGGTCAAAACTTTGGACCGCTCTCCTGACCAAACTATAGGAACCATATTTCCCAGATTGCGATGTTTTGAGGGTCAGAAATCCGAACCCGCTGAATAAAATATATGTTTTATTCAGAGAAAGTACATTTTTAAAGTACATTTCGTAACTTATAAGAATATCGTCTGTTCTAATATTTAAGGTTAGCCTCTTAAACCATTAAGATTGAGTCCTAGAACGTGAAGATCCGATCATTAGATAAAAAGTTATTAAGGATGGTCCATTTTTTTGGGTGTTTTTTTTGTGCACTGTACATGTCCTAACAGAAGATTGGACATTTTGCGAATTTTTTATAATGTTTTACGCTGCGCTATTTATTATTTGAAACTGGTTTCTTATTAAATCATAGGAGTAATGTTTTTCTAAAACAGTCATAGGTGTCGAAAAAAATATTTTAAGAATTTTATTTTGTTCTTATTTTCAAAACACACCACCTTTGCAGCACATATCGCTGACATAAAAGTGAATATTTTGCGATTTTTTAAAAAATTTTTTTAACTGTGACACCACTTATTTGAATCTGGCTTAATATTAATCTATAGCCGTCGATATTTTTCAGATGCATCCATAACGTTTTAAAAAAAATTTTAAGCAAAAAATCTAATGTTGTCAAAAATGTACTATGTCTAGCGTATATTAGCTCTAATATAGAAAAAGAAGCTTATAAAGTTTTGGCAACGGTGCATTCATTTTAAACTGGTTGCATTGTAAGATATAAACCTCATATTTTTCGAAAACATCCACATATGTGTGGAAATAATTAAAGAAAATTAAAAGAATTTTTTTTTGTTCAAAAGACCCTCAGACCAGGATATTCATAATAAGTTGCACTGCGTCATTCACGTTACTGAATGGATTAGATGTTACTGAGGGAAAAAAATAGAATTATGAAAGTTTCATTTTTATTTCAGAAGTTAATAGAGTTGGCAAAAATTTTAATCCTCAAAGTAGGTAATTTCAATGAAAATTTCTTTTTTTTAAAATTGAACGGTGCCAAATAGTTTCTGGCGAGTTAAATTATGTATACTAAATTAAATATAAATTGAAATGCTTAATTTAAAATTGAAATTTGAAGTTTATTGATGGGTCTCCCTTCATGTAATAAATATTCCCTACGTAATTAATAGCTCTCTGTTTAATTGGAAATTAGACGAATTTTTCAAATCTAATCGAGTCCTTAAACCTTACTCCTATTTCAAAGTTCATTGTCTATAAATATTTGAAAATATGGTTTTAAAGCATTACTAGAGGTATGTTTCAGTAAGCAAATTCCAGAAATTTTTTTACTCATTAATTTCATGGTTTTAGAATTCTTTACAATTTAAAATGTCCTAACTTCTATAAATTTCTGTGTCAAAGGTTTAGTTATGTGTCTGAGATTTTAAATTATTTTTTTTATGCAAAAATGAATTTCTAAAGATTTTTTTCAATTTACAAATCTACAACCAAATTATACAATGTTAAAATTACAATTTAACTCGCGTTATGAATTGAGTAATGAACTAGAAGACATAGTAACTTTAAAGGACACAGTGTTCGAAACAAATAATAGCTTTTAATGTCTATAGAATTTCAGTCTATAGTTGTGACGATAATTTTTTTTCTATTTTAATTTGTTTAGAATATTTTTAGTGATAAACTTACTCTTTACTAGCAAGTCGTTTGAATTTAAATTTTTAACTAAGAATATGTTTTCATTAGTTATGTAAGCTTTATTCCTTTAAACCCCTCATTTAATTTTTTTTTTTTGCATTCGATGCATTAGATATGCTCAAAAGTGATTTTTATCGTAACACACTCATAACGAGATTAATTTAGATATTTATTTTTATTGAGAATTTTACGCATTTCAAGGTTTTTAATTTGCTTGAGGTTTTCCGAAATATTGTGAATAGAAAACCTTACGAGTTGTTTTATTATTTTAAAAAAATAAGGCTAATACAGGGTTCCCCGACCTAAAAAAAGTAAATGAGTGGTAAATAAAATTTTTAAGGACTACTGAAAATTGTATATGAATTATGATTCAAAGAAAGAAGAAGCAAATAAAAAGCGTAGTTTCCTTTTTATTCCTTGCTTAAATTTATATAAGGCTGATTTTTTTAACAATTAAAAAATTAAAACATTCATTTACACATTTCACATCACACATTCACACACTTCAAGAATTAAAAGTAAGAAACTTAATGGAATTCAGAATGTGCTTATTTTAACGAGACAGCTTTAATTTGTCTTTGGAAAATTGAAACTTTATTTTCAATTTTGATGTGAAATTCCTTTACAAAGTTTTAGACTTGGCAAAGAAAACATGTAGTTTTAAAGTTAGAAACTTCTTCAGTCCCGGAAGCAAAACAAAAACGCTGAACAATAACTAAAGTTTGTTTAAGATTCATGATTTATTCGCAAAATTTATAATGATTTTTCATCATTATGTTTTTTAACATGTTTATTATTTTTTCGCAATTTTTTAAGAAACTACATTTTAAAAATTAAAAATAGAAAACTTAAAATAATTCGGAATATGTTTATTTTAGGTAGATAACCTTAATTTGTCTTTAGGAACTTGATACTTTATTATCAATTTGATGTGAAATTTTTTAAAAAAGTTGTAGACTTAACAAAAAAGAAAAAAAAAATGTAGTTTTAAAGTTAGAAACTTCATCAATCCCATAATCAAAAAAATATGCTGAACACTAACTAAAGTTTGATTATAATTCATGATTTATTCGCAGAAGTTTATTATGATTTTTCATCATTATGTTATGTTAATTATTTTTTCACATTTTTTAAGAAAGTACATTTTAAAAATTAAAAATAGGAAATTTTAAAAATTTGGATTATGTTTATTTTAGATAGATTACTTTAATTTGTCTTTAGGAAATTGAAACTTTATTTTCAGAAGTTTTCTTAAGTCCCATTAATAAAAAAAAGTGCTGAAGACTAACTAAAATTTGATTAAGAATCATGATTTATTCGCAAAAATATATTATGATTTTTTATTATTATAATTTTTCACATATTTGTTACTTTTCACATTTCTTTTAAATTAAATTAAGAATAGAAAAAAAATTTATTTGAAATTTAAAAATAAAAAGTTAATAAAATTCTTAATATTTAATTTTAAATAGATTACTTTAATTTGTCTTTAGGAAATTGGAACTAAATTTCAATTTTGATGTGAAAATTCCTCAAAGAGTTTTAGACTTTACAAAAAAAAAGTTTTAAAATTAAATCTTTTTAAATCCCAAAAACAAAAACAAAAAATACTTAAGACTAACTAAAGTTTGATTAAGATTCATAATTTATTCACAAAATATTTATGCGCAAAAGAATATTTAGAAAATTTTGTTTAATTTTTAAATGGTACGAAAGCCCAAAAAAATTCGAAAGAATCAAAGAATTCGTATTGTTTTTTAAAAAAAGAATTCAAAATAATTAAAAAACAATCAAAATAATTGTTAGTTAAACTAGTCTCTGAAGTTTTCCAGAAAACTTTTTTTTTGCAATTTCTGAAAGATAAATTTTTTTTTTTGCATTTAAAATACTGTGTTAAACTAATAGAATTGAGTATAACAGGGTGATTCTCACGAAATATGACAATTCACTGTCCTTTGCTCCAAGATCTAATACTATAATTCCAGAAGAACTTTTTTTAAAAAATATTAATAAATAGCATTGCTGTTAGCATTTTAAAATGACTTTGCACTAGCATTGACTGTTTTGTATAGTTAAAAAATTTAATTGAATATCAAAATGTCATTTTCCTGGCATGTCCCAAACAATATTTTCAATAATAACTAGCTTCAAAACTTCCCATTAATTTTTCAATATCTAATTTTTTTTATCTAAACCGGGGCAAGCATTTCTAAAATATAAGCAGAGGGTATTATTTACAATAACTTCGTTTAAAATAACTTTTCCTGTCAATAATTTGTTTGTCCCAAGAAAATCTGTCATTTTCCTGGCTACTTTTATTTAGTGGTTTATAACCAAAATAGATAGAGCCAGCAATCAATATTTTATGTTAATAGATTGATTAGATACCCTCTTTTATGAACATGTCTTGTTGCATGAATAAAGAACCAATTTTGTGGTTCAAAATTTATTTCAAAATTTTTTCAATGTGAGCAGGTTTTTGTGTTGTCATTTTCCTGGCTTCTCGAAATCATTAATAACATAAACTACATAGTTTTACGTGAGTTATTTTAAAAAAATCCTGTTGTTTTCTGCAGAATATAAACGTCTTAGGCCAAAATATGAATTTAAAGTAAAGTTATATGCTATAAAATGGCGAATTTGTCATTATCCTGGCTGACATTTTCCTGACTTATGAATGCCAGGACATTGAAGTGTTACCAGAAATTTTTTTAACTGCTAATACTGTAAGGAGGAAAAGCAAATACTAACCTAATACCAAGTTTATGTATGATTGTAATATGCTTGGATGTAATCAAAGTTATTTATTTATTTAATGATTGATTATTAAACACAATTGTATTCTGTACATATCAGCAACAAAAATTTTTTTGTTTCTTTCCACAGTGGATAAAAAGAATTAATTTAAACAAAATGTATGGTCCATCTAACATAAAGGCCTAAGTTGAGTTACTTACTATAACTTTAAAATGACTGTTGTTTAAGCTTCTAATCTAATATGTCATTTTTCTGGCATTCAAGATTTGGTGAATTTCTATTTTTTTTTTTTTTCTCGAGCAAATGTCAATAAACTACACTGCTGTCTGTAAGATATAACTAAGTGTAACTAAAGAAGTATACAAAAAAAAAAAAAAAAAAAAAAAAAATTAGATTATTTTGAAGACTTTAAATTTGAAGAAATTTTTTGGTCCGAATCGTCATGTTTAAAAAGAATCACCCAACAATCGGCAGGTATGAATTTTTAAACTTCAATTATGTTCTCCAGAAAACAGTATTTTCTACCTTATCTCATTGATTTCTCAGAAACGAATGATCCTATTTTTATATTTTTATAAGCTTATTGATAATGAGATTGACTACAATAAATAATAGGATTATTTTTTAAAATTTTATTATTTAATTTGTTTAGGTTTTCAAATTCGTTCTTCTTAGTTTCGTTTGAAAAATTGATTCTTTGTGTCAAAAAAATCTTTAAAATAATTGATTTATTCCTTTTATTTTCTAAATGACTATCGGGTTTTAAATATTGCCTTAAAATTATAGTTTTATAACAATCAGCACATATGATTTTACAAATTTCAGTCGTATTTTCCAGAAAACAAAATTTTCAAGTTGACTATAATAAATCATAGTACTGTCTTAAAAACTTCTGTTAAACTGTACTGTTTAAAATTTGTTTTTCAATTCATCATGAGTTTAAAAACTCTGTTTTTCCTTCTTTATTTGAATTTTAAAAAAATATTAAAAACGAAATTAAATATTTATTTCTAAAGAAAATTCCTACTTCATATTGTAGAGAATTCAGAATTAAAATGGGAATATAGTTTTAAGGTTCATATTTTTATTTAAGGTTTATTGTTTTAAGGTTATCGATTGAAACGAAATTAAATATTTATTTCTAAAGAAAATTCCTACTTCATATTGTAGAGAATTCAGAATTAAAATGGTAATATAGTTTCAAGGTTCATATTTTTATTTAAGGTTTATTGTTTTAAGGTTATCGATTGAATGATGTTAAAGAATATTATATCCTGGAAAATTTAGTTGAAGTTTGAAAATTCGTAATTAGTGTAAATATCCATAAATTTAAGTTAAAAAATATTTTTCTTTGAAGTGAAAGAATTATAATTAAAAAAGATAAGCAAAAATGCGTAAATGAAGGACTTTGTTCAATATAGTGGTAAGCAAAACATTTTTTATAAGTGACACTTTTACATCACACTATTTTCTTATTATTATTTCCGTGTAGGTGCTTTACAAGTTTTTGAAATTTCTTCCTAGATAATAGGACAATACACAGATATATTTTATTGTCTTCATTGGGATCTTATTTTTCACCCAAAAACGCGTTTTTTGAAAAATTGCTCTCCTGAATATTTTTAAAATGTACCTTATCACTATCTTTCTTCAAGCCCTATAATTAATAATAAATTATGTAACGCAAACATAATTATTTAAAAATAAATACCTTAGAACTTATATAAGCATGGAAGTTTTTATTTTTATTTTCCTGGTTTAACTTTTTATATTATTTTCGATAAACTGAGTGAAAATGGAAATGCATTTTTCATTGTTAATCGGAAAGGTTTTGATTTGGTTAGTTTTATTAATATAATTTAAGACTAGTTTTTCTCATGTAGCCCATGTTAATTAGTGCTAAGTTGAGTTAAAATACGAAATCAGGTATTAAAAATGTTTCTAAAAGCCATTTTATTCCTAGGCTATTCTCAAGTTATTCAAAACTAGAAGGTAACTTGATAAATATTTTTATTTAAATTAAGTTTAAAACTGAAAATTAAAAAATATTTTGAATTCCATTTTTAGTTTCTTTTGATCCAAAAATTCCATTTCTGGAATTTTTTGATTACAAAAGATGTTTATTTGTTAAATTTGATTTTTTTTTATTTATTTATTTTTAAGAAACTAAAACATAGGAAATTAAACTCTTAAACCATATGAATACAAATTCTACATATCTTAAACGAATACTGTTAACATTTTCTACCACCATATTATCCTTTTGTAACTTTTTTAAAAAAATCAAAAGTTTGAAATTATAACTTTAAAAAAAGAAGAGTGGAATTATTTGTTAAAAAATATAGCAAAATTAATATAATTTTTCCAGTCGAAATATTTTTTTTATTTAACTCGGAATTATATTTTCGGATTGCAACTTTTTTTCCTTCTATTATTTCTTAATATTAATACTTATATTACTATATAATATTACTATTCTTAATATTACTAACATTTTTTAAGATGTAGATAGTATTTATTATGTATAGAAAGCGGATCATCATCATTCTAAATAAGGAAGAAAAATCAGAATAATGAAAAATAGTTAACAATTCAACTTGAATTGGCAATTTTTCCTTCGAACATTTTAATTTACACACTAGAAAAGAAACTAGACCTGTATAATTTTATTTTATAATCGTCGTTAAACAGCCAACCCCCTTTTGGGTATACAATTACTAATGTTCAACTCCGCAGCCTTGCAATTTTGAACCCAATCCAGAAGATAAAGGAATTCCTGGATCAAGTATTGGGAGAAATTTGCCTTCGTGGAGGACTTTAATTCAATTAACCCGCATTTACGTTAAATGGAGAGGAAAACCACGAAAACCTCTCACTGTTAGCCTGCTAGAAAGGGGACTCCAACCCATGATCAGTCTACCACTGAGGATATTTTAAATTAGCACAATGGTTAGTGCGAGTTAGATACGGAATTCGTAACCAGTCATCTCTGGGATTCGAACCCGGTTCACCTTATAGGAAGGCAAACGCTCTATCCCCTGAACCACTACTGTTCCAAAAGGGTATAATTAACTGAAATTTTGACTTCTAAAATTAAGTAGCCTTGGAGTTAAAATTCAAATTATTCAAAAATAAATCATTTGATGTTGAATTTCGCCATTTAAAATGACCTCATTAAAGAGGATATAAAAACTTACATACCTTCTAATTCAAAAAATTTTCAATCAAGTAATGAAAAATAATTATAAAAATTCGGTTTTTTGAATTATTTTGTGTGACCTCCTTAAAATTTTTTAAAACACGTAAACAAGCGTTGGTTGATCAATGAAAATGGTAATTCGTCCGCAAGTAAAAAAAAAAAAAAAAATATTTGGACTGCTAAGTTCCTTCAGTGTGTGATTAATGTTTCATTATAAATAATTTAAATTACGAAATATATAAATTATTTAAATTTCCTACAAAAATGTTTCATTAAAAGAAAAAAAAAAGTTTCTCATTTTAAACGTTGAATTTTTCCTCTGAAAGTTTGAAGTAAGAAAAAGGTAAATGATCATGAGGAAAACGTTTAAGGTGGCATTCCCATTTTAACTTTTCAAATTCCTCTAGAAAAGTTAAATAGAAAACTATCTTCCTCACGTCTTTAAAGTAAGTCTCTTGGCATTTTGCCAGCATCTCAATTATCTTGTAACACTTTGAAATCGCGAGGCACATGTCAATTTCAATTGCCTCACTCCCTCCCTCCAGAATGTAAAAATGGTCTCTCATATCAGACTTCTGGATAGAGACTTATGACATAAGTTGCTTAAAAAAAACCTTTTTTAATACCTTGAATTAGAGAACTTATCCTGTAAAATAAATAAGTTTTTTATATATTTTAATTAGCAAATTTTTTTTTGATATATACAGTTTAACTTTTGATAAATTTTGTTGCTATTTGTTTAAATTAAAGTTCAATACTTTACAAACTGCATATATATGTATACACACACACTCCCCGAGTAATCCAAAAGTCAGTTTACTTTTAAAAGCCGTATAATTTTTAAATTATATGCAAAAAATTAGGTGATTTGCACAGAAATGCTTAGAAAAACGGAGGATTTATTTTTTTAATAATTTAAAAAAAAAATTTACCATTAGGGACATTTTACACTAAACGATGGCACTGTAGTTGAATTAAGATACTTATGAAATTACATTACAATTTATTTTAAACAATAAAAGAGTTTTAATTTTGTAACTACAGTGTGTTTCATGAAAAATGCAGTATTATGATGCGTCAATTAAGCAGATAAGTTACTTGAGTATTATCTTTGCTTTAAGGTTGTTATTTCATATGGCTTTGAAAAACGCTTATACGCAAGCAGGGCCCGACATAGCCTAATTGGGGCCCGGGGCAAAAACCTCTTTGGGAGTCCCCTCTGCTTCACTTTTTCAGTAATGAAGACCCTATCTTTACGGAGGCATTTAAAATTTTCACCTCATTAAAAATAACAAGAAAAAATGACTAGAACCTAAAATAACTATAAAGTCCACCCTCCTCCAATTGTCAGATGAAATATCATTATGTCCTTGTTATTGATTTTCTTACAATTCTATGTCCATCATGCCAAATGCAGTTTTTTGATTGTTAACTTTCTCATCTAGCTGTGAAAAATTCATATCCTTGCTGACATTAGGGCAGAATTCGGCAAAAATTTCACAATTACGATGGCTCAATTGAGCCAATCAGAACCCTGTATTTTTGTAACCATATCGCATTTTGCGAAATTTAAAAATACAGGCTTTTGATGGGCCAAATTTGTTCATCATAGTTGGGAAATTTAAGCTGAATTCCGCCCTAGAAAGCCATAGATTTACGAGATATAGATTTGTTCATACGATAGATTAATGAAGAAGCTAACATAAAATTGACCGATTTTACACTAAACTGATATTTTGCTTTTAAAAAAAGTTCCTTAAAGAAGGAAATGTACTATTAACTCCTTGGTTTGGGGGCCCCCTTAGATGTGGGGGTCCGGGGCGGCTGCTCCGTATGCCCCTGCCTTAGTCTGGCTCTGTACGCAATACAGGGAACTAAAAAACGAATTTCGATAAAATTTTGTTTTCAACTTTTGTGTCAAGAGATAATATCTTTGCCTGATAAAGCTTAGTAAAATTGTTTAACGAAAATGAAGAATGTCCAAGTTTAGCTCTAAGTTCCTATCGGACAATTCAGGGTATTAAAAAAAGGAAAAGAGCCGTTTCTAAAAAAGAAAACGAACGTTCTTCTAAAAAAGTAAATGAAAAAAAAAAGTACTGGATTCTTCTGAATTAAAGTGTGTCCCCAGTGTTTATGAACATTTTATAATATATATATTATATCGGTGCCCGCGCTAAGGATTTCAGATTATAACCAGTAAATTAGCTAAATATCAAAAGTATTCGCCAATTTTCGATAGTCTTCGCCAATTTTCGAAAGTCTTCGCCAAATGCAAATCTTAAAAAATTTTTAGGATTAATTTTTCCCATAGAAAACTATTTAATGTTAGCCTGTTTCAGTCTTACAATATTTGGACCCAATTCTAATTAGTTATGCGGCCTATATACCGAAAATTACTGTAATCTATTAAAAAATACTGATCTATTTAGAAAGATTCATTTTGACGCAATTTTGAGGATCGAATTAAATGTATATTTTTCTTTCCAGTGGAAAAATCATTCGCTAAAACACAATTTTATTCACCAAATACACCGTATTAATTTTTTATTTATGAGTAAAGTTTATTTCATGCAATTTTAGACTACAATTTAGAATACAATTTTAGACAAGTCTCCAATCACTATACTGTTATATATATATATATATTTTTTGATTAATGAGGTGAAAATATTTATGAAAATCAAAAGTGCGATGAAAATTATTTGTCTTTTAATATAGCACTGCTTCTATATGCATCTTTTAAAAGATTTATGTATATTATTAAAGTCATATGCATAAACAGCCAAAAACTAAAAGTAAGTATAAACTGACTGGAGACTTTGGTACGCCACTGTATAAAATATATACATGATCTATCTACATATTATTCCATTTCAAGTCCGAAATATGAAGGAAAAATGTTTTAAATTCGAATTTTTAAATTATTTTTTCTCATAAATTACCTATCCTTAGGTTCTCTTCAACCTTCTTACATTTTTCATCCCTTACGTTTCAAAGTTTTTCAAGCTAACTTGAAATTGAATACTAACTTTGTAATGCATTTTATTAAAAAAAAAGCTTACAATTTAAAAAAAAAAAAAAAAAAAACAATTCTGAAAGATCCATTTATTACATCAGTTTTCAGAAAAATATTTTTTCCTCATCATTTTATGCATTATTTTACAATATAAAATAGAATATGAGAAAACACTCTTTCAATATTAAAAGATATAAAATTAAAGTTTTAAAAAAAATTTAAAACATTTTTCTTTACACTATAAGTATCTTATACAATTTGTACTAAAAAGGACTATATATATATAGTCCTTTTTAGTATAAAATGTTAGTATAAACGTTATTCTTTGTGATTTATTGTTTTAAAGTTGAGTTTTTATACTTCATTTCAATTAATTAAGATATTAAGATTGAATTGAGGGAACTTATGTTAGTGTTTAGAATTTTTTTCATATTGCGCATTTACATAGAAATATAAAATTTTCTAATTAACTCCAAATCTTATATTTAACATTTTAATTAATTATTTATTCCTTTTTCTTTCAATCTCTCATATAATAAATTCTAAGCTATAAACTTTTCGCAATTTATTCTTTAGTTTAAAAGGTGCAATGGAGCATCTCATTTAAATAAATATATGTTTCATTCAACTCTGAAGAAAATTCAAGAACAAGAAAAATGGTCAGAAATTAGAACTTATAAATCGAAATTTAATTCGTAAAATGTATTTTTGTCTTTATTAACAAACGACATCCTTAAAAAATCAACATCGAAGCATTTCACGGAACCAAATAAAACAAATAACCAAACGATTATAAAGAACTTCATAAATTCTATTAAAAATAATAAATGAAAACGATAAAAATGCATTTTTCAGTCTTAGATAATTAGTCTTTCTGCTGCAGTTTGGCGCTAAAACCATTTGTGCCAGACTGTTGCCAATTTGGTGCGCATTAATAAAAAAGAAAGTTTTCCTTCATATATGAAGTGCGTTAAAGCGAGTGTTTTTTTATGCTAATTTGTAAATAGGGACGCAATTTCGTCAAAACTTTCTAGTCCATGGGACCCGAAAAATTTCGAAGGAAGATTCCGTGATTTTTCAGCATTTATTGTTACAGATATTTTGTTGTGTGGTTTTCTAAAACCCCGATATTTGTAATAAAATATTATTACGACATGTGAATTTTGAATTGTGCATTTGGATAATTCCCCTTTAATGCACGCGCTTAATTAGCTCCGAATTTCCTGTGAATTCACTTGTTTTTCATAAAACTTTTTAGGTGGTTATGTTCATAGATTCATACTCAATTTTTAAAATCCTGATATTTTTTAACTCGAAATCATTACAACTCATGAACTATAATCGCTCACATGAGAAATCATCTATTGATTTTCGATCACACTCGTTCAATTTTGCAAAGATTTTATCATAAATTCATGTGGGTTTCAACAATTACTGTTACAGAGTTCTACATAGTTTTTTTTTTTTTTTTTTTTTTTTTTTTTTTTTTTTTTGAGATACCTATACATTTAAACGGATGTTATTAGACTGGTGAATTTCAAATCACGCAATAATATCTTTTTTACGCACACGTTCGATTTGTGCAGATTTTGTCAAGAATTCACATTGTTTTTCGAACCAATTATTTGTCTGTTATACCTTTGGGTATCTACGTAATTTTTAAAATCCCGATGTTTTTAATACGAAATTATTACGACTCACCAATCTCGAATCGCATATATGCGTAATCATCTATCGATTTTTTACGCTAATTTGATTTTCACCACTTTCATCATAAATCCATGTGTTTTTCGATCGCAATTCCGCTGTTATTATTATGGATTTTTCCGTGTTAAATTCCTATTTTTTTTAATTAAGATTGTTACAAAACTCGGAGTCAGAAATTTGAGGAATACTCGACAGGGTTAAAATAAGGAAAATATGACTTTTTCCTCTAGGAATAAGAAAACACGAACGAGAATAAAAAAATCATATATATTTTCCGAGTTCAGTTCTTAGACGGATTTTTCTTTTACATAAATATGAAAATATAAGTAGCATGTTAAAGCATAAGCTAAAAATATAGTCGCCACTCAAAATGTAGTTCACGAGCGGTATATAATATATATATATATATATATATATATATATATATATATATATATATATATATATATATATATATATATATATATATATATATATATATATATATAAATATATATATATATATATATGTATATATATCTGTCAAAGGTCTGGTCGCAACCCTGTTTTTCCACAAATTTTCTAAAAGGAGAATAATCTTTTTATTTAGACAGATTTTTTTTGGAGAAATCTGATAAGTAACAATAACTAACAGGCATTATATACAGAAAAATAAACAGGCATTGAAGTTCTCACCCTTTGTTTTCAGATGCTCATGCTTATATTTGACGACATTTAGAGATATTTTAACAAATCTTTAATTCGCTTGTGTACTACCAAGGCATTACTTTTCATTAATGTTCGTGTATTTCTAAAATCAGATGAAATGGGGTCATTTAGCTGGGAACTATTCATTCACTTTTGTCAATTTAACTGAGTAAAAAACCTTTAAATGCTTAACTATGCATAATAAAGTATGTGAATTAAGTAGCGAAACACGTGGGTCAGCTATTATTTCATAAGGAGGGCTATCTTTCTCGGAAAATTGCTCAGCGGCTGATTGATTAGTCGGGACAGTGCAACAGATTATTGAAGGAAGGTCACAAACTGGCAAAAATATGACAATGAAACGCATTGGTTATCCAAAAATAATCACTTCTCGTGCAGACAACGTTATTAAATCAGCAAACAAACATTATAGATATTTAATCATTCCAGAAGTTACAAAATAACTTCAAAATAGCTGTTTTCAGTCGATATTTTGTCGCCTGTTAATCTATGGTCTTTGGGGTAGGATATTGGTAAAAGAAATAATAAAATCTCTCCTTGAAGCAGCAAACATTAAAAAAGATATTAATGAGCAAAAAATAAAGACCGAATAGATATACAATAGGTGAGGGTTCTATGGATCAACTAATATAAATTTCAGACTTTCGATTCTCAATGATAGAATTTCGTGCGTCGTCGTGCCTACAAGCGCTACCACCCTGAATGCGTAGTACCTGAAGTAAGACATGGAGGAGGCAGTGTCCATTTGTGGGGATGTATATTTGGTGCTTAAGTTAGTTGGTTAGTTAGACTTGGAAGTTCGGAGTGTAGTTGTTTGAAAAGACAAGAGAATGATCCAAAACATAATGCAGTAATTATCTGAAAAGCAAAGAAGATGCTCACATCATCATAAAAATGGAGTGGCCTCCACAGTTTCCTGGTTTGTCACTAACAGGACACCGAAGTTCATAAGCAGTTGCTAACTAACATAGAAGATCTATGGAATGCTCTTCAAAGCTGCTGGTGTCACAGATATTTTTTAACTTTGGATAAATTGATGAAACGAATGCCTCACATATGCAAGATTTTTATACATGGTCAAAATCGGCACTTTTAGGAAAGCAAACTTTCTCAGTGCTTCAGTATTAACTAAAACAAAGTATTTATTTTTAATTCCTTACATTAACAATGTTTTTTAGACCAATAAACAAAGCTTTTTATGCGGTGTGAGCTTCCTGTTTTTAAATTTCTGGGAAAACATAAGTGTGCTCAGGCGTTTGACAAGGACTAAATAAATATATATTGAAAGTATAGATTTAAAAAAAGTGATGTTTTTCTTCAAAAAGTTAATTGGGTTAGTAATCTGAGCACATTCCAATTTAGTGTTCTGGAAAAAACGAAGAGACGAAATCAGGAGACTTGAAATGAAGAAAATTAAAGGAAAATTTTGTTTTTGTTAAACTGAAACAGTCAATTGGTTTCTAGTTACGTAAATTATTTCACTGATTAAATCTTTCCAAATTAAAGTGATCAGTTAGATGGTACTTTTTTGGTGTTGTCGCAAAAGTTTCATGTGGTTTAAAAAATTTAATAATTCTGTTTCGTCGAATGAAAAAGTCTTATAAGGTTTTTGTTAAACATTTGCGTTTTATATAAATTTTATGCACTTTTTTAAATTAACTTATGCGCATCCTTTAAAGTTTAAGTTCGTTAAATCAAAATTCAATTTAATGGGGGTAATTACACTTTAATACTATTTCTTTACTTATGAGCTTTTGTGCTAAATGTTTTGTTTAAGTAATTTTAAGATTTTAAAGTATATTTTCTGTAATTATGGATTCGTAACTGGTATTTATCGAACAACCAGAGAGCCTAGCATTAAATACCAAAAAAATGAATTTTCACTTAGAACTATGTACAGAAAGTGAGAATTTTACTTAGAAATATGTACAGAAATTTTTTCTCTCGTCAGTACGATAAAGTATTTTTAAAAAAAATTAAGTAAAATTAATTAATTGTTTTTATTTATTTCTAATTATCGCATAGAAACTATAGAAACTAATAATTTTAATTTTTGGAATTTTTTGCATTTTGTAGGATATTTTTATTGCATATTTCTTCTCATTTTATTCATAAAACAAAATAAATAGGTTCACAAAATAATATATTAGTATGCCCTAAAACGGACAAAAAGAAAGTTACTTAAATCCAATTTCTTATATAATATTTTTAGAATTTTTTCATTGCAATTTAAACTTCGACTAACGGAGATAAATTTTACTATATTTTTACATAGACAATCCTTTGTAAAAATATACAAACAGAAAAAAAAAGTATGAAATAATAATAAGTGACATTACCAAATGATGTTCAATATGTTATACATTAAGTCTCAATAGGATGAACTACATCCCTGGAATTTTAATATACCTAATGTTTAGAACACTCATGCTTAAAAAACTTTGCTTATGGTAATTATGTTTAAAGGATTACGTCATATTTTCAAACAAAATTTATGTATCTCAACTTTCCGTCATAAAGTTAAGATTTAAATAATTAAAAAATAATTTCTATTTTAGTACTAGCTACAATAAAAGTATTTTTTACGTTTTTACAAAACTCCGAGCTTCTCCTTAGAACCTCCAACCTGTTCTTCACGGTGGCTTTTACACAAAATTTCAAATTTTAACTCAAAAGATGCGTTTTCTCTGAAACTACTACTCTAATAAACCCAATTTTTTTTATATTGCTTCCTTGTATTACTCAATTAATTTTCTGGGGGATTTTGTCTAAAAATTTATTTAAAAAATATATTAATTTAATTATGATGCTTCTTAGGTGATTTTTTTTCCTTCAGAAATCCTAAATCAAAGCAAATATGATTTCTAAAAATTAAAATCAAATTTTTTTTCTTAAAAAAAAGTGTTTACTTATAACGAGAAGAAAATATCAAGGTTGTGTGTAGCTTTACCATATACTAAGCCTTAACCACTTCAGGACCGGTAAAAGGAGAAAAAGCGCTTCCCTAGGCTCGCACGCTCTGAGAATATACATAGTAAAGAATACGTATACGTACTAATATGAGTTTTTATACGAGAGTACTGAATTAAGATCACGACCACGTGATCTTCGTCGACTGGAGTCAGAAAGGTTCGTTTTATGTATGTTACATTGGGCCGCAAAGGGAGAAATGAGTGATAACAGTCCAAAAAGAGTTAAAAGTGTCACTTTTTAATTTTAAGGTGTAGGTATTCAGCTGCAGGAAGTGACCCCTGCAAGTAAGAAGCATTGGTTGTAAAATAATAAGTAACTTCAAAAGTCAAAATAAGTTGATTTGATTATTCTTGAAATACTCTCTGTTAAACTTTTTTTTCTTTTCGATTCTAAAACATGTTCGATTCTAAGACTCCAATTGCTCGCGTATTAGCAATTAAATGTTTTTTTTTTATTAAATCATTATTATTTGCATTATATATACCAACCTATGCTCATACCAAATTTTATTGAAATCTGCCTGGTATCTCAGAAGATAAATGACCAAAACTAAAAATTCTCTTAATTTTAAATACAAATGTATCTATGTGCATTGAATTGTACTGAATATTGTACTCGTATGTTGTATCTGTATATACTACCTGAATATCGTACCTGTATATTGTACCTGATTATTTTACCTGTATTGTACTGAATTGTGCTGAAAATTCTCTTAATTTTGAACACCAATGCATTATATCTACAGGAGCGCGATATCCCATCACAGGGAAGGGAAAACAACAATTAGTAATTGTGATAACAACAATTAGTAATTGTGATGAGGGTTGATCAGTCCAGTGAAGGTTAGTTATATTAGCATCATTGCAGTATTAATCATATTTTTGGCAGTGTGAGATACAATTCAATTTGAATATCAAGTAAGGATATTTATCTCTGAGAAATGAATAAAAATCATTTAGGAAAAATTGATTTATTAAGTAAATATTAAATTAGAATATGGCTACATTAAAAAATATAAAAATAAAGAAAAGAAATCCCTTAAAGAGATCAAGAAATCATTCTCTTCACATCGAGAATTTTTGTTCTGATTGATATTCAGCGGTTGGGACTGAAAGGTCAAAAGGCCCCCCAGTTTAATCGCCAATAATTAGAAATTGAAAGTGAATGAATTGTTCCAAACGGACAGTTAGGAGTCTGGGAAGGGATCCATGGGTGGCGATTTATCGAAAGATAACATAGCCTAAAATAAAGGCAACCTCCCATAACCAATAGTAATTTTGAAAATAATTTGGCGGAAGCGAATCGCTAAAAAGGTTGTTAGTATTAGTATAACCATGTAACTGAAACATTTTTGTGGTAAGAAATAAAAAATAAAGAGTTGTAAATTAATTTTTGTATTGATTTAGTCGCGTAAGGGAATTAATGAGTCTTACATTATTATTGTAATAAAAAGTTAGCCGTTACATTGATCGTTAAGATAAGAATAAAAATATTTTATATTCGCTTTTTATAAAATGTAATAAAAATCGAATAATTGGTTTTTAATTAAAAAAAATTCGATTAAGAATGATTAAAAAATTAAGTTTTAGTAATTACAGAAATTTTAAAAGCTAGGAAATATGTAATGCCTAAACTGGCCTCACAGTAATTATTTTTTAATGTAAATTAGAGTAATGAATAAGCGTATTAATTTCAAATCAAATAATTAAATGTTTTTAAATTTAATTTTATAAAAATAATTAATAGTTATTAAAATTTAAAATATTAAACAAAAGCGAAGAGGCCAGCTTGCTTCGAAATTAATTGATTTATCTAAAAAAATTTAGTGGCAAAGTTTATGCTTTAAGATTTTATACTTCGTTTGTTTTCATGATTTTAGCCCACCATTATATCTAAATATTTAAAACATTTATATAAAATGCTTCTTTACGTAGCAGTTGCAATATTTAAATTACTCATAACATTGCAATTGAAGCATTCATATAATGTTTCATGACATTGCAATTGAAACATTTATATAAAATGCTTCATAATATTACAATTGAAACATAAAATGCTCTAATTCAAACAGTTATATAAAATGCTCCATAACATTGCAATTGAAATATTTATATAAAATGCCATCAGCTATTTTGTGGGGATTCTTTTAATTCTTATTTTCAGAATTGAACTAACTTCTGTAAACTTAAGGTCAAATTTTCTACCACTTTATGCAAATAATTTTTTGTTCGAAGTGGAGTATAGTTCGTTCACCAGGAGTTGGAACTTGGCTCCGCCTTCATCACGTGGTATCCGACAATACTATTTCGCTATTTTTGGGAGAAGAATGTGAAAATTCCTGAGCAAGATTGCTATTTGGCGATCGTATGACAGAAATATTTAAGGATTAGACCTTGTTATTTTTTCTAGAAGGTGTTGGATAGATTCTATATTTGATTTAATCGAATTTAGTGATTTAATTTTTTATATTTTAGCAACATTTTTTGAATTTTAAGACTTATTTTATGAATAAAATTTGTTTACCGGCCATTTTCATAAAAACACAACCTAGAAGTCAAAAATTATTTCAAACACAAGTGTCTAAAACAATTTAAATATTCGAATAGATGTTTAATGTTTAATAAGTGTCTCGATAGTAATGAGAGATGTTCCTTTTAAATTTTTTTTTTTGTAACTTTAGCTTTAAAAATGTTCTTAATCAAATTTGATATTTAAAGAGGAGATATAGAATAGAAAGGTTTTAAATAAGTAGGTGATTGGGCTTTAAATTTAGTAAAAGAAAGAAATACATATATTTTGTGTTTTTTTATATACTCCTCCTCTCTCTTAAAAATTCTTAACTAAAAAATGCTTGTCTTTCTAAACTATTTCTAACTACCTAATTCTACAAACTTTCCCTTCTAACTACCTAATTATTCTACCAAACTTCCCTTCTAGCTACTCAATGATCCTACTGATTTTCCCTTCTAACTACCAAATGATTTTACCAAACCTACTTTCTTTTTTACCAATCTTTCCTATTGTCTCCCAAATGATTCTATTAACATTCCCTTCTAACTATTTAATTATTCTTCCTACATTCCTTTTTTAAAAACTTAATACTTTTACATGCCTTCCCTGTTAATTACTCAATTATCCATCCAACAACGAAGAAAGTTCTTGATTATGGAACCGAAGTTGTAGTAGGTCTTTTTCTGGGTTATTATTTGCGCTCCATTCACATTGTTTAGCTTTATTCAATGTTATTTTACTAGAAACATTTTTTTTTTGCAAACTATCGTGATTTCCAGAAAAACAATTTAAATGTTTCAAGTTAATTATTTTGCATTCATAATCTAAATGACTGAACCTTTAAAAATATTTATTAATCTAAACATGTTTTATTTACATTTTTTTAAAAATCTCCACTATTAAACGATGCGTAAAAAATGTGCTTTAGCGTACCTGTACTGGGCACGGTAAACAAAACCCTTGGACAAAGTTACTGCGTCATAAAATAAAAGTTAAATAATTTTTTTTAAAATTTGTGTGCTCATTTTTTTGTCAACCACTTTAATTATGAAATATTTTCTATTATTTCTCTAAGTATAATTTACAATTTAAGACTTTTTAAAAAAAGCAAAAGATATGCTATTTTAGAGTTATTTAAACAAGAGAAACGACAGTGTGAAATTGTTCTTTTGCTCTATACACTAAAAAGTAAAAATATATTCGTATTATTATTTGTCATATTTTTCTAATTTATTTATTTTTAATAAAGTTACATTAGAAATTGCTTGACCTATATTTTTTTACTACAGACTGTAAATAATAAGTTTACCGCTTTTTTCTTATTTTTAGTAGATTGTAATATATAAGTAAAAAGAGACATATTTAATTTTGTCATTTTAACTAGAGGCACTTTTTCCGTAAAGGTAGCTCCCTCACTACTTGTTTATTCTTAGCATTCTATTTCAAATATTACTTCTTTGGAAATTAGAGCAGTTTGGTAACTCATCTAATACCATAATAACGGGAATGATATTAGGGATCTGGGGTTTTTAAAAGGCGAAGGAAGTAACAAGAGAAGGATAATTTAACCTTTTGCTCTCTCATGTATAATAAATATCTCTTTTTGGGACATAATCACGAAGAAAAGATCACGTTTGTCCACCCAGAATCGGTAAATTTATTCCCTCTTCATTTATCGATTTTTGAAAAAGAATATTTATCGCTTAGAGATAACTTATTAAGAATTTATTTTATTCAAATGTCAAAGAGTTAACTAAACGATAAGCATGCTAGTAAGAAAGATAATTTAATTAAATTTGTAGTTTTGTCTCTTAAGTTTTATTCACCTACTGCCTGCGTCCTTTATGCCAATAATGAACATGACGCAAAATGATAATTGGATGAAAAATCGAAGTTTAGTGGAAATAAATAGAGTTTGATGTTTAATATTTGAAAAGTTACTCTAATCCTGGGTTTTTGGGTTTCAGAAAATCTGCAAAAAATCAGAATAATTCATTAATTTTAATAAGTTTCATCCTGATTAAAATATATATATATATATATATATATATATATATATATATACAGCAAAATAAATGAATACAAAAAAACCAGAAAAGAAAAAAAAATAAGTATCATCAAATAAGATCAAGAAGTAATAGAAACTCTCTTAATAGTGACAAATTAAATATAACTTTTCTTTCTAATATGGAAAAAGATTTTAATAAACATTATAATTTTAAACCTATTAAAGATTTTGTTTTCTCCCTTAAGAATTATGATGTATATAAGCTATACGATCTTATTAATAAATTTTCTTTTATTAATTTACATTTCAAAATTCTTTGTTTCGATCTTTTAAAAGCTAAAATGACTAAAATTTTGCCAAATAAAAAGAAAAATTTAGATAATTTATATTTCGTTATTAACTTTCAAAATCGTATTTTCGATAAGATCAAATTTCATAATATTTTTGAAAATTTTAAAACTTTATTTCCATTAAAAGATTTTAACATTATTAAAAGCTTTAAATATAATAAATCTCTTGGTAGAACTATATTTAATTATAATGATTTAAGCAAAAATTTAAGGAGCATTAACATATCCGATTTTGAATGTCACTGTGAGGAAGAGAAGTATTTTGATTTTGTTGATAAACATCATAAACATATTATTACTGGTAATTTAAATATTATAGAAAACTTAGAACTTAGGAATTTAATGATAAAAGGCACAAAATTTAGACCCATTTACCATATATCAATCAATAAAATTCTCAAATACTTTCTTAATGATCTCAATAGTTTTTGTTTAAAGATATCAAATAGATTCTCTTTACCTTTAGGTATGCTAACAGAATGGAAATGGGGTGTTTATTATTACTTTAAAAGCTTTATTCTCAATAATAAGGATAATTTAAATAACAGTAACAATCCAACAATTTTTTCTAATATTCTTCAATCAATTAAGCAACTTCAAAAAAATTTTGTAATTACTCCCATAGACAAAGCTAACAATAATTATGCAATCTTCTGTAAAAAATTCTATGTTGAACTTTTAAATACGGAATTAAAAAATAGTAAAAATTTCAAACTTAGTAATTTGAATAATAATATTGTCATTAAAAAAAGTTTAGCTTTATATAAGAGATTAAAAATTAAAATTAGCAATATACAATTTCCTTACTTAATTATCAGTCCGAAATTTCATAAAATTCCTGTTAAATTTAGAACTATCACATGTGGATCTAATACTTATCTAACTAAACCTGGCAGCATTTTCTCTAACTACTTAAATTAAATTATTAACAGTATTTCTAAAGAAGGTTTCTCTTGGATTATCACTAATAATCAACCGATTTTAGATTTCATTAAACATAATAAAATTAATTCTATTGCAACTTTTGATTTCCAGGATCTTTTCAATAGCATTCCCCTTTCTAAACTAAAAGATGTCCTTTTGAATTATTACTATGATTTCAAAAATATCCTTTGTTGCGATTTTGATTATTGGGAAATTCTGATTAATTTTTGTCTTTTTAATAATTATCTTTACAATGGAGGGGATATTTTTCTTCAAATTGATGGAATACCACAAGGTTCTAATTATTCATCTCTCTCAGCTAACTTATTTTTGCATTATTATGAAAAAAATTACACTCTTAGTATTAAATTTGTTTTTAGATATATTGATGACTTAATTATCTTTAATTTTCAAGACTATACTATTTTATTAAATGATATTTACCCCGAGGAATTAATCTTGCTTCGTAATCATGATGATAATATTAATTTCAATTTTTTGGATTTGGGTATTATAAAAGAAGAAAATATCTGCTTTGTTGATTTATACGATAAAAGAAATGATTTTAATTTTAATATAAATAAACTAATTACTTGGAATTCTAATGTTTCTAGAAGCATCTATTTAAATACTACTTTTAAAGAAATTAATAGAATTAAAAGAATATGTAGTAATATTTATTTATCCAAAAAACAAATCGATAAACTCTTTCAAAATTTGATAAAAAACAATAGTTACCCAACTAAAGTAATAAAATTCTATATAAAATCATTGAGTTAATCGCATTTTTTGTAAATATATTTACTAAAAATTTTCTTCACTTATTTATACAATTTTCCCATGTGCAAATCCATTTCGGGTAAATCCGTGGCCAAACATTTTTTACTAAAAAATTCTTCTTTAATTTGTATAATTTTTCCTTGTGCAAATCCTTGGTCAAAATTATTTACTAAAAAATTCCTTTACTAAAAAAATTCCTTTGTTAATTTATAATATTTTTCCATGTGCAAATCCATTTCGGGCAAATCCGTGGCTAAAATTATTTACTAAAAAAATTTTCTTTATTAATTTATACAATTTTTCCATGTGCAAATCCATTTCGGGCAAATCCGTGGCTAAAATAAGTTATCTATATTTTTTTTCTTTTTTTTTTCTTTGTAATTTATATAACTTTTCCATGTGCAAATCCATTTCGGGCAAATCCGTGGGCAAAATTATTTAGTAATAAATTTCTTTATACAATTTTTCCATGTGCAAATCCATTTCGGGCAAATCCGTGGCTAAAATTATTTACTAAAAAGATTTCTTTGTCAATTTATATAACTTTTCCATGTGCAAATCCATTTCGGGCAAATCCGTGGCTAAAATTATGTGCAAAACTGGCAATTCATATTTCTTTCTCTCTTCTATTTTATATTTTTTTCTTAAATAAATATTTATTTTCTAAAATTATTTATAGTCAAATTCTTTAAATTATCCAGTTTAATATTACCTCGCGTACATCAGTTTTCTGGCCCATCCTTGGTAACTAACAAATCTAACGCACTTCAGTAATGCAGCAAGAACGCAATTTAAACTCCTCTAGTTACTCTCAATTTGCGCTTTTGTTTTCAAAGTTTTCATATTTTGCAATCTGGCAATCTTGTTACGTAAACACTTTAAATCATTCTTGAAAAATTTCCCGTTCATGTAAGTTCATTATTTTTCGCTACTCGCTTTATAGATTTTGTTTTGTTCTGCTCTTCCTTTTTATTTTATTTTCTGTTTTTACGTTTTATTTTTACTTATTGTGTTTTGTTTTATTTGTCGTAATTTTTGTAAAAAATTTTTTTGAGTGCTCCTCACACTATTGTGTTGATATATTTTGCTTTGGCTATATTGATACAATATTAGAAAGCACTCTTTTTCGGATATAATCGTGTGGGCTGATGAAAAGATTATATCTTTTATTTTCCGGTTTTTTAAAAAAACTTTTTCCTCTTTTTTTTTTTTTTTTTTTTTTTTAAATAATTCTTTTTTTTTTTAATTAATTCTTTTTTTTTTTTTAATTCATTCTTTTTTCTTTTTCTTTCCCCGGTTGTTTATTATTATTATTATTCGCCCCCCTTTTTTCATTTGTCTGTAATTTACCTTTGTTTTATCTTCATTTTGAACTTATATATATATATATATATATATATATATATATACACTGAGTGGCCAAATTATTATGACCACCTCAGAGTTTTATGCAAATGAGTTATTGCGTCACGGCGCTGCCGCTAGAGGGCAAGATAACTATAACACGGGAATGCTGGACAAGTGATTCATCAGTTATACTGTGTTGCTTGCTCAGATATGGGAAAGAAAAGTGATTTAACTGAATTTCAACGCTGAATGATTGTGGGTGCGAGATGTGTCGGAACGAGTATCAGCAAAACGGCTGCACTTGTGAAGTGTTCTAGAGCAGCAGTTGTTAATGTGTACAAAGAATGGACAATCAAGCAAAAAACCGGGTCTGAGCGTCAGACTTTCGGTCTTCACAGGGTACTGAATGCTCGATCAGAGAGAAGGCTGGCCAGGGTTGTGCAGCGCAACGGGAGAGCAACAGTGCGACAAATTGCAAGTGATCTTAATCAAGGAGCAACTGTGAACGTCTCTGAACGGACTGTTCGACGCACATTGCGCCGTATAGGGTATAGGCCAACAGCGAGCTCTGAGGTGGTCATAATAATTTGGCCACTCAGTGTATATATATTAGAACGCCAATATATATATATATATATATATATATATATATATATATATATATATATATATATATATATATATATATATATGGAAGATTCTTAGGAAACATGACAATTCGTACAAAAAAAATTTATTTAAAGTCTTTAAAACAATGTAAATTTTTTTTTGTATATTTATTTAGTTACATTTACTAATATCTTACAGACAGCAAAGTAGTTTATTGAAATTTGCTCAAGAAAAAAATAAAATAGAAATTCACCACATTTTGAATGCCAGGAAAATGACATATTAGCTTAGAAATTTGAAAAAACAGTCATTAATTCTTTTATCTACTGTAGAAAGAATAAAAAAGAAATTTGTTTCTGATATGTACAGAATAAAACTGTGTAAAATAGTCAATCATTAAATAAATAAATAACTTTGATTGCAATCAATTTTATTACAATCATACATAAACTTAGTATTAGGTTAATATTTGCTTTCCCTTTTTACAGTATTAGCAGTTAAAAAAATTTCTGGCTGCACTTCAATGTCCTGGCATTCATAAGCCAGGAAAATGACAAATTCGCCATTTTATAGCATATAACTTTAATTTAATATTTTGGCCTAAGACGTTTATATTCTGCAGAAAACTACAGGATTCCTTAAAATTACTCAGATAAATCTATGTAGTTTATGTTATTAATGATTTCAAGAAACCAGGAAAATGACAACACAAAAACCTACTCACCTTGAAAAAGTTTTTGAAATAGATTTTAACCAGAAAGTTGGTTCTTTATTCATGCAACAAGACATTTTCAGATAAGAGGGTATCTAATCAATCTATTAGCATAAGATACTGATTGCTCACTCTATCTTTTTGGTTATAAACCACTAAATAAAAGTAGCCAGGAAAATGACAGATTTTCTTGTGACAAACAAATTATTGACAGAAAAAGTTATTTTAAGCGAACTTTTTGTAAATAATACCCTCTGCGTATATTCTAGAAATGCTTACACAGGTTGAGATAAAAAAATTAGATATTGAAAAACTTATGGGAAGTTTTGAAGCTAGTTATTATTGAAACATTGTGTGTGACATGCCAGAAGCATGAAATTTTGAAGTTCAATTCAATTTTTTAAATATACAAAATAGTCGATGCTAGTACTAGGTTATTTTAAAATGCTAACAGCAATGCTATTTATTAAATTTTTTTAAAAAAAAGTTCTTTTAGTAGTTTAGTACCAGATCTTGGTGCAAGTAACTGTAAATAGTCATATTTCCTGAAAATCACCCATATATATATATATATATATATATATATATATATATATATATATATATATATATATATATATATATATATATATATATATATATATATATATGTAATAAAAGGGTTAAAATCCCTTTTATTTGTATATAGATAGCTTAAATAATGCAGTCGTAAACCATGTTACACACAAAAATCTTTATTAATGTTAGTAGGCTGGTATCGATAACAATTCACATCCACACTCCGCAAGGGAGGGGGTGGACAAGACTTTGGACAATTCCGGAACAACTTATTCAGGATCAGAACATGATGAAAAAGCCATGCGAAAAGCATTGCTCTCGCTTTTATACTAACACATTTTGTAGTAAAAAGGCACTGTCTCTGACATTCTTGTATCCTTATGCATTAAGGAAAATCATTTCATGCTTCCTTATATGGAAGTGAAAGGGGGAGAAATTCTAAAAATAACTCAATCGTATGTTTATCAGCCTTGAATTCCCATAATAGAATCTCTCTACGCTTATTCTTTAACAAAGACATTTTATTAAAACGAAAGAGATTTAATTCTTTTATTAATACAAAGTTATTATAATTTTTGTATTACATCCCCCCAAAAAAAGATTTTTGGCAAGCCAAAAAGAAATCATAATAAAATTTAGAATTCTCTGAACTTTTAAAATTTATGTTGGTACGACTGTTCCTTTTCACTACTACAAATAACATTTTTTCAATTATCTGTAAAAAAAAAAAAAAAAAAAAAAAAAACTATATACAATGACAATAACAAAAACATGATAATACACTTTATCTGTTTAGGCAACTAAACAGAAAGAAAAATGAAACATATTTTTATAACTAATCTACTAAATTTTTCAAAAATTTTTCACACAAAAATATACATAATTTTTATGGAAACGAACTGGACAACAAGTGTCTTTAATCAGAATTTAAGATTCTGTATGGTTAAAGGGGTTATTTACTTTATGAAAATTTGTATTCCCCGTTAAACTGGAGGAAAACAGAATTTCATGAAGCACAGTGATATTGAGAGATTCAGACGGGTCAATCCAAAAATATTTTATAATACTTTTCTCAACTTGTTGAGAAAAAAAAAGTTCAACTTTCATCGCCCTCACATCCAATTGATGTTGAGGTAAATCTCCACACGCGATTCGGATCTCCCAAAAAAAATATAGGGTGTACTTCTTCCATTGAAGAAAGTAACATATTTTGTTTTGTTTTGTACACTATTCATGATTTAATTTCAACATTTGTGGGTTGTTATATTTCCTAAGATTTGATACATGTACTATTTCAAAATTTTGTTTACTTAAACAATTATTTATATTTATTTTGTAATCAGCTTCTGAAATTTTTTGAAGAATTTTATACGGTCCACTAAAAGGAGGTGACAACTTCCTCGTATTAGGATAAGTAAATTCTTCAAACATAACTAATTCGTCAGTTTTAAAGTCTATATCTAAAAATCTAGCATCATAGTAAATTTTATTTCTTTCATGATATTCTTTAGTTCTTTGAATTTCTATTTTTTTAGCTTCCTCAACAGGTGGATATATTTCTTCATTTAAAGGATTTTCATAGGGGAGTCTACCATGCATGAGGTATGCAGGTGGAAATTTTGTCACAGAATGGGGAGTTAAGTTATAAATATTAACTATATCTTTTAACAAAGTAGGCCATGGAGTTGTAGTAGGTTTCTCATTGATTTTACATTTTAATCGTGTAATTATTGTTTGACCAAGGCGTTCTATTTTGCCATTTGACTGCGGATGATGTGCAGTTGTCAATAATTGTTGAATCTTATTATGTTTCAAAAATTTTTTAAAATGAGAAGACGTAAAGGCGGCGTTTCGATCACTCAACAAGGATTTAGGTATTTGATTTTGAAAAATTTGATGTAAAAAATTTGTATATGTTTCTGAACTAATGGATTTTGACGCAAAAGCCCAAATGTATCTTGTTAGGTGGTCAATAATTAAAGTTAAATATTTTTTTGTTGAATTATAATAATTCAATCCACCAACACTATCTATTGCTATTAAGTCAAAAGACTGATTCACAGGGGGTAAGGATTGTAATAATCCAAATCTTTTTTGTCGCGGTTTTTTATTTAATTGGCACGTATGACAATGTTTACAAAATTTTGTTATACCTGATGTTATGTTATTCCAATAATAAACAGGGGTTATTAAGTTAATCATTTTCTGCACTCCTGGATGGTTAAAATTATCATGAGTAATTTGCAGAAGTTTTAATCTCAACGAAAATGGAACAACTATTTTAGTAAAATTTTTCTTACGTATACATAAAACATCATTGATATCAACAAAATTACCTTGTAAGTTATCTTTCCTTTGAGCTTCAATTATTTCATTCAATTTTAACAAATGTGAAACATGAACATTATTTTTACTATTACATTTGACAAGTGAATGTGTTGCATCTCTTGAAAGCCAATCTGCTTCAAAATTAGTAGAACCTTTTGTGTATTTTATATCATATTCATACATACTTAACAATAATGACCATCTAAACAATCTACCTTTTAAATTTTTAACATTTTTTAGCCAAACCAAAGAAGCATGGTCAGTATGTATGGTGAATTTCTGGCCAAACAGGTAATGATGGAATTTATTTAGAGAATCGACTATAGCAAGACATTCAAGTTCTGTAATTGCATAATTTTTTTCATAGTCTCTTAAGGAACGAGAATGAAAAGCTACAGGATGCAATACACCACATTCATCTGTCTGTTTTAGCACAGCTCCAATTCCAATTAACGATGCATCAACAAAAAGATGACATTCATGAATGGGATTAAAAATTTTCAAAATTGGTTTACAAATAATAGCATTTTTTAACAGTTCAAAAGATTGTTGACATTTTTCTGACCACACCCATTTTACATCTTTCTTTAACAAGTTGTTTAAAGGATGTCGAATATTTGCATAACCATCAATAAATTTATTGTAAACATTTATTGATCCAAGAAATCTTTGCAATGATTTTACATTTTTAGGGGGCATTAATTTTTTAATCACCTCAATATTATGGTTATCGGGTGATACAATCCCATTGCTTATTTCATATCCTAAAAATTCTATTTGTTTTTGCAAAAATGAACATTTTGAAAGTTTTAATTTCAAGTTTTCTTGTTTACAAATATCGAAAATCTTTTTAAGATGGGTTAAATGTTCATCATAAGAATTAGAAAATATAATAATATCATCAAAATAGTTCGTAGCAAATTTAATTTTATGTTTATTTAAAATTCTACGAATTGTACGTTGAAAAATGCTTGGTGCATTCTTCCAGCCAAAAGGTAATCTTAAGTATTCAAATAGACCGTTGTGAGTAGCGAATGCTAATTTCTCAGTGTCATCAGGATGAATACGAACATGATGATATCCCTGTGATAAATCTATTTTAGAAAAATAACTACTATTAGACAATTTTTCAGTTAAAGACTGTATTAAAGGTAGAGGTTCAGAATCTGTTTTTGTAATTTGGTTTAATTTCCTAAAGTCAATACATAAACGACTCTTTTTATTTTCATCTTTTTTAAAGACTAAAGTTACAGGGGCAGCATAAGGGGATGAACTTTCTTTTATAATGTTATTTTTTAACAATTCCTCCATTTGTAAATCAATTTCCTGTTGTTGTTTTGGGGATGTTTTGTACGGCCTTAGAGATATAGGTAAATCTGAGGTTAACCTGACTCTTTGTGGTTCCATTCTGATTTCTCCCACGTCGTGTTTATGTTTTGCAAAAATATCATCATAACTTTTTAAAATTTCTTTTAAGTCCACATTTTGTATTTTGTTCTCATTTTTTATTCTTTCGTCGATATTGACCTGATAATGTGTGCACTCATTACCTAGAATCATCTTCGAATCATTTGAAATTTTTGGACCTTCTTTCTTTTTCCTATTTTTCCTTTTCTTTTTATTTTTGTTATCCTTAACATTATCTTTTTCAATGTTTACTTTTACTGAAACATCTTTAACTTTTATTTTTTCAAAATGTTTACTTTTATTGAAACATCTTAAACTTCTATTTTTTTCAAAATGTTTACTTTTATTGAAACATCTTAAACTTCTATTTTTTTCAAAATGTTTACTTTTATTGAAACATCTTAAACTTTTATTTTTTTTCACCATTTTTAACCCTAACACTTTGAGAATTTTGCTGTGTAATGTGTAAAGATAAGTTGTCACTGTTAGAATTAGCAGAGGTGATCAATCTCTTACCAAATTGAGTAACAACTGGCCCGACACAGTCAATAGACAAACAAAAATCCTTGCAAGTCTGCAACCCTATTAAAGCATATGGTAAATCAGTATCAATTATAAAAAACTTAGCTGATTTAATAATTTCGCCTATCTTAAGGGGAAACTCACAAATTTTGTTAAGTGTTAATTGTCCTTTCATTTGGATAACATTTAATTCCTCACATTTTTTAATAGGAATATTTAGTTTTGACACAAGGTCTTTTGGTATTATATTCAATGTTGACCCGGTATCAACATTCAATAATATCTCTTTTTTTACATTTTCATTTTGTTTTGGTTTTGATTTTGGACGTCCATTTAAGTATTTATTTTCCACTTTATATCCATTTATGTATTTATTTTCGACTTGATATCCGGATATTATTAATTGTTATTGTTTATTTGTCATATTTTGAACGTTCATTTCAACAACATTAGGGTTGTTTACACACGAGGAGCCCATATGAAACTGATTCAATCGTCCTTTCTTCGAACAGTATTTACACTGATTTATTGGGATCTCCTGTGTTGTATGATGTATTTTGGGTTTTGTCACATTCGGGGTTACACTTTTATTTTTAAGACAAGCCGGGGCTTTATGTCCTGGTGCATTACATTTAAAGCACCTAATGTCATATTTTGGGTTTTCCATTTTCTTCATGTATGGTCCCTTGTTATTTTGAAATTTATTTTTATCTAAGTCACTTTTAATTTTTTCATAGATTTTAAGTTTTTGTTTAAATTCAAAAAGATTATTGGCTCCATAAAGAATTGATTTATTATTTGTTTGGTCTGGTATTCCTTGAATTATGTAAGTGATTAGCTAAGTCATCAATATCACTTTGAGTGGCAATTTCTTTCATTTTAAGGAAATACTCTTGAAGAGTTTCATTATATCTTTGCTTTCTTTTTTGCAACATTGCATGTATTTCTGCACTATTACAATCAAATCCAAACTCTTCAAGCAAAAGATTTAATTTTTCATATGAATTTAAACAACTTTCACTTCTTATTAATGTTAAGGCATTACCCTTTAAACATCTTTTCGCAAATAAAAATTTTTGCATATCAGATAATTTAAATAAATTGGAATGAGTATCAAAATTTTCAAACCAAGAATTAATATTTTCGTGTTTTCTCCTTTAAACATAGGAGTAACTGCTTCAATATCCGAAAAATTTACTATTAATTTAGTTTCTGTTTCTCTATTCTTTATATCCTTGCTAGAATTTTGACTATAGGATGCCATATCTTTATCAGTATAAACATGAGTTTGTATTTCTTTATCAACATATATTTTAGTATTTAAACTAACTTGTGTAAATTGACTTACACAAGTTTTAATTGGTAAATGTGATTTAAAATCAGTTTGAGTTTGTTTACATTGAAACTGATTAGTTTCATCCTCATCTTCAGAGGGATTTTCCATTACTATCGAATTTTTTAAGTTATCAAAATCACATAAACAAGTTAAAATGTGCTTTGCAATTTCATCTTTATTTCCTTCACTGGAAATATTTAAAATGTCTGAAATTTTAACTAATTCCGAAAAATTGAAAGTATTACAAATTTCTTGTAATTTGTTTGAAAATTCTTCATCGTTAGGTTCAAAAGAAAATTCTGAAAAATTTAGAATTTTGTTACGGTTTAATCTAGAAAAATCATTAGGAAACAAAAGTTTAAATAATAACTTAATTTTGTTTGCTGTCACTAATTTAATTGACGTTTGAATCACATTTATTTCTTTCAAAAACATTTTAAATGCACGATAAAAAACAATATTATATCATCATTTTAAAGAAAAGCAATATAAATACAAGAAATGCAATCTAACTATTCATAATAAAATATACTCAGTTATTCATAATGAAAATTTTAAAACACTACTCATCTCCGATATCGATAAACTATTCAATCATGCTAGTGAGAAAGAAACATAAGAGGATAAAAAAAAAATATATCTACAGTACTTTCTTTCCATTTTCCACACTGTTCTTTGACCTTCATGACTTTTTATGTTGAAGAGAAACAAAAAATATTATCATTTTTTTGTTTTTAACGCGCACATTCACTTTTGTTTTCACATGAATTTTCGGGATTTTACACGCGCGCACATATCACTTTTGTTTTCACAATCTGAGCACTACGGAATTGTAGGGTCATCGGTCATTTCCAGATTGGACACTGTAGGGTCATCTCGATCAACACTATGGGGCATGGAGCGTCAGCATTCTCACAACGATGAAGGTACGGGTAGTTAAAGATCGAGTGGTGAAGTCAGACCTTCCTCGATTCTTTTTTCACTAGGCAACTTTTCGTCTTTCGTCCGGGATGGGCGATTTTCTTTTTTCGTTCCCCGGGATGAGGTTTTATCAACGTTGAAGTCAGCCGGAAAATAGATAACACTGGTTTCCTCAGCAAATAACCATCTTGGCGTCTTGTAATAAAAGGGTTAAAATCCCTTTTATTTGTATATAGATAGCTTAAATAATGCAGTCGTAAGCCATGTTACGCACAAAAATCTTTATTAATGTTAGTAGGCTGGTATCGATAACAATTCACATCCACACTCCGCAAGGGAGGGGATGGACAAGACTTTGGACAATTCCGGAACAACTTATTCAGGATCAGAACATGATGAAAAAGCCATGCGAAAAGCATTGCTCTCGCTTTTATACTAACACATTTTGTAGTAAAAAGGTACTGTCTCTGACATTCTTGTATCCTTACGCATTAAGGAAAATCATTTCATGCTTCCTTATATGTAAGTGAAAGGGGGGGAGATTCTAAAAATAACTCAATCGTATGTTTATCAGCCTTGAATTCCCAAAATAGAATCTCTCTACGCTTATTCTTTAACAAAGACATTTTATTAAAACGAAAGAGATTTAATTCTTTTATTAATACGAAGTTATTATAATTTTTGTATTACATATATATCTATATATATATATATAAGCTATTTGTCCACATTAATGTCTGGATACCATAATATTCAGGATGCTCTCAAAGGCCTGAAAGAAATATCTCAAGAAACAAGAAATACACATTAGATCAAAAAGAAAAAGTGTGTTTAATATTCTATGAAAAGCAATTCACTGATACCATACACGAATGATACCAAATACCGAATACTTACTCCCAGGGGAAAGGATGGGAAAAACTTGAAGTTTTTATTGCAGATTTTTCAATCATATATCAACTTAACCAAACGCACCTCAACTTAAACTGCAGGGTTTTCAGTTTATATATGCCACAACAATGCAGAATGAAAATAGGGTTCAAGTTATTCATATTTGCTATATTTCGAGAAATGCGTCTCATATTAAAAAAAAATAGAATAGAATAAATGAATTTTGAAAGGAATAAATTTTTAAATAAATTTTGAAAGGAAATAAAACTTAAAGACTACAAACCTAACCTCAGCACTTCTAGAAGTTAGCGTGACAATCATGGTGTAGGAATCGAGTTTGGAGTCATTCAATAGGTTTTTTTTTCCTAACAAATTGTCTGTTATTTATTATTATTTTTTTTTTCGATCTGATATGCTCTCGATCAGATATGATTCTCGAGATATCTCCGTTTTAAACAATAAACCCCCCTTTGCATGCTGCTTTTACAGCCCCGTCTGTGAACCAAATGACAAAATCCTGTAAATCAATCAACATGCGGTTATTATTTTTATTCTCTTCTTTTTTTCGTTTAGGAGAATTCAAATCTACAATAAAAGTGGTAGTTTCTGTTTTAAGGAATTTTTTAAATCTCTCCCCTATTTCATCGACAGGGAGTTGAGTTGGGTATCTTTGGATGGCTTTTTATTAAATATTAAATATGTGTTTTTTCGTTAAGAGCCCATGTTTATTTCTAGAGACATTATTTAATCGTGCCGGTACTTTTGCGATATTCTGAATATATTAAATTAATAGTTTTGCGATAATATAATTATATTTTTATTTTAGACATCAAAGCTGTTTTTTTTTTTTTTTTTTTAAATTTTATTATCATTTTGGTTTATTTTCTTCTATTCAAAGAACTCCTTGGGTGTAAGCAAAGAAATAATCATAATGTTGCAAGGTCTCTCGCCTAGTGTTGTGCGATATATGGATTTCCGCAGCACCACTTATCCTCTAAAATTAACTATAATTATCAGAAAAATATTAAAATTGTAAAATATTTAAAAATAATGACTAAGTATAAACATTTAAAAGACATTGAAATCCTCTTAAAATCAATAAGATATTTACAAATAATTAAAAACAAAGAGTAACTAAATTTGCAATTTCATATAAATTTTCTGGATTAAAAGTCAAGTAAATAATTAAAAAAGAGTAAATTAAATAAGATGTAATAAATCACTACAATTTTTACATCTGGGAACATTCGCTTCTTGGCTTCTAATTACATTTGGCTATCTAATATACACATTATCCAAAATACATTTAGCTTCTTGCATACATTTAATAACTGAACTTTTTGTGTCTCTTTCCCTAGTTTAAAATTTTGACCCACATATATTTATAATTAATGTTAGATTCTTTTCAATAATTATTTATTTCGCTCGGCTTGCATAATTAAAATAGTTTTGAAGCTGCGATTTTATGCAGCATTACATTGTACTTAGATGAAACTTGGTATTTTTTAAAATTCATTTATTTTTCTAAGTAATTAATAAATCTATTCATTATTGTATTTAAATTCACCATAATATAACAATATGCAATTTTGTTCTTACTTTAGGTGCCATGTAATATTTAAAATATTTATATTTTTTTACTGCGTTAAAATCGGAGGTACACGTACAGGGGTTGGACAAAATAATGGAAATACTTCTGTATTAACACATTTTTTTATATCTTTCTCAAAAAATAGTTGGACAATCATTTTATAAATTTAGAAGTGCTTTGATTATGCGATTTCTCATACATATCAATGAAATTTAAAGCTTTTAGAGGTTTTAGGGATCGACAATAAATAACAAACTGACAGATAGTGTTTTTGAGCACCCTAAGCAAAAAAATGTAGCAATAAGATTGTAACTTGTGACAGTTATTTGATTATTATATGCAATAATTGCACACCATTTCGTAAACCTAGCTTAAATATTTATGAAGATATAGACGTTTTTATAAAGAAACTCTTTTTTTTTTAGTCTTATATTTGTTTGCTATAACTTTAAAAATATTCAATTAAATTAAACAAAATTTTTGGTGGAATTTCAAATTAATTACAAAAATATTGCTTTAAAATGTGAGGTAAATCTATTTAAAACTGCGAAAGATATGAGTAGTTAAAGTAATTCTTTCATACAACGCATGCGCGAAAAAAATTAAATTTGTTTTTCTTAATTTTGTGGTAAATCGTATTTGACAACTAATAAAGAAAAGTCCAATTTGAATATCAAAAAAATTTAAAATATGTCACGCCATTTTCTAAGTAGTTTTTGTACTTTTTAAAAGAAATTTAAAAAAGATAAGGGTTTTTCCACAAATTTCATTTTGTTAAATTAAAGAAAATTTATTAAAAAGGACACTGGCATTGTTGGTGATCATCCCCCATAAAAGATTTTTTTCTTTCGTATGCTTTCTTTCCTTATACAATCACATTTTGGTGTTTCGACGTTTATTGTAAAGTACTTTCATTTGTTATTTAATTTTATTTTATGATACAAAATAATATTTGTAGAAAATCTCTTATCATTTTGATCTGTCTTTTAAAAAGTTTAGAAACTATTTAGAAAATTGCTTGAATTTTTTTAAATTTTTAGGAGATTCAAATCCGATTTTTTTTCGTTAGTTGTCAAATATGATTTACTATAAAATTATGAAGAAAAAATGTATACTTTTTTTCGAGCATGCGCAGTTTAAAAGAACTACTTTAATTACTTATGTACTACACAGTTTTTCAACATTTTTTTCGTAAGAAAAATATCAGCTTTTCATTAAAATGTCGATATTTCCATAAATACTTAAGCTAGGCTTAAGAAATTTTGTGCAATCATTGCTAATAACTAAAATAACCGTTGCAAGTTGCATATTCATTGCTACATTTTTCGGCATAGGATGTTCAAAAATATTATTTTCCGCTTGTAGAACTTTCCGTTTGTCGGTCTCTCAAACTCCTAAAAGCTTTACATTTCATTAATATGTATGAGAAATTGCCTGATCTAAACACTTCTAAAGTTATAAAATCATTATTTACGTATTTCTTCAGAAATATGAAAAAAAATTTATTTGTATAAAAGTGTTTCTATTACTTTGTCCGCCCCTGCATGTGTACCTGTAATTAAAAGTCCCCTGGCAGTATTATTCATATTTTGTTTATCTTATAATGATTTATGGCAGTAAAATAGAAATTCGGATCTGGTTTGCAATAGTCTTTTATACTTCAGTGGTGAAGTGATTAAAGGCGTTCGATTGATCCGATTGAGATTACGGAGCAGATTGCTGTTCAGGAGCGAATTTATTAAGAAATTTATTAAGAAATTAAAAAGAAATTTATTAAGAAATTTATTAAGATTCTATTAATATACTTCATTTATTAAGAAATTTAAAATATTGAAATTTAAACAAGCTCACCATTTTTTTGTATTGTTCGTTAAAATATAAATAAAGTCTTTATTTCTTATACTTATTCGGAAAAAGGCAACATATTTTTAGCTACCATTTTTATAGGTTTCTGCAGATTTATAATAAATAAATAAATAATACTAAAATATTTTTTTGCATAACATAACTCCACCTAAATCTGAGAGATACTAGTAGGTTGGACAAGGAAAAAGAGCTTTATACATATTTATATTAGTTTACGGAAGAAGGCGAAGGAGTTTATAAAGCACAGCATTTGAATTGCAAATAAAAATTCCACAGCATATTCCAAAGGACGGTTGTTAAACTAAAATCAACGCGTCGCAGTAAAAGAAAAAGAAAAAGGAGGAAAAATCGAACCATAGAAGATTAACTTTGTTCTTAAATTCTTTCATCTCGCCTATTTCAACAATTAAATAAAAAATACTTTAAATTTCATACATCAGAAGTTGAAAAAAAAATTTTTTTTTTTTTTTAAGACTTGTTAAGTTATTTTTTTCCCGATTAAATGTGAGGTGATATTTTAATACATGTAAATAGTGAAAAATAGAGAGTATCAATTAAGTGGAGTTGACTGAACTAATCCAGATTATGTTAGTTGGATCAAATAATATGTATGCGTATAATAAGAAGAAACTTAATGATTTGAGAAGTAATCTTAAATTAACCAGAGTAAGTACTGACATTGCTTTAAAATAAATAATGAAATCAGACATTAGGACGTTCTTTTTCACAGTAGATATTTCATTTTTGAATTTTTAAAGGATAAAGATTTATACCCTCAAAAGGTATTGGGAATAATGGTATATTGGTTAAATATGGTATTAACAGTTAAGTCAGGAGGTAGGTTGGAAGGTTATAGCTTAAGGATCCTATTCCCTCGTTATCTTGGATTTTAAGTTAAATTTTTGGCTTTCGTTTTCTCAGATTTTTTTTCTATTTTTTTTCTTAATAAACTTATGCAGTAATTTATTTGCATCGCTCTACAGCTTTTTAATGAGCTATTAACGACGGTCTGGGAAAAATCCTCGGTGATGATCCGAAGTCATACCTTCACAATTTTGATCCTCTTCAGAGAGGATGGCTTCCCCTCTTTGGCATCCTTACGACCTGTGCTCGACGTCGTGCACTTTACGGTAAAACAGTTTAACTAGGACCGATGCAACACACCCTCGGTTCCTTCGCTGACTAATCTAGGTGTCCATCCACCCACTCACTGACCGCCGCTAGTGATGTTTGACGTAGGTGATCTACAAGGAACCGAGTCTTACGATCATCTACTATACTTTCCAATATATATATATATATATATATATATATATATATATATATAATATAAATCAGAAATGTGCAATGAATAAATATGATACGTACTTTTGCCCATTTAAGTAAACAGTGCGGAAAAAAATAAGTATATTTTATATTACATAATTTTCTATTTTATATTTTATACCATATTATTGTGAATAACTTTTGAACTAATGTGCTTCGGATTTTCGCGTACTCGGACTACTCCCGTAACTAGAACTACTCATATTAAAACAAACTCATGTACAGGGTGTTCCGTAAAGTCCACCCTTAACATATAATTTTTAAAATTTCGTCAAATGTGAAGCAAAAAGTCATAGTAATCAAGGGACACAAGTTATTATTTAAGCTAGAAGAAACAAAACGCTATTGAAAACTAACGAATGACTTCTAAGAAAGGAGGAACTTAAACATCAAAACTTGTTTGATTTTTGGAGAAAACAATAAGCAAATGATAAGTGAATTATCTGATACGCTTTTACGTTTCATGAGGCAATCAAACTGGTTCATCGCACTTTTTTCATTTCAGATAAGACAGACTTCGGAAACGTACTTGTTTTACCTGATTTTTGACAACGATTCTAAAAATCTGTATAAAGGGCGATCATTACAGAATAATATATGTAAGTATATATTCAAAAATTTGATCATTTCTTATCAGATCATTTTATTGATCAAAAGTTATTCAGTTTGGTTTAATTTTTTCTTTTGTCAGTTATATGAACTAAGTCTAAGTCTTCTTAATAGATCTTCTTTCTCCAGAGTAATATAAACTAAAATGCTAATGCAAACAGTTCAAAATAACGATTTCAGGGATAATTTTCTTTCTTCGAAAAATGTGAGTCCAGATTGAATGTTCTATCTGAGTAAAATGCGAGTGAAGGAATTTATTGTGTATGGTAAGACGTTTTGAGTGGGAAGATGTTTTGAGTGAGAAGATGCTTTAAGCGGGAAGATGTTTAGAGAATGGGTAGATGTTTTGAGTGAAAAAGTGTTTTGAGTGCAAAAATATTTTGTGTAACATTAAGCTCCAATCTGAAATAAATACCACATTCATTTCTTAATTTAAATAGTGTAAGAGAAATGTTAACTTGGGCAAATTTGTATTTTTTCTAGAAAGCATTTTTTTAAAGTATTTAAGTAATTAAAATGTAGTTTAAATAAAATAAACATTCGAGAAGTTAATATTTTTTCAGCTTTTGTGTGCTGAACCACTATTGACAAAAAAGGATGAGAAAAATAAATGAATTGAAATAACAATTTTTTTCAGGCAGCATTACGCCAGAAATTACTTCTATGACCTGTACAAAAATAGAATTATTTGTAGAAATTCCACTTTTTATACAGCTAATAAATATATAACCGTTAAATAGCTCTTTAAATTTTTTTCAACAATTGATATCGAACTGTACATACTATTGACATAGGCCTTATATAGAAGTAAAAATATTAACGGAATTTAGGAAACTTTTAAAAGGCAGTTGTCAATAAAGTTTGAAAAACTCTTTTATAGATGGTACTAATATGAATTCCACAAATGACATCACTTCATCTTCCACTCGTGACAAGAATTCTCGACCATTTTCGAAAAAAAAAAAGGGATAAAAATAAATGGGTGAGTCAAATACCTAAAAAAAATAATAAATAAAATTAAAATAAATGCTTACTTTTAAAAAAAGGAAGATTTGACAAAAATTTACGGCCTGATCCAAATCGATGTGATACATATTTTTTATTAAGTGGATTTAAAATTATAATTATTTTCAGGTGGAATGTTATGTACATTATTTTAGTTGAGATATCAGTATAAATAGAGTTGTTAATGGGTAAAAACTTTAAAAAAAAAAATAAATAAAAATAAATGTTATAAAATTGAAAATAAATATTGACTAATGTAAAAAGAAGTCAAAATTAGAGAAATCAAATTATTTATATCCTCTTGATATATTATAGGGAAAAAATAATAATCCAAAGGAGGAAAGTGGGGGAAAATGTGAAAGGAAAAACTTCTCTCAAATTATTTGTTAAAAAATTCAATCTGTTTTATGGCGGCTTCTTTTAACATTTAAAATTCAGTTTTCTATCATTAAATAAAATGATAAATTTACATGCGAGTTGACATAAAAGTATTTTGTAAAAAGGTTTAAAGTCCGGGATAGCCTGATTGGTAGGGCACTGGGCCCATGTCCAAGAGTTCGTGGGTTCAATCCCCGCCGGCCGAAGAATCCCCGTGTAGAAAATGTTGACTGATGCACGTTAAATCTGTCGAGTCGCAAAGTCCTCCATGTTTCTATAACAAATCAATACCTCTGTGGGTAATGATCCAGGAGTTTCCTTGTCTTCTTGATTGGGTCAAAATTACAAGGCTACGGAGTTGAATATTAATAGTCGTAAGCCCAAAATTGGGTTGGCTGTTCAACGACGGATATAAAAAAAATTAAAAGGTTAAAAGAGATTTTTCCACAATTTTCAAAAATCATAAAAATTTTCCATTCATCAAAGATTTCTCAACTAGGCAACCTTCTTATTGCTCGCAACGTACTGTATTACAAATCAATATTAACGATCTCATGCAATATGAATAAGCTGATCAAACGGTGCTTTGTCTGAAGGAATCTAAAACGAATGATTAATATTATAAGCTAATTAGTTGATAACGTAAAAAAAATAATAATAATAATTTTTTTCCTGACATTTTTCTTTTAAATTTAATTTTCTCTTGCATGGCCACTTTTTTTAAAGCTTTTTTTAAGAAAATTCTAATATTTTAAGTAAAAATGGAAAATTTTAAAGTTATTTTGAACTCGACAATCAACTTTCTTTCATTTAATGACGTGCTTGCATGAAAACTATTATCCTGAATTTTTAAAAAGTGAGAAAATGTAAGCCTTGAAGGACACTAGATTAAAAACTGTCTCTTACGATACACTCAACCATTAGAAAATGCAACAAAGACATTCTTAATCCTGATTATCCCGATTTTTTGCGAGATAGAGCGAAAAAAAATCCCTTATTATCCCTTATTTTTTAAATTAATTAAAGTATAAGATTTATGCAATGGAACATGTTACTTTCCAACCTTTTGATTGGCCTTTAAATGCTCCTTGCCTTGTAATTTTCTTTAACTGAGTGAAAGATAGTTAGATGGGTATACATCGTCACAAAGTTAGGGAATACAGGCTCTAATATAAAAGGATCATAAACACGAGGAGGACAAAATAATGGAAACACTTCTATGCTAATACATTTTTTCATATTTCTCAAGAAATACATAGAGATGATTTTGTAACTTTAGAACTTTTTAAATCATGCGTTTTCTCATACTTATAAATGAAGTTTAAAACTTTTTAGAGGTTTGAGGGACCCACAATAAATTACAAACAGAAAATAATAGTTTTGAACACCCTGTACCTAAAAATGTAGCAATAAATTTGTATCTTGAAAAAATTACTTTGGGTATTATATGCAATATTTGCACAAAGTTTCAAAAGTTTAGCCTAAATATTTATGGAGATATGGACATTTTTATAAAAAACTAAGTTTTTTTTCTTTTACTTAAAAAATATTCGATAAAATCACAAAAAATTTTAGAGCAATTTTAAATTAATTAAAAAAAAAATTTCTTTAAAATTTGAAAAAAATTCGTTGCAAACTATGCAATGTATAAGTAATTAAAATACTTTTTTTATACTGCGCATGCGTGAAAAAGTTTAGCATTTTTTTTTCGTAATTTTATAGTGAATCATATTTGGCAACTAATGAAAAAAGTCCAATATTAATATTTTAAAAATTTTAAATGTTCCAAGCAATTTTCTAAGTAGTTTTTGTATTTTTTAAGAGAAACTCTAAATGATAAAGGGTTTTTTACAAATATTATTTTATATCATAAGACAAAATTAAACAACAAATGATAATTACATTACAATGAACGTTCATGCACCAAAATGTATAAGAAAAGAAAACATGCAAAAGAAAAAATACTTTTATGGGGGATTATCCCCCAGAATGCCGGTGTTATTTTGAATAAATCTTGTTTAATCGTACAAAATATGATTTGTGAAAACCTTCGTATCATTTTAGCTTTCTTTTTAAAAGTACTAAAACTACTTGGAAAATGACATGACTCTTCTTAAATTTTTAGATATTCAAAACGGACAATTTTTCTTAGTGACCAAATTCGATTTAATACAAAATTAGGAAAATCAAATTTAAATTTTTTCCGCGCATGGGCTGCATAAAAGAATTACTTTAAATACTCATATCTCGCCAATTTTAAACAAATTTTTCTCAAATTTTAAAGCAATAATTTTGAACTTAATTTTAAATTGCACCCAAAATTTTGTTTAATTTTTTGGATATTTTTCAAGTTATAGCGAAAAAACGTAAGACAAAAAAATTAGTTTTTTACAAAAAAAAAAAAAAAATATGCATATTTCCATAAACATTGAAGCTAAGTTTACGAAGTTTCGCGCAATTATTACATATAATGACCGAAATAATTGTTACATGTTACAAGTTTATTGCTACAGTTTTTGCTATAGGGTGTTTAAAAACACTATTTTTGATTTCTAATTTATTGTCAGTCCCTCAAACTTCATTGAAGTCTTTAAGAAATTGCATATACTACACAGTTCATATACTAATAAATTTTATATATAATTGCATATACTTATAAATAATTGCACATATTAATAAATTTTAAATCAATAATTTTGAACTTGATTTTAAATTGCACCAAAAATTTTGTTTACATTTTTGGATATTTTTCAAGTCATAGCGAGAAAACGTAAGACAAAAAATTAGCTTTTTATAAAAAATATGCATATTTCCATAAACATTGAAGCTAAGTTTACGAAATTTTGAGCCATCATCACATATAATGACGAAAATAATTGTTACAAGTTACAAGTTTATTGCTATAATTTTTGCCATAGGGTGTTTAAATACACTATTTTTGATTTGTAATTTATTGTCGGTCCCTCAAACTTCTAAAAGCTTTAAGCTTCATTGATGTGTTTAAAAAATTGTATATACTAAACAATTCTAAATTTATAAAATTATTCTCTAAGTATTTTTTGAAAAATTTCAAAAAATGTGTTAGTATAGAAGTATTTCCATTATTTTGTCAAACCCCTGTAGGTTGTAGAAGAAACTCAATTAAGCTTTTATGCATATTAGATAAAAATACAGTACACTCTCGATTATCCGTGCTCGGATTATCCGGTTTGCGGATTATCCGTGCTCATTCCGGTGTCGCACAAAAAATTTAAAGAGAAACATTTTCAAAATTAAAACAATTTGATTCATGAAGTTATAACACTTCCACATTTTTGGAAAGCAATATTCGTTATTGGATTGCAGTATATGGAATATCAGCATGGTCATAGGTAAAATCATCTATGTTATCACGATCGTGGAGAAAGATCATGCCGCTTGATGAATAATCTTCTTCAGATTTTCAAGAAGAATATGATAACAGTATTCTCCAACAAGTAAAAGAAATCTACGATTTCCAAATTCTTGATGAAGAAAAATTGGAAGATTGGTTTCAAAGTGATGCATGTGAGCCTGGCTTCCAGTATTTGACACATGAAGACATCGTTATGTTGTTAAATCAAATAGTGATGATAGTAACTGATGCAGAAGATGTAATAAATGAGGGAAATACAATTTCTGCTGCTCTACAATCTGTGGAAACTTTATTAGATTGTATAGGAGAATTTGATTACGGTGACATTACTACGGTTCGTAAAATATGTGTTAATATGTGGCGCACTACACATTTTTTTAAAAGGAAAATTCCAAGTTTGATGTTATACAGGATGCAAATGTCAATAATTTTTATTTTTTTTTTGCACTGATATGGATTTTTTCCTTAATAAAAAGAAGTTTTCGGATTATCCGTGTCTTTCGATTATCCGTGTGACCTGTCCCGGTGATTAACCCGGATAATCGGGAGTGCACTGTATTTTTAAAAAAAAAAAAAAAAAAGAAAAGAAACATTAATATTCTTTTTTTAAAAAAATATCAACTCTACTACAAGTTGATTTTTTCTCACGTGTATTTTTTTAGAAGAAAAATAAAAAAAATATTCTAGGAAGAATAACAAAAATCAAATTGTTTTGAAAAGAATCACAATGGTACCTATGTTTTGTTATACAATGATACTAAGAGCCTGCATCTGCCAGTTTGTCCATGTTAACTTCCTACTTCACGAACTCACCACTTCGCTTTAGTGCAAATCGAAAGGATAGATATCATGCACGAATCCTCTGCTTTGCAGTTTCCTAATATAAAATATAGACTATCAGAGGGAAAAAATTCCAATCGAAGAATTAAACATCGTGCAAAAACTTCACACTTTGTGGCTCTTTGAAATAGTATACAGAAAAATTGCATACTGATAAAGATGTTTAGTTATTCGAAGTTAACTACTCTGACTTATTTAAATGTTCTAGTAACTAAACAAACTGATCACTTTTCTGTTTGTTGCGAACACTTTATTGTCTCATAAATACCCTTCCTTATATTATTTCTAATCTCCTTAATTGTCAAAATATTTGTGCCTTTCAAACTTGTATTCTCCATTTACATAAGATCTGCTCTAAATCCTCCTTTATATTATAAATTAAATCTTTCTCCTGCTACCAACAATGGATTAAAACCTTGCTAAACTTACTAAACAAAACCGTCCCTCTCCCACCTCCTGCTAATCCTTAAAGCAAACTGGTTACTTTACCTTTCTTCTACCACACTTTCTAAAGAATTTTTAATATTTGGTGCCGTTTTGGATTTAAGCCCTTTTTAAGCCTGTAAAAAACCTTACATTCAAATCCAAAAACAACTCTTAGGCATTCATATAAGCTGGTGCATTTATCACATATCTTGCCAATGCAATCTTGGTTATATAGGGAGCATCAAAAACACTTCTAGAAATGAGACAAAGAAGTATGAGACAGTATCAGGAACCCGACATACCATCAATTGCTGCACATTGTTGGGACCTTGGGCTTACTTTATTTTGATGATTTCAAAATTCTTTCCATCTCATACTTAGAATTTACTCATATGAATGTTTACATGACACATTGTTTCATTTATAGGAATATCAACTCCTTAGTAAATTACTTCTAGTCTTCCTCCTCTCCGCTTTTCACGTGAACATATATTTTCTCTGCTTTTCCTTGATTCTTTCAATCTACACCGGCTCTCGACAACGATGGCTTTTCTTTTGTTTTTCGCTGATAAAATTTATGTTACAATTTTTTTGTTGAGATCTGTGGTTTCTCTTATTTCTATCCATCCCAAAATGGACTGATCGTAAGGCAAGGTTCCGAATAGATCACCAAAATCATGACAATCATTGTTTGCGGTCAGTCAGTGACCACTTTGAACAAGTCTGCGAAGGAACCAAGGGTGAGCGATATTGGTTCCTGTTGAACTGTTGTACTGTAAAGTATTCGATTTCGCGCAAAGGTCGTCAGGCTACCAAAACGGGGGAGTAATCACCTATTTTGAAGAAAGGTCATCTTTGCTTTGAATAAAAACAGGTTCTGAAGCGAGTGAAGACGTTTTCTCTTTCTTAAGCATACACAAAGCAGAGATTGTTATGGAATAGAACCGGTTGAACCTCTTTCCTGACATCGGAGATCTTCCTTATAGTGAGATAAATATACGATATTGAAAATAAAACAGTTAACAGACTCCACCTCCTAGTTGTGTATTGATACTTTGTGGGGAGAGGACTTATCGACAATGCCAACCTTCATCTATCAAAAGGTACCTCGTGATTGAATCATGTTAGCATGTGTTATATGCCAGTGAATTGATGTTTAATTTTCGTAGTGGTAGTTACGCCACAATTCTCCCCCACCAGAATTTTATCAGGGATAGAATTCGATGAACGGATCTCATTAGTTGCTGTATACTTGTCAAAGACCGGGAGAGCTGTTTTAAGGTCACCGGGTTTTTGAGTGCTGAATGTGAGAGGTGTATTAACTTCACTGTAGTGGTTGCTCCTGTGTTGCCAAGTGCAATCGAGTGTGAACGTTGCGTGTGATCGAATCGAGACTGAGTAGCAACAGGGCGAGGGGGTGGATAATGTCGCAGTCACAAGTAGCAAGTCAACTGTTCAATGTGGACCAGCCATCGAAGTAGGCGTTACCAGATGGAAGTGGGCATTACTGTTAAGATAGGCGCGTGTTCGCATCACGTTTGTAAATCACCAATGTGGGGAGCGGACTTATCGACAATGCCAACCTTCCTCTATCAAAAGATACCTCGTGATTGAATCAAGTTAGCATGTCTTATATACTAGTGAATTGATGTTTAATTTTCGTAGTGGTAGTTACGCCACAACTTCATGAATAGTAACAAAATAATGTGAAGAACCACTCAAATTGAATACGAAAAATTCTCGTATGCAAATTTGAGATGCGAACTAGAACCATATTGGTGAAATACATTTACCTTCGAAGAACTCGCAATTCAGGTTCTCGTTCGTATCTCAGAATTCGCATAAGCAATTTTTTTTTTGCATCAAGTGTGAATGCTCCTTGACTTTTTTTTGATATTACAAACATAAATTTAATTTATACCGTTCTTAAAAATCAGAAATCAGGAGCTGCATGTGGAAAATTTGCGTAGGCTAATTAGGAGATACGAGTTGATTGCCCGCAAAAAAAAAAAAACCGCCAATGCACTTAGCGTTAGAATGGCCCTCATATAGTTTCATTTCTTTCGCCATTTGTGCGCCCTCTATAAAATTGTGATGTGATCTAACAGTTAAATAAATGAATTGAGCAAATCTTTTTTTATTAGCAGAAATAGGTAAGCAGAAGCATTTGAATGTTTAGTTTGTGTGTTTTGTTTTGTTTACGTTTAAGGTCCCGGGACTTTTAAAATTTGTGTAAATGAGAAACGAATTGTGAATAGTTTGCTTTTAAATAAGTAAAAAATAATTCTGCTGGGTACTTTATTTCTAATTTTTTTACTCATGTGAAAACAGTTGTTTTATAAGAAAGTTATAACTTTAGTCTCTTTATTTTGCTCCATGCAAATACAAAATGAGAAAAACATAAATGTTGCATGAGGTATAGCTATCATTTTGAAAACATTATTTTTAATCTTTGTGGTAATCAGTTTTCTATAACTCTCACAGTTATTGCTTTTCCTGCCGTGCATGTTAGTCCTCAGTGTGTATGCCGAATTGGTATTTGTACTTGTCCAAACATCTTATTCAAATTTAATGAAAGTGTATGATATTACAATTATGTCAAAAAATTTTGGGGATATTTCCGTATTCAAATTTTTTGAAAAAATTTTATATTTGAAAAAAATATCATTATATAGTAATATTTGACTGCTGCCAATTATTGATTGCAGAATTAAAATATGAAAATTCTTATTTCTGAAATGTTTCAAAATTAAGATATGAAAATTCTTATTTCTGAAATGTAAACTTTCTTAATACTAAAAAATTGTGTTTGGCAATTTTTCAGGGTATGATTTTGTGATTTCCGCATGTAATTTTGTAATGATTCTAAATGCTGCACTTGTAAAGGAAAGTTGAAGTTCTTTATATTTTTACAACTTATGTAATTTGTTGAAATATACTGTTTATGAAAATTAAAAGTGAAACATTTGTATAATCTTTAAACTAATGATTTTATTTTCTCTCTCTAATGTGTTATCTGAATGGTTTAAGAAGTTAATTTGTTATTAGAGATATTCTAAGTAATGAAATTAGATATAATAATGTACTTTTTGTCCTTGAAATATTGGTGGAAATCAATTGCAAAGTTTATTTACATTATCAGATTGACATGGTTCTAAAAGTTTTTGTGGAGTTCAAAAGTTTTATGTCCCTTTAAATGTTTATATTACTTTTTGATTTTTTCACCTTATTTTAATAATAAAGAAAATTATAATTTTTTTGCTTAAGATTAATGTACTAGTTAATTAATTTTTGAGATTATTTATTAATTAATTTTTTAATGATGATCAAAAATTCTCTTGGTTTTTCGATTTGCAGATTTTTATCTAGTTTTCCACTATTAAATGGCAAAATTTCAAAACTTTACCAGAATTTGTTAAATAGCTCTCAAGTTTATTGGAATTTAAATATATACTATTTTTATAGTTTTATTATCTGAAATTTTATTATCTATTTATAGTTTCATTATCTATAGTTTTATCACTGAAACTGATTCTGTCAGTTATTATTATTATTTTTTTAAGGTAAAAACAGGTATAGGGAAAAGTGGAGTTGAATAGGACAATGGTCAAATTTTAAGGAAAATATGGCTTTCAAGAAAACATTATGTAACACTTAATTATCAATATCAAAGCTGTTAACTTTAATATCAAGAAGTCTGCTATTTTTCAATTGGCGAAACAGCACACCAAGAAAGTTTGTTTTAAACTATAAAAAGTAAAATTTTTTTTACTTCAAGGACTTTTTTAAGTTAATATTACATAAGATTCTTCATGAGGCTACTATTATAACACAAATGACTAAGTATTATATTTTTTTTGTATTTTGATTAGGTAATATTCTATTTTATTATATTTATTATAGGTATTATATAAGTGACTTGGAATAAACTTGTTTTACATTGTTCAGAAGAATATAAAGTATCAGCATATGGGGACTAATGGGATATCAGGATTGATATTATATAGGATTGAATGAATTGAATTCATGAGTTATTTAAAAGATTAATGTTTTATTAAAGAGTTTTACAAAAGAAAGTTTTAAAAAACTCAATATCAAAAGAAATTATTTAGAATGATATCAATTTCAACCAGATGCTATATTATTAAGTGAATAATTAACAAAATGAATTTATGTTTTACTGAAACATTTAGAAGCTAACTGCAAAAAAAGAAAACTACTTCAAGCATCTGTGAAATAGATAATGTAATTTTTCTAGTTAGACAATTTTAATAATTTCAAACATAGAATATTTGAAATAATTTAAAATTTACTATGTTTTTATAACTTTTTTGTGTTTTTATGCTGAATCAGTTCATTTTCTTATTTCTGGGAAAGCATTTTGAACTGTTTAACTAGTTAAAATAAATGTCTTTTTTGATTTTGTTTCACAGACATGTGTAGAGAATTTTGATTTTGAAATTTTGAGCTTTTTAGCTGTTACGTAAATTTGGTAACTTTTTATTCAGGGTTTCTTTTGATATTATTGCTTCTTCTAATGCCTGCTGCTGTTCAGTTTTCTTTCTTTTCTTTATTGTGGGGCATCTGAAATAGAGTAATTGGGAACTTCATCAAAAATTCATAGTATAAACACAGAGACTAGAAAACTGTAATTCAGTTTGCTCTCTGTAGAAATAAAACTTCTTGAGAATTGGCACATTAATGATAAAGTGGGTGACAATTAAATCTGTCATTACATGCAATGCTTTATAAATCATTTCGGCTGAGGCTTCAGGCTTTACCAGATCCATCAACATTTAAGTTTCAAAAGACCCCAATCAAAGGAATAAATGGAACAAATACAATTGTGTGTAAACATTATATTTAAAAAACAAATGTTATCTCCTTCAATTTAATTTTCCTTTAAAGGCCAATATTTCTCTTGTTATATACATAATTGTACTGAAATTTATTCATTTCAATTTTAAATATTTATTTCTTTAAATATTGCCCAATAGCTCCCACTTTACTATTCAAATATTTTTGGATCATTCAATTTAATAATAAAAGATAATAAGAAACTTCATACTCAGTTTTCTTCAGATTAACGATTTGTATAATTGTGGGAAAATGTTTTGTGACTCCCTAATATATTTTCAGAGATATGATGAATACATTAATTTGAAGATTGTCTAAAAGTTTTATACGTTCCATTACTCTTCTAATTAAACTTCTAGGAGCCATATTTTATGGATTTTAAATCACAGTTCTATAATACAAAATATGTTCATTTAAGATTTTTAATTGTGTTTTGTAACAAATTTTGTAGCTTAAAATATTGTCTGCCATTAAGAATAGATGTTAGTACATAAAAATTCAAATATTTGATAAAGATTTATTTTGATGTTCCATTTTTAATCTTTTAGAGTTTTTATTCTATTCTTCCAAATGAGTTAGAATTGAACTTAGAAATGCAAATACAAAAATTAATGTTTTTTTATTTGCAGAATTTTCTACTGAAGAAGATGGGTTCAAGTTCAGAAAACTGCTTCATTTCTGATTCCATGAAAAAAAATAAATATTTTTATCTATTTTCTTTTTAGTTACAAAATGAGACACTACAGTTTAGTTACGATCTCTCTTTTTCCAGGTATGCATTTCTATTAAATTTTTTTTTTCTAACAAAAAAAGGCATATTTTATACAAATGCTATAGTAAGCAAAAATTATAGCAACAGGCCAAGCTTATGATAGGGATTTAAGCATCATCTGGTATCAGACATTCCAGATAAATTCTTTTCTCTATTCCAGAAAGCTCGTGGTATGGGTCCTGGTTGTAATTATGCAATTGTAGTTGCTCTGACATCACTAGGGTAATTTTTTACTTTTCTTTTAATTTCAAATAATTCTTATACTGAATCTGTCATTAATCTGTTCAAAACTGAATAACTTTCCAATATTCTCTTCATTCTACATTATACTCCATGAAGAACTACAGTATCAGCATGCAACTTTTTTTCAACAAAGCATTACCTCTTATAAGTTTTATACTGTGACATAAAAAACTTTCAGATACATTCTTTCTTAAATGTATTTTAAAATATATAATCTTTTTTTAAAAAAAAAAAACCCACCTTGGATTAACTAATCCACTAAACTTTTTCTATTGGTTTAGAGACCAATTTTGGTATTCAGCCTAATTGACCCAAGAAAGGAAGTCTTCATGGTATTTGACCATTTATATTTGTGTTAAGCAGTTGCCTTTTTACCACATCAACTGAAACAAGAGTTTCTCTAATTTTATTTATTTCTTCCTTGCTTGCATTTACTGGATATCTTTCTATTTTGCTTGCTTATGATAATACGTTTGTCTTTTGTTCTGTTGTAGAATTGGTGTGTCTAGAACATTTCCATGCGTCATTTGTCCCTGTTTCTTTTGAAGGTGCTAATGCATATTTATCTCTTTGTCTTGGAATTTTCTATTGTTAAGCAATTTTTGTGTCAGATTAAACTTCTGTTAAAATTTGTATTTTTCAAGAACATAATTAAATATTCACGCCTTTTCTTCATTTTGTGAATATTTTATTATCTTGACTGCAATAATGTACAATTTTGTACCATAATATGCGAAATCTAAATTATTATAAATGTAAGCTAATGTAACTTGTCTACAGTTTTTAGAAAAATTTTCAATTCTGTAACAGAGTGGTTAGAAACCAAAATGAACTCAAATAAAAAAAATTTATCACGAAAATTAAAAATATTTCTTTGCAAGTTTTTTTAAAAAATTTTTTTAAATGTCCATTATATCATTACATATTTTAACCACTTTTTCACTAGATTAAACACTTATTGGCTGCCATTGTTTAAAATATTATCAATTCAGAAGGAAAGTATGAGATACCATTTTAAAGATGAGTAAAAGTTAAAAATGTTTGTCTTATTATTTATAAGTTTGACTTTGCAAAGTTTTTTTAATAAATTTTTAAACACTTATTATATTGTTGCATAATAGGTCAATATTGACAACCAAGTAAACACTTGTCATTGGCTGCCATTTTTAAAAAGATGTATTAATCAAAAGCAAAGTGTAAGAAGATACCATTTTAAAATTTGAGACACACAGAAAATATTTGTTTTATGTATAAAAAAGTTCGCATTTGGTCACTTTTTCACCAAATTAAACTGTCATTGACTATCAATTTTAAAAAAATTTATAATTAAAAAATAAAGTGTAAGGCACTATTTATAAGACCACTCCATGTTGAAAATATTTATTTTAAAAAGTAAAAGTTCTACAGTGAAAATATTAATTCACTACATATTAGGCATTTTATCATTGTTCATTCCACTTGTATCTTAACATTTAGACAACTTTCCACCAAATTAAACCTTTATTATTGACTGTCAATGTTAGAAAAAATTTACATTTCTAAGTAAAGTTTAAGACATTTTAAAGGTGAACACAGCTAGAAAGAGTATATCTTGGAAAAAAAAAATTTTTTTTTAAGCAACTACATTTTTAAAGTTATGAGAAAGCTAAATCTATTGAAATTCAAAAATATGAAATATTGTTGAATGGTGGAGCAAAAAAATTTTTTAAAATTATTTTAATTCATCTGTATTGGAAAAATAAGTTTAGGACAACTGCAGAAAAATTAAAGAACTACAAATGGACATATGTATTAATTGAGAAAGTTTTTAATTTTTTTTTATTCTTAACATTATTGCTTGTGTTAATTGCATTTGAATTGAATTTCAAGATAACATAATTTTCACCCTGTTATTTTGACTTTTTAGTATTTCACTTTTTTTATTTTAAGTATTTCTTAAATAAATCAGAATTTAAGGTATAACTCAATTGTAGCTGAATTTTGTTGTAAAAATTATTTATACTTCAATTTCTTGTTAGAATTGACTTACTCATCATCAAATGTTAATGGAATTGTTGTGGTAAATTTAACTGTATGAGACTTGCTAAGGTAAAATACAAAGAAGGGGAAAAAGAGAAGAAATATTTATTTCATAACTGATCATTAATCATGATTATTTCATAACTGATTAAATTTGTGGGTTTTGAAGATAAGAATTTATATTTATAACTTCTAATTTTTATGTATAGATGTCATTAATAATCTGGAGAGTTTTGTGCAGCAATGCGGCAGGAACTATAAGCATCAGTGTTTGAATATATGCTTGTATCAAGGCTTGGAAATTTCAAAATTTTTGCATGACCTGCTGAGCATCTGAGTCTAAAAACTGCATGCACTTAACTTTTATAAGCTAACAAAACTGTCAAATGCAAATTTAATAAAACATATACCTGATATTAGTCGGGAGAAAAAGTGTTCTTGGCAATTTTATCTCTATTTTAAAACTTTTGCAGATAATTAAGAAATATTAATTAATATGATCAAAAAAGTTTTAGTATTATTAACAAATAAATATCACGAATGAGCATTGATGGAGCAAATGCAAAAAATTGTTATTTCAGGGTTGCCGCGCCACAGGGAGAACAGGGAAAACCTGGAAAATACAGGGAATTTAAAAATCACCTAATATAACAGGGAAAATGCAGGGAAATTTAACTTTTTCTTTACAAACAGGGATTTTTGTCTATTTTTGTCTTTTAAAAAATAGTGACCACTCAAAGTGTAATTTATGGGATATTTAACCATAATATTTCAGCTATTCTAAACTATTTCATTTACTATAGCATTAATTAAGTATGTTCAGCTGTTTTTCCAACAATTAAAATTAATAAATATAGTTAGCCTAATATATCCCATATAAGTGCACAGTAATTGTTGTTTCCTCTTAATATATTGTGTTTAATATGTACAGGGAAAACACAGGGAATTTTTTTTCCACATTTGAGTAGCAACCCTGTATTTGCAAACTAGTATTGTCAAAATTATTAAGTATCACCAATTGTATGTCTTTAACATGTTGCCGCCATTCTTAAATTTGCATTCCCATTGCTATTTCTTTATATTCATTATTTTCTTATGCACATCAGTTGTGATAAATTTTTAGGATAAAAAATGACCATGACTAGAGTGACAAAATAGTATTTTTATAATTGAATTTAATATCATTTAGATGTTATCAAACATAATCGCTTCTATTTTCTTACTCTTTGGAACCATCTACCCACCTCATCCAATATTTTGGTGATATTCATCAATATTAAAGGGCAATTAAGGAGTATTTTACAGTATCCTGTGTTAAATATTTGCATGCCCTACTTGGCAGTATAATTTTTGAACTTTAGTAACATTAAGTACTTGAGAACAATTGCCTCTTTTTTTTGTGGCAGATGATTACAACAGTTTTAAAATTTAACTTAAAATTATGGAACCTATTCTTATCAAAATTCTGAGAACAAGATAAATTTTCTTAGATTTCTACAATTATAAATACGAAACTTTTAACTGAGGTAGCATTGACTGAAATAAGTCTGACTTTTTGTCTAACCTTATATTTTGCTGAAATTTACAATTATATAATTTTTTTAATCGATCTCATAGCATTTATCATATTCCATGTTACTTGTCGTTGTGAATATGCATGATCATTCATCATTTATTTTACTGACTAATGTCTCTGTTTCATTATTTTGCTCCTGGACTTATATTGTTTGAACTTACATGAACTAAAGCCATTTTTCTTCATCTTAAATGGAGATATTATTTATGAAATCAAAATAATATAAGTGTGGAAGTTGCATAATTTAGACATTATGATGATGAGTAATCAATTACTAATAATTCTGATGAAAATGTTGCCAAAATAACTTAAAATAATATTATTTGTGATCACATAATAATTTGTGACTGCTAGTTACTATCAGATTATCATTGTTATTTATCATTTCTTTATATGATTACAATAATATTACTTATTGTTGTAGATCACAATTACAAGTTATATATTATACTTTTTCCTTACCTCCTTACGTCCTGATATTCTGATGTGTATCTTTTAACTTTAAATTTAAGAAACAAAAAATGAAACATTGTTTGACTTATAGAGAGTATAAAATTTTGGTTACAGTCATTGAAACACACAAAGAAATATTTCTTTTTCACAACCATTTTATTATCAAGACATTTCTCACTAAATAAAACAAAATTTTATCTGAAATATTATAATCAAGCAAATAACAAATATTTCACATAAACAATAACAGTATCAAGCATATTCATTGAATTATTGAAATTAAAATTCTTTTAACTCAAGATTTTCAGTGAGAAGTATAAAAGTCTTGCATCACATTCTGGCAATATATTTTTTATTACATTGATTAAATGAAGCAATGAAGTCACAGAGAATGTTTAACCACTGATGTAGTACTCATTAAAAATTACACAAGACAAATTATTTGAGATATATAATCTCCATTTAAAGAATTTAACACATGCAATAAATAAAATGACTCCCTGTCTCAGGGCATGTTTTTATTTAAAATCATATATGGCAATTGGCAGTTCATGAAATTATGAAGCAGGCATCATTCACAATTAGATGAATACTTTGAAAAACTTTCAAAGATGCTTGAATTTTTCACTTTTTAGGAATGTAGTTGCAGCACTGTCCCAAGGCCTTGTTTCAAGAGTATTAAGTATATCACCTAAAGGAAACAAAGATAATTTGGTATTATTGAAATATTCAGATGTTTTTGTTCAAATCTCACAGAATTTTTGTATTAATTGAGATTTTATAAAAGAAATCTGCATTATTAGAAATCATAATTTAAAAATGACTAGTAATATAAAAATTATATTTAAAACAATTTAAAAAAATTAAATTATTAAAAAAGAAAATTTCACTTTTCATATTAAAAATATTTGATTTATTTTCTTGTGAGTGGAAAAAGTCTATTTTTTTTCAGTATGCAATTAATAATATTTTAAGATCTTTAATTAAGCAGAGGGGTTTTGAAACAACCCCAAATAGAATCAGGCGTTTGGTTGGAAAAACCTGCATCTTTACTTTATATTTTTACCTTTTCAACATAATCTATATTTATAATATACTTCATAGGTATATGGATGTTTGAGCACAGGGCAGTTCCAAGAAAAAAAAGGATGAAAAATCTATTTTCTAAAGACTGACAATTTCAGGTTATCATATTTTTTCCTGCATTGTTAATATTTTTACATTGATATAATCTAACATATATATTCTATTTATTTCTATTACTTATTTTTGTATTCATGCTAGACTAATAAGCAAGTTTGTAATTTTGTTTAGCTTTTTGAGTTACCTGTTACAGGTAAAAATATTTTATGTACTGACCTTGCGTTGCATTTTTTTTAACGCTAAATAGTGTGTAAAAAATGATTGCAAGATACAAAATTTCTATCTTTAGCGGAATTCCAGTATTGCTAATATGCTTGAAGATTTAAGGATAAAAGTAGTTCTTTCACTTAAATATTTCAATAAAATGCATTTAAGGAATGATATTAAAAATCATACTTCCCACCCTTATCCTATCAAAATACCTAAAGCTATCTTAAATTTATTTTCATCAGATCATAAGCTTTATCAAAAATTTAGTTTCTCTATTTTTCAGTTTTTATAAGCTTAAAAAATTTAATTCGTAAGGGTTCACGTACTAACTGTCAATTGAATATGAATCAATGCAATAATATTAATTAACAAGTGGGCGACCTTTGTGCTAAAATACAAACAAAGGCAAACAACGTTAAAGAACACAAAAATATTTATAAAATACAGAGAGCTGTTTCGGATGCTCAAAAGGGCAAATTTCATCAGTGAAACAGTTGTCTGTATTTTATAAATATTTTTGTGCTCTTTAATGTTGTTTGCCTTTGTTTCTTAATTAAAGTTTAAAAATTAAAATAAAAGTAATTTAACAAGTTTGAAAATTTTCAGCTTTGATTGGGATGACTGATCAATCACTTATATATGTGCATACTTGAGTTATTTGCAGCAAGTTAATTGAAATGTCCATTAAAGGTACATTTTCAACTTTTCATGAAAAAATATTTGAAACATAAAACAATATTATAACTTTGACAGCATCATTGGGACAAAGTGAAATGTTCTCAATAAAATGTTCAGGTATTTAGATTGACCTGCCTTGAACCTAGACCTAACTCCAATAAAGAATGGTTGGGCATTTTAAATTTGTCAAGCATATAGAAATGGTAAATATCACACTGTTGAAGAACTCCATTAGTCTATTGGGAAAGCATGGTATTCTTTTACCTGACATCAGAAGCTAATTACTTTAATGGGAATGTGTATATATAATATTGTTAAGAATAATTGGGTCATTTTTAGCTCTTGTGCTTAAACTTTTGAATGATAAAATTATTCATTTCCTGTTTTTAATTACATGAAAATATCTTTTGTCATTCAAATATTTTTTCCACTTGTGATGAGTTAGAGTGTACTTTGGGATATAGGGTACTGTAGGTAAAAAAGAATGAACTTTAGAATGCTTTACTGCAGAAGAGTTGCCTATCATAAGAATAAAAATGGCATAAAAATTTTTTTAAATCAATAGCCACCATTTGCACACCGTACTTAAAATGGATAAAACTTGAAAAAAATTAGGCCTTTTTGAAATTTTCTGGAGCAAACATATTTTAGCTTTTTATGGTTCTTGGATAATTTAAATTTAATTTTTTATGTATGCACAATGTTTTAGAAAATGTCACATGTTAGATCAGAATAACCCATAATGAAGATGGTTGCTGATCAAATTTCACCTGCACTTTACCCAACCAACCATCTAGTTTTTTGATATTGATTTTACAACTATGTACAAATATTTTCAATGGGGTAAGATTCTTTGGCTTACTGAATTGATAAGATTTTTTTTTTTATTTATCTACAGCACACTAAAAGTGCAATTATTTTGGTTAAATAAGTATTTACTGGTCTAGATCTTAGTGTTGCTTGGATATATCCATCTCTTTCTTCATGTTCGCTTATTTTATTCAAAGCCCCTGTCACGAGTTCAACACACCTTTCCATCGCCTGGGATTGACAAGGAAACTTGGTCATTTCTCTAATTTGCATGGTTCCAGAATTAATGAGTGATTTTAATATGTTCATTTAAGTCTTGCAGCATTGAGGGAGGATGTGTCATGTCAAAATTCTAATTAATGATTTCAATTTGATTAAACTTGAGTTTATCTTTGGTAGTATGAAATTTGATCTTTGCTCAACAAATTCCTTTCAATTAACAATATCTGCAGTACATTTTAAATGCTATTACTTTTGGGTATCCTCCAGAAGACTGAGAAATCGTGATCCTGTTCCTTTGTCCCATTCCAGACGGCAAACTGTTGTCAACCGCATCCTTCGGTTGTATATAAGAAGAATCTTAAAAGCAAGGCATCATCTCAACGAAAAAGACTGTTAAAAAATTTTTATTACTGAAGATAAAATTTCAACCTTAGAATTACTTCGAAATCATTAATTGGAATTCTTGTGTGGTTTATCCTTCTCCAATGCTGCATGATTTGAGTGAAGATGATAATGTATCACACACAAGCTCTGACACTAAGCATTAGAAAAATATCAAAGTCTCCCTATCACTTCCAGGCTGTGGAAAGGACTGTTAAACTTGTAACAGAGGCTTCGAATAGAATATGTGAACATGAAGTTAGGGATAGATATCGGAGCAACATTAAAATATAGATCTGTTGTGCCTCCATTCTCCAAAAAAATCAGACTTTAGATGTGTAGTAGTTGTAAAAAAGGAATCTTAACAAAATGTATTGAAAAGCTTTGCATATAATGTAATTACCCCTCCATAAAATTAGGTGGTTAGTTGGGTTGAGTATAGGTGGAACTCACCATGCAACTATCTTCATGTGGTGAGTTAAGAGTATTTAATCTAACATAATGAGTGAAGAGAGACACTTTTTAAACATGTGAAAGTAAGAAATTAAATTATTGATCAGAATAAAATTTTTTTAGGTTATTCAAACTAACAAAGAAGCCTCAAAAAACTAAAGCCTGATTGTTTCAGAATTCAGAAATTTTAGTCAACGAAAGGGGGATGATTTTTTTCAAGTTTCAATTCATTTTAAGTACGATGGGTGAATGAAAGAAATTGACAGGGTATCTGCGCACCTGGAAAATCATGAGAAGTCATGAATTTAACTATTTTTTTAAAGAAAATCATGGAAAGTCATGTATTAGGTCGCTGAAAAATCTAATTTTTAAAATGGAATTTAAAAATACCCCCCCCCCCATTTCATGGTGTTCCGAATATCTAATAAAGTTTTCACTCACAGTCATTTTTTATTAAAATATAAAATGTTTTTTAAAAGTTATGGTGTTCTTTCAAAAAATGAAAGAAAAAACATCATTTCTAGAGCGAATTATCTTTTATATGTTATTTCAGAATTTTTGCTATTTATTTCTTATTTTATCAATTTAAAATTCAAGCTGAAGCAAGCCAGTCATTGGCAAATTTTTTTTAATTCAGAAATGAGAACAGAAAAATATCTTTAGAATATAATTCTGCAGAAAAAAATTCTTTGCTTTTGTATTTTTTTCAGCTATTTTATTGCTTCAACTCTTTCTTTACTCTGCATTTTTAAATTTAAAATCTTTAAATATGACGATACAGAGTATAACAGTTTTGGTTATACCTATCATTTCAATTTATGTTGTTATAATGCTTTTTTTAAATTTCTTGTGTTTTTGTCGGAGAAAATAGTAACTTCGTTAAGTCATGAATTTGAAAATCTAAAATGTAGCAGATACCCTGAATTGACAGATATTTAAAATTTTTCTGCGTTTCATATTCATATTATAATATGCAACTTTTCTGCTCTAAAGCGCTCTAAAATTCATTTTATTTAAACCCATTCTAGTATAGAGGTTTACGGATGAAAGATGTATATAAGAAATTTCCAGATGATTTGCGTGAAAAGCTCTTCATACTTTCATTTATCTAATTCATGGCATACCTCTATCTATAAATATCTCTTTCATCCACTTATCAGTTTATCTATGTTACTTTAATTTAAAAACATTATTATATTTAGAGAGAAATATTTCTAATTGAATACTTTACCGTTACTAAATTTGGACATATTAAATGCTGTTTCCTTTACATCTTCATCAGGGGGTGAACCTTTTAAAATAAGAAAAATAATATTTTTACTTGAAAAATTGGTAAATACATATGCATATTATGTGTTTGATAAATACTTTCTAATTGTTTTTACGTTGGATGATATATTTGAGTTTTGGTCAAAGCCATTTTTGAATTTTCGAAATTTTTTTTCTCTGTAAAATTGAGTTATGATTGAATTTGCTGCTCTAGCAGAATTTATTTTCTTCTGAAATTTTGATAGGAACTATAAGTTACCTAAAAATCACAATTTTCTACAAGCCATAGAAATGTTGTTCTTAGAAATTGCAAAGAACATGTTGAATTTGAGTTGGATTTTTAAAAAATGAATCCAAAAAAGTTAATTTTCAGGAACAGAATATATATTTTACAAAATTTCTTGCCATTCTTCATTTTTTAAATCATAATTGCATTAACAAACTAAAAACTTAAAAACATCTATTAAAGTAATATTTGAAAGCTGCTGCTTATTTAAGAATACTTTAAATTTTATATTTAGGAATAATAATTCGATAAGCAATATTTAATTGAATTATAATGAACTTGTAAATTGGAGTTTAATTTCAGAGCAAGTAATAAAGAAGTTAATGTTTAAAAAAAAATCTCTGGCAAGAGATGATAAATCATTAGTATTTAAATTTGTAAAAAATGTCACTTAACATTTATTTCTTTTTGCTTCCTAAAATCCAAATGTGATTGTAAAGTTTATTTTTTATTCATTTTAAAATATTTTTATTTACATTAAAACCTATTGATATATCTTGTTTTGGCATGCAACTTAAGTAATTTTTAATTTGCGAAATAATATAAAACTTACAACTGAAATCTGGCACTGTGAGATTAAGCTCAATAGGTTCTGGTGGTTTCATGGTGTTTATAAACTCTAATTGGTCAAAACGTAGAAAAGCTTCTCCTTCAAAATCGTTTTTTCGCATAAAATCGAAATCCATAACTACTAAGTTTATAGCACCATTATTGGACTCAAAAAGTTCCCATGGAAGTGACCTATTAAACAGAAATAGTATATTAAAAAGTAGGTAATTCTAAGTGTTTTAATAAATATCAGTTTTAGAATTCTATAAAACGAGCAATATGGATCACTGGATGATAATCGTCTACTTTTCCACTGATCTGCACTCTTTTATAATTTTCAGGAGGCTTCCTCTTTTTGTATGATTTCATCCAATTTCCTGAAGCTGAATCCGAAGTTTTGCGATTCAAGTGGCATTTCACTACTCCCCCAAAAAAATCTTGTATTATTTTTTTATTTTATCGTGTGGCGTAAAAAGATTACAAAAGACAACAAATCACCCCTTCCCTGCGAAAACCCTACCCCGAAAAACCCATGCGAAATTTGTTACAAGAACCGTTGAAATGTACGTGGATTTACAATAAATTGACTGCATCAAAAGTAATTTTCCGAATGTGTAATTAAAAATTCTCGGTACAAAAAGCAGTAGTTAAAAAAAATAATAAAAAATTAAAAGATTTCAAAATTAATTATGTGGCAATAACTGAAGTAAATACTATTGATTCAATTATTTGGTTTACAGTTAAAATTGCCAATAATAGAGTGCCTAAGAAAGTGATTCTGCAATTGTGAGATTTGAAGTTTGCCTTATGTACTATCATATTAATAGTAATAACTAAGCAAATAGATGTAATAGCTTACCAAAGAAAAAAAAAAAACAATCGCCAAAACTACGTGGTTGCACTACGTAATTGTAATCAAGTGGGTCTAAAAGTGATATTGAAATGTGTGGATCGGACTTCACAGTAATGTTACGTCATACTTGCATGTCGCAATTGGAAAACTCTAACAAAAATAGCGATCAACAAAACTGTGAATTTATGGTAGAATCATTGCTAATAGAGTGGGTGATTCGAAATTTGTGGTAAGTTATAGTGTTATATTAAACCATTAACATTTTTTTAATCTATATTGAAATCTGTAGTATAATTAGTAATAAATTATTAATCAATTTCATAATTCTTGCTTAAGTATTTTTGGGAATCTGGACATTTTTATAAAAAAAACTAATTTTTTTGTTATAACTTTGAAACCATTTAATAAAGTTAAACAAAATTTTTGGAGCAATTTAAAATTAATTGCAAAATTATTGTTTTAAAATTTGAAAACAATTCCTTTAAAATTGAGCTAGATATGACTATTTAAAGTAGTTTTTTTATACTGTGCATGCGCAAATTTTTTTTTATAGGGAATCGTACTTGGCAACTAATAAAAAAAAATCTGATTTAAATATCGTAAAAAGTTTTTAAGCAATTTTTTTAGTCGTTTTTGTACTTTTTAAAAGAAAGTCAAAATAATAAAGGATTTTCCACAAATTTAATTTTGTAGTGTTAAATAAGATATATTAAAAAGGACGCCAGTAACCTCCCGCCATAAAGGAATGTTTTTTTCTTAATACTATCACAGTTTGGTTTCTGGAAGATTGTTGTAAGGTATAATCATTTGCTAATAAATGTTGTCTTATACAAAATGAAATTTGTCAAAAACCTCTTATCATTTTGAGCTTATGTCAAAGAAGTACAAAAACTACTTAGAAATTTTAAGATATTCAAATTAGATTTTTTTCCATTAGTTGCAAAATATTATTCACTATAAAATAGTGAAAATTCTTTTTTTAATTTGTTCCTGTGCATGCACAGTATAAAAGAACTACTTTAAATAATTGTATATTTAAAAACTAAACTAAAGTCAGTGGCGTGACAGCCCATAGAGGGCCAAGGCCTACTGTGCCCATCTCAGTTTTCTTGACTTTGGACTCTGGGGTGCAGAAGCAGATGTTCCGGTTAGGTGGTCAGCCGAACGCGAAACCCCCAGTGTTTAGTTCCCAAGCATGCTTGGTACTCGTTTATCGACCCACTGAAGGGATGAAAGGCTGAGTCAACCTTGCCTGGCCCGAGGATCGAACCCAGGACCTATGGCACGGGAGCTCGAAGTGCTACCACCGGGCGTCATTTTTTGTAATTAATTTTAAATTGTTCCAAATATTTTGTTTTATTTATTAAATTATAGCAAAAAACGTGAGACCAAATTTTTTTTATAAAAATGTCCATAACTCCATAAATATTTAAGTTAGAATTATGAAATTTTATGCAGCTACTACATGTAGCAACCAAAGTAATCGGTATAAATTACAAGGCTATAGCTTGATTTTCTGGCATTGTAAGTTCAAAAATACTTTTTTTTGTTGCTTCCTGAAACCTCTGCTAAAGCTTTAAACTTTATTTCTTAGTATGAAAAATTGCATGAATTAATTATCTCTGAAGTTACTAAGCAATCCTTTAATTATTTCTTGAGAAATGATAAAATTTGAAAGTGTCTCTTCCATTACTGTAGGGTTGTGTATTTTTGAACAATATACCATATGCTTGTTATATCAATCTTTACAGCTGTTGAACGAAAGAGGTGAATTGCAAGTCTGTGTTTATGACTGAACCTTCTCAATTAGATAAAGTCGGAAACAGCTCTTAAAATGTGTTTTTCTACTATTAGGCTGTTTCCTGAGAAAACCTTATATGAATGTAAAAAAAAGCAGGGCTCGAAAAATTCGGAAATTTTAACCGTCCCCGAGGATGGCTTGTCCAACAATGTACCCGCCCTCCTTTTAAACTAACCCGTCACTTCTAAATAAATAAAAATATACTTTTCTCTTATTTATTACAAACATTTATCATATAAATTGCACAATGAATTAGTAGTTATTAGGATAACATTATACAGTTATAAAAGAAATACTAGATTACTAATAGTAACCTAATTTTTATTTTATGAAATAATTTATTTCTTATATGAAATAATTTAAATGACAAAGGTCAAGTTATCTGGAATGTCAATTTATCCGAGGGTACTGCGTTTTTTAAATGAATCAAATATGACGTTTGCCAGTTCCACAATCAATCTAATGATTTACAGAGGTTTGTGCTCAGAACTCTGAAAGGGGTTTTCCATTTAGGTAGATGTTCATAATTGCGTTTAACACTTCTTGTTAAGACCAGTACGTAATGTATTTTTTTGTAAGTTCATTACTGAAAAGCTCCTTTCTACTGCTGCAGTACTCCCAGACAGAGAAAACATCAATTCCACCAAGCGCAGTATGTTGCTGTATTTCTAGATGAGAGGGTCATTATAGAAGTAGACTATAGACTCTAGTAAGATAACAAAAATTGAAAATGTATCATGAACTTTAACGGGAAAATGGCCGTCCGCGCGGACGTTGGATTTGAGAAATTTGTTGCCTGCCGTGGACGGGCGGTTTTTCAAGCCCTGAAAAAAAGCATGTTTTCTCAAGAAATCCCTAATTTTTTTTTTTCTTAAGGGGTGATCATTGTTCTTCAATCAGGTTATCTTGCAAAATTGATATCCAGATTAATCCATTTCTATAAAGGAAGGTTGTAAAAGATGGGGTCAATTTTTTTTTTTAAAACTATCTTTAAATTCATCCAGTCAAATTGCAAAAAAAAAAAAATCCAATTATTAAATGCTCTTAAAGTAGAAAGCTTGAGCAAATAAGCAACAAAAATAGAGAGCAATTACTAATCATTTTTGTTAGTAGTCTCCTTCAATTATTAATGTGAAAGCATCACCGCATAATTCACGTTTGAGTGATTTCTATGAAACTTAAAAACTGGGAGAAATACAGTAAGTAGAACTAATTTTGACCATTAGCTAGACTGTTATTATTTTTTAAAGTTGTTATTATATTTATTCTTTAAATTAGTTGTAGTTTGATAACTGAATAGATATTATGCATTATTTACAATTAGTGGAAAAATAAAAACTCTGCTATTGACCTAAGACTTAATGTATATAAAATGTAAAGATGTCGTCTTTTCAGATGATTGCTGGTTCTGTGTACAGCATCATGATGGCTGCATTCCTGTTTGGTGACAATGTGGAGAATGCCCATTGGCAGCTTGCATTCGACATCATCATACTGGCTCATAACCTGGAGTAATGGTATGAGGTGCTATTGGATATAAGTCTCGATCACTTCTTGTTAGCATTGCCGGCACTTTGAACAGCAGCAATTACATTTCTGATGTGTTAGGGCCAGTTGCTCTGCCTTATCTTCGAGGCCTCCATAATGCTACGTTTCAGCAAGACAATGCATGACCGCATGTTGCCCGCACTGTCCTAACCTTCTTTGACACAAAACATGTTCGCCTATTGCCCTGGCCAGCACATTCTCCTGATCTCTCACCAATTAAGAACGTCTTGTTAATACGTCGATAAATTGTGGCATAATGAAGCTGCATGGAATGTTGTACTCGTTAAAGCTATCCAATCTTGTTTCGACTTGATGCCCAGGAGAATAACAGCTAATATTGCTGCCAGGGGAGGCTGCTCTGAGTACTGATTCCTCAGGATCCAAATGTCCTGAAAATTTAATCATTTGTTCTTCCAGCTATAATGTATGTGCCCAATAAATATAACTGTTATTTGCATTCCTTCTTGATCTAGCAAATTTAATGGCCAGTAGTGTAGTTCTACATATTCATAGTATAAATTAATGTATAAAGAATGTTTATTTATTTTGTTAGTTTTTATAAATGGCTTGTGTTGTATTATTTTTATGGAAAAATTATTGAACTGATAATTTGCATAAATTTTCTGCTCTCCTTTGGATTCACATCGTTAAGGTTTCAATGAATGATATGGTTATTTTAAACAATATGTATTGACTTACTAAAGGGGCTTTTGCCTTATATTGTTGACTAAAAAAAAAAAAAAAAATAGAGCAGCACAATAAATAAATAAATAATAAAAATGAAAATAAAGCTTTTGAAGTAACTGATTTTATTATAAAAATATATAAATTTTGTCTGTGGAAAACTGTCTTAGAAAATGTATAACTATGGATGCTTACAAATTCTAGAAACTTTTTTTAATCAAAAAAGCATAATTATAAGGTAATCTCTTGAATGAAAGTATTTTATATAATTAAAAGAATAGCCAAGACTTTCAATTGATCAGCGCATCATTATGGTTTTTAATTCATTTTTTGTGGGTTCCATTAGTACTATTTCTCAAGTTTGTGATAAATAATGTGCCAAAATGGGCAAGAAGTATTGTGTTTGCAAGTTTTTGTGAAATTCTGCAGTAAATTAGTTGCATTTATTTTAAGAGGCAGCCACATGATATGAGTTTTTAATATTTCTTCACTGTGTACATAATTTATGGGTTATAACAATACTAATGAAATGATAAAACTTAATGTCATAATTCTTAAAAGAATCCCATAAAAAAAGCTTTAAGAAACTGTTAGAATCTTTCAAATTTTAAGTTACATGACTTAGTTTTTGCAAAAAGTAACTGAAAATAAAAGTTATAAAATAATGACTTATATTACCACTCAAAATACTCCAAGAAAACTGGATTAAGTGTTTTCATGTGAACTTTAGTTTTATATGTAGAACTGTTTGGGAAGACATGGCGTGGAATAAGTTTCAATATCACGAATGGATCACTGAGACCTATAAGGAATAAAAAGCTAAGTTAATCATAATAGTTTATACTTTATTTTACAAAATTAAGTACTTAAATTTTAAGTGTATTATATACAAGAACTCACATGAGGTTTTAAGAGAAACATACACTTTATATTGATTTTCAACTGTAAATTTTAGTGCAAGTTATCGATCTAAAGGTAAGCATAATTTAATTATATTTTGATGGTGATTGTATATTACAGGTAAAAATTAAATGGAATAAAGTATGCTTTTTCAAATCTTTAAAAATATTTTCAAAGTTCAATTCTATAATCACCATTCATGATATACGTTTTTGTATTGCTTATTATACCTGAATATGCCTAATGCTGCAGTAAATGTGTTACGAGTTACAAACAAACAACTGTTGATAGTATTTCAAACACTTCTTTTAAAGATAATTATTTTTTAAAGAACCTATTTTTATTTTCTTCAAATTTTTGATTGCAGTTTCAGAAATGCTTTTCTATCACTTCAAATATTTTTTTTAAACTTAAAAGTGAAAACATATCAGCTATAAATAGGTTGATAAATTATTAAATATTATATGATTTATCGTGTACATTAAAATCATGATAACCATTAAAATTTTAATATTGAGGTGAAAATGTTTTTTGAATTTTTTATTTATTTATTTTTTTGAACTTAGGGAAGTTTTCTTAGCTAATCAATAATCAAAAAAGTTTTTTTTTTGAATATAAAATCTGATTGCTAAAGTTAAATTACTTAAAAATTTCTGTAAATAAATGAGTCATTTAACTTATTTTTAATTTTTCCTTTTGAAAATTTTTAATTATTAAACGATATTATTCAGATGTTTCTTTGTTAAAATAATCATGTGTATCAAATCTTATGAAGTTTATTTTCATAAATTCAAGTGTTATTTGTTATTTAAAAATTTGCAAACACTTCTTATGCGTTTTTTTTAACCTTAATGACTTCTAGTAACTTTTTAATTCTTAATCCTACGTTATTAATATTTTGAGTTTTCTAATTTTTGTAAAAAAAAAAAAAAAAAATAAATAAACATCTGAAATAATGAATTTTTTTTTCTAATCTTCTAAACCTTTAAAATTTAAATTTCTTCTATTAATTAATTCTTTGATGTCTTGGTTTTAATGAATAAATTCTTTCTGGATCACAAAATATTAATATTACTGAGTGCATGGTATGCATTGATAATTTTCATTAGGCTTAGTATCAAACTGATAACTAGGGACAAATTCATATCACAAAACCTATATTTTTGAAAAAAAATATTTTCTGAGTGTCCATCTTTGTAACAGTCCCATGCACTTTTAATTCAAGTTTTTACTTTTTCCAAAATTTGGCAGTAAAAATATTTTTTTTTCACATATCCTAAATTAAAAACACTACATAGGACACTTTACAAAATTAGTTCACAACACTACAAAGCCTATAAATATTAGGACGTAAATAATTTATATGAATGTTCATTTTCAAAATGGTACTATCAATTTTGCATTCAATCTGAAATTTGCAATAAAATTTATAAAATGTTTATGGAAACTTGTCTTAATTTCTTTTTTGGAGCAATTTTGAAATTATGTTTGCAAATTTGTACCTGCCAGAATCTATTTGTAGACAGAAATATTTTATTCGATTATCCATCTTTGAAATGGTACCATATACGCTGCGTATGAATTTTAACTTTTTTCTACAATTGTCAGTTCATATTAGAGTATTTTAAAAAGATTTCCAATTTTTTAACACAGCAAGAGACGCTTTAGAAATTTATTTCACTAACTTGTATCACAAACCGTGAAATCTTTATTTTTAAAACACAAATATGTAATGTGAAAGATAATGCATTCACGTCTAGCAATTCTTGAAAATGGGTGCCTGTTTTTGAGTGCTTGAAACATGGTCGAATGTAATTTCCTGTTTTTATATATTTGAAACAAATGAAGTTTTTAATAAAGTTAATGCGAGAGTTATTTTTTGAAATGTTACTATGAACTTATTTATACCATTTCGTAAAACAGGAAGAGTCAAAAATAGTTTTTACATGATTCTTAAAATAAAATGTTACCACTGGAACTCTAAATGCTTGCACAAATTTGCTCCGCAAAACCTATTTTAACGGGGGAAATATTTGTAAGAGTATGCATATTTAAAACTATGCTATGTGCCCTACACTTATGCATTCAAATTGTAACCTCTAAAGAATCTTTTTAAGCATAAAAACGTGACCTAAGTTTATTAAAAATTTCAAAAATGTGTAATTGAAGCTTTTAATTTTAAGACCTACATGTCTTCCACGACTTTCCAACTTTGAATTGGCATCATACATTTTGAGATAACATTTGCCTAAAATGGCAGTTAAGACTGGTTTAAATAAAGTACTTATAACATTTACTTGAGACAATTAATATAATTTTAAAGAGCTAAAAAATAGTAATGATTAAAAATTAATCTTTATTTAAGAGTTTTTCACTACCCTTTTATCTAGGAAAACAGAAAAACCACAATTTTAAGGCCTCAAAGAAAAGCTATTTTACATCATAAATACTATCTCGTCGTAAAGAATTTTCTGGACATTAAAACGAAGAAAAAGCATATATATGATTTAAAAAGTTATTCTACTTTTATTTTTTTTTAAATAAAAGCCAATTTGCCGCGAAATTTTCATAAAGATAAAAATTCATAAAATCAATGAATAATACTCAAATTTTCCTTATTTTTATTACTCTAAACAGAATTTATTTTATAATCATCGTTGAACAGCTGACCCAATTTTGAGTTTACGACTATCAATGTTCGACTCCATAGCCTTGTAATTTTGAACTCAATCCAGAAGACAAGGGAACTCCTGGACTGAGTATTGGGAGAAATTTGCCTTCATGATGAACTTTTTGATGGAACTAACACGCAATTTCGTTACATGGAAAAGAATCCACGAATGGCCTGGCGGGAAGGGGACTCAAACCCATGATCCATTTACCACCGACGATATTTTACGTCAACACTGTGGTCGGTACGAGCTTGATGCGGAATTCGTATCGACCACCATCGCTGAGATTTGAACCTGGGTCACCTCATTGGAAGGCTAGCGCTCTCTAAACAGAGTTTGAGTAATTTTTCAATGAAGAAAAAAAATCTCAAACTCTTCATTTTAACAAAACTTCATCATAGTGACATTTTGCGCCATGTTCATTATTAGACTAGAAAGCATTAGCTTAGTTGAACAAAACTTCGCCAAATAGTCATGGATAAATATTGCAAACGGCAGTTATAAAAATAGGTATTATTATTTGCTAATATTCGCTAATAAGCGATGCTAGCATATTATTTGCTAAAAAGTGTTATTTACAGAGCCTTTGAAAGACAGATCTAACGAATTCTTTTGCAGCCGCAAAGAAAAATAAGAATAAAAAATTACCCTTCCCCCTCCTTGAAACATTACAGGTTCACATCATAAATGGAATTGACGAATTTCCAAGGAATACGGAGAAATCATCGTTCACTCATCATAAACAACTTTGTTTTGAATAAGTGTTGAAATATTATTATCCATCATGCATCATCGATCGATTCTTAAACGAATCTTCGGACATAATATATCATTTTGTTTACAAAACTCCAGAAGAAATTTATGACAAGTTATGATTATCGAATAGTTTTCACAAAATGGGAAGCCCAAAATAATAAACGAGTGATCATAAAAGACTTTTTACATAGCAATTGGATTTTCCTACTAAAAATACAAATATTTGTGGTTCAAGGACGTCCTAAAATATGTTAAATAATAGGTGTAAACAAAGTATGGAAAGTAACAATAGGAGAAATAATTTTAAAGTTCAAGTATTATTTATAGTAATTACTTGATAATCAAATATTATTTTAAATAATATAATATTGGAATTTAAAATAATGTTTGGTTATTGATATTATTTACACATTTTGAATCGTCTATCAAATGCTTTTAAAAAACTTTTATTCTTATCTCTTTCCTCTATGGTTAGAGGAAAGAGATAAGAATAAAAGTTTCTGACTGTGCTTATGTCATGAAATTATTATTTTAATTATTATTCTGTAGATAAACCCTTTGACGCAGATGGGACACTGGTGACCCTTTTACAATTTATTTTCAGATGCTCCGATTATAAGCAAAAATATGTTTTGGTATTTTTTAATTATGAAACAAAAAACAGTCCAATAGTTACTAAAAGAAAAAACTGTTCGACTATCGAGATTCTATTTGTACTAAAATATAAAATCCATAAAAATTAGTTAAATTTTTTTTCTCAATTCATATTTAAAAATTTATCAATAATTGATTTTGTAAATTGAAGAAATTTCAATGATGAATAACTGTTTCTCTTAGATCTGCATATTTACTAAGTGAGAGTTTATCTTTAACACAGAAAAAGTCACCGGTGTTTCATGCTGTATTTCATAACCATAAATAACTAAAATGCTGAATATAATATTTTTCACTTATTTTGACCTAAATTTATGCAAAATAATGAAAACAAATAGTATAAGAAATATGTGCAATAAAAATTCTGGTCAAAGGTTTAAACAAAAAAGAAAAAAAAAAAAAAAACCTTTGAATTTCTATTCTATTTTTTTTTATAAAAATGAACAAATTCTAATTTCTATTGGAGTGTCTTATTTTGATTTCCATAAAAAAAAAAAAAAGGTAGCTAAGCAAAAATCATTTGGTGCCAAATTAAAAAATACTATTTACGGAAAAGCGGGATTGCCTTTTCATTCAGAGGCCTCTACCCCTGCGTCATCTTGGATTTTACTTTAAATTTTTTTTCTTGTACTTAATTAACATACTTTTGATGATATAGTGTTATTCGGCAGCACAATAACTTTCAGAAAGAATGAAAAATAAAAGGGTCACTTTATTAGATAAGGAGAAATAAAGCTGGATAATTTTTGGAGCTTCCATGTCATTTTCCCCAAAACTTTAAAGCAATAATGACATGCGATTAGATGTTTTGAATTAGCAATTTAAAATTATACATTTGCCGGTCTTTAAGTTTTGTAAAGTTTAATTTTATTACTATTAAAACTGAGAAAAACCGATTTAGATGATATTACAAAAATTTATAACGTAAATTGTAAGAAAACAAAAATCTAAAAACACACAAATCTATACTATATAACTACCCTTCAAAAACTACTGATTACCCAACTTTATTGGCATAAATTTGTTATAAATAATTGAAAGATAAGATATAAAACATGGAGTTAATTAGAATAAGTCTTATTAGGTGACAGCCTTATATTGTACAGTGTGAAAAAAATCAACACTTTGTATGACTATCGAATTTTAAAAATATGACTTTTTTAAAATTCGATTTCTCAGGAACTATTAGACCGATTTCGCCCAACTTTTATATTTTGCCACATTCTTTAAAATGACGCCAAAAAATGTCTACCTTACATTTAAAAAAATTTTCGACCATTCTTAAATAAAATAAGAGATATTTACTAAAAGATATTTTTCGCGTGAAAATCTTTGGATAAATGATTTTTATAATTGAGTGTAAACTTTTTTTAATTCGTTTAAAAAACTCTCGAGATGGTTATATATAACGCTGTATCTGTTAATGCATGCAGGGTGTTCCGTAGCGACCACCCTTAATATAATTTCGTCTTGATTAGTTCGAAGGAAAAGTCAGACTGGTTATTCCATAATTACCTTCTCAATTCATCTAAAATTTGATTTATACCGAATGTACCATATCATACACCCTTAATGTATATTTTTGAAAACACTCTCAAAAATGAAATAAAAAGAGTGTACACGCAAAGAATCGCAAATTAGCAAAGCAATTAACATTGAAGCTAAGAGAAGCCAAATCTGAAAGGTGAGGAAGACAGAAGAAAATCAGTTTGATTGCTTGATGAAATTTGGAGGTAACACAATCAACATTGAAGCGAAGAGAAGTCAATTATAACGGTGAGGAAGGCAGAAAGAAATCAGCTTGATTGCTTGATGAAACTTGGAGATGTTTCTTTCAAATTATCTCCGTTTCCTTCGTCTATCAAGCAGATTTTAATGTTTTCTGCACCACTTTCCTCTGTCGTGGTTCGTTAAATTTTGACATCGGCTTGATATTTCTTAGATTAAATATTATTTTGAGATCCTAATAAGTATAGATTGTTACTTTGTTTTTGATTACGGAATCATTTGTAGCTGGATTAGCTGCAAACTGTAAATGAGCTTATTTCTCTGAAGTACTACTAGTTCTGTCTCTTTCAAAAAAATTATTTTTATGTGATTTTAATAATTTTTTACTCTTGACAAAAAATTTTCAATGCGATTGTGTCAATGTTAATACTGGAAGATTTTTGTACAATTTGTCGCTTTAAGTAAGATAATGTTTAGTTTTCTCACGTTAAATGTTAACGAATATAGTCATATAACGAATATAGAAACATTTAACATTTGAAATAGGTTCAAAATTTTAAAGTTATTTGCAATTGGCTTTAACATTTCTAAAATTGTTTTGATGTCAATTTTGTGTAATTTCAATGAAATGAAAATATTAATGAAGCATACTTAATTCCGAGAGACTGCCATTGAAGCCATATAAAAGTTCTATAGTTTTCAATTATTGTTTTAAAAAAAATTAGTGCTGATAAACTTACCGTTTGGATCACAGGCACGTAGGTCTCGAGCATTTATAACTAAAAGAAGAAGAAATAGTTTAAAATTGATAAATTATTATAATAAATATCGTTTCTGAAGCTTTCAACAAAAAATAACAGGAAAACAGTAATCTCTTAAGGCTGTTTTTCGAAGGCTTCATTGTAACATGAAATTATGCTTTTTTTGCGAATAATATATTATTTTGAAAACGGCTGTGTGTTTGCAAACTCATGGCTGTTAGGTCAAGTTTAGCTTATCTAAAGACAGCGCTGTATACGCTTATTTTGAAAATGGCGCAAAACGTCAATATGGAGAAAAGCCATAGTTTTGTGAAAATTAAAAGCGTTTGTGGTCTAATTCCTTAATACTTAAAAACTTACTCCAATGCTGCATTATCTGGGCCCATAAAAATTTGGATGAACTAAGAATACGGCAGTAATTAAGATAATTTTCATCTAGGTGGAAAAATTTTGCCAAATTCGCGATTTTTTAAAAAAGTTTAATAACTTTTAAAATATTTAAGGTATCTGTCTGTTCTAAATATCTGATAATTCTTCACGGCAAGATTATATATATATAGTTTAAAATCATAATATTGCTTCAAGTGTAAGGTTGTTAAACTATGGCTTTTTTATTTTCCTTGGCGACAGAGCTTCGAAAAACAGTGTTAAGCATAATGCTTAAAATTGAAAATTCATTTTTATGAATTTCCAAATTATTTTTATGAAATTGCGTTATTATATAGCATTTTCGAATTATTTTGATAGAGATTAATAGTCTTTTCTTCAAACATTTTGATTTTTGTAAAGTTTCAAGAAAACAGTGCTATGACTGTAAATTTGTCTTACACTATTTTGTAAAACATTCTATTTAATTGTATATTTTTTTCATAAAATACCAGTGAAGGTAAAAATATACCGGGTGGCCATTAAGTTCACTTACCCTTTTATATACCGAATGGCTGTAGCTATAATTAGTGAAGTGGTGTCTATTTATAGTAAATTCGTTATGTGCTACAGGATGATATCGTTTACAACGTCACCTGGTGAAATCTGCGCAGTTAGCGTTCAAAAAAGGGTAAGAGATAGGAGGAAAAAGTAAGTTGCCAAGTTGTAGATCATCATTAAAGTAATTCATTAAGTAATCAATTAAATATCTTGTGGGTATTAAGGATAATAAAATGCGCATTTGTTTGTTAGTGATTTCTTACACTGTGTCGATCGTAGGATCGTGTGAAATGTATTTTAAATTTAATAACTAGCGTTGAACAGCCAAGCCAATTCTGAGTTTACGACTATCAATGTTCAACTCCGCAATCTAATAATTTTAAATCCAATCCAGAAGACAAGGGAACTCCTGGATCAAGTATTAGAAGAAATTTGCCTTCGGTGAGGACTTTTTTTGATGGAACTAATCCTCCTTTGCTTTACATGGAAGGAAAACACGAAAACCTCCCATGATTAGCCTGATGGTGAAGGGAATCTAACCCATGATCCGTCAACCACTGAGGATATTCTACGTCAGCACTGGTCGGTGTAAGTCTGATGCGGATTTCGTATCGACTAGCCACCGCTGGGCTTCGAACCCAGTTCACTTCTGTTGACCGCTCTATCCTCTGAACCATAGTGTCTCCTTTTGATAATTTACGATGTTTAAACTTCTTTTAAGCTTTATATATGGGAAATAAGTTCTCAATTGCTGTTTAATTTCTTGAGATCGTTTCAACACGCGGCGGAATAGGAAATCGCGAACAAACAAATGCTCTGATCAAGCATTCTATAGTCTTTTCAACATCCGCAATGTTTGTATTCGTTTTAAATCGATGACGCCGGGATATTTTCCCTTCGTATCCTACTTAACTTTCGAGATATTATGGCTAACTTCTTGGTTTTCAACTAGGTATCCCTGTTATATACTTACGCGTAGGCACTTTACTATACCTAGAGAACACTTTTATAACTATGGTTGAGGTTAGTCGAAATTTAAGAAGGTAGATACAAACGTTCGTGTGCATCCCTGGCCTTTCTTAAAGCAAATGGAATTTGCGTTCAAAAACATTATGAAAATCATTAGAGAGATTTTGCATAGAGTTTTGTCTGCGGGTTTTAGGAAAATTTTTACACATGCTCTGGGAAACTCAAATATCTTTATCATTAGAGTTAGCGAGAATTAGCTTTGCAGAATCTCTCTATTAAAAGCCTAAAATTGTTACATTACTTACCTTATTGTTTTGAATTCCTTAAAACTTTATTGGTTGAAAAAATGCTTATACAAAATTTGCTCACCTTTGTACCTCAGGTGTTGATATGCTATAACGTAACAAGTAGTTATAATATGTTTTAGAGCACAATTGCCAGTTCAGCCGGATTTTCCAAAAGATTTTATTTTTTATTAAGAAATAGCAAAGTTTGTGCTTTTTCTATTTATTTCTACAAATTTAATTAAAAAAATGACCACCACTACACATTTTTTTTCTAATGCCCACCTTGATATTACACATAAATAAATAAAAGGCATTTATAAATGCAGGATGACAATATGTAAATTGTTTTTTTTTTTTTGTTTTTTTTTTTTTTTTTGTCTCTAATTGGTTATCATTTTTCTATCATTTCTCTCTTGAATTCGGTTATCAATCCCCTACCAGTTGGAAAAATGTCCTCGGATAGAATAAAATTTGGCAGGTATGCTTACAGACATTAAAACAAGGTTAAAAAACTCTGACTACAATCCTGAAATCCACCATGCTTGATTTCCTGCCTGAAAAAGTGCCAGTTAGGAAATTTCTACGTTAATTTATTATAATAAAACTATTTTTTTTTTGTTGTGCAATTCATATTTTTCTTATTAATTTTGTTGGTTACTTCAAAGTTAACATGTATACAATAAATACATAATAATATAGAGCATAAAATTTTGGAGTGTAAATGATTAAAGATAAATTATGTTATTGTTGCCTATACTTGAAACAAATCATCAGATTTTTAAATATATACGTGATACTAGTTATTAAACTTGCCAAAATATGCTATACTTTGGCAAGTTTAATAGCCTATTTGATTATTTAAGCAATTTAACAAATTAACTTAACGTAGATTTTAGAATAGAGACTTTAATAGTGGCCACTAGTCGACCTGACTATGAACTATGCACATCGTGGACATAAGTTATCCGTAGCTATCACCCTTTATATTTTTGAAGTCCTTGTCAAAAATTTACTCATATTGTGCAAATATGTACATTAGGGGTTGTAAATTTATATTTCAGAAACAAATATCTGCCCATGAACCGAAACCGGGCGATTCATTAATGAGACAAGCCGAAATTTAAATTAAACTACGTTTGATTGAAGTAGAAAGATAATTATAAAATACAGCCAGATTTCTTTGGCAATCAAACTGGTTCTGATGTTTTTCATCCCGCTTACTCAATAGTGAATATTTAGAATTCGATGTTTTTTTCCTTGACGAATTTAAGACTCCTAATTTGCGAAAGCTATTTGTGGGGAAAGGATAATTACGGAACACCCTGTATAATAAAAAACTATAGAAGTGCAATATATTAAATATACACACCTTCAACACTAAGTATTTCTAAAACATCGTTGTAGTAAGCTTTGACAACTAATGAGCCAAATGTTGAACCTTGATTTTGGCTTTTTTCCTGAAAAAAAAAAAACGAAAATATACATTCATTAAAATTTTTATATTTTAAACAAGGTGTCAAAAAGAGACTAAATATATTGCACTCACACTGCAAAAAACGGATACTCAAATTACACGAAACTTACTTCGTTTTTGACGAAACCGTTTTCTTGTATATGTTCTGAGTGAAAATTTCGTCAAAATGACGAAGTGACTGTCCCCACTTCTTCGAGGAAACAAATTTCATCAAAATTAAAGATCAATTTCGTTATTATATTTTTTAATTAAAAAAAAAAAAAAAAACTACCGCGTAACGTATCAAATTTTTCTAATGATCGCTTTACCATGGGCATCATATGGGTGGCTTAATGTCGCCTAAACAGTACAAGAAGAACAGATAGAACAAAGAGATAAACTATACCCTTGCCCAAAGCAGAATTCGAACCCGTGAGAACTCCTTGAGACACCCGGTGGCTCAGTGGTAGCGCTTCGCGCTCCCGTGCCACAGGTCCTCGAGTCGGGCAAGGTTGACTCAACCTTTCATCCCTTCAGTGGGTCGATAAATGAGTACTAATCATGCTTGAGAACTTGGGGGGTTCCGCGTCCTGCTGACCACCTGACCGGAACATCTGCTCTTGCACCCCAGTGCGCAAGGTTAAGAAAACTGAGATGGGCATAGTAGGCCTTGGCCCTCTGGGCTGTCGTGCCACTGAGTTTAGTTTAGTTTAGAGAACTCCTTGAAAACCATAAAAACCGGTTAGCTTGTTGCCTTATTTTATTTTCGATCGCCTCGTCTTCGTTTTAGTTTCGTTAATCTAGTTATTAATCTCTCGTAATGTGCTACGATGAGGTTTCGAGTTGAAACATTTTCTTCGTATCTCTGAGAGTTCGCGTTTCGTCACAAATCACACAATTTCGTGAAGAAATTACTCTCAAAACTAAGCTCAATTACAGCTCAAGGATTGATGAATCGTCAAAAGTGAGAATTTTATTTCTGATAGTGCATAACTATCATGTTTTATGCCTTTTAATTGCACGGCTACAGTGGACGAGCAATTGAAAAGTCAAATTTGAATAAAAAACACGTTATAAGAGAATCTCTTTGTAGCATTCCTTAGAAATATTAAATAAAAATGAATGAGTTTTTAGAAAACAACTTGAATTTAATTCAGCTAATCTTAAAATGAATTAATATTTTAAGCTATTTGAATAATGGTTGTCGACATCTAACCGTAAACTAAGATTATAAACTAATAGGCATTTGTATTTTTTTAAGTAATTAAAATTTTTTTAATAGTTATTTCAAAGGCGAACCAAAATAAAACACTGATGTACTTAAATATTACTTATATTTTTTTTCTTAGCGTTCTTTCTTCTTTTAAAATTAAAATTAATATAAAATTTTTCGTTTAGTAGATTGTTTAATATCGATTAACATTTTTAAATTTCATGCGTCGTTCGTCATTTTAATGAATGGTACTTAAGTTTTAACTAAAATGTTAGGGGCACCACATACTAGCTTAAATAAAGGGAGCTTTTTTTTTTTCACAAAACTCGATAACTTAAGACGCAATTTTTTGAAGCAGGTATGTAGAAAATGATAAAACGATAAACACATTTCTGTTTTTTGAGACTTATGTGAAAATGAATGAACGCAGAAACAAGAGATTTAGAGGAAATATGCACAACAATTCTTTCTTGAATATGACATAGAAATTTACGCAAATTCGAACACTAACAAATCTGACAAACTATCACACGTAGCACATAAGTAGCAAGACATCACAGTGTCGTGAAAGCATTACAAATATGGGTTGTTGTAAGGAATGAGTTCTCTAGGATTGTGAAGCCAGATGAATTGGCCAGCTAGATCTCTAGACCTGGATCCGATTGAGAATGTTTGAGAGGAGCTTGGCAAACAAGTTGCTGCTCTCATTCTTCCACGATCGTTAAAGTTGAGCTGAGACAATGGTTACTGCGATCCAGGTTTTTTCTCTAGTTTATTTTTACGACCTATTTGGCATCGATGCCGTTTGTGCATTGTAGTTAGAAGTTGATATTTTTCTTTCTCGAGCCCAAATTTGACCTAGTCATTAAACTGAATTGTCAGTTGAGTCCAATATCATTTCCATGACAAGTTTCCAGTCAATACTGTTTTCTCTAAAGTAAATGCCTTTTTTTTTTATAACCGTTGTTGAACAACCGATCCAATTTTGGGTTTACTACTAGTAATATTCAACTCTGTAGCCTTGTAATTTTGAACTAATCCAGAAGACAAGGAAACTCCTTTATCAACAGCCCTAGAGGTATGATTTGTTATAGGAACATGGAGTACTTTGTGACTAGACAGATTTAACGTGCATCAGTCACCATTTATTACGCGGGGAGTCTCATCGGCCAGTGGGGATCGAACCCATGACCTCTTGTACATTAGCCTATTTCCCGACCAACCAGGCTATCTCTGCCCTTTCTTTGAATTTTGTAAAAATTTATGTCATGGCGACTGATGCACGTTAAATCTATCGAGTCATAAATTCATCCATGTTCCCATAACAAATTAATATCTCTGAGGGTACTGATCCAGGAGTTTCTTTGTCTTCTGGATTGGTTCAAAATTACAAGGCTACGGAGTTGAACATTAGAAGTTAAAAACCCAAAATTTGGTCGGCTGTTCAACGACGGATATATATATATATATATATAAAATTCTATGTCGCTCTTTATAAAAAAAAATGTGCATATTTTCTCTATTTCCTAGATCATAGGTTCTGAACGTCAACGCAGTCGCCTCCCCCCCCCCCAAAGGCCGGTAAAGACTTTTAGTCAGGCACTAGTAAAATTGTGGGTATTTAATGTTTGTTAAGGATTTCTAAAGGGTCATTAACAAAATATGTGGATTAAAACGACAGACCACTATATCTCTTGCTCAGCAAAGAAGTGAGATGCTACAACGCAAAAACCGGTCCCCGACCACTTGAAAGGAAGCCTCTCAAACATTCCTTAGAATGTGTCATGAGGGTGGATACTTAAAGGTGACAGAAAACAATTTGCACGTATGAATGTCTTTAGGAAGAACCAGGAACGGCCGCATCCTTAATGGAAAAGAAAGGGGAGAGAAACTAACCTGTTGCTAGAGTTTGTCTACAGAAAGAACTCCCCATGTCACAAAGTCTGAAGCCGTCTGCTGCTATGGAAACAAGAATAGCGCATTTCAGGGAGGGTAGCTTCTCTTCACACTAGGGCTAACACTATAGACCGAAGAAAAAGATTTCCTTTCTTTCGCCGACCCGAGCTAAAACCTGTCCGAAACAATGACCCCACACCCCTGAATGAAATAGTTATACCTTGTTACCATAGTCGCCGTCACGGGTTCAGTCGAATGGCTAGAGGTTTTCTTACTTTAGACAAACTATATGCGACCATGTCAGAAACATATTTGTTGTATATGAACTATTTCATCAAGATTGATATTAAATTAAAAAAAGACATTTCCAATGTAAACACATTATTATATTTTATTAACTTACAAACATAGTTGCAGAAGTGTATCATAAAGAAAATATTTAAAAGATTTAAAATGGGGCAAAATGTTTTTATTATTTATAATTAGTATTTTTATAAGGAGGCGCTGAAAATTTGTTAACTTTTGCAGTAGGTTGGGATTAAAAAAATGTTTTGGGACCTATGTTCTAGGCCTTAGAAACAGGTTGTATTGTTTGTCTATAGAAAGACTCCCCCTCACTCTAAGGCTGCCTGTTGCTATAGTAACTAGAAATAGCGTATTTCAAAGAGGGGAGCTTCTCTCTCCCCCAATTCTCTTTCTCTCAAAGACTCGAGCCAAAACCTAGCTTAAATATTGACCCAGCATTCTGACACCAAATAGTTAAATCTCGTAACCATAGTCACAGCCACTGCTCCAAATGAATGGCGAGGGGAGTTTTTTCCAGAGACCAACTATACTTAACTTTTGGAAGCCAATGTAAGTTTTGATTTAACGATCAGACTCCACCCTTTAGGAAATTTCTTTTACAGCTGGTGTATCTACTGTTAAAATGAGAAAAATGTTAGCATACATATTTTAATGAAATATACAACATGTAAAATTACCTGATCCTGTATTCTTTTAGAGTAGTACAGCTCAATCAAGTTCTTCGCCTCTTGTCTTTGTAGTTGCAGTTCTCTTTCTAGGGACTGAAAAACAAAAACTATCTTTGCAATGTAAATCATTAGAGTTATTCATTTATGATATAGCTATTATTAATTAAGTAAATTTGATAATTTTATTTATTATAATTGTATTCAAGCTATATTTAAAGTTATATTATTTCTTTTAAGGGGGAACACCACTGTTATTCGAAAAAAAAAAAAAATTAAAAACTCTTGTAATTTTAACAAATATATATTTAACTTATAATTATTTTATAATAAATTAAATATGTAATTGATAGAAAATACAAACGTTATACATTTTATTTTATAATCGTCATTAAACAGTCGACCTAATTTTGGGGTTTACGACTGCTAATGTTCAACGACGTAGCCTTGTAATTTTGAACCCAATCTAGAAGACAAATGAGCTCCTGGATCAAGTATTCGGAGAAATTGGCCTTCGTGGAGGATTTTTTGATGGAACTAACCCGCATTTGCATTACATGGTGAGGTATACCACGAGGACCTCCCAAGGTTAGCCTGACAGCAAGTGGACTCTAACCCATGATCCATCTACCACTGAGAATATTTCACGTTAGCACTGTGATGGGTGCAAAACGTTATACATTATTATGTATCAGCAAATAATGCATTTTTATTGATAGTGATTGCAACATATTTATTGATTACTTGAAAAAAGCGTGGTACTCTATAATCACCGCTCTTAATTCTATATTTTGACATTAATTTCAAAAATTTTTAATTTCAAGAAGAAAAAAAATAATTATTTCTTGCAATTAACTTAAAGAGCATTAATACTAATTAGTGTATTATTTAATTAACACAGTTTTTTATGCAGATAATTCATTAACATTATAATTCACATCCTCAGTGGTTATAATAGTTTTGTTCCCCCTTAACTTATAATTTAATCAAACTATGTATATAAATAGATAATAAACTCACTAGGTAAGATTCTGTTTTAAGGTCTTGATTTCTAAACTCACCATTGTGATCGAAATATTCGAAGAGAATATCCAAACACGTGTGCAAACGTTGGAAAAATTTAGTTTTTTCTTTCTGTAAAAAATATATTAATTACTGCATAGCTGATAACTTGTACTTACTTGTGTAAGCAGCTTTTTACTTAATAGAAGGAAAACTGAATGGCCAATGTGTAAATTATGCATTTATTTCTTTTTTTTATTATTAATTTTTTAAATGCATGTGTTTGGTAACATTATTAAAATAAGTAGAAGTAAATTTTCCGAATTAGAACTTGTAAGAAGTTACCGACCCAATAACCAAGTTGTCCACTCTCGACATTAAGTGCAAATCATTCTTAAAGTACCCTACTACTCTAAAGGGGTCAGTTACAAAAAATGGATTCAAAATTTTAATTAAATAAAGGAAATTTAAATTTGTATCATGCGTTTTATTTGAAGAACAAATCGCTCATGAGCTGCAATAGTAGTACTAAAAAAACACGCGTTTTGGACTAAGAACAGGTATAAATATCAAAATACACATTATTTTCAGTAGCAATACTAGCACAACTCATTATTCAACTTGAAGGTAATATTAGTTTAAGCAAACTAAAGCAATTCTTATGCATTTTCCTTAGCAATGAAAACTTTAAACCCACTTATCTCAAAACATGATTTTTTGAGTAGTGCTGCTATTGCAGCCCATAAGCGAAATGGTTTACAGAATTTTATTATATAAGAAAAGTTAGAAGAGACGGAAAGATGAGCCCATGAAGTTGAGAAGTTAGTTTTATATCGTCGGCAGTAATCAACCGTGAAGGTCAAAAGTTATTCTGGATGGTCCGCTTTTTTTCCTTCTTTTTGGCACCCTGCACACCACATGTATGCTGCTTATTTTAGGTACAACTCATTAGAGTGTAGTCACAGAAATATATACCTTTGTGGTTCAATGTTAACACAAGTAGATATTGACGGTCAAAGTCGATGAAAATAGTCTTATTTTTTTTATATTTTTGAATGACCTTTGATCCTCGATGCAAAGATCCACCTAAAGTGTTCATGTATTAGTAGTGGTTTGGAAGTAGTAGAGTGCAAAATAATGGACAGTGCCGTGGTTCATTCATTTCACAAAAAGCATTACCGTATTTAAGTAGATGCATTGATCCCGAAATTCCAGAAAATCTTCAGTTTTAACTCCGAATTGGTAATTGTCTTTATTGTTATTGAACAACTAAAGCATAACATTTTCATTTTTTTAGAAGAAAATAAGATTACCCCAATATTGGACGACGCTGTAATCTTTAGCTCCTCAATTATTTGTTCCCAAGTTAAAAGCACCATTTTTTGATAAGAAACATCAACAAAGCTCGATTGGATTTGTATGAAAGACTTCTGCAAATACTCAACTAAGGGTTTAACACTCTGAAAAATAAATAGATAATATTATACAATTTTTCAACAAAATACAATACAGAACTATTTCTACTACTCTTTGAAATAACTTTCTAAGGAACAAAATATTCAACATGCGCAGTAATGTCTTAAATAACATTATCTTTCACAAAGCATCGCTATCTTTATTAGGATAAAACTCTTCAAGGCTTCTTTTTATTGTAAATTATTTACAAATTATTCACTTCTGAAAACATTTCGTTAGCGAGTTTTTAATTTTAAAACAAGCTCGAAATGCGTATAGACGGAAATAGACACAGCTCACAATGCGTGTTTAAGAAAATGGACGCAGCTTGAAATGCGTGTTTAAGAAAATGGACGCAGCTTGAAATGCGTGTTTAAGAAAATGGACGCAGCTTGAAATGCGTGTTTAAGAAAATGAACACAGCTTGAAATGCGTGTTTAAGAAAATGAACACATCTCGAAATGCGTATTTACGAAACTGGCACAGCAGTAATGCGCCTTTTCAGTTTTCAACCCAAATATAACTAAACGAGGAGTTATATGCTTACTTTTTGATACTTATTTAAACACTAATCATATTCATTATGGGTGTTGGGATGCTAGACACATTACGGATTTATCTTTTCAGAACTCTAAATGACGAAGTGAGTTTCAGAACTCTAAATTCTTTCACCTTATATTTAATATCATTATTATAAATTTATAGACCTCGTCATTATTATATAGACCTCGTGGCAACCTCGCAAAAACAGCGCAATTTTTAAAGTCTTTTCTAAAAAGACTAATTTGTTAAAGTGATTTACGCAAGAAAAAAAATAAGAAAAGAAAAAATAATCACATTATGAATTCATTTAGAATTATTAGTTCATATTTTAAATAAGGAACAATACTCATAAAAAGAGAGTGAAAAACGGAATCAAATGCGATATCTATATTTTTTAAATTGCTTAAATATCCACCATTTACTGAAACACGCATTTTGAGCTTTGTTCATTTTTGTAAACACGTATTTCGAGCTGTGTCCATGTTTAAAAACACGCCAACAATTTTTTTCCAGCCAAAAAATAATTCCTGTATTTACTGGCCAGAAGAACTTTTATTTGACCTCTACTAAAAGAATTAAATCATTCGGCATTCTGCTATTTTAACCCTAACAATGTGAGTTGGATTGTTCAGTAGAATAGATTCATACGGAATTCAGTTATTTTAACCACAACAGTAAGAGCTGGATAATGTTACTAACAGTTAAAACAAAAATGCTTCACGATATTGACTGAAAGCTTTTGATTTTTCGTAACCTTTTTTTTTTTGTAATTAGAATTGCTAAAATGTTAATAAAATATATGAGTCGAAAAAAAAAAAACAGAAAAATATTTTTTTCAGAACACAAATGAAGCGAATATACTATTTTGTAACAGATCTTTGAAATTAAAATTGTTACTTGCAGAACAAATAAGATTTAATAACAGATCCAAGATATTTAACGCAGAAAACATACATTTTTGCATGGGATAAAACCTCCAATGAATGTCTAGAGGATCGCAATTTTCGTTAATTTTAACGTCCTACACATTTTATCATTACTCATCATTTTATTTACATTTATTGATCAGCCTATAAATAGATTGGATACTTAGCTATTAATATACAACTTCGTTGTTTTGTAACTTACTCAGAAGACAAAAGAACTTCTGAATCAACAACAAACAATTGATGCATTTGGGGAAGACTTTTTTAGTAAGTTTCCACGCATTTCTTAAAAGAAATCCACGACAACCTCCCATGAACAGCCCGATGATTATAGTATTTTACGATTCGTCTATGATTGGAGATATTTTGTTTCAGCATTGTCATCAGTTTGGGTCAGAATTAGTATACAAATTCTTTTTTCAATAAATCAACAACAAAAAAAAGTCTTTGATATCCTTCTTCTTGAACAATTAAAGAAAAATCAGTTATTTCCAGCATAAGATACATAATTAAAAACAGTGAATAGTTACCGTTTTGGATTCTAATTTATCTGGAGCATACGCTACATGGAACACAAGTTTACGAATTACTGGCTTCATCTATATTAGAAAAATAAGAAATAAATAGTAAGAAATAAGTGGTATTTTGTGCTTGAAAATAATATTTGATATCAATGCAAACACACTATTTAAAAGTATTGATTGAAAACATATTTTAATAATTTTTTTATGTATGTATATAAACATTTAGATATGTTGTCCACAAGTCGTTATGTTTGTATAAATTTTCTAAAAATATTTTTCTCTCTAAATTCTTTATTACCTACATTATTTTTTAAAATAAGAATGGCTTCTTTAAAAAATGTTGGCACGGAGGTTGAAAAGTTAAACTGAAAAATAAATCATCAAGCTTCACACATTATTTAACTTAGGATAGGGGGGCGACAATTAGGGAAAAATTATACGCGAAAATTCATTTGGACAAACCAAACTCGTCAGCCATTCGCTCTTTGCGAATTAAGTCAGGAAAGGGCACTTTTCATTTGACAGGAGAGCACCGCACGGCTGAAAGTAAGCCTTAGCTCAGAATCCTGCCGATAGATGGCAGCAAAACTCATTCGTAAGGCCGTTTCCTCAATTTAAACATGGATCATAAAGAGAAGGAAATTTTCTCCAGATCACTGTACTCATAGTATTTCTCAGCGGCCTACCACTGGATAAAATGAACAGTGAAAATATTTAATATTATAACAAAAATGTGTAAGCATGGTAGGGAAAATATGGGTATAACGATAATAATAAAAATATTTTTTCTCTCATTTTAAAATTAACTTATTTTAATCTGTATTACTTCTGAGCATATCTTACTTCTATTTTGAAATAAGTAATGGTGAATAAAATGATTCCAACTATTAATATTACGCGCACAAAAAAGGCAAAAAAATTGTTTGTACTTTTTTTTTACCCTTATTAACGCCACTCCTCTGTTTAACTTTAATAATTATACATATAACTTCACTATTTAATTAAATAATCCATAGTTTTACTATGCATGCAATATTATTTAGTTTATATAACTTCTGTATTAATTATATGATATAAAATATAAAAGCGAAGACAAATATTTGGTGTTCAGGTTTGAAGAAAAATACTTTGATTAGAAACGTTGACTTTTGAAAATTTTTATAGCAAAATTATTTAATAAATGGTAAGAGTAACAAATATGTAAAACAAAAGGGGAAAAAAAGAAAACAAAAGAATAGGGGTAATTAATTTTCTTACAAATCCATATTTGTCTTTTTACTCTTAATATTTACCTACAACTTACAATATGCCATTGTTTTATTTCTCTCTCTTTGGAGCATGTGATATAAAACATTTGTCTATAAAACCTCTTGATAAGTAAATATTGCAACATTAACAAAAAAATATTCTCTGATCTTTCATAGAAATGTCAAAAAAGTCAATTCTTGTGGGGAAAATTTCGTCAAAAATTCACTTTTAAAGTTTGCAGTAAAATTTAAAGTAAAAAGATAAAGTTTGCTAAAATCCACTGTTCAGAGAAAATTTTGTCAAAAAGGCTCTATTATAGAGACATTTTGCAGAAAATTCCTCTTTCGAGTGGAAATTTTGTCAAAAGTCTTCTGTTACAGAGAAATTTTGTCAGAAAGTCCATTGTTATGGAGAAATCATAAAATCCACTGTTTTGCTAATATTTTGACAAATATTCAATTATATAGAAGAAATTTTAGTAAATTTTTCTGCCTTGTTAGGCAGTTGAAAAGAGTTAGCTAAAATTTCCTTATGATATTTAGGAATTCTTGACTAAAACAAATCTAACTAAACTGTATTCAGCGTTTATCGTTTAAAATCATTTGATTTGTGGAATATAACTAACAGCTCAGCAAAACAGAACAATTTTACTCAATAAAATATAATTACTTCTTCTGAAAATCTGTCTAGAACTACTTTCTGAATTCTTTCAACAAGGCGTTGTGCGTTGTGGAGGGACTCTTCAACCTGTATTTGGCATTCTTGAGCTTTAGCTTTACCTTCCGCTTCACCATAAGCTCGAAATACTGACGGTAGATTTAAACCATCTTCAACTGCTTGGAGACCTTCTAAGACGGTTGCTATGTTATTTAAACTCATTATTACCTGAAAGAGAGCTAATATGAGTTATCTGAAAATCATTATTGCCTGAAATAGAGCTTATATGAATTTCTTGAAAATCATTATTGCCTGAAATAGTGCTAATCTGAGTTGTCTGAAAATCATTATTGCCTGAAATAGAGCTAATATGAATTGTTTGAAGATTAATATTGCCTGAAATAGAGCTTAATGTGAGTTTCAAAAGCATCGTTTCCAGAAACAGAGCTAATATAAGTTGTTTGAAAATCATTATTGCCTGAAATAGAGCCAATATGAGTTGTATGAAAAAAAATTATTGCCTGAAACAGAAATAATATGAGTAGTTTGAAAATCATTATTGCTTGAAAAAGAGCTAATATAAGCTTCCAAAAAATCATAGCCTGAAATAGAACTAATATGAGTGGCATGAAAATCATTTATAACTAAAAAAGTACTAATGTGATATTTTCTAACAAAATTTTTTTAAGTCAACTTCAGCTCTTAATTAGTTTACAAAAAGTTAAATTAAGCTAAATTTAAATTCAACTTCTGACATTACACTTGTTTATTTATATAATTTTAAATGAACTTATAGAAAAAATATGCGTAACAAATTGTTTTTTGACCTTTGAACATTTCAAAAGAAATGCATACATTGAAATGCAAAAAAAAATATTTAATTATTTTCATGATGTTAAAAATGTTATATATTTGTATCTTAATAATTTATTTTACCAACTTTTTTAGATACTTGTGCTGTTCGCCGTCTACTAGCAGCATTGCATTCTTCCCTCACTTGTCTCCAAACAGCATTGGCGTACAACACAACCCCAGATACTATGGCCTGAAGAGAAAAAAAAAAAAAGTAGAAACAAAATTTTTTTTAAAAATAAAAAATGAACTTTTTCAGTATAAAATTGATTATACAAACAATTATATTCACTCTCAAAAATATCGTGTCATCGCTGAACTATAATATCGGCAACCTGAATTGTAATCTCAGTAAAGAAAAAGTGACTCTAATATTCGTCACCCTTATTGTTGCCGAAAAATATAGTGATCAGAAATACATATGAAGTTTGCATGAAAACGACAATAAGAAATCAGAAGGCTTAGTTGGCTGCATTACAAGCGAGGTGAAATGTAAGTAGAGCGCGTACGTCACCATAATTTTTGTCCTCAGAATGAAATCAAGTGACTAGAAGAATCAAGGGAGAAATTTTCTACCTTTCGTTTCTCATCGTGATTTCAAAGGAAGAAAATCGGTAGTCCAAAATCTTTAAATATGGTGGTTTACTGTACTGCATTTGGTGTTAAGACAAATTTGTTAAAAAGAGCGTTATACATTTCGTAGATAAGTTAATTTATCTCTTTTTGGAATTACAATTGTTTTATTTATTATATAATTGATAATGAACTTTAAGAATGTTGATTGAATGAACTTTAAGAATGTTCTTTTTCTTAAATCATCATTAATCCCGATTATTTCCGTTTATTCATTCCAAATACATAATTTATACTTTCAAAACTATCGTAAAAGTAACTATAAACGGATAAAAACACAACTTAACCATGAAGTAATGATTACATAGAAGTATCCATTATTAATGCATCATTTTTTAAAAAGATTTTAGTTTTAAAAATAATAGGCGAAGTTTTGGTGGCATTATTGTTTCTTTCCTTTTTTTTTGTTGTTGTTTATTAACGTTGTATTGTCTAATGCTTTTGAAAGAATAAATTCTTCAATATTGTTCAATTTTAGTTGCTTGCGTTGAATTAATTTAACTAATAAAATACATTTGCTTATAGGGATTAAGGGGGTCATGCCAGATAATTACAAAACTATTCGATAAATAGGGCTATGCTTTTTAACACTTAATAATAAGTTTATTGATAAAATCGTCAGATCTTTTAAAATTGACATTATCTGCTCTTTTTTTAATTACAATATAATACAAGGAAGGCCGGGATAGCCTGATCGGTAGGGCACTGGGCCCATGTCCAAGAGGTCGTGGGTTTGATCCTCGCCGGCCGAAGACTCCCCGTGTAGTAAATGGTGACTGATGCACGTTAAATCTGTCGAGTCTCAAAGTCCTCCATGTTCCCATAACAAATCAATACCTCTGGGGGTACTGATTCAGGAGTTTCCTTGTCTACGGAGTTGAACATCAGTAGTCGTAAACCCATGAAATTGGGTCGGCTGTTCAACGACGGTTATAAAATAAAATATAATACAAGGATCCCTGATAGCTCAGGAGATAAAGCGTCCGCCTTCTAATGAGGTGAACTTGGTTCGAATCCCAGCTATAGCTGGTCGATAGAAATTCCGTATCAGACTCGCACCGACCACAGTGCTGACGTAAAATATCCTCAGAGGTAGACGGATCATGAGTTTGATCCCCCTTGCCATCAGGCTAATCGTGGAAAGTTTTCGTGGTTTTCCTTTCCATGCAACGCAAATGTGGGTTAGTACCAACAAAAAGTCCTCCACGAAGCCAAATTTCTCCCAATACTTGATCCAAGAGTTCCCTTGTCCTCTGGATTGGGTTCAAAGTTACTAGTCTACGGGGTTACCCATTGGTTTGGTAATGATAAACTCAAAATTAGGTTGGCTGTTCAATGGCAGTTATGAAATAAAATAATAGATGAAAAAAAATGAGAATATTAGCAGTGGTATTACAGCTGGTTTAAAGTTTAAAAGAAATCGGAAAAGTTAAAAAAAAATGAAGCAGATTTCTTTGAAGGTTTTTTAATATGATGTAGCTCTTTTTTTTTATTTGCAATTTTTATTTTACTTATCAACTTCAAGACATGTCTAAAATCATTTCTTGTAAAACTTTTAAAAAATTCCAAATTCCTGAAAAGATATCTATGATTTTACAAAAGGTAAGTAAAATTGGAAAAATCTATGTTATATTAAAATTGAAACATATTTTTTATATACCTCAATATCAATAAATACATTAAAAAATTATTAAATATGGTTGTTACAAAATTTCACCAGATTTTTCTGAAAACCATTGAATCAAATTGCCTTCGCTTTTAAACCATTCAAAAATTAAAATTGTTTTAATTTTGCAAAAATATAAACAATTTTGTACAGTTTATGCATATTAAAAAACTGAACTTCGAAAATATAATAATTCTTAGTGTGGCAAAGTGCTGTCTAACTACGATCCAATATTTTATTGTTCCGAAATCTTAGCGCTCCCTAAGATTTTAACTATCCTTCAAGTACAAAACACGATTCTATCAGAAAAGAGAACTGATTATTTGTCTTATGACTTCCTACCCCCTCCACCAAAATCACTGAAAGAGAGGGAACACAGAGAGATTGAAGAGAGTCATAACAGCGGGCTTGTACTACTTGCATTACAGTTCTATGATTGTGTACCTAAACTCAATTTTAATTGTTCGGGTGCCTAACCTTAAATATGGTGATTATTTAGGGTTGACAATATTTTAAGTTACGAAATCAGACAAAAAAAAAAAATGTACTTTTTCTGAAGAAAAAAAATGCCAAGCTTTCTGTACTTTTTTGAATAAACAAGGTGGCAGTAAATATCTTGCTTCGATATTATGGTTCAAAGTAATCCTTAATTTCGCAAGACTGATTTACCAATTGAAAAATTGGTAATTCCATTGTCTTTTTCAAGATCTATCATTAATTTGGTATTGTTATGGGAGATAACGTCATGTTTAAAATATCACTGGTTTAAATTTTTTTAACTATTAATGGTTTGACTATTTACTCAATTTCCGTTTTCCTTGCAGAGTCAAAAACCATTATGGTTTAAGAAAAAATATAAGCAGCTGACACTGGATATATCGACTTTCATGATCAGGGTGGAGACAGACCTAAAGTCGTCAAAAACCTAAAGTCGCCATATCATGTGTGAACAGAAATACCGTGAATGTTAACTATTGAATAATAAAAAATTGTATAGTAAAAAATATTATGTTGTCTAGTAAAATATTGAACAGTAAATAAAAAAAACTTGACTAATTACCAATAAATAAAAACTTAAGACCACTCGTTTTAACTCGAAAATAAACTATACCACTGAATTTATATTTCTCAAAAAGAGTGGATACAATTTTCAAACAAGAATAGTTTGATTGATAAATTTATTGTATCCTTTGATTCTTAAGAATTCGGTTTGGGTTATTGTATCCTAAGAATTAGGCAACTAACAGAAAAAAATGATGATAATGCAATTTTTTTCCTACATTAGTATATACGTAAAAGTACCCATTATATGCTGGTTTAGGGCTGCCATTTTTTGTGAAGGATATTATGTCAAGACAAATGTGAAGACTATTTGTTTTAACTCGAAAATAGTACGAAAAACTTACAAGTAGACTGATATTTCTCAGAAAGAGTGAATACGATTTTCGAACAAGTAAAGTTTGATTGATAAATACATTGTATCCTTTGAATCTTAAGAATTTGGTTTAGCTTATTGTATTCTAAGAATTTGGTTTGGCTAATTGTATTCTAAGAATTTGGTTTGGCTAATTGTATTCTAAGAATTTGGTTTGGCTTATTGTATTCTAAGAATTTGTTAACTAACAGGAAAAAAATTGTAATCAAGCAAATTTTTTACTATATTAGTATTCACGTAAGAGTACCCTTTATATCAGCCGCGATGGCTCTGTGGTTAAGGCACTGAACTGTCACTCTGAAGAACTGGGGTTCGATTCCCAGTGGTGTGAGGCTCACCCAGCTTCAGATCTTTGGGTATCAGCTTGTCTGGGAAGTAAAGGCAGCATTGTGGGCAGTGCTGACCACAATTGCCACCGTCATACCGTTGGTCAAGAAATTGTGGAGTCGTATCCTACACCCCTCTGGCCCACAACGGGCTGTTGCGGGAAGGCTTTACTCTTACCCTTTATGTGCTGGTTCAGGGCTGCCATTTTCAATAAACAATATGTCAAGATAATTGTGAAGACTACTTGTTTTAACTCGAAAATAAACTACACAAGAGGAGTGACATTTCACAAAAAGAGTGCACACAATTTTCAAAAGGGAAGAGTTTTCATGGAAAAGTTGGATTGATAAATTCATTGTATCATTTGAAAAGAAGGTTACACAAATAACCATACTATAAATTATGGCCACCTATGCTTTAGGATAAGAATTTAGGAGGTTGTATCATTCTTTTTTCATTCTAAAGGAATTCTATGTGTTTTGTGTGTATTACGTGGTAACAGTAAAGAAAATGATGGTTTCAAAGAAAAAAATTTTTGATAATTTTTCTACATCAAATAACTAAATTTTGGTTGCGATATTGGAAAAAAACGTTCAGTACGAACGTTCAAATGGACATTAAAATAAGATTACTTCAATAGAATAGAAAATGGGACTTTATTCATCGGTCGTTATAATGGAAGACCGTTGTAATGGGTCGTCGTGCTAAAGAGCGTAAACTGCATTATAATACAGTATTTTTTTTTTTGCAGAAGATGAAGTTTAAGACAAATTTCAAAATAACCACGAAGATATTAAAAAGAATTTATTCTATACATTTATGTATTTAGAAAAAAAGTTTTCTTCGCTTTTCTTAAAGAATATAGCTTGAGTTTTTGCGAGCCTAAGTTATAATCCCCGCCAATGCTTACGTATTTCCTGGTTAGATCATTTAAAATAATTAGCGATGCAAAATTCGAAAAGGCATCCCGTTTTTCATTTCACTAGTTTTTAAATATTGAATGGATTAAGTTTGGATTAATTATCATCCAGTTAATTCCCGTAATGAAAATAAATAAGAGCAATTTCTTATTAATATTACTTTCTGAGCTCATCACCACCCTCTTATTTTTCATGAGAAATAAAACAAAAGAAATGAATTTTTTTTTATGAGAAGTATTAATTAATATGATAATATCAATTTTTATGAGAAATAAACAGTAGAAAAGATGTATCATTACATGTGTCTTCATATTGCAGACCTTAATTTATATTTTTTGAATCATTCTCAAAGTTGAAATTATTAAAACATACTAGGTTCAGAAATTATTATTTGACTTAAAAAAAAAAGAAAGAAAGAAAACGTAGATCAATGACAATGGATTAAAACAATGTGAAATTAAAATTATTAAAACCTGTGTATTGTTGAATAAATCTAACAGGCTTTCCAATTAACTTCTACCAGGTAGAATAATTAAGAATGGCGGGGCAACGTTTGTCGTCAATGGGTTTAAAATTTCCGACCCGGTTTTAATTAAGCTATATCGTGATTCAGATCTGGGATTCATTATTTTTTTTTAAAAATTCATGATATCTTAATTACATGTTCGTTTATTTTCTCCTATTTGGTAATTTCGAATTAATTCATTATCCAGAAATCGGAAATTAGATACCAAAGGTTGTGCATAGAGAACACCTCGTAATCGAAACCTGGCAGACGAAATAGTTCTAGAAATTAATTTAATCGAAACTCGGTACTGAGTATCACAATTAAAGAGTGCTCTGTGAGTTCTTTAACTATAGAAGAGTTGTCTTAATTTTCAAACAAGAGTTTGGAAAATATGTGATAGTGTTTCCCAAACATGCTTTATTTCAATAAAAATAGTAAATTCTTGTCAAACTGCAATGCATTAACATTTATTTTCACTGAGTCCCTTGGTAGATGTATAACGTTTTAGTGTTGAAAACAGTCTCGTTTAATTAATACAAAGTTAATCAATTAATTGTACTGCAGTAAATTACTTAGACAATTAATTACACACTCGAAATGTTGATCGCCAACATCTTTAAGTGAGTATATTATACTGGAAAGGGCTTTTGACATTTCAAGTAATCTATTATTTTTTGGAAGTAATGTGAGATGCACAAGATTTTACTTCAGATTTTTTTTAAATGTATGATAAAAATTACTTGAAATACATAAATTATGGAGTAAACACATTTTATTTCGAAGTAAATAAAGCATTAAAAAATCTGTTTATTTATTTTTTAAATTAAAGTATTTCGATTGAATTTTTAGGGTTTAGTGAAACAAGTTTTCAACTGTTTCATAATTTGTTTTTCTTACTTTACAAGCTCCTTTAAATAAACACGTTTTTTTAAAATAAAGAGAAATATTAGGTTCGAGAAAAAGCTTATTAATGTACCGTTAATTCTCAACAGAATTAAATCAAAATTTTTGAAACTATCTAGAATTCAATTTACAGTATAGATTCATTTTAGTTTCATCAAAAATTAATAATAAAAAATAACTATAATAAAAAAAACTTTCAAAATTTTATTTAAATGATCATTAGACTAAAATGCTACTTCAACATTTTCTGATCTAAACTAGATTTTTGATTCAAAACAATTTAAATATTCTGCCCCTTTTTGATAGATTCTCAATTCAAAATAAGCTTCTTCACCAACTCAATATGCAGAAATTATGAAGATATTATTATAAATCTTTATAATTTCTAAACATTATATATATTTAGGAATATCAATTAGAAATTATCAAAATGACATGAATATTTTTATTTGTTATTGAATATTATATAACTACATTCTTGAAATTTTGTGTTTATTTAATTTAATAACTAAGGTGTAAGAAAAAAAAGTTTTATTTTAATGGTATCAAACAATGCATTGCTCAATTATATCATGGTTTGATTTTCTTTGAATTAAGTATGCAAAAAAAGCAGAATAATACGTACCTGAATAATACTATATACAAATGGAAAAATTGAGCCTTCATCTGGCCAAGCAAGATGCACCCAAAATTCTCGAAGCTATAAGACATCAATAAGGGGAAACATTATAAGATATAAAAATAATAAGATATACAAGAAATAATCTAAGCAAATAAACAATATAAGTAATTAAATAATATAAATTGAACATAAATAAATAAAAAATATAAATAATAGATAGTATAAGATATAAAAACAAATATAGAAAAGTATCCTTTCTGAAGTATAAGAAATTTTTATGACTCCTATCAAAATTATTAAAATGGATTCTTCTAATTACTGCTACCAATTAGATTTCAATTCTTGTGATAGTTCTTTAAAAAATGTTTAGATTTAAGTTGTTCTTTTTAAAACTAAAATGAAAACGAAACAAATTATCGTGGTTTAAGACATGAAGTGCCAAAAGTTTATGGTATATACTGAAACCTATTTTTTTAAAAACTAAATTAAAGTAAAACGGATTGTGGTTTAAGACACCAAACACTAAAGGTTTATAGTAAATACTGAAACATCAAAAATCCATAAAACTGGAAAACATTTAAACAATGTTACTGCATGCCAGATCGGTCCAATAAATAAGCGGAACATTTGTAGGAGCTTTTGTTAGTTTTGCCTTCCCATTGAGTCAAGTTTTCCTGCAAATAATGGTTATTTTGTTAAAGTAGGTGAGAAGGAATTTGTTTTAGTATTTCCTAAGATTGCATCGAATCGTATATTTCTTTATTTTCCATTTTTTTTAAAATTGATTTTTCAAATCAACGATAATTTTTAGAGGACCCGGTAAAAAAATAACATTAGTAAAAGCGTGCATTTTATCAAAGCAAGCTAAAGTATTAAGAATTAATTTAATATTTTTGAATATTATCTTAGGTATTCCTTAAATAATAAAGTAATGATTTTTCAGCAGCTGTAAGTTTATAAAGATTAGACGCAAATGTGCTCGTCATCTCGTCTTCTTTTATCACAATTACTACTTTTAACATTTAAAATTGTAATTGATACTTAATCATCAGCCAATTGAGAACACTTTTGTTATGAAAATGTGTTAAAATATAAATTGTAATTTTTTTTTAATAGAATTTAATATTTTTTGGTTGTTTATTGAAAATAAACCGATTCTATAGCTTGTGCAATTTTATAACAATTTTGCACAGTGAAAAATATAAAATAATTGACATATTTAAAATCAAAATAATAATAAGTATATTTAATTACTGCACCAGAATATTTCATCTAACTTTTACAGATAATATATTTAAAAATAATATATAATTCTTAAATACACAATTATCATTCGGATTCAAAAAAGTATATTTTTTGAGGATTAATGTGTATTATGAATTTTGCGATATCTTTAATTTATAGTAATACTTTAATAATCAGTAATAAATTTTAATTGAATGTTAATTTTTGATATGATAATTTATTTACTTTCATATTGCATTAAATGGATGTATTTTCCTTCTGATATAACTAACATATAATATAATATGATATAACTGACTATATATGTCTTATTTATCTAAATACCCAGTTGAGTAGCATAATTTATTTTAATTAGGTGCTTCATAATTTTTGACACACACTTTTATGTTTCATCGAAAAAAAACAAACATTTTATTATCTAAAATTAAGCATTAATACATAAGCTATTTAATAATATAATTCAATATATTTTGCCTCAGTCTTTGAACAATTTTGTTAAATACACTATTAGTCTTAATGAAATATTTGTCGAGAATTAAATACATTTTATTCGAGAGAGAGTTTTTAAACTTATTGCGTTTGATTTCTTTTTCATTCTTTTGAACTATATTTTATCTCGAAAATAATTTAGCTCATTATTATTTCATCTGGAATTATAGAAATATCAAAAACTTTAAGTTTTGAGTAAATTTTTGTTTACGTAATGAAACTGCTGTAAGAATATATTTGCTTTCCAAACATTTGCTTTGTATCTATTTATCATTTATATTTTCCTTTATAATGCTTACATTGCAGTAATGTTTGTTTGAAACGTTGCAACTTTGATTGAAAGGACTTTAAGAAAAGGCTACATGCCTTTAAAATTCTATTTGTGAGCGATGAGTACCTTGTAACCAAGGGGCTCATCTAATTTTATTTTTAAAATTCTACTGTTTTCAAACTTGTTTTTACTTAACTGATGCTTATAATTATGAGGCTATTATCCCTATTTTACTTTATCTAAATTATTCTTTAGTGATGTTTGTCAATTTCGTTTCTAAGAAAATGCTTGGGGAAATAGAAAGAGGTATTAGAGTTATTTAGAGGTAAAATATATTTTAAAAAACTAAATAGTTAGTTAAAAGAGCTGCAAATGATTTGATGGACACATTATGCTTTCATATTTTTAAAATTATAATGATATTTAAATAAAATAAAATATTGCTACTTCTTTATTCAGAAAACGAAGGTTAGACCAAGTATTTTGAATAATTTATTAATTTATTATAAAGACACATGAATCTAGTGGAAATGCTGAAAAAATAAGTTTGGCTTATTTTTTCAGCATTTCCACTAGATCCATGTTAAGTTATTAAAGGGTCGGTTTTAAGGAACATAACTCTTTAAGACCGAGCTTGCAAGGTAACACTGGTATGATATTACTAATGGGTAAAAACTGGTAGTACATTTATTTAAACCATGTTAACTTTTTTTGGCAACTAATTTAATATCAAAAAGAAATCACAGCTGCTTCATTACAAATATATATGCATAGACTAAATAGGGAACTTTCTCATTCCACTTTATAAATATGATTCAGAATAACAAGGTAAGGACACTCGATAAAAATGTATAACTAAATGTTTAATTATATTAAGCACAATTAAGCGTACTTTAAGCATGTACTAGTGATAGTACTATTATTCAAAATTATTGGTCTCAAAAGGTTCTTAACATACTGTCTCATAAGCTTGGTGAAACTATACCTAAAAAATTAAACAAACCTGAGAAAAACAGGAGACCGTATCCAAAGCTGAGGTACTGCATTTTGGATTAAATGAAGTGAGATCAACCTAAAAAAAAATTTCTAAATATTTATAACTGTCTCTTACTTTTAAACTAATTTCGAACAGCTTTTCCTGAAATTAAAAAGCACATAAATCATTTTTTTTTCAGAAAAAAAACCTTTTTTTTTAAATATTTAAAGTAACTAGTATTATTTTACATTAAAATTGAGGCAATTCCGTAAGTTCTTTTTGGTTATTGGAACGAAATATATTCTATATATAAATGAATAGTAATAAATTTCCATGTAGGCGAAAACCTTTTTTTTTTGCATTGTGTTACCATTTGTGTGCAATTCTGGGAACGTAAAGTATCTATCCTCGAAAATTTAAAAGGGACAGTTTGGTTCAAAAACGTAAGATTTAAAAAAAGGATAGTTTATTAATATATTATCATTAACAAATTCCTTTTTTTAAACTGAAGCAACCGATTAAACTAGATAATTAAGATTGGAAAGCGAAAAAATAAAAGTCGGGCTCAATGGACATACATTTATTGTTTTATTGAACTTGAAATCATCGAAACTCAATCAAATTATGCATGGGATTATCAAATTTAAAGTTTCTTATTCAAATGGTTGTATAAAAAATGACCTGATAATTTATTTAAGCATTTGTAAAGCTATGAGAATTTGTACTGTAAAAATAAGTATAGTTCAAAAGTTGCCGATAGATGTCGTTGTAATCATTAAACGCTAAAAAATGGCTACTTCAAAAGATATGTCAATTTTCAGAGGCGAATTGAAACTCTCAGTGATTGTTTCTAATGTACGAAGAGACAATTAAAAGATGGTTTCAATTTTGGCTTTTTCTACGATTTTTCGCCCATGGGCAATCTAAAATTGATTTTATCTATCCTACATTTCACATTTTGTAGATGAGGCTGAGTTTCTTCAAACAAAGCGATCCCACAACAACATGTAACAACTTTTAATTAATACGGCAGGACAAGTACAATCACATTTAGGGGTAAACTGTTGAACTATTTCACTCATACGTTAAAAAAAAAAAAAAAAAAACTGATTCACCTATATTCAAATGAAATATCTGGTCATTTTGGCCAGTGATTCTTTTTTTAGAGCTGATTTTGAAAGTGAAACTTTAATTATAATCATCTTATGTGAATTAGTTTACAAGAACTATAGCTTTAAACGTAATGAGGTATGTAGTACATAATGAAATCATAAAATATTTCAGTCTAAGAATTTATCACATACTTTTTTACTCCTTTCCCCAAAATCAAGCTCCTTTGTTAAGGAAATTGTGTCTTTTAATGCCTATAAATAAATAAAACATTTCATCAGTACTTATTAAATAATAAATTCCATTACTAACAGAAAAAAATACTTTGTTTGAATTAAAATAACAAGTGTTTTTCTTACTTTTTTAATAAGCAAGACCAATACGTAAACGTTTTTCTGAAAAAAGAATAACTAAAAAATAATTTCAAAATTTTTATGTGTTTGCTGCCATACCCTTCTGTTAAATTTAGAAAATTTAGAAAGCATTTAAAATATGAGGCGATATCAAAATTATAAATCCACTAAAAAATCTGAATCGAAATATTTCATTAAAACAAGAATGTTTTACCTAAAATTATTTGTTAGCTCCACTATCTAATCATAAGATTGCCAGCAAATTTCTATCAATAAAAAATTAAGTCATTGATCTTTATGAAAATAAATATTTCGAAATTAGAATATTTTAGGGGATTCTTTTAACTTAAAACGCGAGAATAGAGTACACTAAAAATGATGTGGTCAGGTCTAATCCTGGTTCCAATATTTTATTAAAATGTAACGTAAACAGTTACGTTACTTTCCATGCATGCTACCTCCTGGTGATTTTACACTTCTGTTGACCTCTCGTTAATGCAATCTAAAAACTATGTTTCTGGACTGTCATAACCAGGGCATAAAACTTAACACAACTCTATTTGATATTTTTTAAGCATAAATTTATTCGTTTCATAAATTAATAAGGGGATAAAAAATCAAATAAAATAATATTTAATTTTTTTTTTATAATGTAGAAGACCTTCACAGCTAAACACTTTTTTCGTTTTTTTAGCTTTTACCATTATCTAACGCAAAATAAAAAAATAATTTTTTTTAAAAAATTAAAAATTTAATTCCTATTTAATGACAACTTTCCTTTCCATTGAACGTAACAACGTATTTTGATAAGTTATCACCTGAAAAAAAATCTTATAATTTAAAAAGAGTGCTCGAAAAGTTCGGTGAATGATCCTGTAATTGTAAATAGCTCTGTAAAATAGCCACACTGGTGTGGATGTTACGCTCACACAGATACAGTGAAAAATATGGTTAGTGTCCGTTAGTACTCAAATCACGACAGAGAAGTGCTAGTGCTACTATCCATTTCACTCAGTCACTGCGAGTAAGAGCAAAAAGGAAGCAACAACTGAACATCTGTTGGGCTGAAGTTGAGTAAAAAGTCATTGCATTTTTTTATGCAACCGATGGCAATAAGGCAGTTTTTATAATACTGTAAGCATTTGCAACAGTAGTTTTTACGTCAATGATAGCTGACAGTTTAAGCCTCATCACACATTTTTTTCTATATTTTACTATTTTATTTCCGTAAAGGAAAAAACGCGTTTCAAACTTGTGAAAAATTGCATAAAGTTTACGGTGACGATGCTCTAACAAGAACGTCAATGCCAAATATGGTTCAATGATTTTGATTTGAAACATGCTCCTTGATCGGGAAAGCTTAATTGTTTTGATGATGACAAAATGAAAACATAGATCCAGTCAATCCCACCTTGCACTACACGAGTGATTGTAGAGACATTGAAGATTACTCAAAATGCGTTCACGTTCATCTAAAGAAACGTAAGTAAGCTCGAAATTTGTTTTCCTCCTGAACTGAAAAAATAAGTTCATTTGACGGTATGAGTAAACATATGCGATATCTTATGAAACGTGAAGAAAACGAATCTGTTTTTATACGGAAAGCGACTCTTTTTTTTTTAAACGAATGATATCTGGTGATGAGAAGTGGATTGTTTACAATAATGTGGTGCGCAAACGGCTTTGGTCTCCAGGTGAAGTATTGCCATCAATGACTTCATAACGAGAACTTCATTAGAGAAAGGTTATGTTCTCAGAGTAGTGGCATTTGAAAGGGTGTGGTGTTTTTTGAGCTCCAATCAAGGGTGTGGTGTTTTTTGAGCTCTAACCATCAATTCAGATGTGTACTGCAGGCAATTAGACAATTTAAACGAAGCTGTCACCCAGAAACGTTCTAAGCTCGTCAGTCATAAAGGAGTAGTGTTAGATCACGACAATGTTCTCAGTGTGGTGGGATTTGAATGTCGCGGTGTTTCTTTGAGTCGTGTTTATCCAAGAAACAAATCAATCAATTCAGATGTGTAGTGATGGCAATTAGACAGTTTGAATGAAGTTGTCACCTGGAAACGTCCTGAGCTCGTCAATCGTAAAGAAGTCGTGTTAGATGACGACAACGCGAGACCATACGCCTCTTTGGCGACCCGTCAAATGTTATTGCAGCTTGGATGGGATGAGTTGCGCCAATCACGCCACTCGCCTGACTTTGCGTTATCAGACTTCAACTTGTTTCACTCTTTTCAAAACTCCTTGCGTGAAACCACGTTAAATTCAGATGAGGCGGTAAATCAGCCACTTGTTTAGTTTTTCGCAAATAAAGACAGGTCCTTTAATGTACGAAGAATAGTGGAGTTCATCACCGAACGATCACAAAAGGTGGTCGAATTAAAGGGAGCATTGATTAATTTTTATATAAATATATGACTGTGAAAAGTACAGAAAAAAATGTAATGACTTTTTACTTAACCCAGGGGTCTGTCCAGACATTTTGTGAAAGGTCCGTTTTTCGTGAAATTGGGAAAAAATTACTCACATTCTTTCAGCCAGGGTCCGCTTTTGTGAATTTGTGTAAATAGGGTCCGTTATTGCAAAAAAAAAAAAAAAAAAAAAAAACTTTTTTAAGGAGCTTTTAAATTGTAAAGACATACAAGATTATGCACAACACTGTAAAATTATAATTTAAAAAAATAAATTTTAAAAAATAAACAGCAATTGCTGCTACTAAATAAGAGATGCAACATACAAATAGTATTTGGTATTTAGCCTATACTGCTAAACGCAGAATATTTTCGGACGAATAATGGAAGAATCGTCTGCGGAAGACAAAACTTAATTCGTTTACATCCATCTTTCTTGTTTTCTGCCCTAGGAAGGGTTTATTCAATTAACCAAACAATAATGAAGATAAACAATTTTGTGAAGGGTTCGATTAAAATAAAAATCACTTTGTGAAGGGTCGTTTTTATGAAAAGATATTTTGTGAAGGGTCCGTTAACGGACCCAAATTTCTTCTAAACAGACCCCTGACTTAACCTAATAATAAAAAGACCGAGAAGCATATGAATTATTAGTAAATGAGTACCGAGGGAAAAAACAGCGCTCAAAAAATTAATTTTGAGTGTTTTAAACTCTTAGATGTTTAGATATTGTCTACATCCAAAAAGTATTTACTGAAAGCTCCCAGCAGTTGTTGTAGCTAGTGATGATAAATTTGAATGTCGGAAAAAGTGTTTTGTTTCGTCTTGCTTCTTATTTATGAGATTATTCAGCAAATTTTTCTAAGGCACTTTGCATATAAAAGAAAATTATGTATGTTTAATATTTATTTTTACTTACTCGATCATGACTAATGGATACTAAAATTCGACTGCGAAGTTTATGTCTGGATGAACAGAACCAATGACACATAACATCAATAAACCACATATGAGATATTGCGAGTGCTTTATTAGCTGGCTCTCTATAAATAGGAAAATAATGGAATTATGCACAGATCTTAAGGGCTATTAATACACATCTTTATAACTTTAAGCATTTGGTATAGTTTCTTATTGATAGAGGGTGGGACTATCAATAGTAATTTGTTCATTAAAAGGATTGCAGACTGAATCAAGTTGTGAATTGCGTTGTAGAAGAATATTTTTTCTTGGTAACGTAAACAAGGCTTGAGATATCTTTTTATTTTTCTGTTCCGTAATTAAAAGTTTTAAAATTAATCGAAATAATTGGGTCATTTATTTACAACAACCATCAGACATCAAAAGAAAGAAGAAAAAGGCACTAATGAAGCTTTGAAATTTTCCCTTCGAAAAACCTTGTTGCCAGACATGTTAGATGGTTCCTTTATCTCCCTCTGGTTTGAAAGTTTTATCCTCTACATAGCACAAATGAAATATTATCCATTTTCATTATAATCCATAATTACCAATGATTTAACAGTCCTTCTGCAATGTCAGTTATTTGCATGCTCTATTAGATCGAAGCTTTTAGACCAATGATGGGATTAAAAAAATGATTAGACCAACACTTAGACCCACAATTAGGCCATAAAAAGAAGCTCTTTCTAACATTATGCAAAAAGCATGGTTCTTTACAATAATAATGCCTAAGAGAGCCGTAGTGAATCAGGGGATACAGCGTTTGCCTCCCATTGAAGTGACCCTGGTTCAAAAATAAGAGGTGGCTGGTTTATACGAATTCCGCTCCTGGCTTGCACTGACCACAGTGAGGGCGTAAAAGATCCCTAGTGGTAAATGGGTCATGGGTTAGAATTTCCTCACCCTAGAGCTAATAGTGGAAAGTTTTCTTTTTCATGTAACGCAACGGAGATTCTCATTGATAGTAGTAAATTCAGAATTGGGTCAGTTATTCTACACAGTTTATATATAAAAAAATAATATCTAAGAGAGATGCAGTGGCTCAGGGAATAAGAGCGTTTACCGTCCGATGAGGTGATCCAGGTTCTAATCTCATAGGTGGATGATTTTTTTTATAATTTTATAACCATAGTTGAACAGCCGACCCAATTTTGGGATTAACGTTCAACTCCGCAGCCTTGTAATTTTGAACCAATCCAGAGGACAAGGAAACTCCTGGATCAGTACCCCCAGAGGTATGATTTGTTATGGGAACATGGATGACTTTGAGACTTGACAGATTTAGAGTGCGTCAGTCATCATTTACTACACGGGGAGTCTTTGGTTGGAGGGGATCGGACCCATGACCTCTTGGACATGTGCCCAGTGCCCTACTGGTTGATTTTATTTCTCTTTTTAATAACCGTCGCTGAACAGCCGACCCAATTTTATGGGTTTATGACAACTAAAGTTCAACTCCGTAGACTTGTAATTTTGAATCCAATCCAGAAGACAAGGGAACTCCTGGTTCGAGTATTGGACGAAATTTTCCTTCGTGGAGGACTTTTTTTTAATGGAGCTAACTTGCATTTGCGTTACATGGAGAGGAAGATCACGAGAACCTCCCATGGATAGTCTGACGGTAAGGGGATTCCAACCCACGATCCGTCTACCACTGAGGATATTTCACGTCAGCGGCGTGGCGGTTGATTGAAACGAATTCTCCCCCGACTCACACTGACCACAGTACTGACATAAAATATCCCCATTGTTAGAAGACGGATGATAAATTAGAATCCGCTTGCCGTCAAGCTAATCGTGGCTAGATATGTCATGCCCCTGCTTTCTCTCTAACCTTATAGTCTGAGTTCAAAGCATATACTTTTGCAGAACAAACACTTATTTGCGTAATAGAATAAAACGTTTAAAAAAAAAAAAAAACTAACTATAAAGCCTATAAGGATTGGTTTAAGAATAACCGCGTTAAATGAAATTTTTTGCATCCATTATTAATTGAAACTGCATTAAATTGGGGATAAAGCAACAAAAAATAGAAAGAGCATTATTATTATTTTTATAAATCATGGTAAACGATATCAATAGAAAGTTCGATGAATGATATGGCTAAAAAAAGATCCTAAATTTAAGTATAAGTGATAAGATATGTATGAAAGACCAAGATAGAAATATGCATTAAATATATGGTAAAAATTAACGCATTTAATTTTTAACTTTTTTGGTCAAAAACTAATTTTTCAAAAAGTTGGTTTTTTTTATGGGAATTATTTCAGAAAAAGTAATTAAAATAGTTTTCAAAGAAAAACTGCATTAAAAGATTTACACAAATCAAAATAAAAATCTTTAATTAATTTAGAGAAAAAGAAAAAGTCTGTTATATTTCTTTTCTATATAGAAACCAGCAAAGTCTTTGATATTTATTTTCTTTCTCTTTACCATTTGACTTATAGCTACAAAATTAATTTTTAATCGCTATATTTTTTTATAAATAGATAAATTGTCAAACTCTATGACTGTATTGTAGTATTTTCGAATATTTTTTTACTCTGCATTCAATGAATTAAGAAAGCTCAAAAATAAAGCTTTATACTTCACTGAGCTATTTTCAAAACTATTTAAATGTTGCTTAAGTAAGATTTAGAAATTTCATTTACTAAAAAGAAAATATGGAAAAAAATATTTATAAGATCAATATTTTCTTTCTTCTTTTAGGAGGAACTAGTCTCTGAAGATTTATAAATATTATGTTAACCGATCTTTTTTTGCCTTAAGATTAATTCTTAGCATTAAGTAATTGCTATTGATTTTTTTTTAAATTAAAGATATGTTTCATGGTGAAAATTATCAGAGCTATTTTTTCGTTTTTTTTTTCAGTACTTGTAAAACGATGGTTAAATAAAAGGAAACTAAAAAAAAATGGATGAATGCTTTTTATAAAATCTTTTTCTTTATTTTTTTTATTTCCTTTTAGTTCGTCCTATTTCTTTGAAGAAATAAAATAGATAATTACCATTAGACTGTACGATAATTTTAATTTCTGCTTTTAATAATTAAATTTGTCATTTTTTACAAAAAATAATGGCTTATTTGGTTTACACATGCAGGCTTTATAATGATTGCTTTTTTGTGATAAAAAAGGTTTCAGAATTTCATAGCAACTTCCATTTCAACATAGAAAGATTTTATATTTCCGTCTTTGATAAAATAAGATTTACTTACTCATCGTGCAAGCATTTCTTGAAATGGCTGAAATCTCGAAGGGCAAGATACAGTTCAAAGACTTCAGTTTCTTTTATATTGAATAAAAATTTGTTTACACATTCACGGTTTTCTTGTGCTATGTATGTATCTGTCTCGTGTCCATCATCACAGTCCTAGAAATAAGAATAATTTATTTTTTGTTCAACATAAAAATGCCATTTTACAGGCTAAGTTAAATATGAAGTCCCGAGTTGATAATGATTCTAAGAGAAGATTTTCAGTGAATTAGAGTAAAATAATTTTAAAGTTCAAGCGTTGACAATAAAAATTATGCTTTGCTTTTTTTTGTCAGTAAGCTTTAATTTGGCAACACTATAAACCACCAATACTCATTTAAACTGATCGTGTTTTTACATTCTCCCTCTTGGCATTTTAATTTGTTACTAAATGTACAGGTTTTTAAAGGTATCTGTCCTTTCTTCCATTCCAAAAACACTGAAAAACTTTCACTCAGTACAGTAAAACCTCTTTTTGTGCGGTCCTTTTTTATGCGATTTTGTTTTTGTGCGATTGGTTTTGTGCCATTTTATTTTTGTGCGATTTTTTTATGCGGTATATGAATCTTAGCGGCGTTAGCACCAGTTTATGTTTACTATCAATGTACATATACAAGTTGTGGACGAACTCTGATTACGTGGCCTCCTTGACAACGATGTATCTGGACTTCGCGATGCTCTGTTCATTTATTTTAAACAATCTCCTGACAAGGCAGAGTCAGTTATGTACATATTGTCGCTCGATGCGAGAACAGTATACGCTTTGTATTCAGAGTTTTATACACGATTAACGTGATTAAGGATTCATTTTATAGTGAGATTAAAGATAAATAAATTAGTTACTTTTGTTTATATTTATATGTAGTTTTAATGATTTTTATTTTATTTTTAGACATTAGTACTCCCTTAAAATGAATAATTATAGCCAAAAGAAAGTAAAAAGGCAGACAATTCCACTATTTAATGTATAATTTGAAAACTTCTCCAGGTATATGTACAATGAAGAATTAAATATTTTTACAATTTCTTTAGGTCTAATTTAATTATTTCATTCAATTGAAAGCATTCTCTCATCTATTTCATAAACCATTGATGTATTTTCTAAGTCCGACTTTTTTTATGCGGTCCCTATCAACCGCATAAAAAAAGTTTTAGGTAGTATATCGTACAAACTTGTTTATTACATGTAAGAATTTATAAAATTTTCAAAATTTTTTTTGTGCGATTTCTTTTATGCGGTCCCTATCCACCGCACAAAAAAAGGTTTTACTGTACCTTCATCAACTGAGATATATTAAATTTAAAAACTTTTCAAAATAAATATAGTATCATTAAAAAAGTCCAAAATTTTATATTTCTTCGACAAATGTAAATTTTTTTCCTCAAAATTATAGCTGAGAGCAGTGTTATTACATTTAAGAGGCAATATAGGTATGATAGAAATATCAATTTTATGTTTCTAATTTTATCACTACTTCAAGTAAACAAAATAAAATATGTCGCATCTGCAATCAAAAAAGTAGAAAGCAAGTTTTTCCTTGCACTGAAATATAACATGTAGAAAACTATGAGAAAAGCTCAAACAAAAAATTTAAATACAGATCTAATGAGGAGAGAGATAAATCGGATAATACCAAACACTTTACGTGAGTGGAATGAGGAAGATAAGTGGAATAAAAAAATAGACGGAAATTCAAGAAATATTTTCAAAAACATCTTACTTTACTTTTCCCACTTAGCTTTCTCTTTTTTCTGTTGGTCAGTTTTTTTTACCACCTAAATTTTTTTGCTCAAATTCGATAGCCTCAACTCTCATTATATGCAATAAATGAAGTTTTCTTTCACAACAGTATGCTTGCAAAAACAAAGTACGCTTTTGATTTATTTATTTTTCCTTAAAAATAACAAAATCATTTCCTTAAATCACAATGATAAAATAGTAAATGTACGGTGTTTTAAATTGTATTGACAGTTTTCAAAAAGTCATAACAGGATAAAAGTTAAAAAAGAAAACAAATTTGCTATTTTATGTGACAGGACATAATTTCTTCCCAAATTTCTAGTTTTAAGATCCAAAACTCACCAAAAGATGGCGTTGAAAGTTCTTGCCACTATTTTTTACATTGCATTTTAAAATATTTTTTTTTCTCTCTGATTACTTGTGATTATTCCTTTGGTGAACATTAGTACACAGAAATAATAAATATGCAGTATCCTAAATTATATTGACAGTTCTCAAAAAATTGTAACTGGAAAAGTTCATAAAGAAAACAAAATTGTAATTTTATGTGACAGGACATAACATTTTCTTCTCAAAGTTTCAGTTTTAAGTTCAAAAATATCCCGAAAGATGGCGTTGCAAATCTTTTTATTGCTTTTTTTCAAACTTAACATTTTAAAATATATAAATTTCATCCTCTATTTAGTCATAATTATGCATAGTGAACATTTCAAAAGCATTGTAATGTGATTTTCATTCACTGAATTATTTCGTAAAGATGCGATGTGATTTTAATTTTTTTATATATATATATTTACTGCTTCACCGCCATCGCTCGAAACATTTCGAACTAAAACAGGAATTTTTCGATTAATAATTTATGCCCAGTCATATGAATTTTCTGCAATATTTTCTCTTTTTATATCTGTTTTTTTGTTATAATTTGTTTAAAAACCTTCAGTCTAATTTTTGATAGTATGGAGTAACATTAGTCAGCTACATAATAGTCCCAAACATAACAATTGTATGGAATTAAATAACAATCCGAAAGACATTGTCATAAATTATAGTCCCTAACATAACAGTCGTATAGAGTTACGTAACAATTCTAAAGTCATTGTCAGAAATAATAATCCCAAGCGTAACAGTCATATCGAGTTACATAACAATCCCAAAGTCATTGACAGAAATTTTAGAAAATTTACTATATGATGGCTTCGGGAACTTTCTCTTTTTCAAAAGTTAAAGCTATTAATTTTTTTTTGCTTTGGAGAGAAGATAAGCGGGTCTGAATGTGTAAAAAATAAAATAAAAATTTCGAAAATTTACTCAAATTAGAGGAAGCTAATTCACTAAAATATCCCTCCTTTCTATAAATACTTATATTTTAGAGCTTTTAACCTTTCTACAACCTCAAGAGAAATTTAAATGTTAAAACAATTTTCGGTTTTCCTAAATTGATATCATTAAGAGAATATTATCTTAGCTAATCTACAATGGATATTTTCTTTACTAAAAACTATCTTTCGTCATTCTAAACCCTGATCAATGTCCAACACTGGTTTATTTTTTGGGAAAGATTAAAAAATGCCTCAAAGCCTGATTTTTGTTTGTTTTACATCTAAATGTATTAAATTATATTCCACTGATGATTTGTTCCCTAGGAATCGCTTTTAATAAAGAATTTCTAGCTGTGTTTAATTGCATATGTATAGAAGTGTGAATAATATTCTTATAATCTATGACTAAATGCGAAAAAAACCAATGCCAACCAATAATTGATAAAAACTTAAGAAACCACTTAAAAATGTCACGTTTTATTCGAAGAGTTAAGCTTAAATTTTAAAGGAATGGATAAAAAATCACAGCCATAGAATAAACACTATGTTCAATATCTTCATTTGTTAAAATTTTAAATATTTGATATTGATTGTTTCAGCATTAGCCACAGACAAAATTACAACAAACGAATCATAGATGCTAAATAATTTTACTAACCAGCCTTTGCTCTGGTAGGGGCTGAAAAGGATTAAAATATTATTAGTTATGAAATTATTATTATTCATTTTGCAGAAATTTTGAGACACCCTGTAAATTTATCAAGATATATGTTATTACATTTATTAGCGTGTTATTAGTGATTTATATAATCATACTTGGTAGAATAATTGAAATGACATACAGTAATGATGTTATTTAAACCAGAATAAGCAATATAACACTATGGTAAAGCAAAAAATTACTTTAGATTAAAAAAAGATGCTCAAAAATGTAATTTCAAGATACCAAACACGCTAGGTTATGAATAAATAACAGTCGACATGTTTCAAGCGCTCAAAAACAGGCACCCATTTTCAAGACTTACCAGACGTGAATGAGAAGAAATGAACAAAGATGAAAAAAGGAACAAAAAGAACCACAGTCGTATAGAGAGATACGTCAGGGTAAAATGCTTTTCCACGCTCCATGGAGAAGTGGAGGGGAACTAATGTCTTGAAAAAGGGTATCAGCATAATTCCTTTCTCCATAGCATGTGAAAATGCATTTTACCCTGATTTGTCCTCCTCTTCTAATGTTGTTTTCTTTTCTCTGTTTCTAGGTCTGTTTTTCATCTTCTTTTTTTTTCTCGCTCGACTACTGTTATTTTTTCTAGTTTTGTTCCTCACCTTTATTTCCCGATTTATTCGCTTGCAAATTTACGTTTTTAGTCAACATCGCTTTTGTTTTTTCTTATTCTCGACTGGCAAGTCTTGAAAATGGGTGCCGGTTTTTGAGCTCTTGAAACGCGTCAAATGTTATATATAAATTGAATATTTTTGAGGCGAATGAAGTTTTGAATCAGTAATACGCTAGGTTAAGTTTAATAAATTGCTAAAGTATTATTTTTCTTAGAAAATATTTTATATAGTTGTTTCTATTCAGAAGCAACACATTATATAAATCAAAGGAAATATTTAGATTTAAAATAAGAAGAAAGAGTACTTACGCGTAGTCCAACCCTTTTCACTATTTCATCATATATCTAAAGGACAAATGTTTTGAAATGATATTAAAAACCAAACAATATTTTAAAAAAGTAAATGAAGGAAAAAGTGAAATAAAAAACAAAATGTAGCGGAAAAAAATAAATAGTAGTGCAAGACATGTAAAGTAAATAAAATAGCACTTTACCTTGCCGTAATTTAATATCTCGTGAATTACTCGCTCTAGTCCGTCACTCAGGATTTGATTGAAAAAACTAACTTTAGAAACTTCTGAATGTAAAGAAAGAAGTTTTGGTACACTTTTGCTTACATTTATTTATAGAATATTAATTTTTAAAATTTTTTTTTAGCCTTTTTTGAATTTAAAAGCTTCTGAAATGGTTGTTTTGTTTTACTATGGTAAATTGCAAGCTAAAATATTTTATTTGTTGCTACTCCAATTTTAAATTTTTATGTGGTAATATAAAACAATTTTTCCATTCAATTTATTTTTTTCTTCATCCTTTGCTTACTTTAGTTCAAGAAAAATTTTAAAAAGCTCCAACTTATTTGATTAAATAAATATTAACGCTGTTTTGGGGGGTGAGAATTATTCTCGAATTTCAAGACGAGTTCATTTTTATATTTTAGGTGATAGCACAATTTATGCTTTTCTATTTAACTCTTGGGCTCATAAATTTTAAATAGCAAGATTTTAATCACCACTACAAGTGAAAAGTCAAACATGTGGAATGCACAAAAATAAAAATGGATCATCCTGAGGGGTTATAAAGATATAACAATGTAATTTAGATAAATGTCGATCAAAATTGGCCTCAATCATAGTTTTTGTATATTACATTTAATTCATACCTGTTTCCCTGTTTGCTTGAATACCAGAGGCAGATAATCAATGAAAAGAATACTGCAATAAAAATACGATTTGATTTTAAAAATTTGAAAATGTAACTAATTTATTTACATTCTTATAATTTAAATGCTTTTTAAAAAACAAGAAAAGCAGAAAATAAATTCTTCAAGTAGTACTAAAGAGTAAGTGCGTGTAAAGAACATATTTTAATAGCTAAAAAATATTTAAAATCAATTACAGAGTAGAAATAATTAGTCACGAAAAAGGAAAGTTATTTTCTTTTAAACGAGCTCGGAGCAATTAAGTTATTCTCAACAAATTCCTGCAAGAAAAAAAAAAAAAAAAAAAAAAAAAAAAAACACAACAAATTCATAAAAAAAATTATAATTTTCAATAATAATGTTAAATTTATAATACAATACTACACTGCAATAAAAATATCGTGAAAAAACTTCAAGTATTTGATTTTTATAATATCGAATGTCTATAATTAAAGCTACTTAAAGCAGTTTGTTTCAAAACTTCTGCAGCAGAATTTTAGAAAAATATGGTATCAAAAAAAGTTTCAATACCACTACTAGAGAGTGATCCGTAGCCGTTATTTCCTTACAACTTGGCCTCCCAGATCTCTAAACTTGAATCTTTGAGACTTTTAGATGAGGGATATCACGAAGACCTAGTCTACAGAGATACCACAATATAAGTCTGAGCTGAATAGCACATATGTGTAACTACGTGCGTAACATTCCAGGCATACAATTTCTTCCGATTCAAGTTTTCAGATAGTTGTAAATAATAAGCGGCATCATATTGAGCATGTTTTCTTTCAAAAAAAAAAAAAAAAAAAAAAAAAAAAAAAAAAAAAAAAGAAAAGAAAAAAAGAAGGCAGAGCCGCGACGACTCAAAGGATAGAGCGTTCGCCTTCCAATGAGGTGAACCGGGGTTCGATCCTGGCGATGGCTGGTTGATACGAATTCCGCATTCGGCTTGCACCGACCACAGTTCTGACGTGAAATATCCTCAGTGCTAGACGGATCATGGGTTAGAGTCCTCTTACCGTCAGGCTAACCATGGGACATTCTCGTGGTCTTCCTCCCCATGTAGCTCAAATGCGGGTTAGTTCCATCAAAAAGTCCTCCAAGAAGTCGAATTTCTCCCAATACTTGATCCAGGAGTTCCCTTGTCTTTTGGATTTGGTTCAAAATTACAAGGCTGCGAAGTTGAACATTAGTAATCGTAAACCCATAAAATTGGGTCGGCTGTTCAATGACGGTTATAAAATTAAATAATATAAAGAAGAAAACAGTTAAATTTTGCTATATTATTGTATTTGCATATGCCCCTCTACGCTTCCTATACGCCCCCTAGTGATGTTTATTAAAATTGTTTTTAATTGTTTTTTTTTTTTTTTAAAGCTTGTTACAGTTTTCATTTCATTATCATACCCTTACTAAATTTTAGGAAAATTCTGTAGAATATTTTTTATATACTGGTTGCTTACAGTTGTTATTTTACAAATGCCAAAACAATGCCAAACAATAAATTATGATTTATATCTTAATAGAATAAAATTAATAGCTACTTGCACGCTTCGAGGGGCTTTAAAAAATAACTTAACTAATTTTGATGCCAGTGATGCGAAATTAAGTATGGTAATAACTATCTGAAGATCAAAGGGGAAGAATGGTTTATGTTTATAAAAGCTGATTCAGAGAAAAAAAAAAAAAATGTGCGGAGATCGTAACCGTTTTTCCACAGTATGGTCCATCTTCACATTGTAACAACTGTCAGGGAGAACCGGTTTTCCACGTTATTGATTTTTTAAAATTTAGTTATCGTCAAAATGTAACAAATGGTAATCCAATTGTAATATTTGTGAAAAATGGACATAAACCGTATTTCCTTATCTAATATAAGTAATGAGGTAATAGATTTTTTTTAAGGCATTTGCGGTATGTTTAAGGAAGAAATTTGTAAATTGTTGTATAAACAATTCAGTGTATAGCTTCAATAGAATTTTTAAGTTGTTAGTACGCGCACACGCAAATAATTTAAATTTTCAAACACACTGTCGCGCATTTAATAATGCCATGTCTCAACAAGATTTTTTATAACGTATATAAGAGCTAATTTAAAGTAAAAGTTTTATATTACTCAAAAAGCATAAAAAAGTTTAATGCTACAAGCATTTTTTTAAAAAAAATTAGGTGACAAAATACATTTTAGAATTTTTATTATCAAAATGGCGAAAAATCTCTTTTTAGTATGGTGAAAAGAATTACGAACTTTCTTTTTAATTCAAGTAAACGAGGGAAAATATTTTAAAACTAATTATAAACTATAAGCAACCATGCAATTTTCAATAACTGAACTCTTTTATGTTTAAAATATATTATTAGAAGGGTAAAGAAAATTAATATAAAGAAAGGTTTTGATTCAAAAATAAAATGTAAACATCGCCTCATTTTATTTTAAACTTTTTTCTAATTAATTCTATTGATTATAAACTTTTTTTAATAAGATATTTTTTTTCTTTTTGAAAACATTAGAAATTATAAAAGACTTGTTTTAATCGATTCATTGGGATTTTTTGGAGTGAAACGGTATAGTATATAGATATAAATACATATATATTTTTTCTACATTAAACAAGAAATTAAGATTTTTAAAATTTAAGAACGCATTTAATCTTTGTATATTTTGCAGAACGGTAGATTCAATTTTATATGGGTTTAATTTGCATGTTCTTATTTCTATTCATATTTCGGTAATATTTTGTCTAATTAATTCTTCTTCTGGGTCATAAAATAAATTTTTAAGAACATATTAAATATTGAGTTTGGAAGACCAATTCTAAAAAAAAAAAAAAAAAAAAAAAAATTTTGTACAGTGATTTTATTAGAATTATTTTTATTCGTCATTTTAATTAATTAAAATTAAAAAAAAAGCATTTAATAAATCATGCATTTTAGGAAAAGTCTCGAGTCTTGAAAAATTTCTGCAAGATGCCTGATAACTTTATAATGCATGCGTTTGGCTTTAAATTTTTTAAAATAAGAAAATTACCTTTGCTTCATTTTCAATTTTTAATTTTTTTTATTTTGGTTGAAAAGAAATTTTAGCATTTTGAATTTTTCTTGTCAAAAATTTATTCCGAAGGCATGCCATTACAGTTTTCATCCTGTACAAAGGGGATGGCACCGACCTGACTGTGTAAGGGTCAGGGAACTGCCCTTGCATCAGAAAGGTTCTGGGTTCGAATCCCGGGCAAGGCAGGGATGTTCTTTCCTTCTCTGTACTATCAGTCCTTACTGTGGGAGCAGCGTTGGCCCACCTAATATGGTGCCCCTGAAAAAGAGGCCAACAAATCCGCCCTGTAAATGCCTGAATTGACGGAAAATCTTAACACAGATAGGCATTGGAAAAAAAGGGGGGTGGCTCCCTCGGTTTTGTAACCCGGTGAACTTTGCGCGAAGTCGAGCACTTTACGGTAGAACAGTTTAATGAGGACAGATACCACGCACCCTCGATTCCTACGCAGACTGATTAAAGTGATCACCCTCCCGCGCACTGACCTCAATCAATGAAACTTGACTCTGATGTCCTAATAGGAACTATGTCTCTACGATCTGTTTTCCTGCAGGTTTTTTTGTATATAATAACAAATGAGTTATAGCCAATAGCATTAAGCACATATAAAAAGCTTTAGAGAAGAATTCTCTAAAGTCTTCAGTGCATAACTTATAAATGTTAATACACTTTAATTACATTAAAAATTGAAACTTTTGAAAATTATTTAAAAAAACGTGAATGTAACTATTTAAAATTAGAATTAGAAAGTTTTGTTTAAAACTAGTGTTAACTATTTTTTTATTTTTATTTTACAAAAAAAAAACTATTTAATAGAATATGCAACTTTGGAAAAATTGTGTTGTTTTTCACTAAAAATTATTGTAATGGTTTCTTACCAAGCATATAAATATGATAAAACTTCGTTTAAAAATTAAATTAAATAAGAAATGTTTTTTTAATTTTGGTTATTAGGAGATGCAACTGTGGAAGCGTTTGTGCCGCAGTTTTTTGCTAAAAATCAATTTTCTACTAATCATAATTAAAATTCGAAACATTTGTTAAAAACTAAACTAAAAAAGAAAATACTATTTAAGTATGAAATTAGTTGTATGATAGATTTTATAGAAGATATAACTTTGGAAATATAACCATAGTTTTTTTTTTTATTACTAAAACTCATTGTAGTGCTTTCTTACTAAATAAATCACGATGAAGAACTTTTAAATCAAATATGTTTATCAGAGAGTTAGGTATTGCAGTTTAGGATAAAATCTGGTCTTTAAAGTTTACCTGATTAAACTAGAACCAGCTTTTCTAGCATATAAATAGCTAACATTTTGGCAATTATAACATTTCTGTATCTCATTAACTATCTTACTTACTTTTCCTGTATCTCATTAACTATTCTTTCATTATTTGTTTTTAATACATTTTTTAAGTTAATAAGACAGTGTATCAAGTACGTATATTTTATTTTATTTTAATTTGATATTCCCTTTTTAAAGTAACATATTTTTACTACTTACCTGCCTTCACACATTAAAACTGGGGTTTTAATTTAATATTAATGAAAAGCTCTACCTTTTTTCGTGCAGATAAAAAGCTGTAATTATTTTCACACTAATCTATGATATCATTAATCTAAACTTATTTGATTTTTAATACATTTTTAAAGCATTTTAACAAAACACGAGTCGATAAATATACGAATATCTTTAATTTAAATTTATTCGATAATACACTAAACTCATAAACACACATAAATCATTAATTTCAATTTATCTGATCTACAAATATTGAATTATAACAAACCTTTCAATCAAATGATGATGGTGCGCTTCAGCTTTGTTTAAATCATAATTTATGCGATCAATGAATTGAATAAAACTATGAACGGAATTTGGATTATCCTGAAAAAATAAAAGGAAGGTTTTCAGTAATTAATGATTAATAGAAATAGAAATTTAAAACTTTTAAATAACAAAATTTTCATAACAAATCATAAAACTGATATCATTAACACTGTTTCGATTTCATTCTGTTATAATTAGGAACGAATCATTCTAAATATATATTTTTAGAATCTTTATCAAGAAGTACGCATACTGTTGGTCGCAAAGTGAAAATGTAAGTCAAGAAACTAAAAACTAAAAGCTATAGATGTCTAATAAATCACTACTGAGGAAGGCGATACTAAAATATCTCATTCTGTTTGATTGCTAAAAGAAACAGTGGGGTTGTAAGACTTACAAGCGGTGCGACAGATTTCGAAAACGTTTTTGTTTCTTCCTGGCTTAAATAATAAATTGTGAATCCCTACGTTTAATGCCTGTAGAATATGTATTTTTTTATTTAATTTTTCGCAAGGATTCTGAACGTACATATTAATGACAGCCGTTACGGCACACCCTTTATTATGAATTTGTGTTCTTGTCGCTGTCTTCTCTTATCCTTTGAAGTTTGTATGTGCTGTTTACAATACAGAAATGAAATAATTTGCAATAACATTATATCTTATAAAAATGTGAAAATAGTTATGCTAAGATTAAATTGATGCCTAAAAATGTATACAAATTCTTAAACGGTGGTATTGTAAAAATTTAATAATGTTGGATGAGAGTAATTTACGGAAGGTAGACTCAGGGAAGCATTTCTATGTTGCATATGTTGACGCAAAGAAAAAGTTTTTTTTATAAAACTACTTCTCTACTTTTTTTCGAAATTGCGAGGGATGGTGGTTATACTGCGCAAAATCCAAGTTAACAGTCATTTATTATTAGGTATCCAAGATTCAACAACTAGGTAGTATCATAGAATATAAAAAAGTATTCTTCGCAATTTTGTGAACAACGACATGGGGATGATGGTTGTTGCGCATCAGATGCTTTGCAATGTGATTTGCAATGCTGAAGATTTGGTGTCAAAATAAAAAATAAAAAGAAAAAAAGAAGAAAAAAAGAAAAAAAAAGGAAGCTGTCACTCTGATTTAAACCCATTGGACTTTTATTTAAATCACGTATACCAATAAGTCACTATCCAAGTTTTGATGAAGAATACTTAAAACTGAGCTTAAGCTGAATTTATAAACTCATGTGATTGAAAATAACAAATATCAAGAGAGTACAATAAACTTACCAGCCAAGAATAGAAAGGCGTTTTACGAACGAGGAATTGCAAATTCTATATTTTATGATCATGCAAGAAAAATTTGGCATTATATAAAAAGAAAAAAAAACTTTCATTTGAAATTTAAATTTTCTTTCAACCTGTATTTTGAAGAAATAATGCATGAAATTTCACAATAAAATTATAAATTTTGAATTTAAAAGCATTATACCTGGTTGCGTTCTATCTCTGCCTTTACTTCTTCCATCCAGATAGTATTACTCTTCTAGAAATAAAAACTGGTATTAAATGGTGAGATCAAAAACTTACTCTTATGTTAACAACCAGTTTCCCATTTTTGTATATTAATTCATTTTTTTTAATGTTAATCAAAACCATGACTTTTTAAAAATTCTTGTTATTTTTCATAAATTCTAAGACTTTAATGTATTTTAAAAAAATAAATATTAAATGAAACTATCCTCTTGATTATAAATAATGTTAGAAAATTAATTGTTCGCATGACTAAACAGTCATATTATATAAAATAGGGGGAAATATTTTTTATTAATAAATGTATTCAAATAAATTAGCATAAGTTTAGTAACATGTTAGTGCCCACAACCATTCTTAGAGTGGGTTCAAAATTCGCGCAATAAACTCGCAAGGATTATTTTGTTTTTCCTACAATACAGATTTGACATTGACTTCTGTGTTATTCTTAAAACTTCGCCAAAAGATGACGCTGGTGAGCAGATAAACTACAAAACTATGTTTTTCTGCAGCATGTGAAACCATTTCAGCTAAATGTTTCACACGGACTTCTGTTATTTTGTTCTGAGATTGTTCCTCGTTGTTGCTGGAATTGGTGATTACATTAAAATCATTATTTTATAATTTGTGTACATACTTCCATAGAAAAAAAATTACATTTATTTACAAAATAAGTTTAACATTTGTTCAATAAATAAAAATTGTAAAATTCAAAGCACCATCTTTGTTTAGCCCTAGTCTCGGCACTAAAATGTGAAGTAATGCATCACTAAATCCTTAAAAAATCCATTTTATGTTAAATATACTTTTTTTTTGTAGTAAAAATTACTCGGATTTCAAGCAAAATAAGTATCATTGTTATACTCACAAATGTTTATATACTAAAAAAAGAAGAAAAAAACAAAACTTAAATATAATCTCAAAGGTTGTGCTTTGTAATACAGCGCAACATTTTACAAAGCTGTATTCTGGAGTTTGACACTTAGTGACAAAGAAAACAGGGGGTCAAAATAGTTAAAGAGTGATCGAGAACATATATAAACAACCCCTTAGGCAGTAGGAGTTTAAATAGGGCTAAAACATTGTATAGTATTAAAAGTTAATTCATAACAACATAACTTACCTTCAAAGCGTTTGATACTTCAACATGAAAGTCGTTACGAAAGGGAAAAAATTCTTTGAAAGCATTCATCAAATATGTTATTGATAAGGATCTAAATAAAAACACAAATAAGTTGTAGCTCAAAATTCAATGTTAGATTTATGATAGAAATAAATTGATACATCGTTAAATGATACATCGTAATATCATTGATACTTCGCAAAATATATATATTTAAATGATACATCGTAATATCATAGATACATCGCAAAATATATTTATTTCATACATCGGTAACACGTTAAATACCATGGGGGTCACCGGTGACCGGCACTAAGTTTGTTCGTAGCACCACGGGGGTCACTGGTGACCGGCAAAGCCAAGATTATTAGAAACATATAATTCGAGTAAATTTTTAATGCTTTTAATTTTTTTTATATTATCATTACTAAAATGGTTTGAAGAAATTAATGCAATACATACTGATAAAATCATTTTGGCCAGACGGGCAAGCCATGTAAAATTAGCGTGGCATTCAACGTGTTAAAAAAATTCCACAAATGCAAAATTTTACAAAATAAAAGTGTCATATAAACAATGCGCAAAAAAAAAAAATTGGACAACCTAATAACTTTTGATTTAATTATCAAATGTTAATGCATTTGAACAATCGACATTTTAAGTTACGAAGTCAGACATAAAAATGTACTTATTTTAAGTAAACTCGCATATTTTCATATACGAATTTGGATTCTTGATACTCAAAATGTTTAGATTCTTTTGAATGGTTCGAGAGATGTAGAGACGCGAAAATGGCTTTTACGATTAAAGGGGTCCAAACATTCGATCTCCCTTCTGCCTAATCTATTGGAATAATATTTTTCAGATTGTGGCACCCCACTCCCTATTTTAGAATTCAAGTCCATGAAATAAATACATGTTTAGTCACAGAAAGTACGTTTTTGGTGTCTGAATCTAATACTTAAATTTATTAAATATGCAAAGTCAACCTCATGAGCCATTAGGATTGCATCTCCGTACATAATAATCTGATCACTAGATTAGAAATTATAAAGCTGTTGCATTTTTTATTTTGCACACTTTAAATGGAGATTAATTAAAAACACCTCTAAATTTCATAAAGTAATTGAACATTAAAAAATGTTTTCTCCCCGCTTTCCTGTCTAGTGATTCTAAATATTTCGAAAATGTATTTCTTTCATCCTCGCTTAAATATTAATTTACGACCCTTAATGTGGAAATTGTTTTGATTTGAATTAAATATAATTGAATTAATATTAAAAAAAAATTGGACAACCTAATAACTTTTGATTTAATTATCAAATGTTAATGCATTTGAACAATCGACATTTTAAGTTACGAAGTCAGACATAAAAATGTACTTATTTTAAGTAAACTCGCATATTTTCATATACGAATTTGGATTCTTGATACTCAAAATGTTTAGATTCTTTTGAATGGTTCGAGAGATGTAGAGACGCGAAAATGGCTTTTACGATTAAAGGGGTCCAAACATTCGATCTCCCTTCTGCCTAATCTATTGGAATAATATTTTTCAGATTGTGGCACCCCACTCCCTATTTTAGAATTCAAGTCCATGAAATAAATACATGTTTAGTCACAGAAAGTACGTTTTTGGTGTCTGAATCTAATACTTAAATTTATTAAATATGCAAAGTCAACCTCATGAGCCATTAGGATTGCATCTCCGTACATAATAATCTGATCACTAGATTAGAAATTATAAAGCTGTTGCATTTTTTATTTTGCACACTTTAAATGGAGATTAATTAAAAACACCTCTAAATTTCATAAAGTAATTGAACATTAAAAAATGTTTTCTCCCCGCTTTCCTGTCTAGTGATTCTAAATATTTCGAAAATGTATTTCTTTCATCCTCGCTTAAATATTAATTTACGACCCTTAATGTGGAAATTGTTTTGATTTGAATTAAATATAGCTTTTAAAAAATGTATATTAAGGGCGATGATTACGGAGCGCAACTGTATATCAATTTAAATACGCAAGCAGTACAATATTTTCATTTCATTCTATATTCTATTTACAGAGTGTTATATTTTAAGTATTATTTGCTTTATATAGTGATGTTTTGTTTCAGTTTTTTTTTGCATTATTTTATTAGAAATTTTTTTTTACTCTCGAAACTCTGAAATCGGAGGAAAAAATAAAAGCAAAGGATTATTCTTTGGACAAATGCAAAATGTGAGCTTTATTTTTCTGCTAGTATAGAACCTATTGAAAGTATTTCAATGTTCCAAAAAGTCATTTAACTACTTTTTAAAATGATCCAGTATTGATAAAAGCCTCTCAAGTGATTGAAATAGAATAAAAAGCAAGAAATAAGCCTTCCCGAATATCAGCAATTGTGTAAAAAGCTTTTGAATTTTCTTCGTGCATTGAAAGCCATGGAAAAATACACTTTTTTTTATCTTTAATTTTGAGAAACTCCTTTATTTGTTTTTACAACCTAAGGCCATATCTCATTAGAAATAGTCTCTCTAACTTGTTTTTTCTATTTTTATGTTATTCTATCAATATATAGAAAGCTGAATAATATATTTTTAGTCAAACCTGTACTTTTTTTAGTTTTCATTATTCTTTACAAATCACAAGCAAAAAGAATTTTCTTTTAAAGGAAAAAATTGTTTTTTACTTAGCACTGGTGTACGCACAAATCTCTATGTTACAAATCAGTTTATAATCTGAAATTTTAGAATAATTTACTTTTCTTTTGGTTCTACGAAAAGTTAGGTTTTCTAAAAGTATCTTTTATTCATTATTACGATGATGTTAATTAGCATTTATTTTAGTGAGTATCTATGGTAGTTAATATTTTTCATCAGTTCCATAATATAAATAAGAGAATTTCTCGAAGAGAGGTAAAAAATATGTTTTGACTACAGCTAATTTTACTTTTATTTTACTCTCTAAATATTTCCTACTTATGCAAAATATCCTTCTAATTAGAAAATAAACACAATAACATTTTTCATTGTATTTTAGGATATCAGATTAATCCTTTATAAGGTCATGGGTTATATAATACCCACCAACTTCACTAATTTTTCAATGTCGATGGGAAGCTATTTTTTCACTTTTAATTTGTGCCACTATCTTCTGATAACTGCAAAAAATACAAAAAATACCAATACAGGGCTTTGTTTCCTTAAATGTGGTAACACTAAAGGTTTGCGTGGGTTCAAGCAGGGAGGTAAACACTAACGAACGATTTTCTCTAGTGTGTTATTTACTCAATTGATTATTTTTATCGAGCTTATTTCAATTTATAAACCCAAAATATAAAAATTTATATATTTATAAACACAGAAGTCCAAGGTAAGGTCAATTCTTTACAGTAAGTAAAATTTTGAAAAACCTACCCACCTTTCCACTTAAGAAAACTGATCCTAAAAATCAAACTAATTTTAGGTAATAAGATAAATGAATTTCTTTTTATAAACCATTCATAATCCTAAGAATATTTTGACATAATATTACTCGAAAAAATGGCTCGATTAAAGGTTAAAAAAAAAATTTATGGGGAAAACATTGGCGTTGCGATGTTTACGTGATTTGTACTACTTTCTATTTTAAAACTAAGAAAATGGAATTATGTTGCAAAAATATTTCATTAATTGCCCACAGGCTTCCAAATAAATGTTTGGAAAAGAAAAAAAAATTATTTTTTATTTTTTAACAACATGATTACTTTTAAAAATGTTAGATAAATTAAACACACAGCAAAGACATTGTGTAATGATTATATTTATACAAAAAAAAAATTAGTTTTTTTACAAAAAATTCATATATAAGTTTTTATGTATATGTCAATTCCATATACATATTCCCCTGAAAAAAATATATTTTACCTTTTTTTATATTTGAACTATTTATATAAGTAGCTTTTTCTTTTACTTATCAAACATTAAATATAAATATTGCTTAATAAACCTAATCAATGAATTCCTTATTTGTTGTTTGTAGAAACCGTTTCAAGAAAAGCAAAAAGATCAAGAAACTATCATTTAAAAAAAAAATTCCTCCTTTCCTATGACATGTTGCAACTATCTTTACACTTAATTTATTGACATCTAAAAATCATTGAAATATGCAGAATCGATTAATATTCCCTCAGATTTGTGGTTTAAATTTTTTTTTAACAAAGCAGTAGGTGCATACCTTAATATTTAATCTTGAATTTTTATAATTATTTTCGTATAATACTGATATTCAATATTATATTTGCTTTAAAAAGAAGTAAATAGCGAAAAATAAGTCTATAAAAATAAATAAATCTACATAATAAAAGATAAAAAAATAAGCTTATTAGAAATCAGAATATTTCTTCCTTTTTTTACAATACTTTCGCAATTTGTAGTATTAATGGACAGTTTTCATAGGATGGAAGCTTAACACAGATCCGAACTTTAAATTTTGACAACAATTAAGATTAAATATGATTCACAGTCAAATTTTAGAAGAAATTTATTCTGTTTAAGTACAGGAATTATTGTAAAAACTTTCTATAACTATAGCTTAATTTTTTTAAACCAAAAAGGCCTATTTTTGACATTCATGCAACTGATTGTGACAATACAACACCAAAAAAAGTTTGTATCGTTTTCAGATGTTTAAAACTAAAAGTAAGAGAACTGATTTTCAATTTGGTGATTACTTCTTAAGACTCTAGACAGATGCAGCACTAAATAAGTTATATTTATTATATAAGATTATTTTTTAGGAAAAATTAATCTCTTGTCTTGATGCTTGTCTAAAATGTAAAAATTAAAACAGTGCTGTAGCTTATAAAGAAAATAGATATAGCAAGTACTTCAAAGTTTTCTATCCATCCAACTTGTTTATCTTAAAATCAATTTTCAAATATTTTAACCCTTTCTCTGTCAGATTTTTTTTCTTCGAATATCCAACCCCCCCCCCCAAAAAAAAAAACAATTTTTTATTGCTGAAAATTAATATGTGTTCTATTCTAAATTCGAAAATGCAAAATATTTTTGTCAGCAAGCAGTTTTTTGCTTGACCTATTGGTGGTGAAATATGTGACGTCCCGTACACTGATCTCCAGTTTCCCAGCAATGCACTCAAGTTTTATCTTAGAAAAATACACTCTAATAACATATTTATTAACTCTGATGCTTTAAGGTGTTTAAGATAAATATCTGCTTAAAATAATTATCAAAATTAAGTTAAAAAATATTTTGGAAAGTAATTTTTCAACCTTACACTACACCAAACGGTGACACTAATGAAAGCGAAATGACAGAAAGTACAAAATGATTTTGATTTCAATGCAAGGCGGGGAATCTCACTGCGAAAATTGTGACGAAAGTGGAACTAGTTGCGTCATATCTTAGCAATATTAGGAAATACAAAGATAATCACGGGATTTTGAAGAGACGTAAGTAGAAACGAATTCAATTCAATGGAGCATTTTCACTCATCGTCACATTGTGCGACGACCACCATACGGGTACAAAAACGTATGAGAAGAGGAGCCGACAAAGATGGGGTTAAAGTATTTTATTATGTATTGAATTAAAGTTCAAGATAATCATTCTTTAGGTTGTGCATTTTTTTGTGTTGTGACTCTATAAAATTTGCGTAATTTCAAATGTAAGTCAGATAGAGTCTGAAACGTCTAGTTAATGAATAAAAAAAAAAAAAGTAGACTTAAGAAATAAAAATAAATTGAGCATCCTAAATATGATTCGACGATTTAAAAAATATAGAAAAATGGAAGGACATAAAAAAGTACGGTTTGATGCGTTTTGCTTCGGAAATTACAAGTTATTTTCACGAAACTTCAATATCAGTTAAGAAAAATCATCAATGCATGCAGCTGGTAATTGAGAAAAACTATAAAACAATATTTTCTGAAAACTAAAAAGTATTAAAATGTACAAATAAAGTTATGCTGTGTGAAGGCAGAACTAACAGGGACTGCTGTAAATATTTCAGTTATAATGATCAAATATGCATCAGAAAAGATTGTTTTGTTGCTTTTCAGTTATCTACGCCATCTTTTGACGAACTTCGTAACTAATTTTGGAGCGCTTTAACGAGAAAAGCTCATTACCTAACGCAGAATGTAGGCAACCGTACATTACTAACTTCATCCGTTTTAAGGCTGTTTTTCGAAGGCTCCGTCGTAATATGATAAGATGCTTTTTTTGCGAATAATATGCTAATTTTCCAACTGCTATGAGTTTGCAACTGTTACTCATGACTGTTAGGTCAAGTTTATCCTACCTAAAAGCCAGCGCTGTCTACGCTAACTTTGAAAATGGCGCAAAACGTCAATATGAAGAAAAGTCACAGTTTTGGGAAAATGAAAAGCGTTTGCGGTCAAATTTATTAATATTTAAAAACTTACTCTAATGCTACATAACCTGGGCTAATGAAAATTTTTTAAAATTGAGAATAAGATAGTGATTTTGATAACTTTCATCTAGGTGGAAAAATATCGCAAAATTGGCGATCTTTAAAAAAAAAGTTTAATAACTTCTTAAATATTTAAATTATTTGTCTGTTCTAAAGCCCAGATAATTCATCACGGCAGAATTTACAATCATCGCATTGCTTCAAGTGTAAGGCTCTTAAACTATGACTTTTTTATTTTCCTTGGCGACAGAGCTTCGAAAATGAAATTTCATTTTTACTAATTTTCAAATTACTTTTAACTCTTTGTGATTTTTTTTTTGTTGAATTTTTGTACTAATGAATTATCTAATTTTTGTTTTTAGCAAAACTAGACTATTTCAAGGATTAATAATGACCGAAAAAAAAAAGCATTTTGATAGAAAATAAATAAATAAAAACAAACTAAAACCGTATAGTAGCCAGTATAGTAGGAAGTACAGTAGGTAGTGCATTTGATGAGCGTAAATAAACGCGAAATAGAGGAATTAAAATAAATGCTATCTAATAAAATATAGTTTAGTTTAGTTTTAAAGTTTACTTTACTAGTTTTATAGTTTACTTTAGTTTTCAAAGAAGGCATAGAAATTTCAAATCAAAGGAAAGATGAGATTTATATTCCGCTGAAAAATTCATTTCTTTCCCTTCGAAATTTGGGAAACATTGGTTTAAAACACAATCGGACTTCTATTTAACGAGCTTCCATTTTGCGAATTTCACTATTTAGAGATTTTTTTCGAGGAATCAAGAACATTTTGGAAATTTCTTCGTAAAATTACTTCCAAAGAGTGAAGTGAATTTTCTATTTAACGAAATTTTCTTTGAGCTCCACTTTCCCTATTTCTCAAACTATTTCAGAACATTTCAAACTTGCTAACTGATTTTATGAGGAAAATGACCTTTAATTGATTTTCAAAGTCACTTAACTTTTAGTGAAAGCAGTAAAATCCTTTTCCCTTTTTGTTCGCATTTCAAACGAAAAACTCAAGACAAAATTGACGAATTTTATCAGTAGCAATTAAACTTAAGACCGCATGTAGTAATGTATGTTTAAAATTACTTTTATAATAATTGCAGCCATAATTATATACATAAATTTAACTTTTTTTAATTGAAAATGTATGTAGCATTATAGTGAACACTGGACAATGTTTTGCTCTATTCTTGCTTTCATGCAGATTTCTTTTATGGTTAAGATTTATAAAATAAATAGTAGATACTAGTTTACAAGATAAAGGTGTATCAATTGCTATTTTAATTATGCCTAGTGTTTATGAATTTAAAACATGTTTTGTGTTATTTAAGAAGGTGATTTTCTATTTAAAGAATTTTCCATATAACGAACTTATTACCGTGATTTAGCGACTTCGTTAAATAGAGGTCCGTCTGTATTTAATCACGGGCATGCTAAGGAAAAAACTGTATTATATTAATTTTTTTGAAATCATGACAAAACTTTTTTCTAGCGTGTGTGCTATCGGATTATAAACTTAAAAATTTTCTTTCTCTGCGTCAATCACAAGATTATAACCAAAGACATGATGCCCATAGTTTGCTCCTTTCATTTAGTTAAAGGTTGACAATTTGTTTTCTTCCTAATAACGTTAACTAAATTTCCTGTTGTTTATTTCTTTTTTTAAATTTAAAATCGATTAAATTAAACTTAGAAGAAATTTTCCAAATTAAGCTGTGCCAAGTTTACTGATTATACGATAGATGGCAGCAGTAAAGTCATAAACTGAGTTAAAAAAAGTTTCATTTTAAGCAAGAAATCTAATTATATACGAAAATTCAGAGATTTCAAACTTGAATTTTCTTCGATAATTTTTTTTTAAAAATCTTTCAATATTACAATATTTTTTATAGCTCTTAATTAGTTCTTTTTATTTCAATACAACAAAAAAACAAATATTTTAAAACAAAATCCTGGAACTACTTGGGTGCCTTTCAATTAGAAAAATTATGGCAATATGAAAATAAGATATGAGGAATTTTTAAACTTCCTTGGGATCAAAAAATATATCCCCCAATCAACTCCTGACGTCATTGTAAACTGAAATGTTACGTAGAGCTACAAACGAAAGCATTGCAATGTTACGCATAACATAGCTCACAACATCGAAAATTTTATAACTGTCGTTGAACAGTCGACCGAATTATGAGTTTACGACTCAAAATCCAATGTTCAACTCCGAAGCCTTGTAATTTTGAACCCTAACCAGAAGAGAAAGAAGCTCCTGGATCAAATATTGGAATAAATTTTGCCTTCGTAGAGGACTTCTTGATGTAACTAACCAGCATTTGTGTTACATGGAGGGGAAGACCACGAGAACCTGCCAAGGTTAGCCTGACGGCAAAGGGACTGTAAATCGTGATCCGTCTACCACAGAGGATATTTCACTTCAGCACTGCGGTCGGTGCAAGCCGGATGCAGATTCGTATCGAACAGCCATTGGTGGGATTCGAACCCGGCTCAACCTCATTGGAAGGCGAACGCTCTATCCCCTGAGCCATCACTGCCCAACATTGGAAATTATCGATATTGTATTAAAATAACTACCAAGCAATTGCATTGAATGAATATAAAGAAATACTTACTTCATCATGAATTTCATTCTGTGCCAAGACAAAGTATTATGAGGAGTAAAGTACTTCCGATGATGACGTAAGAGCTCGATACAGTGCTCGACAAATTCATTGAGGGATTCAGATAAGTCTCCTTCCTAAGTTTATGAAATACTTGTGAAATTATTCTAAATATCAGATTATATAAGAAAAAAGCAGTAAATAGAAAACGTACGAAAATTAGCAGTATTTCTTAGTTTCCTTCGTATTTTATTATTAATTACCTGTAAAATAACAGCTGATCCGATCTACATAGCAGATCACTTCAATTACATGCAATGCTATAGCTTTAGAATTTTAAAGATGACTTAGAAGACTAGCTGTGAAGCGGCTTAGTAAAAACATTTCGCACTTCATGATAAAAGTTATCATTTCTACCACTGTTCGTATATTATTTAAACATGATTTAAAGATATTTGAACTCTTTTCCAAAATCTTTAAATCATTCTTCCTTCTTTAAAAGTTATGTTGAGGGGGAACAAGATGGGGTAAAATGGGGAATAGATTTAAATATTGCTGTTCAGACAAATGAGGTATTATGTCCGATGCATTTTTATTCTAAAACTGATTCAAAATCTATAGAACTAATAGTTTAGAAGCTATCACGGTCATATCCATGAAAAGTGCTGTTTTGTGCTTATACTTATTTACGCAGTTGGCATGGCTATCAAAGCAAGTTAGGTTCTGTTTTCAATGAAAATTTTTTCGCTGAATCTAATTAAATTACAACAAAGTATTTAGGATCAATAGTTCAAACGCTATTAAAGCTTTTATATGTACAAAAAGAAGTGTTTTGTACTTATAGCTATTTATACGTCTGACACACTTAAGTAAACAAATAAATCGATAAATATTATGCGTAATATCAAAATTACATTCATAGAACTAAAAACTTTGAAGTTATAAGGATTTTATGAATAAAAGGATATAAGTCAAAAATTATAATTTTCATACATAAAATCGTCAGCATTTTGGATTAGTACTATTGACAGAATTTTGATTTTATTGGTTACAGCGTAAAAAAAGTACATAGGAAACAATGCCTCACTTGTCTATATATCAATTTCAAAAGCTTGGTCAAATATTAGTACAAATGAAACATTTTTAAGTCTTACAATTCATAAACTATTAATTCTATAGACTTGGTTTTAATTGGATTCGATTCATCGTAACAAAGTACAAAAGAAACAATACCTTACTTGCTTAGGCTATGTCAGGTATACGTAAGTACTTAAGTGTATTTTGTATACAAAAACAAACCATTTCTAAACAATCAGTTTTATAAATTTCACATTAGTTTCATTCGATTCATCGTAAAAAAAATCATCGAAAACAATACCTCGTTTGCGTAAATAGCAATATTACTTTCTCTTTCATCTCTTCTTCACTCAAAATAATAATTACCCAAATTAATCACGCGAAGATCTATTGCAAGTAACTGGCGTATAAATTAAGTAAATTCTTACTTGATATATAAATCTCCAGGCTCGGTATTCCAGCCAAAATAAGCCCTAAGCCATCTTTTAGTTACTAGTTGTGCTACCCATAACTTCTAATTTTATTTTTTTAAGTTACATTATTTGTTTTCAAGTTAGCATTAATCCAAAAGATTACTGATTTTTATACTAGTTTAGTAAAATCGAGATGTTACTGTAAAACTTTAACGTCCTCAAATATTGTAATCGTTAAACTTTACCACTTATTTGTATTTTAATAAACTCCCACGAATTTTTTCTTTCAGATACGTAACTTTTTTTGAAATAAGTAAAGGAAATATAATAGTATAGAGTACGTCTACTAATAAATTTAGTTATCTGGAGATTAATCGATTTTCATAAGAAATTTTATAAGAGGCACTAATATTAATATTATTTCCAATCTTCAAATACACTGGAAAGATAAATAGTGTAGAAAGCTATCCTCATTTTATAGTTAAGTCTTTTTTTTTCCGAAGAAAAACGTCAACTAACGAATGAAAAAATGAAACATTAATGACCATCAAATAATCACTAAAGGTCAATCTCATAGTACGAGTGAACAGGAAAGCAGAAAGTATTAAATCTTATGTCATTCAGATATCAAAGGAAAAATTAAGATACCAAGCAGTTTTTAAAATGTCATGGATTTTTTGTTTTAAGAAATTATAATTATATCGATATGTATGGGGCGGAAAAAAACAGGCCAACCGGAATTACTTTTGATCTAATGATCGGATTTTCACGTTTTAGGACTCAATCTTAATGGTTTGAAGGGGAGGCTTCAAATATACTAATTAATTACGGCAGACGGTATATCAAGCTACGAAATCATACAAAAAGATGAACTTTCTCTGAATAAGTATACCTTTTTTCGGCGGATTCAGATTTCTAACCCCTAAGATATAGGGGGTAGCCGAAATCAGGGAAAATATGCTCTCAATAGTTTGGTCTGGAGAGCGGCAAAATTGTCTCCTGGCCGAATATTGTCTACACTATCTATAAATATCATCTGCATTAATTAATTAGCTTATTTAATGAATTTGTTTGTCGACGTAGAAAATATTTTAATTCTCAGATGCAGCGAAATTCGCTAAAATTTGACGTTAACATTAAGGGGCCGAAAATTTCCTCCATTTTCCTGACTAGACTATTAAGACATTTTCTTTGTTGAAAGAAAAAAAAGGAATTCTTACTTCTTCCATTGAGAGTACCTCTTCATTTTTATCCCAAGCAAGAGACAATTCTTCAAGTTGTTGATAAAGAAACGCATAATCAAGAATAACTTCCTTATGTTTACGGTAAATAGCCAACCACTGACTGTAAAAGAGAAACAAATGGGTAAAATATGTCTAAAACTATTATATAATCCACTCATAGTTAAAAAAACTTTTTGATAAAGAATGAGTAATCAAGAAAATTTACTTAATGTTTACGGTAAATATATAATCACTAACTGCAAAAAAAGAAAAGACTGGATAAAACTTGCTTAAATTACTATTATGTAATCCATAAATAGGTTAAAAAAGATAGTTCCAACGCATTAGCACAATAATACTGCGCCCAGGGATGTTTTGAAAATTACCCTATGTTACGGAACTATAAGGAACTAATGTGTAGTAATAAATCATCCAAGCTTGAGCAACAGGTAAAATTGTACTGAAATTCCCATGTTTTACACTACTTTTCCATTGAAGAATACGGAGGAAACAACAGATTTTTGACGCAAGAAACCCGCATTTAAACCTTCAGAAAAAGTTGCGAATAACACTCAAAGAGTTAAAGTGACTAAAAGTGCATAATTGTAGAATAAATCTTATGACCATTAGTAGAGCAGAACTTCCTAATGCTTATACTCTAAAATCATTCAGTCCACGTTTATATGCTAGAAGAAAAAACAGCCACTTTCTGTGACGATCTACAAGTCCGATGATCAATATATTAATAAGCTTTGTTTTTCTAGTTTCATTGTTTTACAAACACGTAAAACTTAATTTCCAAATAATTATGACACTACTAATAATATTTATTTTGCAAGTACAATGTTCCAATGCTTGATCCCGGAGATTTGTTTGCTATCTGGGTTCACACTGTGGGCCAGAAGACCATGATCATTGGCCAAAAGTCAAAATTAAATTTTCAACTAAAATATATGTAGGCAGTTTTAATATCGCCCAAATTAAGTATTCATAATCATTCCAAACATTAAAATTTACTTTTTGGATCGACGAGAGTACAATGTAGTGAAAAATATGTTAAAAATATTTTTTTTTAAATGTAACTTTTAAATTTATATTTCTGAAACATGTATAAGAATTTCACCTTTCTGTTACATTTTTATCAGAGTAATTAGTCTGAAATTATAGTACAATTTTTCAATTTCTTGGATTAGTTAATACTCTTGACAAATTTATAGTTTATATCTTATCATTTGACATTTTACAATGTTTGAATGACTTTCGAAACTTATCTCCAAAAAGTTCCACGAGGTAATTAGCTAAACTTTTTTTTGTTGTCTTCTTTGATGTTTCTTCTTTCGAAAAAGCCTGCCCCTTTTTACCCATATTGCCAAGGTGAACTAAATATACCGAAAAACAAAAATTATGTTTTTTTCATGTTTTCGCGTTATTTTGTCGGAAATATAATTTGCTTTTCATTTTTAATATAAAATTTTCGAAAATTATTATATTTTCATTGCTATATTTAATTATTTAAATGTACTATAGATATTTTTTTTTGCTCGCCATATTTCTGCCGCCATTTTTCTTTTTGTTGGTATTTTTAGTGTATTTCAAAATTTCAACTTTGGATTCAATTTACCTGCACATAAAAATCCTAAATAAAATACCCCAAATTTTGAAACAAATTTTATCGAAATACTAATTTTGGCCACGAAACTTTGAACACACACTGTGGTTCGGTTCAAAATTACAAGGATACAGAGTTGAACATTGATAGTCAACTCAAAATTGGATCGGGTGTTCAACGCTGGTTAAAAAAAAAAGATTACATTTATTCAAATTTATATCTAATACGTAAATTAAGTTCGTTCTACTTCATCCAAGTCCGTTCACAATTGTGTGAAACAACAGACTGCTTAATGCTGTGCAAACAGTTCACTGTTTTTGCATCAGTGTTTTATAAATAGTGTCTAGGGAGTTCGGGTGATGTATGAAAGACATGCAAGTTTCTTATATCTCCCCACATATTATTTCTTTTAATACAAGTAGTTTTAGACCCGAAGACACGTCATAACAATTCTTAAGGAAACTTCCTAAATTTAGTCATAGATTTGAAGGTGAAGATTTTGCAGATTTTACGAGCACGTATATCGCATGTTCTCAGTGGGTCTAAGCGGTGTCGAGTATTGAATCCCGAATCACTAACCACTGGACCACCACAGCATATTTTACGTCAAAGACACTTTAAAGAATTCCCGATGTCATAACTTTTTCAAGAACTTCAAGAACGCATTTATGAAGTTATGACATTATAAAATGAGAATTATGTACTTGATTACTGATTTAAGGTTTATTGAGTAGCACACGTAACAAGTACGACTGAAAAAAAAATTTTTTTTTTGTTAATCGTAATCGTGTACTTTTTCTAATCTAAGTAATAGTTTAGAAAACATACATTTTTAAAATCTGACTAATATTTTGTGCTAAACCTTTTCATTTAAATAAAAAATTATGTGAATACAAAGGAACAACTTAGAGCAGTTAGCAAAAATACTCTTTCCAATATACTTACCATATCGCTGGTTCAAAACTAAAACGACACATCTCCAATTGAGTTAACATTGCAGATGTGTCGTTTTAGTTTTGAACCAGCGATATCATCAATCACCTTCCGAAAACTAAACATATTTATACATTTGTAAAATATCAAATGACATATTTGCTACTTTTTAGGACAGATTTGACTGAATTTCAGAGTTGCCACCATTTTAAGCTTTTGCGCAAGTTTTTTCTATTGGTAGCTCTTGAATTGAAAATTTTCAATTTAAAATTTTTTTTTTTTTTTTTTTTTTTTTTTTCGTGTCTGTTCCAAATCGAATGGCTATCAGATTTTCTAATCAAATAGTTATGTTATTTGTAAATTATGGTAGTAAAAATATTTTAAATTTATATTTACTAATTTCTGATTTAACATACATTAATGTAAAATTACCACGAATTCCTAATTAAATATATCTTTTGCAACGTTTTAAAATCCAGAACCAATCTAACCGAAAGAGTTACATTTTCAGAAAAACCAGAAGACTTGGCAGTCATGGAATTTACGCAAGTTTTTCAGTTTTCTACGAAAAAAGATAAAAACTGCTACTTAAAAGGATCAAGATGACAAAAATTTTATTTCACACAACAGAAAATTTATTTTAATGATAACAAGTTTATGATAAGAATCTATAAAACTCACAAACTACTCGTAAAAAATTAAGGTATGAATTGTGAGAAAGAAATTGAATTTATGTTAGAAAAATTAAATGTTTGAAACAATCGAAACTGTTAATAAGAATTTAAATTGAATCTATTATTTTTCACTAGATATTGTCAGAAGTATGTTGGCCGATTTATAAAGATTAAAAAATGTATTAGCTATAAAAATAAGTCTGATTATTATTCACATGGATATACAATGTTTCTTCTTAAGATCCCTTTTCCACTATGAACTGAACTTTCAGACAAAATTTTCGACATCCGTTTTCACGCTAGAATATTATTCCAAAGTTTATAATTTATCAAAATAGTTGAGAAATATAGATAAAATGTGAAAAATAGCACTTTTTTACCGTTTAATATTTTTTTTCACAAAAAATTAAACCGATATAATTATGCGTATAGTAATTTTAGGATTAACTTATTTAATATTGTACATTTTAATTTGGTTAGATCTTTAAAAAAATTAACTATATTTTTGCTTATATTGAAATGTTTTTTAATGTGAATTATGTAAAAAATATTTTTAAAACTCCAAAATGAAAAAGGGAAAAATGTTAAACTATTTTCCTAAAATTGCAAATTGCAAAATTGTATCTCAATAGCTTCACCAGGAAAAAAATCCATTGAAATTCCAAAATTCACTGCATTATATTCCTTCGATTCTAATTAGACGTTGACCTTATATTTTGCATGCTTCAAAAAACTACCCAGTTGAGAAAAATAACAATTATAAGTTTAGAGAAATTGAAATCAGTTTGTGATTAACACTAAACATACCAACAATTAATCTATACTTATTTCTATAAAAGGCAGTTTTTGTTTTTTGTTGTCAAAGTTTTGGATATTTCTGTAGTAATTCCAGATAGTTAGAACACGAGATTTCGAAGTTTCTGTAGTATTTCCAGATAGTTTAAACTGCTTACTGCATATTACGCAGACACATCCTATTGTCTAGATGGCACGCTATTCTAGCTGTTTGAGGATGAGGTTTATTACTAGAATGTCCTAAACTTTTCATATTTTCAGCAAAAAATAATTAAAGATGCGTCTTCTTACCATACTGATTGTTGTAAATCTGTTATATCTCCTTGTAAAGCATGTTGATGTAAGATTAAAAGAGCTTGCTGCGGCATTTCTCCTGACCATTCATAACTATTACGCTGAAAGAAAATTCATGCAGCAATATAAATAAATGCTTACAATTCTGCCTATTCCAGAAAGAATTTTAAGAGAGTGCAGAATGGGTAAGATTTGACAAAGATGATTATTTTTCTCGTAACTCCAAATTTTTAAAATAGTTGATCATCATTAATGAAATTTAAGTCTCCATACAATAGGGTCAGGTAAATCTGTGTCACAATTTGAAATCCGGCAACTCGCTTGACCATTTGCCGGACAAAAAATAACGAAAATCCCAACTTATTGACAAATATAACTGATCAAAATAATCATTAATTTATTAAAAATACTATTATAACAAATATAAATAATGTAATAAATATAAATAATGTAATAAATATAAATATAATAAATATAAATAGTGTAATAAATATAAATGTAATAAATAAAATAAATAAAATAAATATAAATAATGTAATAAATATTAATGTAATAAATAAAATACATATAAATAATATAATAACGTAATTAAAATGTATATATATTAATTCGTTAAAAATGTATGAATAATTACAATCATTTCTCTTACGAGCCCACACTGTCGGGCGAATATATCCGTCGGAGAAATAATTTATCAGGCTAATGTACATGTAGGAAAAATGGAATATGATATTTGAGTTGTCCGGCAACAGCCCGGACCTGCATTATAATTTTTCTGCAACCTTAATATGAAGTTAAAATGAATCATATTATAATGATTTTTAATCTTGACTACACGATGCTATGGATCAAAGTTCAATGTGGTGCACCAAATTTGGGTCATATTATAGCTGAAAGTTAAAATGAAAGTACTATTTGGTCTGAAAGTACTACTTGGTCTGAAGTGAAAGTACTATTTGGTCTAAACTTCTCATTGTTCAGATTTGTTAAATTTTTTTGTTTCACAATAAAACAAATAACACGAATATTTTATGCAGAATTAAAACATTTATTGCATTTTATTTTTGAAAATTTTTAAAAATATGACGAAAAAAGCTTGTCTGTTAAAATTGTTTTTGAAATTATAGAATAACCAGATAATTGTTATATCTCATAAAAACATTTTTTATACAGAAAATTCTAATATATAAGTAAAAATCATGCAATGCATAAAAGCTAGTTTTCATAAATTACCAATCAATCAAGTTTTTTTTTTTTTTTTTTTTTTTTTTTTTTTTTTTAAAGATTCAAATAATAACTAGACTGAAAAATTTCCGTTAATTATACTTACTTCAAATTTCCTAAGTTCATGGTCCATAAATATCCAAAAGAGTTTCTGATGTTCTCGAATCTCTCGCAAATTATCATCTCCAGCAGCAATTCCTCGATCTTCACGAGTTCCAAATTTTAATTTCAAGTGTATCTGTCCTTGGACATTGGAACGATTGGTACGTCCTCGAAGGCGGAACCACCGATCTACACCAGCGGCTGATATTTCCTAGAAGGGTTATTCAATTTTTATAAAAACAGTGATTTGTGTTATAAAATTGGAAATAGTTAAATAAAATTAAAATCCCTGCTTAGTGAGGAAAAAAAACAGTAATTCCATTTTCAAAACATTATTTTCAAATGAATAAAGTTATTCTCAATGTTTACATAATAATAATTTTATTCAGAATGTAGAGTGTACAAGTGTGCGACGAGTTTTTTGCATTAACTTATAACTCCGTATTTCCATTAATGTAGCTAAGTGTTCATTTTATTTATTGGTTTATTGTTACAACGAACATCTGCCGCAGTGGACTGATCGTTAAGACACGGTTCCCAGCAGATCACCGAAGTCAAGCATCACTGGCTGTGGTCAGTGTGCGGGTGGGTGACGACTTGGATTAGTCTGCGCAGGCACCGAGGTTGAGCGGTATTGGTCCTCGTTAAACTGCTTGATTTTGCGTGCAGGTCGTCGAGCTACCAAAGAGGGGTTGCCATCCCCTCTGCAGAGAATCAAAATTGAGATGGCATGTCTTCGGATCATCCTCAGGGATGTTTCACAGACCGTTGCCAATAGCCCATTGCGCAGATCTAGTGCGACGTGAATGAACAACCAGAACTACAACAACTGGTACAACTCACATTTGCGGGCTTGTGTGCTCAATAATGGCTTATAAACCAAAACAAATCGTTGGATAGATAGCACAATACAAAGATGGACAGCACGAAGATACATCCAGAGTTACAGCGAGATTTGAACCCAGTATCACAATGCTTTGAAACGTTTGGTGGGAGATAACCATCGGCGAGGGAGCCCCCCCCCCATTTACAATTATTCCAAAAACTTGTTTTTTCGTTCATTCTCATACATATGACATACATACCATATAGAACAGTGATGGCTTAGGGAATAGAGAGTTCGCCTTCCAATGAGGCGAACCGGGTTCGAAACCCAGCGATAGTTGGTCGATTGAATTCTGCATCCGGCTTGTACCAACAACAGTGATAACATAAAATATCTTCAGTGGTAGACGGATCATGGGTTTGAGTACCCTTGCCGTCAAGTTAACCATGTGAAGTTTGCGTGTTTTTCCTCTCTATGTAACGTAATTCGGGTTAGTTCCATCAAAAAGTTCTACACGAAAGCATATTTCTCCCAATACTTGATCCAAAATTTTTCTTCTAAATTGGCTTCAAAATGACAAGGGTACGGAGTTGAACATCAGTATTCATAAACCAAAAAAACTTGGGTCGGCTGTTCAACGATGATTATGAAATAAAATACATACCACATGAGCCGTGGAAGGCTAGTGGTTAGAGAATCGAACTCCAGTTCAAAGAGGCCGGGGTTCGATACTCGACTTCGCTAAGACCCACCGAGTACATGCGATACACTTGCTCATAAAATCTGTGGAATCGAAAGTCCTGTGGTCATTTACTGAGCAGTACCATGGGTACAGGGATCTGGAGAAAATTTCCTTCGCCTTTAGATATAAGTCTAAATTAAAGAAGCGACCTCACATGATGGCATGCGTTCCGATCATCCTAAGGAAAGTTTCCAAGACCATCACCAATAGCTTATTGCGTAGCTCTAGTGAGACGTAAATAAGATATCTACCAAATGCTTACAAAACAACCATTTTATTTATTCATCGGTATATATACATACAGGCTTGTGTTCTCAATGACATAAGAATCGTTTATGAGCCTTTGTCAAATAGAAAGAGAGATAGGGCAGCTCAAAGTAAGACAGTAGTAAGATACGTCAAAGGTTAAGGCGGAATCCGAACCCGCTAACTTCAAGCTGCAGAATATAACGCACTGTATTTTGGAATTTCAATGGATTTTTTTCTTGGTGAAGTTGTTGTATTGGTGAAGTTGTTGTAGTTCATTTACGTCACGCTAGAGCTGCACGATGGGCTATTGGCGACGGTCTGGGAAACATCCCGGATGATGAACCGAAGACATGCCATCACAATTTTGATCCTCTAAAGAGGGGATGACACCCCCGCTTCAGTTGCCCGACGATTTGCAACGAAAGGCAAGTATTTTACGGTAGAACAGTCTAACGAGAACCAATACCGCACACACTCGGTCCCTACGCGACTGATCAAAGTGGTCACCCACCCGCACACTGACCGCAGCCAGTCATGCTTGGCTTTGGTGATCGGCTGGGAACTGTGTTTTAACGATCAGTCCACTGCGGGACAAAGTACACATTGTATAAGATATGAATGATAAAAAAAAATCACTCACGCTGTCTCAAAATGGTGTTGGTTGACACAAGTAAAATAAATTTTAAATTCAAAATAAAACACAAATATAAACAGATAAAGCGGGAACGGAGAAAGATTTCTTTTAGATATGAATAACTTGCTTCTTGCAACATTTAAAAATATTTTCGTAACTGAGTTGCCAGATTACAAAATATAAAATTTAAACGTAAATAGAGAGTAGTGGGATGTATTTTTAAGGCGCATTCATACTGAAGTTAAGAACCGTATTTGATTTGTCGTTATCTTGGATTGGCCTGAATACTGGATCTGTGAAGGTAATATTATGCATTATACTAAATTCAAAATTTTTTAATAATTAAAGGTCTAATTTTAAAAACAACAATTAAATTCAATGATTTAATAGAACTTAATAACATTTGTTGTAGGATATTAATTATTTAATCGATTATGGGAGGAGGTTATTGATTAGTAATAAAATTTCAAATTATTTACAATGAAGTATGGTTTTAATTTTAATTTTTAGTTCTCACGAATTTTCTCTAATTGGATTTGCAAATGGAAAATATTAATCTAAATGACTGAAAGTTTTTTATATAAATATATTCTTTAATTAATTTTCATACACAATAAAGTAAAAGATTTTGTATAAAATTTATATAATTTTTAGGATAACCATTGTTTTTGGTAAAACTTTATAAAAGTATGTCTATTTGTTTTTTGATAAATAAATAATACTACAAATTGTTTTGATTCGATTTATTAGATTCAAATTAGCATTTAAATAACTGTTTTTGAAACATTAAATTTCCATGCAATTAGTGAATTTATATTAAACTTAAAATCATTTCTTATATCGTATCGTATCAGCAATGAAAATATTTTCTTCTTCATCAAATATCAAAACTTAAGTTCAAAAAATTAAAATTAATATTATTGTTATGATTACGAAGCAATATAAATTCCTCGGGGTAAATACTTTTTGACAAATTGTATAATTTTGAAAAAAAAAAAAAAAAAAAAGATAACTAATTTACATACATCATAATTCCATAAAAAATATAATTATTGGAAAGACAAGAGCTAATTTGAATTTCCTTGCAATTAAACTTGCAATTTAGGATATTTTTATTCTCATAGTATTAAATCAAAAGAACAGCTTTTAGTTAAGAAAAAGGAATGTTATTAATGAGATCCTGGAAATCAAAATGTCGCTATGGATTTAATTTTGTTGTGTTTAATAGAACCTAAATAAGGTTGATTGCTCATATTAATCTATGAAAACAATTTTTAATATAGGCAATAATTTTATTTAAGTATTTAGAGAAAATAATGCCAGATTTAATTAAATAAGTATTAGACTTATTAATGATTGTTCTAAATTTAAAAGGTATTTACTGAAATTGAAACTGATTGTAAAGCATGAAAATTGTACATTATTAATTTGAATTTTTAACTTTATAGAAAGCTAGAATTGTTATTAAATAAATTGCTAAGCTTGAAAGTTTTTAACAGTTAAGCTTAGAATTTTTTACAGATGATAGCATAATTGTTGTTAACTTTGTCTATGGGGTTTCAAAGTGTGGTCTATGGGGTGGGAAGGTATTGTTATCGGGGTGTGTCTATGTAAGCTACAAGGCTCGTTTGAAGTTGTTTAATAGCAAAATCAGTCTTAGAAAAATTAGTTGAATTTGAGTTGTTACAGTGCTTTATAATTTCATTATTATTAAAAATAAAGTCTTTAAAGCAGTGATAAACTGTTCATTTCTATTTTGGGTTGTTCTATGTATTTGAAACTTTTGCGAAATATATACACATTTACACATTTTTTCAGATTTTTCAAGAAATACTAAAAGAATCATTTTATAACATCATGCGAATTCTCATACTTATAAATGAAGTTTAAAGCTTTTTGAGGTTTGAGGGTCCGACAATAAATTACGAACGGTGTTTTTAAATACTTATCGTCAAAAAATGTGGCAAACAATTTGTAACTCGTAACAATTACTCCAGCTTTTATACGCAATGATAGTTCCAAATTTCGTAAGCGTAGCTTAAATATTTATGGAGATGTGAAAATTTGTATAAAAACTAATTTTTTTTTGTCTTAAGTTTTTTTTTTTTTTTTTTCGTTAGAACTTTAAAAAATTTTCAATAAAACTAAAGAAAATTTTTATAGCAATTGAAAACTAATTAAAATTTTTTTTCATTAAAATTTTTTAAAAATGTCATTAAAAAAACTGTGCAATAAGTAATTAAAGTAGTTCTTTTTCATTGTTCTTTTATATAGGAAGGTGAACTTTTTTTTTCCCTTCTTAATTTTGTAATGAATCGTTTTGGTCAAAGTAATGAAAAACGTCTGATTTAAATATTTTAAAAGTTTAAAGCAACTTTCTAAGTAGTTTTTGTAATTTTTAAAAAAAAAGCTGAAAATGATAAAGGGACTTTTAAAAAAATATTTGCTAATATTTTTTTAAAAAATATTTTAACACATTTTCTTTTTCCTTTTTCATTAATATTTATTATTTTCCATGTTTCCTCTATATTTTTAACTTATTTTATCAGTTCTATATACTTGCAGCTTAACTTCTTAATTTTCTTTTTGTCTTTATTTTGATATATATATATATATATATATATATATATATATATATATATATATATATATATATATATATATATATATATATATATATATTAATATATATATAAAAGAAAACCAATAAGAACTAAACATGTATTATCTAAATGGATATTTACAAGAAAAAACTTACTCTCTGTTCCTCCTTGGCAGGAAAAATACCGAATAAGTAAAAAAAGAAGAGAAAAAACTGTCTAATCGAAAAGAAACCACTTCTAATTAGAGTCAAAATACGCTTCACATTTATATATGACTTGAAACATAAGATGCTGCTAAATAAACACTTACCGATACCTGGAGGACACTAGCGTCAATATTATGCCAATTTTCAATTTTATGGTAGCCTTCAATTCTGTAACAGACTCAAACGGCCCTTTTTTGATGTATAGAACCCAACTGAGAGTAGCTCCCCAAGTTTACTTGTGGAGTGATGTTACAAAAAAGAATTGGCCATTCATGACAAGCTGCCTATTATCCGAAAACTGTCTCTGTGAAGATATTTCAACAGCATTTTCGTGCAGGAAAATTTTCCAGCAATTCAGCCACCAATTCTTTCTGCAAATAGCAATGAACGGTTTCTAATATATTTTTGTAATCGTAAGTCCTAAAATCCACGTTAAGTTTACTACAATAGTCGAAGTCTTCCCATATTATTATTGAGCTTCCCTGCTGTTCATTGCTGAAGATTTCCTCTTTTTTTCTTATCAATTGCTTAATTTTATTTATCAATCAATCAATTTGCAAGGGAAAGAACTAAGCAATATCTTAAATTGAGCCGTGATGGCTAAGGGGATAGAGCGTTCGCTTTCCAATGCTGTGAACCGAGTTCAAATCCCAGCGTTGGCTGGTCAATACGAATACCGAATCAGGCTTCCACTGACCTCGGTGCTGATGTAAAATATCCTCAGTGATAGACGGATCATGAGTTAGAGTCACCTAATCATCAAGCTAACCGCGGGGGGTTTTCGAGGTTTTCTCTTCATTCAACGCAAATGCGGGTTAGTTCCACCCAAATGACCTCCACGAAGGAAAATTTCTCTCAATACTTGATCCAGTTCCATTGTCCAATACAGTTCCATTGTTTTCTGCATCGGGTAAAAATTACAAGGCTACGTTGCTGATCATTTGCAGTCGTAAACCCAAAATTAAGTCGGCTGTTTAACGACGGTTAATAAATATCTTAAATTGAAAGCAATCCTCAAGCATGTGAGAGGAGGAAAAAAAAACAATTTGCATGATTCAGACACTTTTGTCTGATCCTCATGCATTTGTCTGATCATAGCATGAGAAAAAAAAGGAAGCATTTCTCTCCATTAAACAGCGAGAAGAAGGCTCATTATTTGTGCGTGAAGGTTACAGTTATAGTGGCCACTTTAATTTGGCCTCTCTTTCATGCTGCATACAAAGTACAAAATTTCAAAATTTACCCATTTATTGCCAGTTGTAGTGAGAATTGTTGGTACAAGCCGTATATCCCAGCAGGATTATGCTTCAATTTATGTCAAAAAATTTTCACGGTGGTGTTTTTTTATTGCATTGTGCTACTTACGAATAGTATTTCTTTTCTGTTAACTTCAATTCCCATGAAAACGTTGCGGGCAATCCTCGGTAGGGTTTTATATGCCAGAAAAGGGCAGTTAATTTCTTATATATATATTACAGGAAAGGAGATACATAATTTCCTATATGCATCATAGTATATGATGTGCCCATAAAAAAATTGAAGGCTACCATCATTAAAAACTGGCATAATATTAATGTTACTGTTCTTCAGGTATCGGTAAATGGTAAGCAGCATCGCATATTTCAAGTCTTAAGTAAGTGCGATTCAGAATGCTCATAATGTAAGTAAATGCGAATCAAAATGCCATCATGCCTTGATTTGATGGGACACTTTTTTTCTTTCCTTTTTTACTTATTTGATTTTTTTTGTCCTGTTAGAGTCCGTAAAAAAATTAAATTTTTCTGTAAAAATATTTATTCGGACATCAACTTTCTTTATATGTACATATATGTTTGATTCACAATGGTTTTCAGTGGAACATACTATATATATATATGTATATATATATATATATATATATATATATATATATATATATATATACATATATATATGTATATATATATATATTTATTTCTCGCGTCTACCGTTCAAAAATTTTACTGACTCTTGAAAAAATTATGTTATTTCGTTTTGTGAAGAAAAACGTTAAAATTTGATGCTAATGATGAAGAAGAAATTGAAGATTTGTTAAAGTCGGTAGAAAAGTGAGCAAAAAACACTTAAGTTTATGAGTGTGTTGAAACTTGTGTTTTGATGTTGGTTGAAAATATTATTGCAAAAGCTGAAAAGTACAAAGTGTTTTTTTCGTCTTTCTTTTACATTGTATTTATTTTCACAGTAAGTACAGAATTTTCTCATTTGAATTTTTTTATACTTATGATAAATTTATTAATTTAAGTCCAATACATCTTCGTAATTTTTTATACTGTTTTAAGTCATTCTTTTATTTTTACCGTTTATATATATATATATATATATATAGTTATATATATATATTAAATTTAATCAAGGAGATTATAGGAAATTAAAATAACGTAATAAAGTATTACTTCCAAAGGTAAATTAACACAGCCTAAAAAATCATCCACGTTATCTCCAGATCTTGCTGATTGGGCAACTTCCTTGAAATATCTGAAAAAAAGAATGTAAAAAAGTTAATGTAAGTCATCTTTATTAGTTCCTAAATCTATTAAAATAAAGTGAATTGATAAGACCTTAACTATTTATGATATCAGCTATTATGAAGTAATAGTTAAATTGTTTTGAGAAAATGTAACGAGCTTTACGAAAAAATTATTATAAAATATTTTGTTATTGTTGTCCTTTCGTGGTGCAATTCTTTTTTTAGGACGATTGGTTCATTTAAATTCTAGTTTTCGAGTTTACCTTTCATATAAGTTTACGTTTCCAAATATTATATATATTTTTTAAAATATTAATTCTCTAGGAATATATTGTATATGTTTTAAGGAATTTTATATACATTATGATATCATTGCGTGAGTAAAATAAACATCTTGAATTCAGCGAAGATGTCATTGCAATAAAAAATAACACCTGCCCGTTTTTGTAGAACCTAAATAGCATTAAATATGCACGATCAAATGTTTGGGTATCACGCGAAACTTTCTCATAACTACGATCAATATAACGATATTTTATAAGAGTATGGAATAAAGCTTTTTGCCTGCAGTTTTGTTGTATCAATTGATGCATAAATTGGGTATGTCCTTGGACTAGATGCAGTTAAGAAAATATAGAGTCATAGTCAATCATTTAAGTTCCTAAGAAAATACAAATAATCGATTGAAGAACGCTTTTTATTTCATATAGGAATGATCAAGCAATTAGGTAATTTCTATTTGATGCAGTTGGTTTAAAAAAACTGAATCAATTAGATGATTTCTATTTGATGCGTTTGTTTTTTAAACCAGATCAATCTATTAGATAATTCAACTAAATCCATTTGATAGTTTCCATTCAACGCGTTTAGTTCGAAAAGAAATGCATGTACATTACAGAGGTGCTTGTAAAAAAAACTAATCATGATTAAATTTATTGAATGCCTTACTTACAACCTACAAGAAACTGTATCAAACTGATTAATTTTTTTCATAATTATTTTAATATCTTGCCATCCTTCTGAAAACTGAGTTATGTACACTGTAAAGAATTTCTAATCAAATTATGGTATAAAGTATTGGTCCTTTGTGGTTGCATTATTCATAAAATCCATTTTTAGTGTAAATTATTATACCGTATTTTTTACAGTAATATTTACTTATTTACAGTGATTCAGTAATTTTACTGTAATTATTACTGTAAAAATTATGGTATATCAGGTTTTTCATATTATAACATGTTCAAGTAAAAAAGAACTTTACATGAAAAAGTATCTGCACGTTAAAGTGCCGATAGTTTTTACTGTAATTTGATCAGTAATTTTTTACAGTATACTTTGACTTAAAATATGGCGTCACTAATTAGGTTATTGAAGCATTATTTAATCAAAATAGCCTAAGAAATTGCCTCAGAAAGGTCGCACAGTTGTTTTATTAAAAAAAAGCGGTAATTTGCATATACTCTTTTTATATCAATTTACTCCATCTATCTCACAAATTTTTTAAAATAAAAAGTTTATTAAAATAATAATTAGGTGCAATCTCCAGCAATATAGGCATTCATTTTTGAAAAAATAAATCAATATTTTGTCGAAATATAGAAAATCTGTTAAAATGTATTAATACCATACTCATCTTCGGTTTCGATTAGGTACCTAGAACAAATAGAAACAAATAGAGCATAAAATAAGATTGCCTGCCCTAATGCAGCATCCCAACCCTACCTCTTCGCCATTTTTTAAAAAAAAAAAAAATTATTTTCTGAGAAATGAATCGAAATTTTATTATTATGAAAACATTTTAAGCAAAAAATTTGCCCAAAATTAATATATAAATCAATTATAAAAAATTAAAAAGCAAGTCAAGTTTATTGACAACAATTTATTTTCATACTTTTATTCCCAACTATGGGTTTTTTATTCTAGAGAATAAATTTAAAAAAAAATAGAATTTAGTTTATTTTAAAGCCATTAAAACTTTATATCACCAAAAACACATGTAGATGGGTGCTTTTCTTACTGTAAAAAATTCCGGATCGAATTCCGGTAAAAATTACCAACATTCAGAATGCTGGCATTTTTTACCATAAAATCCATTTTACCGGATTATGTAACGGAACAAAAAATCTGATGTACTGTAATTTTTACAGTAATTAACGTAAAATCACTAAATCTCTCTATTTAAACAAATATTACTGCAAAAATTTTGGTACAGTATTTTACGGATGGTGCAACCAAAGTGCCGGTACTTGATCGTATACCGTAATTTGATTCGAAAATTTTTACAGTGCAAGTTTTCACGCAATTATACTTTGTGTCCACCACCTCCATGTCTTATACCCTTGAAATAAGAACTCTGAAACTGAGCAAATCCTATAACTTTTAAGAAGATCTAAATTAAGAATTTAAAAAAAATAAAAATAGCACTTTAAAAAAACATTAACAATTCTTACTAATCTTATTTTTAAAAAAAACTCTAAATGAATATAAGCAGAAAAAAGATGCAAATAAACGTCTTTTCATATTACTAAAAAGAATTTAATAGGAAGTAATGCACACTGTTATGAAGTGTACATAAAATATGCTAAAGCAAAATATTTAAAGCATACTTCTATCATTAAATCCTTATTCTTATTGTATATAATTAAATCTTGAATTTGTTAATGCTACTCGTAATTACATTGCTTCATATTACATAGAATTTTTGTTTCATCTTGGCTAGTAGATGAAATTCATGAGAAGGGATATTGTCTAACCATTTTCCACTTCTTTACGTTACTATGCAATTAATGTTTGTGAACAACTTTTGGAATTGTTAAGTTTTTAATACTTAAGTTTTTAATAGCTGATATTTTTCTTACTCAAAAATAACATTCTAATAAATTTTCTTGTCAGAAGCACATGTGTAATGATGTTTATATTATTATGATGTTAAATGATATAACTTATCCTATTTAGTATCCAATTTATGAGATGAATATGCAAGAGCGGTATGTCGATTTTCTACTGAACAATTCATCCATTTTTTAATGAATTACTCCGTAGTAAGTTTGGAGCTTGTTGAACTATATCGATAAAATTTGCTGCAACATGCTGTAAGAAATTCCGGATTAAATTATAATAAAAAGTATCGAAACTCAGGTTGCCGCTACTTTTTACCGTAAAATCTATTTTTGCTGGAACATATTATGGAACAAAACTTTTGATATTCCGTGATTTTTACAGTAATAATTACCATTGATAATTACTGAATCATTTTAATTGAATCAATATAGCTGTTAAAATTACGGAATAATATTTAATGGTATAATGGATTTTACGGTAAAGTGGAGTTTACGGATGATGCATCCAAAGTGTTTATGCTTTATACCATAATTTGATCCGGAATTTTTTACGGTGCATGGATATGGCTGTGAGTTAAGCAACATGATCATCATCATTTAAGCACTACAGCACTTGCAGAGCAACTTTTTCTTGTAGTTGGTAATTTTATGTAATTTAAGCCACATTATCGTTTTTATTAATTTATTTTGCAAGATTGAATTAATTTGAATTTCATCGTGGCAGCTTGTTTGGTTTGGAGTAAACTTGCACCATATCTTAATTTAAAGTATCGATGTTATGGTTGAACGTTGAACCGATTGTGAACCAATAGGTTGCACCAATGGGAAAGTGTGTACTGAAAGAACACAAAACAATTAGATTAAAAAAACACAAAATGAGCAAAATAATTACATTTTTATGATGTTTAATGTTGAACTCATTGATTTTTTGCAAGGCAAAGTAATTGCTTTCCCGAAATTGGATATCTACACAGTAAAGAATGGAACCTATTTTAGAATGTTACCCAAAATGAAATAACACCTATATTAGCATTCCAGGGCCGGGATAGCCTGGTCGGTAGGGCGCTGGGCCCATGCACAAGAGGTCGTGGGTTCGATCCTTGCCGACCGAAGACTCCCCGTGTAGTAAATGGTGACTGATGCACGTTAAATCTGTCGAGTCTCAAAGTCCTCCATGTTCCCATAACAAATCAATACCTCTGGGGGTACTGATCCAGGAGTTTCCTTGTCTTCTGGATTGGTTCAAAATTACAAGGCTACGGAGTTGAGCATTAGTAGTCGTAAACCCATGAAATTGGTTCGGCTGTTCAACGACGGTAATAAAATAAAATATATTAGCATTCCAAACTCCAATACGGGCGTAATATTCGTTATTTAAGGTTATCAGACCCATAATGGGGCTAAGATCTTTCCAAATTGGAAGAAAATGATCGCGTGTTCGACGACTAGCTAACATTACTGGTTGGGAAAAGTCGATACCCAAATTGGATCACAGCTCTGCTGCTTTAACTGCCTACCAAATTCGTTTCATATTTTCAGTGGCGCCATATTTTTTTCCGAACAATCGGATGTTATGTTGACAAGTCAACAAGGTGAGAATATGATCTTTTTTTCCCCCTTTTCTTAACTTTATCATCAGTATAATATATAGTTTTTAAACATTATGCGTCGGTTTTATGAAATGCAGAAGTAAATTTTTTGATATTTACAACTTTATATTACTGTACAACATTAAGTGAACATTTTCGCCTATACAAGATTTTATTTTTTGTAATATATTTGTTTGACTTGAAAAATAAAGTGATAAAGTTTTTTTGACATTAACCATTAAAACTTTCGAAGTCTAAAACAACATCGCAGGGACATTTGTCAAAGAACTGAAACTGTTTTCTTCAACTTTAATTTACTGTAAATATGACATCATTAAAGCGTCGGTTTGACTTCCATTTTTAAGATTTCGCCGAATTCATACTGACAACTCTAATTTTACCAAAATAACTCATCTTTCTCTGTTATATATAACGCTATGCTTGAATTAATGCTTAACATACGCGTATATTTAGTCACAATGTTGGAGACAATAGGATTATATTCGTGAAAACCGCGGGTTCGAATCCCGCTCTGGGCATGGATGTTTCTCTGTCTTGTTGTCTTCTGGTGTGAATGTGTAAATGTGGCCCACCCTATGAACGGGTTTGTGGCAGTGTGGCGTGGGTAATGTTGCTCGCCTCCGTGACTTTGGTTCACAGGTGCCCATTGGGTAACGATAAATGAGCAACACCTCCGGCATCTTCTAAGGCGAAGAAACGAAAGTTCAGTGCCTGCCGTTATTAAAAAAAATATTTATGATAACCAGATTGCTTTATAAATCTAAACAATCAAGAACAAAAATAAAAATATAATTATAATGTATTTATTTATTAAAGCACAATCGTTGAAAAGTATGACCATATTTTTTAAAAATATGGTCACTTTTCAACTCGTAAATTTGTTTTTTTAACTTTCTAAGTAAAAAAATTTTTTTTTTTATAATTTACAAGCTAGAAAAAATACTTGAATTGTAAATTAATTTACAAAGTATCTTAAAAATTTCTTAAATTTCTCTTTAAACAGATTGAACAAATGTTATCAAACAGCAATACATAATGCTCATTAAAATAAAAAGGGCTTTATAAGCTATGTGAAACCATCTAGTTTGATTATGTATAAAAGGATGCACGTGAATAAAAATTTTATAATTAAAATAACGTAACTAAATAGTTCATTTATATTTATAAATAGTCGCAAAAGCAGAAAGATTTTTAAAAAAAGAAACAAATGTTTAACTTTATCATATTTTAACTAATTAATTGACAGTTACAAGGCTGCTGGGTAACAAAGCAAATTACTACAAATGAGAGTGTTGAGTTCGCCGTTGCGTTCTGGTGTAGGCTAAAAATTTGTATAAAAAGAAAGAAATTATATACTTAATATTATATACTAATTATATACTAATTATATACTAATTATATACTAATTATATACTAAATTATATACTAAATTATATACTAATTATATACTTAAATTATATATATTGATTTTAATCAATGTTCATCAATCATTAATCAATGTTGTAATACTAAAATTTTTATCCCCGAAATGCATGTCTCCTTTTGTGGGATGGGATAAAAAAGAAATTTAATATAAACCTTTGTTTACCGATAAAGGAGAAATTCTGGAATATTTTCTTATTATGATGTAAATTCGGAAATTTTTTCCTAATTCGGGACTCATATTAGGGATGTTCCGTAACAACAACTCTTCAAAAAAAAAAGGTACCATTAGGGGTATTTATGAGAAATCAAATTAGTATTTAAGCGACCAAAAAACACGAAGGTTATGGAAATTTAAAAAGGAGTTCTAAAGGAGTTGAACTAAAATCATCAAACTTGCGTCATTGCCGAAGAAAATAGATAAGAAATTTTACAAATCCATTTAAGAAAGATTACAAATTTAATAAGATTTAGATTTGTGATCCCCAAAATAAAGTAGGTAGCACAATATTGGAAATATTGCTCCCATAGTTTTTTATATATAATTTTTTTTATAACCGTCGTTGAACAGCAGACCCAATTTGTGGGTTTACGACTACTAACGTTCAACTACGTAGACTTGTAATTTTAAACCCAATCCAGAAGACAAGGGAACTCCTGGATCAAGTATTGGGAGAAATATGCCCTTCGTGGAGGACTTTTTGATGGAACTAAGCCGCATTTGCGTTACATGGAGAGGAAGACCACGAGAACCTCCCACGGTTAGCCTGACGGCAAGGGACTCTAACCCATGATCTGTCAACCACTGAGGATATTTCAGGTTAGCACTGTGGTCGGTGCAAGTCGGATGTGGAATTCGTATCGATCAGCCATCACTGGGATTCAAACCTGACTCACCTAATTAGAAGGCGAACGCTCTTTCCCTTCAGCCAATGCGGCTCTGCTTCCTTAGTTTGAGTCAACAAAGCAGATATTTTCTTCTTTAATAATACCCAAATCCAAAAAATTGAAATTAATATTATCATCCTTGTTGATTTATACGATTAAAGAAATGACTTTAATTTTAATATAAATAAACTTATTACTTGGAATTCTAATGTTTTTAGGAGCATCTATTTAAACACCACTTTTAATGAAATGAATAGAATTAAAAGAATATGTAGTAATATTTATTTATCCAAAAAACAAATTGATAAACTCTTTCAAATTTGATAATAAACAATGGATACCCAACTAAAATAATAAAATTCTATATAAAATCATTGAGTTAATCGTATATTATTGTAGATATATTTACTAAAACTCTTATTTGTTAATTTATTTAGTTTTCCCTAATGCAAATCCATTTCGGGAAAATCCGTGGGCAAAATTATTTATTAAAAATTTATTTGTTAATTTGTATAATTTTTCCATGTGCAAATCCATTTCGGGCAAATCTGTGGTCAAAATTATTTACTAAAAAATTCCTTTACTAAAAAATTCATTCGTTAATTTATAAAATTTTTCCATGTGCAAATCCATTTCGCGCAAATTTGGGGCTAAAATTACTTACTAAAAATTTTTCTTTGTTAATTTATGTAATTTTTCCATGTGCAAATCCATTTCGGGTAAATCCGTGCCTAAAATTATTTACTAATAAAATTCCTTGTTAATTTATAAAATTTTTCCATGTGCAATTCCATTTTGGAAAAATCCGTGGCTAAAATTATTTACTAAAAAGATTTCTTTGTTAATTTATATAATTTTTCCATGTGCCAATCCTTTTCGGGCAAATCTGTGGCTAAAATTATGTGCAAAACAGGCAATTCATGCTTCTTTCTCTTTTCCATTTTATATTTTATTCTTAAACAAATATTTATTTTCTAAAATTATTCATAGTCAACATCTTTAAATTATCCAGTATAATATTACCTTGCACAGATCCATTTTCGGTCCCATCCTTGGTAACTAACAAATCAAACGCACTTCAGTAATGCAGCAAGAACGCACTTTAAAATAAAACTCCTCTAGTTACGCTACCTCAATTTGTGCTTTTGTTTTCATATTTTGCAATCTGGCAATCTTGTTACGAAAATATTTTAAATCATTCTTGAAAAATTTCCCGTTCATGTAAGTTCATTTGATTTCGTTACTTGCTTTATAGATTGTGTTTTATGTTCGATTCTGCTTTTTCTTTATATTTTACTTTCTGTTTTTACGTGTTATTTTTACTTATTGTGTTTTATTTTATTTGTTGTAATTTTTGTAAAAATTTTTTAGAGTGCTCCTCACACTATTGTATTGATATATATTTTGCTTTGGCTATATTATTAATACAATATTAGCAAGCACTCTTTTTTACAGATATAATCGTGTGGGCTGATGAAAAGATTATATCTTTTTTTTTCCGGATTTTTTTATAAGAATTCTATCCTTTTTTTAATAGCTTCCAGTTTTTATTTATTTATTTTTTATTTTTAATAATTTTCTTTTTTCCCCTTTTTTCATTTGTCTGTAATTTTTCTTTCTTTTACCTTCTTTTTGAACTTCTGATATATATATATATATATATATATATATATATATATATATATATATATATATATATATATATATATATATATATATATATATAATGATATTATCGAGAAGAATCAATTTTAGATGATACTAATAGAAGAAAATATAAAAATTGATTAAAAGAAAATACCGAGAAATCATATTATTATACTTTCTAAATGAAGACAAACAATAAATATTTTGTTTAGAATTAATTAAAAAAATTTTTTTAATTAATTTAAAACTATTTTTTAGAATAACATTACATAAAATTTGATTTTGCTAACTTTTGTATTATCATTTGGAAAGGGCGTTATTAATGCATGGGAATCATTATTTCTAACACCGTTTTGGCTTAAAATGCGATTAAAAGGAGGTATTCTTTATCTTATATAAACAAAGGTGTTGAAGGAATATTTTGATTAATAAGAAATAGCTTTTAAAAGGTAAAGTAAGTAATATGATCATCCCATTATGCCATTATCAGTTACGATAAGGTAAAATACACGTTCTTTAAGCATATAGCTTTTATTTTCAAATGAAGTGTAAAGTTTTCCTTTTCGTTAATTTCCGTTCAATTAATTCTTTTGCCATATATTCTGGTGCTTATTAAATCTAAGAATCTTTCTATTACACTAATATATTTATGTTTCAATTCTGTTATATAAATAACCTGGACTTCTTATGAATATAATGTTTTAGATTTATACACGAAAAAGGTAATTTAGGTAAAACTACCGTACTGTATGATAATGACATTTCTGGTAAAAAAACTACATAATTCTGGTTAATAAATCCAAAATATACTGAGTTTTAACATTCATTTTGTAATTCTTCTGTTCATATGGTAACGGTTTACGAAGAATTCTGGTCTTATTACCGCACATTTAATAAAAAATATAAAACTGAAAAGTAAATTTTACCAAAATGTTTTTAATTCAATGCCATGCTCTAAGGTATCATGATAAAATTAACAAATTTTACAATATGTCTCAAGTTTAACCACATATTGTAAAACCTTGTTTTATTGTAAATTTTGCCATTATCATTGCCAAAGTACTTCGGTAAAAGTTATCGAACTTTTTGTCGTTTCCATAGAGCTAAAAATGGTTAGTTTCTTAATATGCTGCTAGTTCAGACCACTGTTTTTCCCCAGTTTATTTATGATTTTAATTATTTGAACTCATTTGCAAATGTTTTTGATATTATGCTTTTCTTTATAGTTGGTATTAACTTTCAGTGAAATAGTTCTGTAAGAAATAATCTACATACTTTTTCTCGAAACGTTTGTATCAGTTAATTTAATATACTAAGCTATAGTTTCTAAAACTAATCAGTGTTTTCATATGAGATTTTAGCATCTTGAAAACCAGTAGCTAAATCATATCAGTATGATTGTCTTGTATCTCATCAATCGATCTGATTAATCGATAAATTTGATGAAAATCTATAAAATAATTATGATTATAAAAAGGTTTTTTAAAACTAATCAGTATTTTCATACTAATACAAGTCATTATCCTTAAAACCTTTTAGTTAATTTTAGTTTGGCAATTGATTAAACCTGGCAATGATTGCCAACCACGGCTTTTGTACAAAAAAAAATATCTAATCAATCGTTAAACAATTCATACTAAAAATGACTATTAATCAGCATTTTTTTTTTAAATCAGGCTTTATTATTTTTAAATATAGTAGTTAAATTATATCAGCTTGTCAATTATAACTTTTGTGTCACAAAGTCAATTTTGTTGGACATACACTGAGAAAAAAAATTGTGAAAGCTACTAGAATATGGCGAAATTTACCGAGTTTCTGGCTTTATAGGAACAGCAAAATCACAATAATTTATACCAAAGCGCTTTAGAGATGATTTTGGTAAAATTAACAGTAAAATATTGTTTTATAATTTGTGTTAAAATTTTGTAATTGTAGTAAAATTTGGTAAATGTAGTAAAATTGTGTAATTTTATCATGATACTTTAGAACATAGCATAAATATCATTTATTCGGTTGAATTTACTTTTAAGTTTTTCACTTTTATTAAATTTTGAAAACCAAAATTTTCGGTAAACTGTTACTATATGAACGGAAATCGTTACCATATGAAAAGGAAACCGTTACGATATGAACGGTAACGGTTACGATATGAACGGAAACCACTAATTAATATTTAGAGCAGGGAAATACAAAAACGGTATTAAAGTCCTATAAATCATTACTATGGAAGATGAGTCGAACAGCATCAAGACTTGTTAGATTGTCGGAAAAAACTAAGAAAAGTTAAAAAAAGATTATTAAAAAAACCTCTCCGTTTAATCAGAAATCAAAATGGGTTTGATGTTTTTCATTCCGCTTTCCTAAGTAGTGATTTGATAGATTTTGAAAATGTTTTCATTATTTTTCTTACTCCAATATTATTCTTCACTTCTTCACCCCTTAATGTCTATATTTTTTAACTTCCTCTATGACAAGGTTTTTAAAAATATATATTAAGAGTGATCATGGTAGAACACCGAGTATAAAAAAAAATATTTTGTTTTTCTCAAAGAACTAATACAAAATAAAGCTTAATAAATATCCCTGTAACAGTAAAATGTTTTATAGCTTCAAAGCATTTCTTGGTATATGTTATTTGATACCAAACAGAGGTCATTATTCTAAAGAAGGACATTTGCTAACATTTAAAAATATAAAATTATTTAAAAAGTACAAATTTTTCTTATGTTTTAAAATAGAATACAACGGAATAAGCTAATCGCTTAAATAAGTTAATTACTTTTAAATTTCTAACTGTTTTCTAGTAATATTTTGTAAATGGCAACAAGTTTTCAAAGTAGTTTTTTTTTTTCATTTACACTAAGCTATATAAAAACACTTTTTTAAATCAATTGAGAAAAAAATGTATAAAAGTACAAGGAACATAACTTTAAATTTTTTGTACCTGCTAACTTTGAATACCATTTCTTATTGCTAATGTGAAAGCGAAACAAAATGATTTGTCAAAATGTATTAATGCTTGTCAAAGGAGCATAACATGCAAAGTTCTTGATTTAGTACCTGCATTTTGTTCAAGGACTTCTGATATGAAACATATCAATAATCAATATTCACTTCATCTCACATGCGGGCTTTGACTGAAGTTAAATTGAAATTATTTTCTCCGAAAACTCTTTCTCTGCGCGTATTGACTTAGCAGTAGAATTTGTAAAAAATATTTGTTGCATAACTTTGTATACTTTTAGAACAGTTTAAAATTCATTAAAATTTGCTTTGGCATAAAACTCTTTATGTTTTGTGACTGTTTGGTGAATTTTAATAAAGAATTTTTACAATTTTAGGAGAAAATTAGTTATAATAAAATAAAGCTTTTTGTTTAATTAATGTACAAAAAAAAAATGGAAAACGTTTATAACTTTTTATTTAGATATCGGATTTCGCTTATTAAGATAATATGGTCCCTTTAAATTAATCAGAGTTTCAAAACTCATCCCTCTTTAATGCTCAATTCACTTTTTTGAGTGTTTCGCCATTCTATTTTTGAGCTATTTAAGTAAAATAAGAGCTTTTTACACACAATTTACAAATAATTTATCCAAAGATAGTTTGTAAAAAAAATAATTTTTATAATTTTTATATTTTTTAAAATTCAATAATTGTATAAAAAATTTGAATTATAAGAAATATTATAGATATATTTGAATTATTACTTGAATCACCATTAAACTATGAAGTTTTAATTCGAAAAATTCAAATTTTGAACAGAATCGGCCAAATGGTTCTGAGAAATGAAAATTGAAAATTACAACATTTTAGAAATGTCATTACTCACTTACTATTCGGATGATTTTTCTCAAATTCTGAATTTTGTGGCTTAAATTAAGCAGTTTAAAATTAGGTAAAAATTTGTATACCTTGGAATTTAAAAAGTGCACTGTTAAATTAAACTATAAAAATTAAATAAATATTATTAAAAAATTATATTTTTCAGGGAAGGATAATTTTTATAATTGTGTTGAATGATGTTTTCCTTCTCTTAAATAGTTAAAAAAATATAGGAAAATACTAAAAAAATATAGAAAAATACTAAAAAGAAATGGAAAATAACAAGAGGGGCCCAAATTTTTGACGACTGTCTGGAGTGATAAAATTTTGGGGTCATTTTTTTTTAAATTGCGGCTGTAGCTCGTAACAGTTTGAGGATCAAAAATCAAAATATGTCCAAAAAAAAATGCTTATTTAGTTTTTGTGTTTCATGTTGTAACAGAAAATGTGTGTAAAAAATAATAAGTATATTTGACCTTAAGTTTATTAAGTTTATTAAGTTATTAAGTTACCATTAAGTTTGTTACTAATCTCATACTTAATTCGTAGCATTAGATCAAAAGTTACACAGTTGCTCAGTGTCCTGTTTTTTATTTTATTGTACGGATTTCTTTTCATCTCTAGTGCGTTTTTCTCGATAAATAAATAAATAATATTTGCGCACCGTACCCTTATTCAAGATATTTTTTCTTTAAATTTCCTTAGTATCGATAATTTTTTTGCTACAAAACTTCCTTTTGTGACAACGAAAAGCTCCACGTTGGAGAAAATAGACAAATCTTATTATTTCATTTGTAAATCTTATTATCTTGCAAATCTTATTATTATCTTGTATTTAATAGCTATCAATACATCAAGGGCAGAATAACAGGATCTAGAAAAATTGTATTTAGTAGCTGGCATCGTACCTATCACCACTTGGAGAGCCGTGGTGGCTCAGGGGATAGAGCGTTCTCTTTCCAAAGAAGTGAAACGAGTTCGAATCCCGGCGATGGCTAATCGATGCATATTCCGCACCCGATGCTCGCAACGACCAGAGTGCTGACGTAAAATATCCTCAGTGGTGTACTAATCTTGGGTAAGAGTCCCCTTGCCGTCAGACTAACAGTGGGAGGTTTTCTTTGTTTTCCTCTTCATATAACGCAAATGCGGGTAAGTTTCATAAATAAGTCGTCTACGAAAGCGAATTTCTCCCAATACTTGATCCAGGTCTTTAGATTCCTTTAGTTCCTTTAGTCTTTTGGATTGGGTTCAAAATTACAAGGTTACGGAGTTGAACATTACGGTAATAGTTATTATTCAATAGATATTATCATGATAATATCTCTCAGTTTTCAACCTTTTTTTACCTTTAGGCTATTGATAGTAATTGGCATAAGTTTCATTAAAAAAGGAAGCTTATAAGTTCTCAAATGTTTTATTTTAAGTGAATAAACTTGATAAGATAAAGAGTAAAATTACTTCGCATTATGTAACACAAAACGCACGAGTTAAAAACAAAGGACAGAGAATTAAAGGAAGGTTGCTGCATTAATTATAATCCAATTTTTATACGCAAATTTTAAAAACGGTTTAGACAATGGCTTAATTATATTCATAATGTTTTTACTTCCTCAAATGAGCATTTATTTTTAATATTTTTTTGATGAAAGAAGAAATTTTCTTTCACCAAATTAATGAAATAGGAAAATTCGTATTCTCTATTTATTTAAGCCTATACTTAAAGTAATTAACTATTCTAATCACATTCTTCTGATTAATAAAGCTATTTATTAAAATTAATTTTCGGAATCAGGTGCTGAAGATCAGTATTGAACGATAGTAACTGAGTTATAAGGCAGATTTATTTGCATAATCGAATAAAAAATGAATGCCTTGAGATTTTTATTAATTTCTAGCGAGTAACGAAAAAATTAGAATTAACATTAAATTTTTATTACTTATTTTTGGTTAAAATGGTATCTGATACGTGTTTTTAATCTTCAAATTAAGCGAGCAAAAATAATTTTTCTTTTATTATTTAAAGATAAGACGCCTACAAATTATTTTTTTTATTGCGAAAGACTAAAAGTTATTAATGGAGAAAAAAGTTAACACAGTTAAGAATTTATGCTATCAAATTTTGTTTGCCAGCTATCCTAATGCGACGTTTCTTTAATTTCATCAAAAGAAGCTTTGAAAATAAGATTATGCACGCAGTTTTAGTCATACTTCTATTACAATTAAGAACCAGTTTTCCAAAATACAATATTTAATACATTATTTTATTATACACCTTACAAAAAAAATCTGTTAAATTTTCGGAAAAGCGGTCTTTTGATGTACCAGCACAAAACTGTTAATTTCGCAGAAAAATACTGTTATTTGAAAACGGATACATGATTTTTAAGCAGATAAGTACTTTTATTTTAACAAACACTGTTATTTTAACAACAAAAAACTACTATTTTAACAGATAACTCTGTTATTATAACAAAAAAAAACCAGACAAGCTGTAAAATAATATATCAGCAATGTGGTTTGTGCGAACCGAGAGAAGAATTGCCATGACCAGACACTGTGGGGTTCGAATCAGGGGCACGGCACATGAGGCGATTACTCTTTCTTCGGAGCCACGACAACGGTTGGATAATGTTATGCGAAAAAAATCTTAAACTGTCTTTTATCTTAAAAGTTTCACTTACAGAAATCATATTTAAGTTTTAAAACGTTTAAAACTTTATTGGTCCACCTTTTTAAAAATGTCTGGCAATTGAACTTGCTGAAAATTTATACCTAAAGACAACTTGACAATGAAGTCGAATTGCAATTTTATTTATACGGCGTTCAAAACCATAATATAAATTCTGACAAGTAAGAACAAATTTAAAAAACAATCGTATTGAAACAAACAATTTAAAAAAAGATAAAGTGATCTTGCAAACCTGCATGGAAAAAAACTAGAATTGACAGTTTTAATCCGTTTATAATTAAGCTGGAAAACATAGAAAAACTGTTCCATGATTAATAGCTTTAAAACGTCAAATATACCAAAAAAGTCTAAAAAAATGGAAATTTTTTTGCAACTCTCAGGTCACTATCAAAAACAGAAGAAATCTGCATATGTCTTTTAACAATTTCTTTTTAGGTAAATATGTTTTTTTTTCTCCTTTTACATTTACAGTTATTTTTACAGTGTATATTTTTGGTTGAAGGGGTATCTGATACGCAATTTTATCGTTGAATTAAGTAAACAATTTCTTGTTATTATTTAAAGATTTAAAGCTTGTTTATTTATAACTTATTTTTTGTTGTCGTAAAACACTTCAGTGTACTACAATAATGGTAATGGTAATAATAGTAATGGTAATGATAGTAAAAATTTCATCACTGCTTATAATTTATGCTACAGAATATTTTTAGCCAACTATTTCAATGCAATATTTCACTTTCCAAAAGAATCTTTGAATCAAAGAATATTAAAATCTGAATTAAATTATTCCTCCTCGATCATAGTTGTGACAATGTTATTTTTCAAGCCAAAGACATTTTAGTTAACACTTTCAGTCCTTATGATATGATTTATGACGATCATATATTCAAATTCCTATGAGCTCTAGAATCTCAACTCAAAGACTAAAAAATTTCAATAGCAAACATGTAATTAAAAGTAAAACTGTCTTAATACAAATATACGCTAAAATCATTTTTTTTATTCATTCATTTTTCCATAGGCATGAAACAGAATATTTTTTATTTGTAATTCAAATAAATAACGTTTTAAATAACGCTTTGTGTATCATGTTTCGCATTTTAATTCAAAATAAGGTAAAAAATTAAAAAAAATCTTTTTTCTGGGAAAAAGTTGCAAAAATATTGCTTTAATTCATTTTTATTACTTGTAAATGTATATATAAAATGAATTATATTTTAAAATGATTTTGTTGAGAACTTTTGCAGTAATTTATTTTTGCAAATTATAGTTTATATTTTTCTCACTCAATGAAAATGTATTTAATTGAAAAAAAAATATTAGAAAACCTAGTTCTTTTGTAAAATATTATATTGCTCTTTATTCATATGTAATTAATGTGTGCTAAGCTATTGAATGAACTATTCTACTAAATTTTCTGATTTAATTAAAATAATTGAAATGTAAGTATGTAACGAAAGATATCAGTTTTTGTATAATCTTTTCATGAATGAATATAACAAAAGATAAATATTAAAAAGTCGATTATTTATTATTTTTCTTTGCTTCTTCTAGAGTAATTTTAATTGTTTTTCCTGGTTTCCATGACACCTCGATTAAATATCCAAGCTTAGCATTTTAAATTTATTCTTTAAGTTTATAGACTGAGAAACTCAAACCAAACTTAAGTGTATATTTTTAAAAAAAAGTATGATTTACACGCAGAAAAAAAATATGGTCAAAATTACCAGAATATAGTAAAATTACCGTGTTTCTGGCTCTATGGGAACACGAAAAAAGCTAGGTAATTTTTACCGATGAGCTTTGGCAATGATTTTAGTAAAATTAATTAAGAAATATGGTATTATAATATGTGATCAAATTTGGTAGAAGTGATAAATTTGATAATTTTTTTCATGATTCCTTAGGATTTATTTGGTGAAATTTATTTTTAGATTTTGGTATTTTTTATTAAATGTGAACTAATACGAATTATAATTTTGAAAACCAGAATTTGCTGCAAATCGTCACCACATGAACGAAAAATTTACCAAATTAACGGTTTAAATACCGTATATTTTAGTTTAAAAGGCAAAAATTTTAATTAATTATTATGTTTTTTCCAATCAAGAATAATGTTTTATTTCAACAAGATATGTCATTACTATAGAGTTACGGTAAATTTACCGGAATTTTTTTTCTTACTGCAGTATGCAAAATAAAAAACTGGACAATTACATAACTTTTAAACCAGTGAACGTGCTTTGCATGTATAGATGCAAACTTAATCGTTCAAGAGGCTAATTAACGAACTAAATAATTTTTGTAGGTGAAATTTAAAAAAACATTTTTCTCTAAATAAACATAACTTTTCAGACCGATATTAATATTTTGCCCTCAGAAAACATATCGTTACTTTTAATTATATTTAATTATATTACTCAGCATTCTTAAAGGCTACGTAATATTTTATACCAGATATTTATAAATGACACAATATTAAATTTATGCAAAATTGGTTGAAACGTCTCTTCGCAATTAAATTTCAAATTAGTCGTATTGTTAAATTTTTTTTCTCACAAGCTATTCGTTTGATTTGTTCAAATTTTTGCTTTTTTTTTTTCTCTTTAAATGATAGAATTGAAAATTAGGTTTTGAGCATTAAATTTCAAAACAGACGAATTTTTAAATTTTTATTTTCAAAAGCTAATTTTGTAGAAGTTTTTGTCCCTTTAAATAACATAGTTAGAATTGAATTTCTGAGAAATTTAATTTCAAATACATTGAATTTTTAATTTTCACATTTCAAGTGCTATTCATTTGATTTCGTTGAAAAATTTTGTTTGTCACTTAGCTTGTAATTCGTACCATACAAAATGTTTTTGAGTATTATCAAATAAATAAATAAAAATGAATAATTAATTAAAAAAAATATTTTTTGCATGGAATTATATTTGGAAAGCAAGTTTTATATTTGTGTGAAGAAATCTTTTGATTCGCATAAACAGCCATCATTCTAATTGTTCAAGAAATATAGCGAAATAAGTCAAAAGTGAAATCAAAATTAAGAAACTTAAATATTCGGCCACTCTATTAACTATCGAGACCTTATGGAAATAGACTAATTAATGAAATTACGCTTAATTAGACAGGCTCTCTAATTTAATAAACAGAATGCACCAGATAAAAAAAAGTTAAAGTTTGATTAAAAAAAAATATTTTAAGTCATCAGACCGTCTCTTGATGTTGAATCGGAATCATCATAATCGTGCCAAAACCAGCGCCAAATATAAAATCTTTAAAGCTTTGTAAAATGTCATTTTAATAAAAGACAGATATAATGGTAAATGAATAGCCTTTTAGTGATATTAAATAGTTTTCTACTTTAGAACACTTAACATATTTCAAATATTTATTATCGGCATAAGGGTTACAAGGGTTACCCCGATATTGGGGCGTTTAGACACTGTGCCGTGAGACACCGGTTTCTAAGCGTCAGATGCAATGTATAAATGACGAAAATGAATATAGTATGTCTACATAAAGAACTCCCCTAGCCAGTAGTCAGGATTGGTGGCGGTGGCTATTGATATGGGGTTTAACTACTTCAAGTAGGGGTGTTAGGTCATTATTTAAGATAGGTTTTGACTCAGGTGAGCGAGAGAAAGGGAATCAGGGGAGGAAGAAGATCCCCTTTTTGAAATGCACTATTTGTTGTTTCCATAGCAATAGACTGCCTTAGACTTCGCGGTGAGGGGAGATTTCTCCATAGGCAAACTGTAGCTCCTCTTCTTTGTTTAGGTTTTTGAAAGGTTTTCAGTTTTTCTTGGTCTTTCTTGGTTTCTCAAGTCGTTCTTGGGTCAAAATAATCAGTGAAGATTAATTTTATTTTTCTAAAATCTTTATGTTTAAGCTAATTAATTTTTGACCGATAAAATAAAATTAACAAGTAGTTTTTTTTTTCCCTAAAAAATTAGAAGGATTAAAATTTTAACATTTCTACTGTATTTAATCAATAATTAATAATTTTTTCTTACTAATAATGTTTTTTTCCTGGTGCACTGTAACTATGAAAGTTAAATCGAAAATCAAAAATAAAAAAAAAAAAGTCTCTAAATACGTAAATGCGAATAAATTATTATGCGCTTTGTAAACTATTGTAAGTCAGCGGTTTTAATTTGCTTATTTATCAATCATATCTTGAAGGCAAGAGGGAAAAAAATTATAAAATTTACTAATCTGGATGTGGTGCGTCAAGGGTTAAAAATCATAAATTTTAAAATCATTTTAGCTGGTTGACCAAATTAAATTACAAGAAACTAATTATGACAAATTAACCCACTGGCGGTTAAGGAAATGGGCAATATTGGAAGAATGTTTCACCCCTATACGCAGTTTCCCTATCCATTAACATGGAAAAACCGGGTTTGCTATGTAGATAAGACAGCAGGTTAAAATGCGACTTTTTACGTGCAGAACCGTCAGTGGGTTAAAAAAAATATTTGCAACTTCTTTAACAATATATTTGCTTTCTACCATGATTTGTAATGAGATAAAAAAGAAATCTATGCGTGTTTAAAATGCTGTAATATTAAAATGCACCATCCCAGAATTTCCAGACGATTTTTAGTAGTATTATTCGTTTCATATTTGATTTACTAAGTCGGGCATTTAGACTAATACTAGTTGTTAGTATTTTAAATATTATACACATAAAATAGTAAGTTCGACGCCCGGTGGCTGAGCGGTAGCGCTTCGCGCTGTCGTGCCACCGGTCCCTGGTTCGATCCTCGGGCCGGGCAAGGTCGACTCAGCCTTTCATCCCTTCAGTGGGTCGATAAATGAGTACCAAGCATGCTTGGGAACTAAACACTGGGGGTTCCGCGTTCGGCTGACCTCCTGACCGGAACATCTGCTCTTGCACCCCAGAGCCCAAGGTCAAGAAAACTGAGATGGGCACAGTCGGCCTTGGCCCTCTATGGGCTGTCGCGCCACTGAGTTTAGTTTAAAATAGTAAGTTCTGAAGTTAATGAGAATAATTATGCCATAAAAAAACAATTAGAAAATAGATCAAATAGACAAAAAGATATCATTTTTGCGACAATAACAATTACGATAACAATTGAGAAATTCTGTTGTATAATAAAACAGTTGAAAAAATTAAATATGCTATTTCATTCTGTTAAACCAAAAATTGTATGCAACAAACTGATACGACGAATACTAGAAGTTAAATACTAAACACAGTATAAAAACGCTTCTTCTTGTCTCAGAATTTAAAGCATTCAAACATTAATTAATCAGTTAATTATAGATTGTACTTATAAATCAAAATTTTTTAATTACAAAATGAAGAAATTCAAACATTTTCTGAACATTTGGAAATAATAAATTATATAGTATTTCAGTTATAAATACCGAATAAAAATTATTAATATATAATCTTGTGATATAATAATGAAATAATTTATTTTACTAAAAATCACTTAAATTATAGAAAGTGGAGTCATTATTAAAATTTTTATAACAAGCATGCAACTAAAAGTAAAACTGTTTTAATACATATATACGCTAAAATCACTATTTATTATTCATTCATTTTTCCAAAGTAATTAGGAAAGTTTCATTTTACTAAGAATAAAGAAAAAATGCTTGAACATCATTTTTAATATCTCTTAGTTATCGAGACATCTTTTGTATGATTAATTTATTCATTAACGAATATAATTACATATTTATTTTAAGAGTATCTATTTCATAAATGTTAAGAAAAAATAATAATGAAATTTGTTAATATTGACGAAAGAATCTACACTAAAAAAATTATTGGACTATTTAAAAATAAGATTACATGATAGTTAAAATATTAGTTAAAATAACTATAGTTTCGCTTCTATATAATATATTTAACTTTTAATCGAATAATTTTACTATTTTAAATAATTCATTCGCTTGCTATCCCTATAGATTAAAAGAAGAAAATGCATATGATATTGTGGTAATACATAATTTAGTTATTAATTATTCTTGGAATAATAATGGAATAAATAATTAATTTTATTTGTTTATGTGTAACTTCAATATGTTTTTCCTAAATTAGACTGACGTTTTTCAAACATTTAGAACTGGAAAACAGTTAAGGTCGAAAAAACAATTCTTACAAAAAATTCGTGTAACAATGGGAAAAAATTTCTCCTTCAAGATTCGGGTTTTAGTTGTAATTGAAAGCGCTGCAAACAAATAGAATATAAATAAAAAAAAATAATTAAAAATCACATTATAGTTCTTTTGAAATGTTAAATAGCCATAATTAAATGTGGTAATTAATGTGACCTGTTGTGTTGTAATTTCAAATTACTTTTTTTTTTATTTATAGGTTTAGTGTCCGCAGCGACATCTGTCAAAAACTTTTAGAAGACAAATAGAAACTCCGAAAGGAAGAAATAATGTCTAGTCAGATGAATTTGCTGCAAAAACCGGTTTAACATAAACCATTTTCTTGTTATAAATCTTTGCAAACCACATATCTTTTTTTGGTTAACCCGTATTATTATTTGTTTTTCATGTGTTGCTTCAACATAAAATTGCGCTTCACAAATAGATTCTAAACGTCTTAATTGACAGAATTTCACTTCATTTTCAGGAATTATGTAGATTTAATTGGCAAAAGAAAGGTTAGCCATAATATTAATTGTCCATGCTTTGCTTTGGGAAGTGTGATATTAGCGTGAAAATGTCCGATTCAAGTTTCTTGTTCATATCATTGGTCTTGATTTAAATATTTTTATCGCATTTAATTAAAATATAATAATTTGAGCATAAAAAAGCAGTTCAAAACTACTAAGATAGTAGTTAAACATTTCATGTGAAAAAACTGATTATTTTTCCTTGAGTCTATAGAAAAATTGACGCCCTTCCAATTTAATTTTAAAGAATTAAGTTTTTCTTTAATTATAGGAAAATTTAATTTTCATTTTTTTTCTCGTACTTTTTAGTACAAGCAAGCTACTTTACTGTTTATTTGAAAAAATAAAATTAAAAAGAAATATTTACAAAAAATAAATAAATAAACAAATAAAGACAATACCATTGAAAACGAATACTATATATTAGGAAATAAATTATTTTTACAAAGTATTAGCTATTCTTTAGAAATAAATAATAAAAAAATTGAACAATTAAAAAAGAAAATAAAATTTTTCAGTAAAGAAAATAAAACATGGCAGCAAGAAAAAAATAAATAAAATTCCAGCTAAACTGCAAAGAGACTATTTATTAACACCTCTTTGTTTTTTAACGGATATTCATCATAAACAGAATTTTTCAAAGTTATGAATGTATGTATGAACAGACAATTTAGCAGACAATTAAGTAACAGACATTTTATTCATGGCACCTAAATACTTTTTATGATGTTAATTAAATTAATTAAAAAAAAAAACTTTGATAAGGAAATAAATGAAAATGATGGGAAATCTTCTCGCCTGTTTGACATTTTGACCTTTAAATTGAAGTCATTTTAATACTTTTGATATTTTACATGCCTCTATAAGCAAACGACATGTCACATTAATATTTGCATAAATCAATAATTTTGAATATAAATGACGTAAAGAATACTTAGCGGAATAAAAAAACAGTTCTGTCATCATATTTACGTGTAACACTTACCTGCCTAGACCTTTTAGATTAGAAACTTCATTTAGTTTTCTTGCTGCATCAAACACAGACGTTTCATCATCATGGTCCCTAAAATGATAAGCTCCGATTATGCATATATTTTTAAAAAAAGTACATATATATATATATATATATATATATATATATATATATATATATATATATATATATATAATAATAAGCTTAAAGGGGAAAAGAAGAAAATTAGAAACATTAAACTGCTCTTGTTCATACTTACCGTTGCCGTATCTACAGCGAACGAAGAAAAATGGACCTTCCTGAATAACTTTTGATGTAATGATCGGATTTCACGTTATAAGACTCAAGCTTAATGTTTCGAGGGGGTGACGTCAAACATGCTAATTAATTAGTGCGCACGATAATCTAAGTTACAAAATCGGACAAAAAAATGTACTTTCTCTAAATAAACATTCATTTTTTTTTCTCGATGGATTCGATTTTACGACTCATTTGATTTGCTGCGGAAGAACAGATAGTGCGTGGTATCGGTCCTCGTTTATATGTTGAATCATTTTAAAAAAAGTATACATAAAATTTGATTTCTTAGGAACTATTCAATTGATTTCACTCAAATTTTGTATTTTGCCATGCAAAATTCCAATTTTAAAATGATGTAAGAAATGAAATACCTTACAATTAAAAATATTTTCGATTATTATTACAGAAATTAATAAAAAAAATAATACATATTTACTGAAATTTATTCTTTGCATGCTTTTCTTTTTGGATAAACGAACTTTACAATTGTGCGCAAGAATTTTCTAATAATTCGCTTAAAAAATTCTTGAGATATGGCGAAATACGCAAAAAGTAAAATTAGCATTATGGGGTCCAAACTTAAGATCGTTCTCCTGACCAAATTATCATGACTATACTTCCTAAATTGCGGCTACCCCATCTTTTTTGGGGTCAGAAATAAAAATAAATCGAAAAAAGGTATACTTATTCAGAGAAAGCATATTTTTGTGCCTGATTTCGTAACTTAAAATACCATCTGCACTAATTATATAGCATCTTTGAAATCCCCTCCTCAAATCATTAAGATTAAATCCTAGAACGTGAAGATCCAGTCATTAGATCAAAAGTTATTTAGGGTTGTCCGTTTTTTATTTTGCGCACTGTACACCAAAACGGAATGGTAGCAAAGCAGTAGTAGTAGTACTTTATTTACGTTGCACTAGAGCTGCACAATGGACTGTTGGTGATGGTCAAGAAACATTAGTAAGAATAATCCAAAGACCTGCTATCACAATTTTGATCCTCTGCAAAGGGGACGGCTCCTCCGCTTTGGCAGTCCAACGAAGTGCGTGCTAAATCGAGCTTTTTACGATACAAAAGATTAACGACGACCGATACTGTGCAACCTCTGTTCTTCCGCAGCAAATCAAAGTGGCCTTTACCCGTTTACCGACTGCTACCAATCATGATTGACTTTGGCGTTCTATTGGGAACCGTGTCTTTACGATCAGTGTGGGGCAGATGGTAAAAAAAGACATGCAGCGTCCTCTAAAAGAAATTATTTGAACTAACACTGAGAGCTCTGGGTGGAAATATTTATGCTCTGTTACATAAGCTTGAAGCAATAATTGCTTAACCTTAACTCTTTTCTCGTTATAAATTTTAAAAACCTTTAGTCTAATAACCCTATATTATGAAAATTACTTCCCCGAAAATAATAACTTCATATCCTAATATTAACGACTATACAACATGCACTCTCCCTCTTAAGATCGAAATCTGTTTTGAAGGGTTGTAGCTGCAATTGAAGAATGGTGTCCAGATGTAATAAAGTTGTTATGCACTGCAAGAAAACATCGTTTATGATACCTTCTGGTGAAAAAACTGTGGAGCTAGTTAGCGAAGAAAAAAACTTTTTGCAATGAAAATAAGGGTATCTTGTGATAACAAGTTATTTTTTTAAAAACGTTTCGTCAGATCACTGAGTAAAAAGTAGCTAAATGTACATTTCAAATGTCCTTTTCATGCCATTAATGTTTACAATTTGTGATGCTCCATCACTTTGTTATTCACTTTTCCACTTACTTCGTACTGTTCTCGAGATAGTAATTCTAACTCTTTAGTTTTCTCCCAGGTGGCGCTGTAGTGCATAGCCACTGAACACCAGTTTCAGAACTATAGCTGGAGCCGAGTCAGAAAAGTTAAGAGAGTGAAATACAGACTTCAGAGCTGATCCTCTGTATCGTTATGTAATTTTTTTTTTAAAAATTTACTGTCAAACGCGCTACAAATTTTCAAGATTATTATGCTCAAGGGACAAAATTTTAGAATAGAGAATTTATGAATTCTTTGTTTATGAGTTAAGTAGAAAATAAAGTAGAGAAATATATTCAACGCGTCTGTTTTAAATTATTTCTATAATTAAGTTTTCTCTTCGATGGACGGGTAGAAAAGAAAACTTCATTAGTTTTGGAAAATTGAGGCTATTGAACGAATTCATAATTCTTGATGCAAAACAAATGCTGGCCGAGAGCTTTAAATCTTTTTTTAAGGTGTTTATTTTATAATAAGTCTATTAACTTGTTCAGTACTATACCCAGAAAAAAAATAAAAGATAAGGCAAAAATAAGATTTTTAAAAAAAACATATAAATTAGAAATTTTCTTAAACAGCTTTAGGCTGCGAAGAAAAATAATGGATTACTTTTTAAAAGTTATTACAAATTTATAAAATCTTTTAATTTCATAATTTATATAAAAAAAAATAGTTTATTCAAATATGAGGCAGACACAGGGTTATTTCAATTCACTTAATGATACAAGCAAGCAATATGTTAATCAGAACTGATGAATTATGATTTTGAAAAATATAAATTAATTGTCTGCAAATCGCTAGAATTATTGAAGCATGTTTATTATACTGATAGTCACAAACATAACTGACGATTGAAGAAATCAATAGAAAAAACAAGCACGAATTTTATTCTCACTGAGCTTTAAATTAGTTGCAAATTTCATAAAAAGGTGGCGCTGCTAACTGAAAATATTTGTAAACGATGTTTTTCAAAATACAACTATTTGCAATAAAAACGTGATGCAGATTTTTAAAAAAAAATTGAACAAGATGCATATGTGTATATTTTATTTTGAAAAGTCTGACATACATGAGAAAACGACATTTTTTTAGAGCTTTTCCGGTCAATAGCGTCATTTGTTGGCGAACTTCGTAATTAATTTTTGAAATAAGTGAGAACAAATTACTTGGTTTCCTTAGCGAAACGCAATAAATCGCACATTTCTATTTCTTTTAGTATTTCGTTAATTAATTTATTTGTCTGTCATTGTTAGGATGCTTAATAATCTATCCATGTCAAACATATGCCATTGAACAATTCAATCAACAAAAAAGCCCAAAAAGCTGATTAGTTACCTAAAAGTCAATGAATGCAGTACATTTCAAATTGCATTTGTACCTAAGTTCTTAGGTATATTTTGATTATTCTAATTTAGTTTTAGTAAAATTGTTTATAAAACTGGATTTATCAGCAAAGACTAAACCAACTGAGGAAAGATACACCGAAAAAGGTCAGTTTTAGCATTATTGGTACCGACACTCTTCAATAGGAAGATTTATATAACCTTTCAATGTCTGACAGGCTATAAATACTAAGTAAAAAGTTTTTAAATAAGTTGAACTGAAAAAATGGTCTTAATTTATATGATAATTGCTAAATATGCATAGTTTAATAACAAATCAATGTTAGAGATATAGAATTTTAAAATAAACTGAACCACCAAACACCGTGAATTCAATAATTTAAAATATCCCGAACGGTTTGTTCGTCATCAAAGTATAACAACACCATTTCTATATCAGAAAGCAGCACTACACTCCGGTCTACCCTCATTTCTACCAATGTGATCTATTACTAATCATAAAGCCTAATAACAAGATTACGGCCAATAGTAGTCATGGATATACTCATTTTGAACATCCTATAAAGTTATTAATTTCACAAAGCATATTTCCTTAACCTTATAACTGAACATACTGTGACCGCCATTGAGTATTTACAGATACATATGAGTCTGCCTTGAGCAATTTATCCTTTCATTTAGAGTATCGACCGCTGTTGTATAAATTTGCTGATTTGAGATTCTAAGTAATAATCCTAAACATGCGGTTTTGGGTGCTACTTTAATGATTATATAAATGTGTAAAATAAATAAAAATAATAAAACAAAGTTTACAAATGTTTCTCCGGGAAAATAAAAATAAATAAAAATAATGCTAAATCTCTAATAAATAAAACTAATGTTCTCTAATAAAAATGTATAGAATAAAAATAATGTCCATGGTATCAAAACAAATAATGTCTAAATAAAAATAATGTCCATTTTTTAAACTTCATAGCTATGAAAAATCTTTAGTTTATGGAGTTTTCCACGAAAATATTTTTTTCTTTAATTATTTAAAACATTACGAAATATATTTTGTTTCCTTTGATTTACGATATACATAACGAACGTAAAAAGCTTTTTGCCAACGCTAAAATAATTATTGTAATAACTGCATTATGAAATATGCTAAACACGCGGCTTACATCCTATTGGTTCAAATTATTGTGTTCATAAAAATTATGTCTTACATTTTTTTTTCTTTACAGTTTTGTAATTATCATTTTAACTAACAAAATAGAATAATACGATGGCTAAATGGTCACTATTTAAAAAAATAGCTATGGAATTTTATAACTATATATTTTTCGCTTTATAATTGCCCCGATCATTCACTCGCTCTTTTATTGAAAATTAAACAAAATTAAAAAGCTAGGAACTTGAGCGTATTTTAACCCCTTGCTTCCTGCCCCCGTAAAATTCACGGGGAGAAGTTTTGCCCTCTATTTCTTGTGCCCTATTTTTGGTTTAAATCTAGAAATCTATCTTTGCAAGAATCGAAAAACTTTATTTCACGGTTATTTATGACACTTCTATTGTAAATACGTAATACAAATATTTTAATTTTTTTCACCCTCTATTTCTCATGTACTATTTCTCGTTTAAATCCAGAAATATATCATTGTAAGAATCGAAAAACGTAATTTCATGGTTATTTATGACACTTCTATTGCAAATACGTAATACAAATATTTTAATTTTTTTCACCCTCTATTTTTCGTGTACTATTTCGTTTAAATCCAGAAATATATCATTGTAAGAATCGAAAAACTTAATTTCATGGTTATTTATGACACTTCTATTGCAAATACGTAATACAAATATTTTAATTTTTTTCACCCTCTATTTCTCATGTACTATTTCTCGTTTAAATCCAGAAATATATCATTGTAAGAATCGAAAAACGTAATTTCATGGTTATTTATGACACTTCTATTGCAAATACGTAATACAAATATTTTAATTTTTTTCACCCTCTATTTTTCGTGTACTATTTCGTTTAAATCCAGAAATATATCATTGTAAGAATCGAAAAACTTAATTTCATGGTTATTTATGACACTTCTATTGCAAATACGTAATACAAGTATTTTAATTTTTCTCACCCTCTATTTCTCATTTACTATTTCTCGTTTAAATCCAGAAATATATCATTGTAAGAATCGAAAAACTTAATTTCATGGTTATTTATGACACTTCTATTGCAAATACGTAATACAAATATTTTATTTTTTTTTCACCCTCTATTTCTCGTGCACTATTGCTCGTTTAAATCCAGAAATCTATCTTTGTAAGAATCGAAAAACTTTATTCCACGGTTATTTATGACACTTCTATTGTAAATACGTAATACAAATATTAAATTTTTTTTTCAGATTTTCTTTTTCTAAGATGGCGTCACACTAATAAATAAGAATTTCTCTATAATAGTTGCACTAGTTCAAGTACCTTTTGAAAAATGCTTTAATCCATTTACTGATTTTTTTTTAAAATTACCACTAGTAGAATCATTTGTACTTTTTATTTTTATTCCTGCTTTCATGGAGTCCATTGCTAATAAATTTTGAGTGTTAAGCTGGTTAATTAATATTTTAGTCTGAGAAAAATAAATAAAAACAACATTTCAGAACTAATTGAAAGATTTTGATTCTTGGTCTTCATTCCAATCAGACCATTCAGCTGATGGGCAATCCCACAATTTTTCCCTCGCAAAAAATTTCATATATTTGTATGAAAATATAAATTCTAAATGTGTATCAATTGAAAAATGAAATACATAAAAAATACACGTAAATTTACTTTAAAAAAGTTGAAATATAGGTTTAGAGCTCATACATTAATTCATAGACACCTTTACAATGTGTGTCTGTCCATATCTTTAAAAAGAGGATTACGACGAATTTAATCGACGAGCAATTTCAAGTTCAGGATGAGTTCAAAGCTCAAGCTGACGCTCTTGATTAAGCTTAAAATTAACCTAAAGCTCAAGCTCCAGCTTAATCCTTAAGTGATGTTGAAAGTAATGCACACGTTTAAGCTTAAATAGAGGTTGAAGCCCAAGCTTAAGCTTAATCCTAAACCAAGCTGAAGATGGAGCTTAAGCTGAAGAGAAGCTTAAGATAAAGCTCCAGATTAATATGAAGATGAAGCTTAAAATCAAACTGAATCTGTAGCTCAGGATGAAGCTAAAGATTAAGCACACTCTGAAGACAATGCTCAAGTTGAAGATAAAGCTCCATTTGAATCACGAGCTTAAAATTAATCTAAAGCTCAAGCTCCAGCTTAATCCTTAGGTGATGTTGAAAGTAATGCAAACGTTTAAGCTTAAGTAGAGGTTGAAGCCCAAGCTTAAGCTTAATCTTAAACCAAGCTGAAGATTGAGATTAAGCTGAAGAGAAGCTTAAGATAAAGCTCCAGATTAATATGACGATGAAGCTTAAAATCAAGCTGAACCTGTAGCTCACGATGAAGCTATAGATTAAGCCCACTCCGAAGACAAGGCTCAAGTTGAAGATAAAGCTGCATTTAAATCACGAGCTGAAATTGAAGATAAACATAGAGCTTAATTTCAAGTTCAAACTGAAGCTCACATTGAGGCTCAAACTCAAACGGAAACACAAGAGAAATTTTTCTTGCTAAATAATTTGCTAAAGCTGAAAATGAAGTTGAAAGTAAAACTCAAGTTTAAGAATAAGCTGAAGCGCAAGCCCAAAATAAAGCTTAAGTTCAAGATAAAGCTCAAGTTGAATCTCAAGCTAAAGATGAAACTCAAGCTAAAGATTAACTCAAGCTAAAGATGAAATTGAGGCTAGTTATGATGATGAAGCTCAATACGAAGATGAAGTTTAAATTGAAGATGAAATTCAGAAAATTCATATTCCCACCCCTATGTTTTGAAAGGCAACATGATTACATTGTCTATGTCTTCAAAGAAAACATTACTCTTTTATAGAACATCTAATCGAAGAGTAAAATCTGGCCATCCACAAATCTCTGCGCGCTACTTATCTTTACGGTAAGTTTTTAAAGTAAATATCAAAATCAATTTAAAACTAAATGAAACTTTAACTCACCACTTAATAGAAATGCTTCCATTTAATAAAAATGTTTCCATTTAATAGAAATGCTTCCATCTGGGATCAAAGTGTTATTGATTTTAAAGATACCACAATTTATATAGTGAACCTGTAGCTCACATTGAATGAAAAAATTACCTGTTTATAATTCAAGGAAGTTCGCAGCTCTCTCAAACATTTTTACTAGTTGCAGCCTTATGTCTTTTACAGTCTTATGAATTCACTTACCTTTATGTATGAATTAATCCTTTACAATTCTACTAAATTATTTTAATTTACCTTTCTGTTAAAATGACTTACAATGTGAAAAATTTAAAAAAAAATGGAACACTTCAATGACTTTTGATATTATGATCAAATTAAATGCATTTTAATATGCTATCTTAAAAGCTTGAGGGTTTAACTACTAATTACTAATTAATATACTAATTACTTTGGGTAGACGATATTTAGAGTTAGGAAATCAAGCTAAAAATTTACTTTCTCAAAGGAAATATAAATTTTCTCGACTGCTTTGGATTCTTGACTTTCAGAAAATATAAAGTAGCTAACTGTCAGTAAAATATGATAAGAGCTTAAGAGTTTGGTCAAGAAAGTGGTGAAAACTTTGAGCCTCTTCATGGCAATATCTATTTTGCGCATACTTATTTCTCTTACATTTTTTAAGGCAACCAATTTTTTTTCACACGAAATTGTGAAACACATTCATCTAAAGAAAATACTTTATGATTTTTTTTTTATTATTTATTATTTTTGGTATGTCAAATTACTGTTGGTCAAAATATTTGAAATTGTAGCGTATTAAGATTTTTACACTCTTCTAGACTACTTCATTTAAAGTGACAATATTCATAATTAGAAAATAATTGATTAAATGGTACTTGAGAAACAAAAATTTAAAAATATGACCTTTCTGAGAAAGCAAAATGATAATATAAAGTAGTTCAAACTTTTGACTTCTCTTTTGACTAAACTATTAACACCAGATTTTCTAGATTACAGCTACTTCCAATATTTTAATGGTCTAGATTCCAAATCCGTCGAGCAAAAGGCATGTTTATTCAGAGAGTGATTGTATGCTTTTGGGTCTGTTTTCGTAACTTTAATTATTGCCTCCACAAATTAATTAACATGTTTAAGCTTAAGCTGTCAAACCATTAAGATTGCATCTTAGTAAGCTAAAATCTGACATCTATATTAAAAGTTATTAAGTGTGTTTTTTGTGCTTAAATTTTGTGAGATAGTTTATCACAGGTCATGTTATCTAGACGTAGTATAGTGCCATTCGGTAATCAACAACATTTGTCGGTACAACATTTTGTTTATATAAAAATATGAAAATTATTATTTACCACCTGTTTAGTTTCTTACTGTTAAATAAATTTTGGAATTTTTCTTCATTAAAACATTTATATAAAATGTTGAACATTTAAAAATATAGCTTAGTATGGACATTTAATTCACATATTTTCAGAATGCAGATCATATTTTGTAAGGGCACATGCCACTTAAGGAAAAATAATTATTTTCTGGGGTTCAAAAAATCTACATGGATGAATTATTTTCATTTTTATGTGACGTTCATTAAGCATTTCGTTGAATTAAAAATATTCGCGCATTATCTTTATTTACAACACCACGGTTATAGAGCGTTAATTAATAAGCAATCGTTAAATGAATCTCCTTAGTTACGCATTTTATATTATCTTTGTTACAGGTTACTAAACTAGATGCAATTATCATTTTAATGGGAGAAAACCTGCATGCCTGCTTTAGTTTATGAAATTTAAATTATTTTTTATTGGGCTAAGAATTAAAATAATTTCTGATAGTTTTTAGAAATAACAAAGAAATTAGGACTAGCATTTAAAAATATCAAAAAAAGATAGTAAATGTTGTAATACGGATAAGGAAATATATTAGTCGCATTATTTTCATTTATAACAACACGGTTAAAGAGCGTTAATTACTAAGTATTCGTTAAATGAATCTCCTTTGTGACGCATATCATATTATCTGTGTTACCGGTTACTAAACTAGATGCAATTATCATTTTATTGGGTGAATACCTGCATGCCTGCTATAGTGTATGCAATTTAAATTATTTTTTTATTGGATTTAGTATTAAAATAACTTCTGATAGTGGTGGTCTTTTAGAAATAACAAAGAAATAAGGACTAGCATTTATAAATATAAAAAGGGATAAAAAAAGGCGAAATACAACTCCCCTCTAAATTAGATGTAGAGCATTATAATCACTATCAACAACTTTGAAATAATTGTAATGGATGTCCAGATTTTCTGCAATCATAATTCGATATACAACTTCTTTTATTTATTTTTTACTACTCGGATTTGCATATTATTAATCAACTCGACGGTTGCCTCCAACACAGAAAATAGGTCAACACCTGGATCAAGTGTTAAAACAGACTCGCCTTCGCTATGGACAACTCGCCTTTTCGTTACATGAAGAGGAAAACCACGACTCTTACTCGTGATTCGTCTAATTGTAGGCATATTTTTTATCAGCAGTGTGTTCGGTGTGAGCTGGCAGGGGAACACTAACAAGATCAAAGAATTATATCTTATTAAAATATATAGTAATAGTTAAATATTTTTGTGAGTTGACTCGTTCATCGTCAACCACATTAAGGTATCCAATACCACAGCAAGAAATTGGTTAAAACACTTTTTCTGAATCATAATACGGCTACATGTGCATGAAGAGTAATTTAACTGGATAAGTAATTAAGGTTGAAGAAAATTTGAAAAGAAATTTTTAAATTTCAAGCCAATCTACCGATAGTTTAGTTATTAGTATTAAAAGAAACCTGAATAGTTTTTTTAACCTTCATTAATAGTTTTGAAAAACTAACAAATATTGTTTAGGATTTTTTTTCTATTCATCTAATATTATCATCAGATATATATTCTTCTAACATTATATTGATTTTTCTAATATTATCATCCATTTGTATTCCTGTCAATGTAATAATTTAAGCTAAGAATTACACTGTTTCTTAATATAAAAACGTAACCCACTACCATAAAACTAGCTAGTCTAAAAGTCTTTTAAGTAGCGTTTACCTTATGCAATGTAAGAAATCATTTAGTGATGATTGGCGAGTGTCTATTTCTAGCTGCTAATGGCACTTTTATAATCAGCCTTGAACAAAATTATAGTGCCGGACTCATCCAAATTATTTCTGAACTTTATCTGATAGATAAATCTTTGAATACCCTAGAAGAGCTATTGAGTTATAGCATATCTAATCTTTTTATATATATATATATATAAAAGGTTTTACTACTAAAATATAATATACAACATTTCCATACACTAATCAGAAATGAAAAAAAAATCAATTTCTTTTTCATTAATTCAGATTATAACAGTAAAAATAGTATTTTTTATCATCCAAATATGATTTTAACTTATAAGAAATTCGTAAATTTAAAGTAGTCCAGTTTAATCCATTTCTTTCAGCATTTGTAAGTCGTATGTTTATATTTCCCTTCAGGATTTATTCTAAGCTAAAATAACTAACGGCTATTTTTTAAAGCTCAGATGCAAATATGAATAATTTCATTTTGTTTGAAGATTTTTTTTTCTCTTTTTTTCTCATAAATTATTCATTTATTTATTTGTTTTTTGCTCTTAGGACAAGTAAATCAACGATAAAATAAAAACCCCGGTATCCAACCAAAACTACACCATATTAAAATACCTTTTAAATTTATTTTACTAAAATGTGTGCGCATAATTTAAGTCCTTATTCATTTAGTCCTTATTCATAAAATGCGTGAAAACAGATTAAGCTGGATTTGAAACAAATCATTAAAAAAGTAATCACATTTCCCACGTAATTTAATTTCATTTAATTTCACGGGTGCAACAGAAATATTTTTTCAGCAAGACGATGCACATTCACAAACTTGCCATTCTGTTACATGTTAGTAAATTTATAAAAAAGATTACATGATCAATAACAGTCATAGATAAAAATAATGCAAAGCCATTATACAAATAGCATATGCATATAAATGCATAAATAAGCATTGCTTTAGTGTTATGGAAACAATTTACGATTAGTTAAAAAGAAGCACTCAACTTTACATTTTGTAAGAGATCCGATAGAAATAGTAACATTTAACTTTTTAATTTGCAATTCTGAGATCATCTTAACGCTTATAAGTTCAGCCGGCAAGTCATGTGCCGGCTGAACTTATAAGCGTCATCAAGTCATCAGCTGGCAGAAATGTGTTAATGTTTCAGAAATAATTTTGTTCACTACTGTTTTTTTTTACAGTGATTATAAAATAACTTACTCATCAGATGACCCCCTGGAAAATGTGCTGTTTAAGAAAAGGGGTTTAAATTTTGCGTAAAAATATTACACGATGAGTGCTATAGAGTAGTTAAAACGCTTTTTCATGAAAGCGTAATATTTACAGCAAAAACTTAAAATGTAGTTGAAAGAATATTTTTAACACGCTAAACCCCGGCTCCAGGCAAATATGAAGAAAAGAGTCACTTATAGTTTTTTCTACGGGTCAGCTGTTCAGCTTTGAACACGTTCTGACAACAACGGGAAAGAAGAAGCAAAAACAGAAAGTTGCATTATGCATTTATCTCAATCTAGCATCGAGTCCCGATGGCTCAGAGGATAGAGCACTTGCCTCCCGATAAGGCGAAGCAGTTTCCAATGTCAGAGATGGCTAGTTGATACGAATTCTACTCTGGCTCGCATCGACCACAGTGCTGGCATAAAATATCCCTCAATGGTAGATGGAACATGGGTTAGAATCCCCTTGGCGTCGAACTGACCGTCGTGAGGGTGCTTGATTTTCCTCTTCATGTAACGCAAATGGGGGTTAGTTCCATCAAAATGTCCGCCATTAAGGCTAGTTTGTTATAATGCTTGATGTAAGAATTTTCTTGTCTTCTGGGTTGGGTTCAAAATTACAAGGCTATGGAGTTGAACATTGATAGGCGTTAACTCAGAATTGGGTCAGCTGTTTAACGCCGTTTAGGAAATAAAATATAAAATCTAGCATACTAATGTAAAAAAAAAAAATATCGTACTTACTAATTTGGAATTGATTTACAGTGGGGACTACAATTTGATGAGAAAAGCTGTTAAGCTATTTTAAATTTGTGTCACTATAATCGTAGTTATGAAAGATACTCGTTTTAACTATTATTCTTGAGAGACATACTTTATAATATTTTAATACAATTTAAGATCATTTGCAAATAAACAAACTTTTCTTACCAAATATCCAGATGCAATCTATCTGTTCGAGCATGATCAATATCCCTAAAAAAGAATGAGAATTTATAAAATTTACTTCAAATGTGTATTAAATGATTAATTACACAGTCACAATTTTTTTAAAAATGCATAAGAATACTTGATCTTGCCTAATTCGGGCGTGGAGATCTCAAACCCGAAATTATTTTTGCATATAAAGCTATAGATTTCTTTAATGACATTTTTCGTCTATTCTTGTTAAAGTGTTGTAGTTTCAAAATGTTATATATAACAGGAGGTATCGTAAATGATGCGACGTACTTCTAGTGGAGTTAAGGCACATCATCGGGATTAAACTTTCATAGAAACTTGAACCTGAAAGTGTAGTCGTACGCAGCTAGGGGCGCTTTCTTATTATGATCTGTTCATAAGCACACGCATAAATACGTAGTTTATAATAGGGGAGCGTCCATTGATGAAATTTCTTGGCATGGATCCCAATGCAATTTTAATCCTGATAATATTCCTAACTCTCCTAGAAATTTCTCGGTACATTTATGCGACGTGTAACAGGGGGTCGCATAATGTTACGCACCCCCTGTTACACAACTTGTACATTACGACAAATATTGATTAGAAATGACATTTAAAAATATAAAAGGGAGAGAGATACAGATTATAGATTTGAAAGAAAAAAAATATTTCCCATTGATATCAACTGAATACTAACAGAAAATAAGCCGTAGTTGCAGCAGCAGGAAACATTTTTTTTTAAAATTTGTTATAACTTCTGTAAATATATCATTAGAAAATAAAATTATGAATTTGATATATGAATGTTAAAAAATCATAAATAATTTGTATATGTCTGATAAATAAATTGTTCATCCTGGTCTTTTCTGTAAATAAGTCGAGAATAATGGCCTCTGAACATTTTCGCAACTTTTTGTTGAGAACACAAACTTCTCATTATGAAAATTACTTGCGTTTCTCCCTTTAATTACGGCAATTCAGTATTTATTAAACCATTAGGATCTTTTATTTAAAATATATTAAACTTTGTGTTTAGTGTAATAGAAGGGATAAAATAATAAGAACTTTTATGCTAGTTTATGTTGTTTATTAAAAATAATAAGATCTTTTCATTGAAAACACATAGGTGAGAAAATTTTTAAATTAACAATTTAATTAAAACACATTAAAATTATAGCAAGACGTAGGTAAAGTTAAAAATTTTAAGAATAGTTAACAAGGTAAATATTTAATAATTCATGTCTAAAATTTTGAGAATTTCCATCCATTAGGATTACATTTTCTCAGAAAAAGTAGAAAGGTATTAAAATGTGTATGATTTATAATTAGAAAGCTTAATCAAGTTTTGGCTCAATCATACCTGGAATTTTGTTTCATCTCAAAAACTGAGAAGACACATAATTACCATTAAATAAATTTCTATTAATTGGTTTTTCACTTTGAATCATGATTCTTACCTATTCTTTAAGCTTCATATGATGAATAAGTTTAATTATAGTTTAATAATGTAGTTATACAAAGTCAGTTTAAATTATTGGCATCATGAGAAAAGAAGTTAAATTATTGGCATCATAATAAAAAAGTTAAATTATTGGCATCATGAGAGAAAAAAGTTAAATTATTGGCATCATGAAAAAAAAGCGAATTCATATGAATGACATCATTGTTGTAAATTTCATATGTTGTCTGGGACTAATCTATAACCTGTAATAAAATAGTAATAGAACTTTTTGCTCTTAATAATATTTCCTAATTATAAAAATAAAAATAAATGGAATTCCTGGTTTCTATTATTAGAGAGATTTTGCATAGCGTCTGTCTCATGTTAACTAGAATTACCTAATTTCTTTTTTTCTTTTTTTTACTTAACTATGTAACCTTACTTTTTACTTTTAGCGATTCTATATGATTTGTAGAGAGATTTTGCGCGTGCGTTGTAATGTTAATAGCATTGTTAATAGCGTTGTTAAATAGCATTGATTGTTAGAATTGATAAAATTTTCTGATAAAAATATTTTGCCTTTATTTGTCCTGTTTTTTAGCTTTTTGTCCTGATATTCCTGATTATTGTGATAATCCTTATTCTTGTTTTCTAAGATATGGATTCTTGATCCATTATTATATTAATTAAAAGTGGTAGTAAAAATTGCAAAATTCTATAATGCCAGTTTAGGGACCATTTGCTAATTTTATACATGGTTCAGGCATTTAACCTTACTCACAAGATTCATTGTTTCAACCTCGATGTAACTCGATTAACGCTTTTGCATTATCAAATATTGTGATGAGGATTTGACTGGTCATATGCTTAATTAATAACTTCGACAATTGTAGTAACAAATATTTTGTAGTTTCACAATTATTGATTCGTCTCTTTCGTGTGATTTTAAAATTAATAGATTCCAATCAACAATATCTCATAAAATTTTAAAATGAAAAATTGAGTGATCGCTCGTTAAAATTACTTTTATACAAAAATATTAAGCTGTATATTCATTATGGTTTTCGTTTCGAGAGTTCGATTACAAATTTTGATTTTTTTTATTTACTAATTGATAATAAAAAAGTTTTTAATGCAGCAAGTTCTATAAAATTTTTTCCATGTATTGATTTGAAATTAATATGAGCTTTTCAGCATTAGTAGGATTATTCTGGAAACTGAACTTTCAACAAAGCAATTCTGAAATTAAAAATGGTATATTTTAGTTTTCTTTTGCTGTAAAATTTGCTTTTATTGTTCTAAAGTGGAGCAAATTAAATTTTTAGTTAGCTGTTTGCCTCTTTTAAAGGAAGTATAGTAGGGGAGAGTCGGGTAGCCCCGCCCACTTAAGGAGTATTGCTTATATTTCTGAATAATATTCAGTAATAATCAATATTTTTGTATGTTTCTATTGTTTTATCATCTAATTAAATAATGCAAAAAGAATAAACCAAAAAAAAGAATAGTTTAACTTAAAAAAATAGAAATTTAAAAAATTTGACTAACTGTATTCAACATATTTTCAAAACTATTGTTTACCATGTTACCAGCTGCATAAATACTTGAAACTTTGAAAATAATCTTTTTTTAATATACTAATTAAACCCGATGGCCTATTGACTTGAAAAAATATTCTATACATATGAAATTGACAGTGGGCGGGGGTACCCGACACTCCCCTATATCTATACTGTTCCAAAAAATATCTTGATTTTTTTGAAAAATGTTGTTTTGATATTTTCTTTCGCCCACTATAGTGTATTTATAGAATTCTTCTCGTCATACTTCAGAAGCAGTGGATTAACTATTTCAATTAGGAAGGAAAGGTCAATATTTGAGACAGATTTCAGCTCGGATCAACGAGAGAAAGGAAATTGGGGGAGAACCATAATTTTGAAAACCAAAATGTTACATGTAAAAGATTTAGCCTTCTGATTAAAGGAACTATGCATCTAAAATTTATTAATTCACATTAAATAAGATTTTAAAATAAATTTTATTAAGATAATCTTTGAAAGAAAGAATTTGCAAATATCAGACAAAGGCGGAATATTTCTCTATCACAATGCATTTATGTCAAGTATTTCTTTAAACATTTGACATTTTATGCTTTTACAGAAATCTTCAGTTAAGTTGTCTTAGAAAATATTATGAAATTAATAATTTAGTGCTGTCAAACTTAGAATAAAATATTAAGGGATTAGATCTAAAAGTAATGTAAAAGGTGGCAGTAAAAGTTACTTTAACTTTAAAGGGCGTGAAGTCAAATTTTCAGAGGATCAAAAGTAATTCCTTGGTCTTTTCAAAAGAAAAAGAAATTGGAAAAAAAAGGAAAGAAATCCAGTGAGAAGAAAGTGACATCAAACGGGGGGTTAAAAAGCCCTAAGGTAGCAAAGAATTTAGAGAATAAAAGCACGTAAGAAAGTAACAGGCTACAAATAATTCAATGCCACATCCACAAGCGTCTAATGCTTAAATTATTTTTTTAGGCGTGGTCATGTCTTGCAGTTAAAATGAGATTAAATTAAGTAAGAAAAGATGCAGAAAATAAACCGAATTTATTGTTATTAATAAAATGATTTAAAATCGCAAGAATAAAGCGGAAAACCTCTACTTATTAAAAATTAATTCTTTTTCAGTGGTATTTCAGATGTTACTCGTAATAAGATGTAACTCGTTCACGCTTAGTAGACCTTTAGAAATAAAACTCTCACATTTGAAGATTCAGCACTTTTTGAGCTGTATTTCGCTAATTTTGATAAACATTTCGGCTCGAAATAACGTCATTTGTGACGAAACGCGAACTCTCAAATAATGACAAACTTCCATTACGAAACCTAATCGTAGTGCATTGTGGGAGATAGTTAACTAGAATGACGAAATAATGAAGAAGACTATGCGATCGAAAATAAAGTGACGAAGAAGCCAACATGCATGTATGGTGGTTAAGGAGTTAGCCTCGAAACAGGATAAGATCCCGGGTTCGAAACCCGTTTTGGACATGGATGTAGCTTATCTCTCTGTTCTATCAGGCTTCTTGTGTTGATTGGGTGACAATGATCCAACTAACTATATGGTGCCCGTGATAAAGTAATTATTAGAAAAGTTAGATACATAAACCCTACGCTATTTCATCACTTTGACGAAATTTTTGCTCTGAAAAAATACCAGGAAACGGATTCGTCAAAAAAGAGGAAAGTTTAGAAAAAATTTATTATCCATTTTTTTAAGCATATAGCGTACAGACAAAAGCTCATAAAATAAGTAGGATGTAATTCTAGTTGAAATTCTATTTCCTATACAGATATCAAGTAAAAACATTTTAAGTTGATGAAAATACTTTTTAGAGCTATTCTTTCTTAGATTCACAGAAAGTTTTATTTTTAGAAACCTTAGCAGTAATAAATGGCTTTTAAAATTGCGATTTTTAAACAAATTTATCAATTGCCAATACAGTGCTAATTTAATTTATCAAACTGCATCACCCAATTTAAAGCCAAAATGCACAGATTTATTTTAAACAAACTCTGATAGATTTATAGAACAAAATGCTAGCAATTATAGGAATTTATGAAAACTTTTTTAAAAAGCCTAAATTATATATTTCTTAATAATGGGTAAGAAAACTCACTGAACCCATCCTGCACGAAGAAAGTAAAATCTGGTAAAAATATAGTAGTATTGACATTTCTGGTTTAAAAAAAAGCATAAATCTGGTAAATAAAATCAAAATACATTGTTCCAAAACCAAAATAAACTAGTCAGTTGGTAATGATTAATCATAAAAGTCTATTTTAAAAATTATAATTCTTAATACATTCTTTAGTACATTCTTAATATAAATAATAAAATCAAAATATATTGTTTCAAATAAAATGGTAAATAAAATCAAAATATATTGTTCCAAAGCCAAAATAAACCAGTCATTTGGTAATGATAAACCATAAAGTTTTATTTTCAAAATTATAATTCTTAATGCATTCTTTAGTATATTCTTAATACATTCTTTCATTTAGTAAAAAAAAAAAAAAAAAACTCAAACATAAATTTAACAGAATAAATGGTTTTTATACCATGCTTTAAGATATCATTTTAAAATGACCCAAATTTTACTACATTTACTAAATTTTCTCACATTTCATGTAACCATTTTTATTGTTAATTTTACAAAAAATGACTGAAACTTTTCAGCGAAAATAACCAGACTTTTTGCCATTCTCATCGAGACAAAAATACGGTAAATTTTACCTTATCAAGGTAGTTTTGACCATATTTTTTCTCATTACAGACAAAACTTTTTCAAAAATTGATTTTTTTACTTCATATTTGCATATTTTGAATGAAACTACAAAACAGTGAAGAAGAAAAAAAAAAAAAAAAAAAACAATAAAGTAGTGTGATAAAAGGATTTTTCAAAACGCAAATTTCTGGAAAAAATAACAGAGGACAATTGAGAATTGTGCGAAACACAGTGCAAACCTCAACTATAATGTTTCTTTTTGTCCTATAAATATCTTAGTTGGCATTCATCGGATTTCCCTTTTCATGAGATTTTAAGTAATTAAATTTTCAACTGCAGGATGTCCCAGGATAATTGATACAAACTTTAAAGGAAAATAAGGGACATCTCAAGGATTCAGATTTGCATAGCAACCCATGATAGGAAACGTCTTCTTTCGCCGCTAGGTGATCAAGATCAATTGGGCTAGATCAATTGGGATCAATTCACAAGATCAATTGGGCTAGTTTCCTTGCCACCACCACTTAAGCAGCATGGATTTCTTTCTTTGGAGTGAAAAAAACACTTAAAAGTGCTGTTTACTTAACACCTCTGGATTTCAGAATGGATCTGGTTGCAAGAATCTTTTGTACTGCAGCGGAGATCCAACAAAATTCAGGTGTATATGAAGGAGTCAGTCAATCCATATCCCGACGGTGTAACGCATGCATCGCTAGCGATGATGAAAACTTTGAACATATTTTATGACATTTTCACATATCATCTACCACAGCGCGGGCAATATCTTTGATCAATAAATATATTTCATATGATCTCAGTCTTGTGTCTCTTTGTATCTTGTACCTATCATACTACTTTCCGACCATGGGTTACTACCAGTGACGTTTCCGACCATGGATTACTATGCAATTCTGAGTTCTTGTAATGTCTTCTACCTACTTTTGAAGTTTGTCCCAATATTCTTGAGACACCCTATACGAAGTACAAGATTTTTCTTTGAAATCTCTTTGATTTTTTTATAAGCTTTAAGTGACTATTTCTTACACAAAAATGGGATGAATGAATTTTGAAAACTTATAAAAAATATCAAAATTATTTATCTTTTTGTGAATGATTTTATTTCACGTGATTTTATGAAAACATTTCAGGGTGTTACATACAATTTAAAATTGTTTTCGAAGATCTTTCGCAACGAAAAAAAACCCTTCATCCCTAACTATACCTATTATTTCATACTATACATACTATCTTGTAAAATTAACCTTGTTCATTAATTTGAAATGACTAGATAAATATTTTAAATATTTAGTTAAAAAAAATATTAAATTTAAAAAAAAATCTTCAATTTTTTAATTGTAAATTTATTCCATATTTTTATGATCCCTATTAATGAGACGATGGAGTAATTTTTTAAATACTAAAAAAATATTAAATTATAAAAGTTTTTTCTTAACAGAAAATTAAGACCTTTCTTGGTATTGATATTTTGTGCCATTATCATTAACATAAAGGGCGCTAGATATTGATTCTTCTTAACCAAGTTAGTTAGAAAGCAAGACGATTTTCTGTATTGACGTTCTGCCTGTTTATATTACGCATTTAGATAAAAATATTATTACTTCATAAAATGGGAAAGGGCTTAATTATTTATTGCTCTTGCAATAAAGTTTAGAGTTTTATCCAAGAGTGTAAAGTTAAAAAAAAAGAGTAATTTTTAAGATGATCATGAATTCAAATGAAGAAATGAAATTACATTTTTGCATAAAAAAAACCCAACGTAATAATAAAAATTTTCTATAAAAAATATAATGCGGAGAGATGTGTCAGCCTGTGGTACTTAACTTTGAACCACTTCAACATCTTAATTTCGATGACAAAATTTGCATATAAGATTAATGACTTCTGATAATTTTTATCTCATTATAAACTGAAAACCCATTCCTCTGTTTCGATTTTCTTAAAGAAATCATGCATTTAAATATTTTACCTTCACTCATTTCCTACAGTCAAACTTTTTTTTTTAAAGAAAAAGAAAGAAAGATAATTTGAAAAGAATTCTTTAAATTTCAACGACTTTCTCAAATTTTTTTCAAGTTTATCTTAAAAGCTTTTTACTTTTACCTTAGTCAATAAAACCTTTTAAAATTAATCGATTCATTCCATTCGTGTTAAGTTATATTTTCAAGGTATTTTGAAATCTAAACTACAAAAAAAGCCTTATTTTATTTCAGAGTTTAGAAAGCCTTTTTTACACACATATATATAGATATATTATGTAAATATACACACACACATAAACACATATATATACATATAATTTCTTGAGGAATAACACTGTAAAATAAATTCTAAACGTATTGTTCAAAATTTATATTTAAAATTTATATTAGCCTTTATTAAAGTTTATTTTTGACAAGGATTTCTTTATTTAAAACCGAATTTTGCATGCTATAGTTTATCTATTAAGTACATACAGGGGTTGGATAAAATAATGGAAATACTTCAATGTTAAAACATTTTTTGATCTTTCTCAAAAAATACTAATTTCATTCAAAAACACTCATTAATCAAAAAATACTCGTACTTCAATTTATAAAATTGGAAGTTTTTAGGTTATACGATTTCTCATACTTGTCAATGAAGTTTAAAGCTTTTAGAAGTGTGGCGGACCAACAATAAATGGCAAACGGAAAATAGAATTTCGAAAAAATCTAACCTCTTTGGCAAAAAAAAACTAGCAATAAATTTGTAACGTAACTTGTAACAATTGTTTTAGTTATTATATGCAATAATTGCACGAAATTTTATAAACCGAGCTTTAATATTTATGGAAACATGGACATTTTTATGAAAAGCTTAATTTTTTGTCTCATGTTTTTTTGCTATAACTTTGAAAATGTACAATAAAATTTAAAAAAATTTTTGGAGGAAAATAAAATGAATAACAAAAGTTTTGCTTTGAAGTTTGAAATAAAAAAATATTGAAAACCATACAATGTGTAAGTATTTCTTTTATACTGCGCATGCGTGGAAAAATTAAACATAATTTTGTTCATATTTTTGTACTGAATCGTTTTTGGTAATTAATGAAAAGTGTCTGATTTGAATATCTTTAAAATTCTTAGAGTTTCAAGCAATTTTCTAAGTAATTTTTGTACTTGTTGTACTTTTTAAAAAGAAAAAGGAAAAATGATAAGGGGTTTTCTACAAATTTCATTTTGTACTATCAAACAAGATTTATCAAAAATGCCACCGGCATTGTTAGGGATCATAAAAGTATGTTTTCTTACACATGGTTTCTTTCCTTATACAATCACAGCTTGGTGTATGAACATTTATTTTAAGTTAGCATTTGTTTATTTTGCTTTATGATACAAAATAATATTTGCAGAAAACTCCTTATCATTTTGTTCTTTCTCATTAAAAGTACAATAACCACTTAGAAAATTGCTTAAAACTTTTAATATTTTAAACATATTCAAATCAGACTTTTTTCATTGGTTGCCAAATACATCTCACTACAAAATTATGACGAACATTTTTTTTTTAAATTTTCCCTCATGAGCAGTATAGAAGAACTACTTAAACTGCTTTTAAAGCACAATTTCCAAAAATTTTTTAAAAACATTTAACGCAAAAACTTTGCAAATTTTTTGAATTACACCAAAAATATTGTTTAATTTTATTGAATATTTTTAACGTTATTTTTTAAAAAAAAAAAGCGTACAACAAAAAATAATTAGCTTTTCATTAAAATGTCCATATTTCCATAAATATTTAAGTTAGGCTTATTTTGTGCAATTATTGCACAAAATAAATAAAATAATTGTTGCAAATTTATTCCTACATATATTTTTTTTGCATAGGGTGTTCAAAAATACTATTTTTTGTTTGTTATTTATTGTCAGTCACTCAAACTTCTAAAAACTTTAAACTTCGTTGATATGTATGAAATATCACATGATCCAAAGATCCACTTCTGAGGATTTAAAATGATTCTTAAAGATCGCATGATCCACTTCTGAGGATTTAAAATGATTCTTAAAGATCGCATGATCCACTTCTGAGGATTTAAAATTATTCTTAAAGATCGCATGATCCACTTCTGAGGGTTTAAAATTATTCTTAAAGATCGCATGATCCACTTCTGGGGATTTAAAATGATTCTTAAAGATCGCATGATCCACTTCTGAGGATTTAAAATGATTCTTAAAGTATTTCCTAAGAAATACTTAAAGAATTATCTATCAAAAAACTATTAATCAAAAAAATTTAAACGTTTCCATTAGAAGCATTTTATTTTGTATTAACCCCTTAAGACCCAGCGTCCAATATGTTGAAAAACAATTGGTTCAGATTTATCACGTAAACAATATTTTAAAATTATTTTTTTCTGTTTGTATGCTTTTGCAAAGCAAATGTCAGTGTAAAAAAATAATTGGATTTATTTTAATTGGTTGGAGTTTCTAACCAGAATAAAAAGTCATAAGAACGGTAAAAAATTCGATTCTACACGGAGAAAAATGATTCTGGTAAAATTACCGAGCTATATGTTAATGTAATTTCTGGTTAAAAAAAACATAATTCAGATATTAAAAACCAAAATATACGGTATGTAAAATATTCATTTTTTTTTCGTTCATATGGTAACGATTTGCCGGAAATTCTGGTTTTCAAAATTATAGTTCTCATTACCTAACATTTAGTAAAAAATACAAAATTTAAAAGTTAATTTAACCGAATAAATAGTTTTTATGTGATGATCTAGGATATCATGATAAAATTTCCCAAATTTTACCATATTTACCAAATTTAATCACATGTTATAAAACCATATTTTATTGTTAGTTTAACCAGCATCATTTCCATAGAGCGTAGGTAAAATTAACGAGCTTTTTGGTGTTCTTTCTAAGCCAGAAGCACAATAAATGTTACACTATTCTGGTAGTTTCGACCATACCTTTTCACTCAGTGAAGAAACCTTTCAGAACATTTAATTGCATATAAATATCTATTAGTCTAGATGATTTTGTGTCATGGAAAAAAAACTGAAAATACATATGTAAAAATATCCTCCGAGATGTACAAGATTTTTATGTAATAATTGAAAATAACTAAAATAGATAATGAATTTTAACCAATTGAGTTTTTATAATTATATTATTTCCTTTATAAGTTTACTTTCTTCTAAGTTAAATATTTCTTCGTAAAAATTTTATTTTAACATTTATTTAAAGCTCGAGTCTCAAAAGGTTAAGTTAAGTAAATAGTTACTTAAAATCTGTTTCATGTGCAATGTACCACTTATTAAAGTAATACCATGCATCAGTGAAACATAAGATAGTATTTATTTTTGTGTTTTTAATAACAAAATGAATGGTTAAGATTGATTATACTCAGAGGTATAATTAAATTTATCATTTTTATTAAAAATAACTAATTATATAGCCTACATTAACGAAACAAAGTTCTCTCGTTTCGATTTATATTCAAAATTTTATTTTTTTATTCATTTCTTAAATAAAAAAAGGTGTTTTAAGTTATTTAGTTTTTCACGAAGTTATTCATTTTTTTAGTTGTCCTTGTTCTGAATAATAATTTAAGAAAATGAAAAAACCTCGTAAATATGTCTTTCATATGCATATATGCGTTTTATTTTTATATTTAGTTAATATTCAAGTAACTGTTGCCAAGAAAAGATTTGATATCGATTTGAAAGGTAAAGTTTAATAAAATATACAGCTTAAGTAATTATAAATAATATTAAGAAAGCTGCAGGAAGTTAATAATTAGGGTTAGAAAGTTAATAATTTAAGCTTTTCTATTGTATATTTTACAATTTTGCATAGATTATAAAGAACATAATATCACCGTGGATTACATGTTCTTTTGATAAACGTGTTCACAAATGGTTGAGATGCTGTACTACACACTTTTAGAATTTTCATTCTAAAATTACGGCACAATAACCGGCAGCACTCTGTTTATCCAATTAACCATAAGGTTTACAGTTAGGAACATTTCTCACCTTTAAGGTTTTGAAATCGTTTACAATTATAATGGTTAAAAAACCATAATTACAAAACTATACGTTTTTTTACCATTTACAACTAACATGGTTTCAAAATAGTTAAAAAAAATTTAACCCCGGACATTGTCGACAATCTCGACTATAATATGCACACAGCTGCAAATAACTAAGTGGCTTTATTAAATGGGTCTAGTTGGTACGATACAATTCTTGTTGTTTAACTGTATTAGGGGAAAGCATTCTTTCTTTTTATTATTAAGTGTGTGGTAATGAGATCTATAATTTAGAAAACCAGAATATTTGATAAACCGTTACCCGATGAACGGGAAAATTACCAAATTAATGGTTTAATTATCGTATATTTTAGTTTTTATAAACAAAATATTTTTTCTTTACCAGAAATGTCATTACCATACAATACTGTTACCAGAATTCTTCCCTCCGTGTTAACGCTCTGTTTCGGTTTGTTATGTAAGCTAAGTGACTACACAATACAAACATACTACAATATAATAAGTAATTAAATATTTTTTACAACTAAAACAACTTAAAAAATGCATCAGTATAAATGAATTATTATAATAAAATACCATTTTATGCAACTTTTATTCAATGGCTTAATCAAACCTATTTTATTAAATTACCGATTTCCAAAAATGTTGCGAAAAATATTAACTTAATAAAAAAAGTTATTTAACTAAATCAAGCAAAAAATGAAAAAATAAAAAAAAAATAGTTAAAACTAAATTTATTAATTATCAATTAATTAGTTCTTCTTATAATGCAAATAGCAATCTAATTTAGATAAATGCTTAACTGTGGAATCTTTTTCTCGTAAGCAAAACTCATTAAATACCAAAGTATGCATAAATGAATGTGTATTATAAAAAGAATGGAATGAGTAATTAATATCTTTGTATGTATAGAAAAAAAAATCGAACAATAAAGGTAATAGATTTACGTTAAGCTATTTAATTTAATATCGACATCTTAATGTTTTTTTTTATGAAGTTTTGGTTTCTTTAACGCCCATTTACATTTAGAAAATGATTAATGTCTGGAATAATAAATACCAGTTAATCATTTTCTAAAGAAAAAAAATAGAAGCTCTAAAATTAGCACTCGATATCTGTTTCAAAATAAATTCTAGATGTTAAAAATATGCTCGCAATTAAGTTATGTAGTTATGTTTAAAATGTATTTTACAATATATGTACATAAAAAAGAAGTAATTATTTTTCTCAAATACTGCTCTTAAATTATAAAAACTAAATGATCTTTTAAAATGTAAAAATATTCAAAAAGGCTTGTAAACATTTTATTAAAATGCAAATTTCAGGTAATCAAAAGTTTTAAACTTAAATATTCAATATTACTAAATGTCGATCTGTTTTATATATTTTATTTATGAATATAAATTGGGTATTTAATTTTAATTTAATTCTTGCAAAAATTCTATGCCGGGCAGGTATATTTTAATACAAGATAGAGCGCTCCAACAACAGGTAGTTAGTTATAGGCTAAGAAGTTCCTGAAGTTGAAGGGTCTAAAATTTCGAGACCAGAATTAGTTCTTCCCCGGGTTCGCATTAACCACTGTACTCGCTCCAAATATCCTCAGTAGGTAGACTGATCAAGTGTTGGAATTCCCTTGCCGTCAGTCTAACTTTGGAAGATTTTCGGGGTTTTCCTCTCTATATAACGCAAGAGCGGAGTTGCTCAATCTAAAAAGTCATCCACGAAGGCTACTTTATTCCAATGCTAGGAGTTCTGGGTTGGGTTCACAATTACATGGCTAAGAAGTTGAACATTGATAGTTGTAACCTCAGAATTGACTCGGGAATTTAACACCAGGTTATAAAATAAAATTAATTTTCGAGACCAATGGCAATGGTTGGCATTAAACACGGGCCAAGCAAGCTGGTATCTATAAATGGGATTAAAATTACCACCGCCCATGGATTATTATTCCTTCACAATGACAGCTTATTATCTTAGTCACTGTGCCATTACTATTCACTTTTAACAATTATGCAAAAAAAAAAAAAATTTGTTGTTCATAATATCTGAACTAACAGCAGTAGCAAATTGGCTGTAAAATACTTCTTGAGTTATTTTACACCTTGGGTGAACAGTCGACCAAAATTTTAGTTTGCGACTACCAATGTTCAATACTGTATTCTTGTAACTTTGAACCCAATTCAGAAGACAAGGGAACTCCTGGATCAAGTGTTGGGAGAAATTTGCCTTTGTTGAGGACTTTCTGATAGAATTAACTCGCATTTGAGTTACATGGAGAGGAAAACCACGAAAACCCATACTCCGTCATCCATTGAGAATATTTTGAGTCATCACTGTGGTGGATGCGAGCCGGGTGCGGAATTCGAATCAATCAGCCATCGCCAGCGGATGCTCTTTCCCCTAAGTCACCTCGGCTCACCTTGGCTGATTGCGAAATTTCGTAAGATATCCGAGTTGTGTCAATGAAAAAGTTATTTTGCGTCCGGTGGTATTGCCGAGGAAGGATTTTTTTGAAGCTTATTCTATGTGACCGAAAAAATAAATGTTAAAATACCAGCTAAACCTGCAAATTTATTCAATTCCTTTATAAATGCTGCAAATCGCAGGAGGTTCATTGGAAACATATGGAGTGGCTTAATGAAACCACAAAGATAAAAACTTAAAATGAAAACCTTCCTATTGTGTTTATCTTGCTCATTCCTTTCTATTATACTCTGTAAAATAATGGCAAAAAAAATATAAAAAAATTTATTAAAAAAAAATTCTTTATTTTTAAAAATTAAAATTTTAAAAAATTTTCTTTAAAAAAATAATCGTCACGGTTTCAACATAAAAAAGAATTTTAAAACTTGTTAAAAGCTTTAATTAAATTGTATCTAGTTACACAATGCATGGCAGTATTATTCGAAACAAAAATTTTTACAACACTAAACTTACCTTCTGAAGTCATTAATCACTATTGATGTTGATAGTTTAATCATCATTTATACGATTATTAGCAGTTATTAATTAATGTAACAAGAAACAATGTTTAAAAAAGGGAAAGGAAAAAAGAATACATTTTTTTCAAGAAAAAGACTTTAAACTTTTATTTTAAAAGTCTTTCTTAGTAAAGAAATAAAGCAAATATGCTCTGTGCCTTATTTTATAATAACTTTTTAAAAAATATTCTAAATAATACGAGAATATACATGCTAGAACTCGGCTGTTTACAAAGAACTTTTCTCTGCCAGTGTATTAAATAAGATAATTATTGGGGGATTATTTGTGCTATGTTTTTTAAAGCTGATTAAAAGTAAGGTTTCACAGTATGTAGTTCTTTTCTTAAGAGGCGAGAGCTCCCATACAATCAAATAAGATTAAATGTAAATTAAAATCGCAAGAAAAAAATTTTGGTATTTATATATATATATATATATATACACTGAGTGGCCAAATTATTATGACCACTTCAGAGTTTTATGCAAATGAGTTATTGCGTGACAGCGCTGCCGCTAGAGAGCAAGATAACTATAACACGGGAATGCTGGGCAAGTGAGTCATCAGTTATACTGTGTTGCTTGCTCAGATATGGGAAAGAAAAGTGATTTAACTGAATTTCAACGTGGAATGATTGTGGGTGCGAGATGTGTCGGAACGAGTATCAGCAAAACGGCTGCACTTGTGAAGTGTTCTAGAGCAGCAGTTGTTAATGTGCACAAAGAATGGACAATCAAGCAAAAAACCGGGTTTCAACGTCAGACTTGTGGTCGTCACAGGGTACTGAATGCTCGATCAGAGAGAAGTCTGGCCAGCATTGTGCAGCGCAACAGAAGAGCAACAGTGCGACAAATTGCAAGTGATCTTAATCAAGGAGCAACTGTGAACGTCTCTGAACGGACTGTTCGACGCACATTGCGCCGTATAGGGTATGGAAGCAGACAACCTGTTCGTAAGCCTATACTGTATGCTTTAAATAAGCGCAGACGTCTCCAATTTGCAAAGGAGCACAAACATTGGACAGTAGATGACTGGAAGAGGGTCATGTGGTCCGATGAATCACGATTTCAAATGCATCGCGCAGATGGCAGGATGAGAATATGGAGAAAACAGCACGAAAGCATGGACCCCAAGTGCATTGCCATGACACTTCAAGCTGGTGGTGGCAACGTTATGGTATGGGGAATGTTCTCTTGGTCTTGTATGGGTCCTTTAATTCCTGTGCCACAACGTCTTTATGACCAAGGGTATTTAAGTATCATCGCAGATCAAGTACATCCGTTTATGTCAATGGTGTACTCTGGCGGGGATGGATACTTCCAGCAGGACAACGCTCCTTGTCATAAAGCTGGCATTGTCCTCAGATGGTTCGAAGAGCATGACGGAGAATTTAACTTGCTTCGTTGGCCAGCACAATCCCCAGATCTCAATCCAATTGAGAATTTGTGGGATGAAATTGAACGGGTGCTCAGACAGATGGATCTAGTACCATCAAATTTGCAGGAATTGGCAAGTGCAGTTCAGCGAGCATGATCTGGCATACCTTCTACCACCTACCAACATCTCATAGAATCCATGCCCAGACGAATTAAGGCAGTAATACGCGCAAAAGGTGGCCCAACAGCGTACTGAAGGGGTGGTCATAATAATTTGGCCACTCAGTGTATATATGCGTGTGTTAGTGGTTTACCGGAAATTTTGATTTTCAATATTAAAGTTCTTATGACCAATCACTTAGTGAAAAATACGAGACTTACAAGCAAATATAACCAAATAAAAGATTTTTTGGCCATGCTCTAATGTTTCATGATAAAATTGAAAAATTTTACCCCATTTATAAAATTTTATCTCGAGTTATTAAACCATATTTTATTGCGAATTTTGCAACATCATTACCAAAGCACTTCAGTTGAAATTTACCCAGCTTCTTGGTGTTCCCATAGAGCCAGAAACACAGTATATTTTAAGTAATTCTGATAGTCTAGAACAAGTTTCTTTTCATAGTGCTATGTAAATTATAGCCTCCTTATTAGTTTTTAGGTTGCTGTTTTGCAAAAATAGCAGATTCCAAGCAAGAGACGTATGATGGGTTAGTAAATCATTGCCTTCAAGCAAACTGACGTAACTTTTTTTTACTTTTTTATGCATGGGACACAAATACAATTTAATTAAAAGAAAAAGAACTCTGTTACGTGTTTGGAACGTTTAAAGCATAATATCAATTAAATATACGCCAAAGTTAATATGGTGTAACTTCTTTAAAATGGTCCAGCCACGTTTCAATTTAACACCATTATTAAGATTGCACCGTATTTGGTTCAACGTGGAACTGAATTTTATGAGACTGCATGAAAGTCTGGCAATCCTGATGTTTCATTTAATAGTTTTCACGCCTTCTGCATTGAATGAAAAGTTTAAATTATCTAGAGTTTAATAACAAGGAAATATACATCCATTAAACTGCTCGTTAAAATATGTGAAAAAGCTGAATAAATAAAGTAGAATATCAATGTATAAAAGAGAATATTAAATAAATGATTTCTAGAACATATTTTCAAAGCAATGTGTCTTGTATTGAAGATTTGAAAATAAAATTATGTAACGGAATGTAAAATTCTTTAATATTACTCACAGACGAAACTTTTCTCGCCATACAGGATTCAAAGTGGCTTTTTTAACGGTTGTTGTTCGTATAAATTTAGCAGGTAGTACTTCACTACTACTACGTTCTCTCTTCTCTTTTCTTTTCATGGATGGTGCAAATCTCTTAAAACTTCTTCGAGTAGAATTGATTTCTTCTCCTTCAGCTTTTTCACCAGGATCGATTTGAATGCCCAACATACAATATGGATCGCTGAATCCTGTTGGAAATTTAAAGAAAAGGCAAAGCTAAAAATTGAAATGGTACATTTTATTTGAATTGACACTTTTTAAACTGACAAAAACCAGTTTATAAAATTAAAATAGGAATTTTATTGTGGTAAATAAACGCTGCAGGTCAGTTTTTAGTATTCTTAGATGCGGCAATGCATTATTCACCATTGCCTAAAAATAGATTGTTCAAATTAAAGATGTGTTTAAAATATCACACGTATAAATCCAATTATGTTTTGAACAGAAATCTGTTCAATAAGGTATTGTTACGCTATTTTTAGGGATAATCTGCAGGGATATTCTGCTATATTGCAAAATTTTTATTGGAAAAGTTATGGAGTATCATTTTCGGACAAGATAATGTAAATCCTGTTATAGAAATTATTAAAGCAGAAATTTTTTTTTGGGGTCAAATTTTGGTTTTCAAGTTTGCAGTTCTTCTTACCACACATATAGTAAAAAATATAAAACTGCACTTAGATATTACAAAAAAATTACAAAAGTTCATCACATAATATATAATTTCATCACATAAAATTTTATTTTATTGTTAATTTTACAAAACTCGTTGCCAAAGCTCTTCGTTAAGAATTATCGAGCTGTTAGGTGTTTCCTTAGAGCAGTGTTTCCCAAAGTGTGGTATGCGTACCCCCAGGGGTACGGGAACAATTTAACGGGGGTACGCGTTCTTATGCGCAATATCTTGCAACAAACGAAAATTTCAAAAAACTTTATTTAAAAATAAAGCTAGCCATGAAAATTTTCCATTACGTTTTTTTCTATTATCTATTTTTTGCAGAGTTAACAGTTATTAGTGACGTCAACAGCCAGTTGCGAATTTTTTTTGTGCATTTTTTTACAGTAAAAAATACATTCATTTTTTTTATTAGTGGTACACAGCGTTACGAAAAATTTAGAAGAGGTACACAAAAGTCATAAGTTTGGAAAACACTGCCTTAGAGTCAAAATCGTGAAAAATTTTACCTTATTCTGCTAATTTTGACTATACCTTTTTTTAAAGTGTATGTTTCAGATGCATCTCTAACCTAACTTAAATCTAATTTCTCTTTTTTACGGGGTCGGTAGGACATATATGAATATTGCAAAAACTGACCTATTTTTGATGTACCTTTCCTAAGAAACTTCTCATGATATCACTTTGAAATGTTTTGGGGATATTTGAGATTATATCAGTTATATGCTGTGATAATTTTTAAGCATTAACAGGAATACTTTTTTAGTCAAGAAAGATTTTTGGTGAAGCTTTTTAAAAAAATTCAGAGTTCTTAGTAGTTTTAAAGCAGTTTCACAGTTGTATTATTCGTTTAAAAATTTTCTGCCAAAGATATGTAATAACAGTTATCACATTGAAACATTTATATTAAATATTCTGTGAAAAAAAACTGAAGCAATATCTTGCTTAGATGCTGAGAAAAAGATCAAAAAAGGTCTGTATTAGAATTATTTGTATATACCCTACAAACTCCCTTTAAACAATTTCCATTTTAAACAATTTTCTTTTTAAAAAAAATTTCTTTTTTAAAAAATTTTCATTTTGTGACATCTTTTAACTCGATGTTAAAATGAATAACATTTTTTACAGACAATTACTTTGCGATTAAGTAGAAACAAAAATTTTTTTAATTCACAAGTGATAAAAATTTTCATAAAACATTTTTAGGATAGATGAGAAAACGGCATGTATATTAAGAGTTTACAAAGTAGTATTTAAAAAAATGACAAATTAAAACTGACATTTTGTTAGATGTCACGGTATTTTTTTTCCACTCTGTTATATTAAAAAGATGTTTTTAAACAGTTGCTCTTAACTAATACTTTAGTTACATAATTCAATTTTTAAATTCCAAAAAGAATTATTTAAATATTTCAAAAAAGTAAAACAAAGCGCAAAACGTTAATATCCTCATTAATAATGCAATAATTTTCACTTTTATTTCCAAAGTAAAAACTATATTTTATGTACCTTCTTACTATAATATGATTAAAAGCTTACAAACTTGGAGTAAAATTAAAAGAAAGTTTTTAGAGAAAGAAAATTGTTCTCGAAATAAAATGCACTTAAAGTGAATTTTTAAAGGCAATGTTTTAAAATAGAATAAAAAACTATAATTTTTAATGTGCCCAGTCATTTCACATAATTATTTTTAAAAGTCTTACCATTAGGATCTTTAGCTTCTAATCCTCTCGCTTCTACCACAGTTACGTTTAGAACTGGAATCGGAGGCTGAAAAAAAATGAGAAGAGTTCAGTTCGTTTGAATATGGTAAAATAATTCCGTTGTGAGAATTTGATTTTATATTTTGTTGGGCAGTACCAGAATTTAACATTTACACTGTTAAAAATTCCCAGCCACGTTGCACAAAAAGCTGTTATTCCTTTGCTGGTTACATGAATTGAAGCTCAATTTTACCATAGTTTGGTATTTTTATTAGCTCCAAATATCAGTAGAAGGTTGCACCAAAAGTAGGTGTTTCGAAGAAACAAAACACCGATTTTCATTCTTACTTTGTTTCTTTTATAAAGGCAGCGAAAAGTTTTGCCATTATTAGGTATGTTTAAAGCGCTTAAATGCAAGCCAAGGTTGCTATTTACCGGAACAAAGCTATTTACCGGAAGAGAACTATTTACCGGAAGTAGGTTATTTTATGACATACCTCTAAAAATTTTATACAGCAAATCAAATTTAAAAAGTCAGCACCGAGGCCGAGTTGTAAAGTAAACATGCCGCTGTAAACAAAAATCGTTCAACTTACAGTCACCGTCAAAATTTTATGTCTCTTACCAAATTTTGGTGCAGTCAGAGGCACCAAGGAAGTATTTCTCGATCATACTTCACAATTTATGGTGTAACTAAAATAAATAATCTTCCATTTAACTAAACTTTGGGATAATGAGAGCCTTTACACCAAATACTGGTTAAAGATTTACCGAGTTTTTTTACAGTGTACATGCTGCTATTTTTATTTAACTAATTACTTTCTTCACTATAGTAAAAGCGAAATAGTATGATAAAATAACTGAATTTCTAAGAGTTTAAGAAAAAAGGATCTTCATACTTTGAAAAATAATCTTTTACTATTTTTAATAAGGCATTATATGTATACATGCTAAATATTTAATCTTTTGGGACATTTCGCAAATAAAAAATCCCTTATATGCAAAATTTTATGAAAAAATTTCGAGAACTTATGTAAATATATATTAACACATTTTTATATTGATACTTTTTTAAAAATATTCCATGTTGAGTAATTTTTTAAAAATGATTTTATTTAAAAATAATATTTTGTCACAAATAAGTTTTAGATCAAATTTTGATACTGTATTTTAATTTGAAGTTATTGTTAATAAAATGAATTAAATATTTATAATTTGAAATTATGAATAATTTAACTATAATTAATTAATATTTATAATTTGAAAGGCGAATTATTTGAAACAAGAACATTTTTTGTATCAATTTCTAAAAATTAATATTTTTATATGTTATTTCTTATTTATGTTTAAACATATATTTTTTTAAAAATAATTCAAGTAACATTTGCTACAAACATTATCCCATTATAGATCAACAAATTTCTTTTTCTAGAAAAATTTAAATTATTTTTTTGAACATTTGCTTAAGGTACTTTTTGAATTAGGTTTAAAAATGCATTTGAATATTTCTCTATTAATTTTCAACTTTTAATTTGAGCTACTCATAAAATTATAATTCATTTAAACAGAAATAAAAACTAAGATATTTTTTAATTAAAAAACAATGACTAATAGTGTCAAAAATAACTTAAAAAGTGTTATAAACTTCCTACGCATCTGAATAGTAATTATTTGCAACAAAAAAAAATTTTGTTGAAAGAAACAAAGGAACAAGAAAAATGTATCTTCATAAAGAAAGAAATAAGTTAGTTTTTTTTTATTATGTATTCCTGAAACAGAGGTGGCCAACCTTTATGGAATGATCACAAACATTTGCAAGAAAAAAATTCTGCTTTCCACTTCCAACAAACTAAAAGCATAAAAGGGTGAAAAAATGTAATTTATAAGCTGGTTATGGGATTTCTACGCAAATACAAAGTTTTTCAAGTGAGAGTAATGGAGACATATAATAAAATAGATAGAACAAAATTACAAACTTATTTCTTTATTTATAAACATTCTTAAAGGTTCAGTCAGTTAGATGATGTATTAAATAAAAATGAAGTTAAAACACTTTATTATAAATCACTTTGAAACAGTCATTGTTAAATTAATATGGTTTTTTTTAAATTGTTGTTCTATTTTTTTTTTATTTAGTCATTTATATAACATTTAATTCTTAAAATTGCTAACATTATCAAATGTTTTTTAAGCAGAAATCAGTTAGTTTTGAGCAATATTTTGATTTTATTACGTTCATACCTAATAATATTTGCTCCAAAGCGCAAATCAATACAAACCTATAATAATATCTCACATCTTATCGCAGAAACGTTAACATTTGGAAAATTCTCTGCTGTTTCAAATTTACAATATTTAACATAATTTGGATCACTTGCAGTAAAATATTTGATTTTAAATTTCGTTATATTTGCTTTTTAATGTAGTAAGTACTTGTGTTTGGCCGTGCAGTTTTATTTATTTGCGTACAAGTACGGTAAGAAATACAACTGTAATTATTATTTTTTTAAATTTATTTAATTTTAAAAAAAAATTTGAAACACACATTACTTTTTAAACTTTTTAATTTTTTGATAACACTTTGCTTGTCCTTCCAAAGACACTGCCGGATCACAATGAAGCACTCATGTATGTAATAATAAAAACAGAATTGTAAATAATAAAAAATTGCTATATCCATCAATTTTTAGTTGCATAATCATTTTTTTTCAAACGTTTTTTCATTTATTTTGTTAATCTTTTTTGAAGAACTCAAATTACTCAAGCGCAAATAAAAACTTCATACAGTTTTTTCTTGAAAGAACATATTTAAATAAAGGGGATTATATAAGATTTTAAAAGATAAAATACAATATCATACTAATATTTTAGAGAAAAAAAAAGATAAATAAAATATTGTAATAATTTAGAATCTGTAGGTATAGAATAAAATATTGTAATAATTTGGAGTTTGAAGACGTAGAATGCAGTATTATAATAATTTGGAATCTGTATGTGTGGAATAAAATGTTTTCATACTTTGAAATATGAAGATGTAGAATAAAATATTGTAACAATTTAGAATATGAAGGTGTAGAACAAATTGTAATACTAATTTTTTGGACAACTAAATATCAAATAAAATATTATATACTGATATCATTTTGTAAACATATCATATACTGATATATACAATATCATATATATATGTAAGAATTAAAAATATAATGTAAGATTATATTAATATTTTGAGCTCTCAATATAGGGAATAAAATATCATATTCAATCAAGCGTACAATGAAACAAGTACATTACTAATTCACTTCACTTCAAAAATGCAAGAAGAAACATGGCTTTTAAGAAGAAATAATCAATTTATCATTTGACGAATTTTCGACTATTCCATAAACCATCATATTTATGCAATCCATTATGTGAGAAATATGGAACTATGACACTTATTAGTCCGCCATCCAGCAATGGATCTTTAGAAAATTTGGAAATTCAGTTGCATGATAGCTATAAACAAAATCGCGTGTTTGAAACGAATTACTTTTAGATATAGATACTGTCTATAGTAAGAGCTGCCATATCGTTTATGTACACGCTACTATTTTGGAATGGATATTTATTTATTTATTTTTCAAATCTATTATCTATTTATACAAGTAAGTATAAATCAAGTTTATTCACCTTTTCTTCATGAACGACAGCCATAAATTTTTCATGCTCTTCTTTACTCATGCCAAAAGTTTCTTGGGCATATTCATAAAGATCTTTCGTATATTCACTATAATTGCTCATATTAGCTCCAATCTTATGTTTGATAGTGTATAAAACTTCAACATAAAGATCTTCCCACTGAAACAAAAAAAGAGAGAGCAAAGTTACTAGAAAGTAATTTTTAATTATTTTACAACTCAGCAAGCCTCAAATTTTTTGGAAATAGAACTATCAAGGAACAATTATGTACACTTTATACAAACAAGAGGGGCAAGTTATATTGTCTTTTCATGTTTTCTTTTAAACTGTACAGTAAAATATAAAATTTCCGAAAAAAAGAAAAAGAAATTATTTTTGTATATTTCTTGCTGTGCCTCTGAGGTGTTTCAGTAATACTAGGTAATTCAATAATCCAAACTGGTAACGATCAAATAAAAGGGGACAAAAAAAGTATCCAAGCAAAGAACTACATTTATGGCGCAAAATTATTTTAATATTGAATTTATGTCCAACAATGTGCAGCCTAACAATCGACGAACTCAAAATTATTTCCAACCAGTCATATCAGCTAGTTCATCTGGATTCTCTGGAATCTTTTTTTATTCATATGAATGCTGATTTCTTTTTTTACGACATTAGTTCATCACCACCTCTGCATAGCGCGTGGAAATGCGTTTTACCCTAATTTGACTCTCTCAGCCACAGTGATTTTTCTTGTTCTGATTTTTCATTTTTATTCTTTCTCTGCTACTAAGATTTTTTTTCTGTCCAGTTTTGTTTCTCCTTATTATTTTCCGTTCTTTTGTTGGAAACTTAACGTTTTATATTCCAAATTACTTTTGTTTTAAAATAAGCGGCCTATTTTTAAATTCTTGAAACATGTGGACTCTTATTTTTAATCGATACATTTTTGAAACGAAGTTTGTTAATTAAGTAACATCGTGCTGCTTTAGTTTTTTTGGGATTATTTATTTAATGTGTTCTAGTTATTAGGTTTATACCAAATAAAATGTCTGAAAGGTAAAGATCTAAATTTATGATTATCTTTGAGTTCACTCAACACAACCATTCTAATTTCTAAATTAAAAAAATGATTTCCACCGTCATCACTGTAATAGAAAATTTTCTATGAGCGTGATTCAACTGAAAAGCTATTAGAGGAAACAATATAAAATTTTGAAAATGTCCAAAGAAATGTTTGAAGGACATTCCGATATCAATGTGGTCAATATTTTGTTCGTCTAATTTGTCAATAAGTCAAAAGTCATTTAATCGTCTAATTAGTCAAAATTGCTCTTCAAATTTTTTTTTCACTGCTTAATTCATCTTAGCAAAAATTATTAACAGGGTAATTAAGATTTTTTTTAATAGTCACGTATCACTATGTTTGATAATGTGTCCAATTTATTTCAATTTCGAATTAGTTATGGAGTAAATAAGCAGTTTATATTGATGATTCTTTAGATTTTTAGAACTAAAAGAAAAACGAACGCAATAAAACTATTATAATTACGCTACACTTGTCTCATGACTTAAAGTATAAATACTTTTGACTGAATTAAATGTTTTGTTTTAGTTTCGAAGTTATTGAATTTTAAAAAATTTGTGTTTTTTCTATATAATCCCAAAAGGTTAACAAAAAAAAAGAAAAAAAGAATCTGGTCAGAATCAAAATAGGTCAGGAAAAAGGTCAGAATCAAATGCGAATATTCTCCTTCCATTTAATTGTTCTTCTTCATTATTTTGATTCGGGGGGGGGGGGGAGGGCACGCTTTTAATATTAAGATAAACTAATAAGCTATCGAAATTAGAGTTTCAAACGAAAGCGAGCATTTGTCGCCACGCATAAAAAATAAACATAACACACAAAATAAAAAATAACTTATGAAAAAACATATTTTTTTAATACTGACCCTCCTAAAACATACTTTGCTGTCAAACTTTTTGAATAACCTTAACTAAAGAATTAGTTTACGTTAATAACACACTAACAAGATTTCCATATTGCTGTACTTTTTAAAAAAATTCCTGATCAAATTACGGTAAAAAATACTAGCAACCTGAGTGCAGCATTCGTAAAAGCCATTTTTGACATAAAATTTTATACGGTAATTTTTACAGTAATATTTATTTATTTACGGCGAGTCATTGATTGATTACAGTAAATAGTTCTTAGAATTATGATATATGCCCCGTAAGATATTACTGTAAAAAATGCAGGTATCCGGTACTTTTTACCGTAATTTGATACGGAATTTTGGCAGATTATAAGAATCAATAGATATTAATAAAAAAAAAACTCAATTGGTTCTTTAATACTCAAGTTACTTATTAACACATAATCAAACAATATTTAATAAGAAATTTATTTCAAGATTATTTCTCAGAAAGAACATTCTATGTCATTGTATTATTTTATTTTTTAATGCTTTCTTACTCAATTGTATTCGTTGTGTTTCGAAATAAGGATTTAAAATTGAATGCAAACATTATTTGTTTTTAATTTAACAGAAAGAAAAAATAAACCTTGTTTAATTTTTTTATATGTTTCATTCTATCTCTTAATATGGAAAGAAAACCAATACGGGTTTTACAAAAGCAAACCGCAATTGAGTAGCAAAATATTCAGTTTTAAAGCAAATATTTTAAAATTCGAGATGAAAGAACTAAATCAACATTAAAGTGAATGTGAATGAATTAGATCCTCAGGAGATGGTTTGCATACCTTGACATTTGCTACACGAAAAAATGTTCCCAAAAAAATTATTTTAAAATCTGTCATTTTAATTTAGGACTATCTGTATGATTATACGGAGAAAAAAATCCTTAAAATTACCGTACTGTATGGTAATGACATCTAATTTAACCCAATAAATTTTTTTTGTGCCACACTCTACATTGTTTAAAATCTCTCAGAAAAAGTGGTTAAATAACAATTTATTTAATTGTTATTTTACTATATTAATCATAACAGTCGAATAACCATGAATAAGATATTATTCTAACTGCTAACTGTGAACAAAATCATTTATTAACTGCTGTCATATAATATGGTTTAACAACCAGAATTTTATCGCCCTAACTAGGCCCATCCAATAAAGCTACTAAGTTCCTTGCAGCTCCATATTATTTCAGAGGACTAATCCGTTAATCTCGTGACTGATAGAACGGGAGTTCGAGTTCCAGTGTTGACACTACAACATTTATCTATTCCCTTCAACAAGTGAAGAGTTTCCAGTGTCCTACACTCTACAATTTGTGACTCTGGACTATTAGAATGCGATGCTCTCACTCTCGCATAGATGGCAGCACCATAAAACTGCTAATCACAAAGAAGCCTTGTATTTGCTAACTCTTACGATAAGTGAAAGAAGCAGATAAATTATTATGCCACATTCCATGGTTCATTTGATGAAACACATTTCAACCACAGCCTAACTCGTTACGTAATTTCAATGTCCAGTTAAATTTTTTTCTTATGGTTTTGAGATCATGGTAGTCGTAAACAGTTAAAAAACCATGAATACACAAAACAATATTAGTTATGAACTTACAAAAATTTTCTTAACCGTAAACTTTACGGTTAATTCGATGGACAGACTGATGCCCGTTGTTTTCAATTTGAAAATGGAATTTCTAACAGTGTTAGATAAGATTACCAAATTTTACCACACATAACAAATTTTATCACATATTATAAAACCATATTTTATTTTTAACTTTTCCAAGGCGCTTCAGTAAAAACTACAGAGCTTTTTGGTGCTCGATTAGAGATGGAAATAAGGTAAGTGTTAGAATATTCTGGTAGTTTTAACTATTTTTCTTTCTCAATGCATAAATTTGATTCTTATTTCTATTCAAAATTGTATTTATAGTAAGAAATCTCTCATCGGACTATAGTGATGAGTTTATACGATATTTTTATTTTCTAATTATAATAAATAAGATCTCATTTAGCAATTTAGCTTTCTGCATTATTTTAAGTATATGACGAATTATTATGGGAAACGCTTCTGAGGAAGGCCCAGGCTCACAAAGGGCTGTCGTGCCAATGCTGATGATGATGACGAATTATTTAGTTTTGACTAAGATAATGCATTCATATGGTATATTTCCGTAACATTAAAGAAAAATTGTTAGAAATTTTTGCTTCTGTTTTTAACTTTCACATATAAAGGTTTCAATGTTTGTTTTAATGTTAATGATTTATATTAAAAATTTAGTGTCAAATTTTATTTGTATCCTTTATTGTATTTGAAACATCTGCATGGAGAAAGAAAAAAATTCTGGTAAATTTAACAATGACATTTATGGCTAAAAAAAAAAACAATAACATAATTTTGGTAATAAAACCAAAGTATATGGTATTTAAACCTATCTATTTAGTAATTTTTCTGTTCATCTAGTAAAATTTTTACCGAAATTTTGGTTTTCAAAATTACAGTTCTTATTATCTAAGATTTAGAAACAAATACAAAGCTGAGAAGTAAATTTTACCAAATAAGTGGTTTTGTTACCATGCTCTAAGAAATCATGATAACATAACCAAATTTTGCAACATTTACTAATTTTTGGTTACCACATTTTATGGTTAATCGTTACCAAAGGACTTCGGCAAAAATATATATTTACATGTACCAACGATATAAATAAGTTTAAAATGATTTACTTACTGAAAAAAAAAATCTTATAAAAAGTTTAATTTCTTTTTTTTTTTAACCGTAGTTGAGCACCAGACCCAATTTTATGGGTTTACGACTACTAATGTTCAACTCCGTAGCGTTGTAATTTTGAACACAATCCAGAAGACAAGTGAACTCCTGGATCGAGTATTGGAAGAAATTTGCCGTCTTGGAGGACTTTTTGATGGAACTAACACGCATTTGCGGTACATGGACAGGAAGACCACGAGAATCTCTAACCGTTAGCCTGACGGCAAAGGGACTCTAACCCATGATTCATCTATCATTGAGGGTATTTCACGTCAGCAGTGGTCGGTGCAAGCCGGATGCGGAGTTCGTATCGATTGGGATTCGCACCCGGTTCGCCTCATTGGATGGCGAACGCTCTATCCCTTGAGCCATCACGGGTCCTTATAGAAAGTTTATGAATTTACTAAGTGACAACAATAACAAATAATAAAACAGAAAAGTATAAACTAGTAATATAAGGTTTTTGAATTAATTTACCAGCTGTTGTTGTAATGGAAAAATAAATAGTAAAAAATAAAATCACACCTTTTATAGTGAAATATAAAAGTATTGAAAAATATTAACAAAGGAAGAAATCAAAAATGCATAAGTGATATAAAAAATATTGAAAAGTAGCATCAATAAAACATATTTTCAAAACATTCAATTCAACTAAAGATTCAATTTATCTAAAGTAACAATTATCTCAGTAAAATATTATATTTCTAAATGCGCGAAGAAAAAGCTTTTGAAAGTCGTAAAAATAAATTCCCTTTGAAAACAATAATTACAAGCTAAATGGTTTTGACTTTATTGAGTTTTTAACTGTTATTTTTAACAGATTTTACGAGAAAAATTGCTTTTAAATATTTTTGTTCTGACACCTCTTATTGAAACGTTAAAAACCCGAAATAAATATAAATAACTAAAATCGAGCAACGTCACTTAAAAATGTTTATCTGCATTCAAGTATTCTTACATTATAAATGAGTATGAAACGTTTTAAAAATGAAATATCACTGAGAAAGTACTAAAAAGGTTTTTAAGAATATTCAAAAGTTGCGATATATTTCCCTTAATGTTTAAACAACAATTTAAGAAAACTTTAATGTTAAAGTTTCCCTTTCAATTTCAAGATAACTCTGTTAGTGATTATATAACTTTAAGAATATACTTTCGAAGTCATATAATGAACAATACACAACCCTACAATAATAGAAAAAACACTTTCAGTTTTCGATTTTCTCAAGAATTACTCAAAGGATTATTTTGAAACTTGAGAGATGTTTAGCTCATGCGACTTTTCATACTTAGCTATAAAATTTAAAGCTTTCAATGATTTTAGAGATTTACAATAAATTACGAAAAAAAGAAACTATTTTTGAACACCCTATGCCAGAAAATTAAGCAATAAGCTTGTAACTGGTACCGATTACTTTAGTTGTTATTTTTACTAACTGCACAAAGTTTTGTAAACCTAGAGTAATTATTTATGCAGATATGAACATTTTTACAAAAAATAAATGTTTTCACCTTACATTACTTCGTTATAACTTTATAGACATTCAATGGCATTAAGAGCAATTTAAGATTAATTACAAAATTTTCGATTTAAAATTTTAAAATTTCGTAAGAAACTGGACAAGTTTTTAGTATTTAAGCTAGTTCTTTTATCTGTGCATGCACTGAAACCATTTTAAAATGTTTTTGTCTTAATTTTGTAGTGAATCGTATTTTTAAAATAATTAAAAAATTTGTCTTGAATATCTTAAAAATTTAAAGAAATTTAAGCAATTTTGAGTAGTTTTTGTACTTTTCAAAACTAAACTATTAACTTAAACTACTAACTATTTAAACTAAATTCAATCTTAATGTTTTTTTATGTTTTCCGTATAGAAAATTTCTTCTATTCAAAGTTATGATAAAAAAATATATTATACCAACATAAAAATTAATTTTTTTACTTCAATTCATACTAAATAAAAAATATTTCATTCACAAAACTGCACTTAAAAATTTTTTTCCAAACGAAATACTTTACTTTTAATTTTTTAGCAGAGTTAATTTACTAATTGGTGAATTTTAATTAAGAAAATCAATATAAGTTTTGAAATACAGCCATTTCTTTATTTACTAATAAAGTAATTACAAAAATTAATTAATTAACTAATAAAAAAAATACAGGGTTTTTGACCTTAAATTCATCCAGAATTTTCAACAGAGTGTCACATATAAACTATAGCATGTGAATTCAAATTTTTGAGTATATAGAGTTGTAGTTGTAGTTCAGTTACGTCGCACTAGAGCTGCACAATGGGCTATTGGCGACGGTCTGGGAAGCATCCCTGAGGATGATCCGAAGACATGCCATCACAATTTTGATCCTCTGCAGAGGGGATGGCACCCCCGCTTCGGTAGCCCGACGACCTGCACGCGAAGTCGAGCACTTTACGGTAGAACAGTTTAACGAGGATCAATACGCACACCCTCGGTTCCTACGCACACTGATCCAAGTGGTCACCCACCCGCACACTGACCGCAACCAGTGATGCTTGACTTCGGTGATCTGCTGGGAACCGTGTCTTAACGATCAGTCCACTGCGGGACTTTGAGTATATAGAAGCGTACCGAAATGTCGAAAAAGATGCCAATACAAATCACATTTTCAAATATTAATGATTCATTTAAAATTCATAATTCAATTCATAAAATTATATGCCTCAACATTTGAAATAACATTGTATTTCTGACATTTTCTAAGGACATTAATGAGTAACCATCCTATTTAATTTTATACATGGGCTCAGTTACCATCTACAATGTCCAAAATTGGCTCTGTCTGATGAATAAAATTTTGAAATAACTTATGTTAATTCCTGTCATTAGACAAAACTATTAATTTACTCTAAAATTCCAACTGCGAATTAAATTTAAACTTATTGGTTACCAGTACTTAAAGTTAAGATCTAAGTTATGCTCCGACTATTTGAAAACTGACCAGTTACTTTCTTTTAAGGATGTGTTCAAATTTACTAAATATTATATTTACTAAGTAACAAAGATCGGATTTAATAGGTTTACTAAGTTACAGTGATCAAAATTATTGAGTTTACTAAGTAACAAAGATCGTGTTTAATAGGTTTATTAAGTAACAAAGATTGAGATTAATGGGTTTAGTAAGTAACAGTTATCAAGATTAATGGGTTTACTAAGTAAAAAAGATCAAAGTTGATGAGTTTACTAAGAAACAAAGATCAAGATAATTTGACTTACTTCAACAAAGGTCGAGATTAATGGGCTTACTAAGTATTAGGTTAATATTGAGATTAATGGGTTTACTAAATAACGAAGATTGAGATTAATGAATAGAACACGTGTATCAGCTCTCTTGAACCTATGTTAAAATAAAATAAACTTAAAGTAACCAACATACCTATAACTATAAAAGATTATACGATGTTAAATACTTATGTAAATTTAATAAATCAAGTTAGATTAAAAAGATATCAAAGAGCTTTAATTCAAATAAATATGACCAAATATTTCAGATTTCTCTTAGGGGTATTATAAAAATAATTGGAATTAAAGTGTAAATTTTGTATGCTGACTATTCATGAAATATCTTTTATGCACGAAATGAAAGGGTTGAAATCAAGCTCATTAGAATCGATTCAGTTGACTGCAAATACTATCTAACGATAAGCAATTAGATACAACTAATTAAAATAGTTCAAATACATTTGTAATTGATATATACCTTGAAAATGTCTCAAGAAGTCTGGTAAAATCATATGTTTGAAATAATTACCTGTTAATTTGAAATATAGATTTTTTAAAATTAGAATTATTAGAATTATCTATAATTAGAATTATTAGAATTATTTGCAATTATTTCAGAGACTATAATAAAATTCAAGAAGATTATATAATAAAATGAATACATAATAAAGATTTCACAAAGAATGGATATAAGGACTTTATAGTAAAAATAAATATATAATATAGAATATATAATAAAAATATTTGAGGAGCATATAATGAAGAGTATATAATAAAAATATGGGTTAGAAATTAGATGGGTTACAACCCGTCTAATTTCATCTTAGACGATCCGTTTTATTGCAAAACATCAGTTATAATGAAATTTTTTTTTGTTAAAAAAAACTTGTTTTAGTATTATTTTTTTCAATTATTTCCTGGGGTATAGTTCTTTTACTAATTAAGTAGAAAAAATCTATTGTTTAATTTTAATTAAAATTTACTTGGTTTTAAAAATTGCTTTATTTTATTTTATTACTGGCGTTGAATGTTTTACTGAATGAATTCTGAGTTTACGACTATCACTGTTCAACTCCATATTTTTAAACCCACTGCAAAAGACAAGGGAAGGGATATATCATTGAGACAAACTGGATAACTTTTTGATGGAACTAACCCAAATTTTCTTTGCATTGAGAAGAAAGCCTTCACTGTTAGCTAGACGGTAAGGGGATTTTAATCCATGATCCATCTATCCATGTCAGTGCTGTTTTCTCGGTGCGAGCAAGGACCAAAATTCTTATCGACCAGCCATCACTGTGATTGGAACCTCATTCGGTGCTCTATCAAAACCTCATAGAAAAGAGAAAGCCTTCGCACGGGTAGCCATAAATGAGAAATCCGATTCTTTAGTAGTCCGAACGTTGTGATATTTTTCTCATGTTTCCCACACTGCGCAATTTAGTAGTCCAGACGTATTGACAGCTTTCTTATTTACCCCCACTCCGCAGTTTATGTTAGTTACTTCGGACTACTAAATTGATCCTCGTGGAGGCTTTCTTTCATCTGGGAGGTGCTGGCTCTATCCCCTGGGCCATCACAGCTCTAATTAAGATAAGTTTATAATTATTATCTTATTTTTAAAACTCTGCAAAAATTTTGATTCCTATTAATGAGGGCATCAAAATTTATATTTTTGAAAGAACCGCTCGTATAAATTTCAAGAAGTATATAAGAGGATATTCCAGAGTATATTCCAGAAGTATATTAGACACTATTTTTGTTTGTATTGATGAATATAATCTATAAAACGAATGTCTTAATTAATTTTTTTTTCAAGATTACTCTTTATTTTGCTGCTTAATTAATCACTGTTGATTTTAGGTAAATTAATCGAAACTTTTTGTGAAATTATTTCGTATGTTTCATAATCTACACTGTATGGTGACAGCTATTTTACCCCAAGTAGTGTATCAGAACATTCTTGGCTCTTCGTGTAGAGGAGCACTTTTATGATATAAAGTAGTTGCCATCATTTTCTGCATTGAGATGCATTAAAATTTTTTTAACAATGTACGTCTTTAAGGGATTACTTTTAGCAGCTGGATTCCTAAACTGTAATGTTAAAAAGGGTCTTAAGGAACATTTTATAAAAATTAGCATTACACAAAAGCTTGGTATTACTTTTATCAATAAAAAAACACTTTAATTTAATAGAAGTTTTTTTTTAAATAATTATTACAGCAAATATTTTTAGGACAATGCAAAACTTTGTATAATGCAAAAATTTTGTAAAACATATAATAAAAAAAAACAATACAAATATTTTTTTTGGTGGAATGTTTCTTTTATATTTGTTTGTTTGGAATATTTGTTTTGGCAGAAAATATTTGTTTTTGGTGGTACAAGAATTTCTGAAGAAAAAAAAATCAAAAAAACACCACAATTATGCTAATTATTCTTTTTATAAAAATCTCTATTACTCTATAATTTAATCAAAACATTTAAAGAATGCATTTATAAGAAAAATTTAAAGAAAAATCTATAATTGAAATTTTAAAAAATTTAAAGGAAAATCTTTAATTAAAATTTATAGGAAAATCTGTAATTAAAATTCAAAGAAAAATTTAAAGAATATTAAAATTAAAATTTAAAGAAAATTTAACGAAGGTATATTATATAAATACTTTGATTAATTTAATAGATTTTTGCTTAAAACAAATGATTACAACTAATATTTTCAGAACAACACAAAAACAAATATTTTCAGAAAATAATTGTTCTTAGTGGTACAATAATTTCTGAAGAAAATAAAAATCAAAAGAACACCACAATTATATTAATTATTCTTTTTTATAAAAATCTCTGTATCTTTATAATTTATTCAAAAAAATTAAAGAACTTATTTAACAAAATTCTGTTTTATGTGAACGAAATTTTTAGAGAAAAAGTTTTTTTTCCTGTTGAAATTTTTAGTATGGGGGAAAAAACCACAAAAAAGAAGCAATAGCAATATAAAGTAATTATTATAACGACGATATAATTAACTAATTGCACAAAAGTTTATAAAAAATTACAAGGCAAAACTAAAATAAAGATAAAATTTGAATAAAGACAAAATTTGTTTTAGAATCTAAACCTTATTGCGACGGCAAAATTGAGATCTTTGATTTTTTTCTCAAAAATAATTTTACAGAAAATATTCTTGGTTTGATTTTGCTTTTATCAACCAAGTTAAATAGTTAATTAAAATGAATAATAAATTTTCTGAAAATATGGCATTAAGAATAAGAAATTAGTATAGTTTATTACTTTAAAAAACGATGATATTTTAAATAACTACTAGGTTAAGCTTTGAAATTACTTAAACATGATCTCTTTTTAACTTCTAAATAATTAAAAATCTTTTAATAGTTAGTTATTAAGCACAAAAAGTTTCCTTTAATAATTTCTATAAGAACAAATCAGATTTAGTTGTTTTTTAACTTTAATTTAAAACTTATATTTAGTGTTCATTTCTAAATTTATTTACTTATTTCATATATAAATGCAAGATGTAGAATTAATATAATACACTATATTAATCTCTTCAATAAAATAAATCAATGATAAATGATTTCTTCGGGATTTATTTACCTTTTTAATGACCTGTATACTGAAATTCAATATTAGCTCCATACCATGACATGTTATCTTCAATATACTTTAATAAAACGCTAAAGATATCGTGCGCAAAATTGCCCGCATGTTATTGCTATAACGATTTCGGAAATGTATTAGCATTTTATTAAGCAACATAGTAGTTTGGGAACATCATATATAGTAAACATAAAACAAAAGCGTACTAATTTATTTTCTTTTGCATATAGTAAGCAATTGAAAAAAGTATTTGTATTTGAAAGTTGCATATTTTATTAATCACATGATGGTTCCTTGATTATCTATTTTGCTGCAAGAATTATGATTAAAATAGTGTAAAATAATTTTTGTTTTCAATAAAACCTTGAGGAAACATTTAATTCAACAAATTTTAGTTTATTCTATTTTTTTTTATATTTAAAATGGATACTTACCGTGATATCAATGATTGAATTTGTAGATTTTTTTTGTTGGTGTAAAAGCGGCAGTTAAGTATTTCCTTTTTTACATACAGTGTTCTTTTTTCTTGTCAGAAAATGGAACCAAATTAAATATAAAACCTTGATATTAAACAAAATATATTTTGTTGATTATAAGGCCCTTAATTTATGTAATTTTAATAGCAAATGAATGGCATCTAATTTATTCTTACAAACACTTTATCCTGCTTAATAGAAAGAAGAAGAAGAATATTTATTATTGGCTACGCAGTGCCCCGTAGCACATGATGAAAACACGTGTATCTTTCATCTCGGGGGTCACGGGTTCAAAACCAAGCTCTACTTACCATTTTTGAAAGACATTTTGCTTATTTTAAAAAAAATTGTTCTTCGTCTTTGGCGCATATTTTTTCTTTAAGATTTTTACATAATTTTTTGTAGTTCTACATTTCTTTAAAATTGCTAATGCAGATTTTTTAATGATAATAAAATATATCTATTGTATGATCTATTAAGAGTAACTCGTGACCTTGAGTGCATTTTATAAATTCTTTGATTGTTCTTTTTGTAACAAAAACCTGATTGAAATAAAGTTGTGATAGTATTTTCGAAATTATCTGGATGATCTCTATCATAATCATATTCCTGATCATTTCTGATGAAAACTTTTTAGACGCAAATGTAGTAGCTTTAAGGATAAATTATAAACTGTTGTTGGATAAAATAGTATAAATTCTTCATAGATTTGACGCATTATCAATTGCATTTGTAAAAAGAAAAACACATCTAGATCTTGTATGGAATTATTTATTCCGGTATAGCCTCGATTTTTTGATCAGCAAAATTATAAATAATGTCTCAATAATTAGGCTGTACATTTTCATTTATTTAAATTAGTCAAATAAACGATAGAAATTTGTCAAATAAAGAGAAAAACAAAATTTTTTTTTTTTAATTGACTATGGGTTTGAACGTCTCAAGAATATAAAGTTCACGATTTTACCAGTAAACGCAAAAACATCTGGGCGACTGTAACATCTGCATCATAACTATAATATGGATGCTTGCAATGCAGCACAAAACAGTTTTTAAGAGTGTTCCACACAAAACTGTAATGCGCTGTTTTCTATGAAAAGAACTATTCGGCCAAAATTGATTTTATAGTATTAAATCCTGTTTGTGCATTCATTTTTGTAAATTTCTATGTAGAAATTGAATCAGAATTGTTAAGGGTATATTTCCACAAAAAAAAAAAAAAAAAAAAATTCAATTGCTATAAAATAAGAGAGAAAAATCTGTTGAACCTTAACTTATAAAGGGAAGTTATGTATTTTTAAAAAGAGCTTTGTGAAAAAATTTCATTTTACAAAAAATACAAATATTCCATGAACAATTCAAGTTTCTTTTCAATTGCAGTTTCATATCGTTTTCTAAAATTTTAAAGCAATAAAATGCAATATTATGAACTACGGCTATCTTTACTGGCTACATCATCATCTTATAGATTAATGTATCAGTATAGTTGTAGAAATATGTTGTTATTCTCTATAAAAAATCGATCCTGAATAAGCTATAAATTTCTAACAAAATAACTATAGTGCAGGAGAAATGTTTCAAACTGCAAAAGAGTAAGATGAAAATTTGCATCGCAGCCTCAATTTTCTCAGTGATTGTTTGTCATTTTCTTGCAATTTCTTTGCCGATTTAAATCTCATTATGTTCAAAACTATAAAAACTTTACTTTATAATAAATTCCTTTTACCTCTTTTTCTGAAATTGAGTAAGTGAAATTAGATGTATCAATTTTAGGTGGAGCTCCATGCTTTTCACTTTCTTCCTGAAATGGAAAAATAAGTAAAGGTTACTTGCGTGATGCTTAGAAAACTGAAAAGTATTAGCATAGAAATATATATATATATATATATAATATAGTTATGCTCCAAAATCAGTATTCAAAGAATCAATCAGATTCTAACTCTTAGTTTTGTTATAAAAAAGGAAAAAATCTCAACAATAATAATTACTTTTATACAGAGGAAAAAAACTTTGGCAAAATTAAGATACTTGTAGAGTAATGAAATTTCTAGTAAAAAACATAATTCTGGTAATAAAATCCAAATATACGGAATTTAAACATTTATTTAGTATTTATTTCGTATGTAATACCTGAAATTCAGGTTTTCAAAATTATTGCTCTAATTACTATACATTTAGTAAAACTACATAACTGAAAATTAAAATTTGACCGAAAAAATATTTTTTAAGGTATTATGGTAAAATTTCCAATTTAACCACATTTACAATAAATAACATGGTAATAAACCATATTTTATGGTTAATTTTACGAAAATTGTTGACAAAGATCTACGGTTAAAATTACGTTGTTTTTTTTGTGTTTTCTTAGAATCAGAAACAAGATAAAATTTACCATATTCTTCTAGTTTTAACCATACTTTTCTTTCTCAGGAAGTTTTGTAAATGAATATTTATGAGTTTTATTTATAGCATGGCTAAAACAAAAGCTATCCGTAAAATATTCTTAACATCAATGATAATATACATTTAACCTATAAGTTTCAGTAGTAACTTATATTTTCTGCGCCCCTCTTGTGTTGACCTACTTATACTTAAAATTCATTAATATTCTTTTACATAACTAAATAATTTATAATATTAATGATAGCTTATAATTAACACATAAGTTTCAGTGATAACTTAGATTTTTCAAATCGTCCTTGTTTTAGGTACTCTATAGAATACATATTTAAATAAAAGCTTTTTGGAAAAATGGGGATTTTAAATAAATGATGAATGAAAAATAAGCAAACATTTAACACAAATCTATAATTCTAATCAAAAAGAAAATGTTACATAATACGGAGCGAGAAATATAAAATCAATAATTTCAAGTTTTGTATTTGTTTTTTTTAATTTTTCTTACATTTTTATATAACATTATTAACTTTTCGGAAAATGCTTTCATTTAAAAATTTAGCGATTTATTTTAAATTTTATTGAATGGTATATATATACAAGAAAATAAATATTTTATTAGTTTCATTAGGTTGTATGGATCAAGAATGTGTTTTCCATTAGGGTAAACTGAGGTAGGAAGGATACATTAATAATTTAAATGTTTTTATCATTGCTAAATTATAGCGAAAACGTCCAAAGAAATGCAAGGCTTTGCACACGCATAAGAAAGCAAAGATGATTTATATCTTGTTGATAAAAATAACGTTTAGATAACTCTGAAATACATTAACTCGGGAGTAATGAGAACTGTTGCAAAAATGTAATGTTTAATTTATTTTATTTATCCTCCCTAATCACTGTGTGGTAATATAAAATATAATTTCGAAAAATCAGTAACTCGTTACCATATGAACGAAGAAATTACCAAATGAATGGTTTAAACACCAAATATTTTGGTTTTATTATCAGAATTATGGTTTTCTCTACCAGAAGTGTCATTACCATACAGTGCGGTAATTCTACCAGAATTTTTTTCTCTCTGTATAGGATTGAATATAAGAATCTCTAATAATACACGCATTTATAGAAATATAAAATTGAACATCTCGCTGGCTTGCCATATCGGCATACAGCGCAGGCTATTTAGGGAAGAAACAATAAAATGGAGGTATTATGAAAGTTGATACTGGAATACGTAACTAATCACACAAAACAAATGATTACCATTAAGTAAAATAATCTCATTTCTGACATTTGAAATATACGAAAGTTGAAAAATAACAAAGGAATTTTTTTGTTTGTTTTATTTTCTCCTCAAAACGTTCTGTAACAATTGTAGAAAACTTTCAAAACTATTTCTGAAATGTTTTTTAAAACATTTCAAATGGTTATATGTGTTATAAGGAAAATATTTTGCTACCATCTACTTATTTAAGAGAAACTAAATTAATAAGAAACAATGATCAAGCAAAATTGAATGAAAAAGCCACACATTTTATAATCCTTAACGAAGCCAAATTCATAATTTACAACTGACCAGTACATTACACCAATACATCTAATATATCCTACCAGTACAATAAAAGAAGCACAATAGCGAATGCTCAGCCATTTATTAGACACTTTTTTTTCTCTTATTTTATGTATCTTATCTGATTTTGTTGAAACTTTGTTCAAATTTCTGAGCAATACCCAGTAAATTGTATGTCTTTATCTCTTTTTGTTTACCTTCAGTTGATTTTTCAAATCGTTGGTGACTTTTTGATATGAGTTTTGTAACAACTAGTCCATGCCGCATCTAGCCCGAATTCTTCCATACAGAATATAAGAACATTAAAGAATAGCACTGAAAAAACTAAATACTTAAATATCACGAAACTTTCTTCGTTTTTGACGAAACCGTTTCCTGGTATATACTCTGAGCAAAAATTTCGTCAAAGTAATGAAATAACTATCACCACTACTTCAAGGAAACGAATTTCGTCAAAAGTAAGGAAATATTTCTTTATTCTATTTTTTTCCAAAAAAAAAAGAAAAAAAACCCATTAGGCACTTGTAGTACCTTGGCACTTGTAGTGCCTAATTCAACGGACAATATTTTTGATCACTCTTTCGTTCGTACCATATAGTTAGATCAACGTTGCCCTAACAAACGCAATATGGACAAACATAACAGAGATACTTATTGCACTAATTCCCGAAGAGGGACTCGAATCCGGGATCTTCCCGGAGTGAGGTCAACTGTTTCACCACGATACAGGAGGGTTGTCTTATTTTTTCATTTTAGTTTCGATATTATCCAGTCTTCATTTAAGATTACTATCTTCCATAATACACTGCAATGAGGTTCCGAGTTGAAGAAACATTTTCGGCCCCATGATAGCCTGGTTGGTAGTGCGTTTGACTCGAGTTCGCGAGAACGGTATCAAATGTTGACTGGTGCACGTTAAATGTGTCGGGGTCGTAAACTCCTTCAAGTTCCCTTAACAAGTCAATTCCTCTGAGGTACTGAATTGGAAATTGATCATACTCTTTTTCATGTCATAAATACGATCTACGTAACGAGTATGTGACTGAAGTCGTAGTATTGACCATAGATGGCGCCACTTAAAAAACGAAAAACGTACCCTTAGCCTTAAAAATTCGCTTGATTTCAAGCAGGCTTGCTGGTATTTGCAAGTGTCATAAGTAATAACAATAACGGAAACATTTTCGTCATATATATGAGAGTTCGCGTTTCGTAAAAAATAACGTGATTTCGTGGCGAACAGACACTCAAAATTAACAAAATACAGCTAATGATGACTGAATCATCAAAAGTGAGATTTTTATTGCTGAAAGTAAAAGCATGTCTTCTATAATATTTTCCCTGTATTATATCACTTACACAAATTATACATTTCTACAAAAGAGCCTTAAAACGTCTAAATTAGTATTTTTGTCCTAATTAAAATAGTTTACTATCAACTCAATTTCGTCTTTTTTTTTTTTTCCTCCAGATTTCTTTTCGTAACTGAAGGATTATCGATAAATTTGTTCAATTTTCAAAACGTAATTGAAAGCTAAGAAAAACTAAAATTCAATTTAAGAATTACAAGTAAAATATCAAGGCTGATTCTGCGTTTTCTTGAAGAAAGTTGTGATTGACATAAGTGGCTAAAAATGAACAAAGATCGAATACTGAAGATGCTAGCGCAGTCTTTGAACTGACGCTTCAGGCTCTACTCTCAGAACTAAAGTGTTTGTCAGGTCCTTCAAGAGGATATCTTAAAAGAGTCTTCAAAGAATAAATTTAGCTGAAGTCAAAAATTATTTTTCTTGGAAAGAGGACATTCTTATTTTACACATGACTTCAATTTAACGTGATTTAAAAGTATTACGATATTTAAGTTTTTAATAAAATTTGTTTTGTTAAATTCAAAATTACTTTAATACAGAAAAAAAAGGAATTGCTAATGCTTATTTTTGAGATTAGTGTAACAGTTTAATTTTTATTTATTTATTTATTGATCATTTTTTTTAATAAAGGATACTTTTGAAACAGTCGGTTTATGGAAAGAATGCCACTGTAAAAGACTTCCCCATTTTTATAAAATTGTCGAAGTTATTCAGTTTTGTTAACTTTTGAGTTTATTTTATTAGACTTAGATCACATGGGTCCGTGTCTTATAATTTCTTGATTATCAACCTTTATCTACTTATAGAATAGCTACTTTGGCTACTTATTTAGCTACTTTAGCTACAGCATTTAGCTACTTTTGCTACTTATAGTTCTAGTTTTGAAACCAGATTTTAACAAGAGCAAAAATAATATTTTTATGGTTTTTTGATTACTGAATACGTACATTATTATGGTATTAAACATTATAGAATTTTCAGCTTTCTTCTTGAATCAAAAAATATCGTTCAAAAACATATTTCGAAAAAAAATTTAAGTTAGCTATTCAAATCTGAGATGGGTCAAGAGATCGAACAATTGTTTCTTAATGAGTTGACCGAGATTCGAATCAAAATGAATCGTATTCTGCTCCCGAATCACACCGACTTTGGTACTGACGAAAATTATCCCCATGATAGACGGCCCCATGCAGTCTTGCAAACTGAAGGAAATTTTCGTGATTTTCTCTTCCATGTAATGAAACGTTACTTTCACTCAAAAGGTCTTTAAAGCGAGTTAGTCTAATGCTTATTATAAGAGAAAAATCCTTCACATTGGTTATCAAAAACGAGAAATCTGATCCTTTAGTAGTCCGAACATTGTAACCTTTTCTAAATTTTCCCAACTGCGCAGTTTAGTTGTCCGGACGTTGTGATACATCTTTCTTATTTTCCCACCACTGCCTAATTTATGTTTGATACGTCGTACTACTAAATTGATCCAAGTATTTGTGATTACTTAAAATATCGTATGCATTAATTGATTAGCATATTTGAGGTCACCCCCTTGAACCATAAAGATTGAGTCCTAGAAAGTGAAGATCATTAAATCAAAAGTTATTCAGGATGAAGCATTCGTTTTTTTTTTTTTTTTTTTTTTGCTCACTGCATAGATTATCCATGGTAGTTAGAGTACGGCTATGGACCCAAAGGGTCCCTTGTTCGAAATCTTTCTGAGCATCTGACAGGATTAACTTGTGACAGTTTCATTTCAATCAACTCAATTTAACTCCACCATAATGAATCCTGTAGATATTAGCTTCTCTTAGACATTGCGGTGCTCGTATGGATAAATTTCAACTTTTTTTTTACAAACAAAAAATTGAAGATAAACAAATATCCACAACACGCATTTACCGCCATTTTTCCCCTCCAAAACACTGAAATGACATTGAATTAAGAATAGTAATTTCATTACGACTTGGGTCTACAGTTTGTCAAAGACCATTCAGCAAAATGAGCGTTGCAGAGTTCATTTTAATTACCGTCGTTGAACAGCCGATCCAATTTCATGGGTTTACGACTACAAATGTTCATCTCCGTAGCCTTGTAATTTTGAACCCAATCTAGAAGACAAGGGAACTCCTGGATCGAGTATTGGGAGAAATTTGCCTATGTGGAGGATTTTTTGATGGAGCTGACCCGCATTTGCGTTACATAGAGAGGAAGACCACGAGAACCTTCCACGGTTAGCCTGACGGCAAGGGGATTCTAACCTTTGATCCGTCTAAAACAGAGGATATTTCACGTCAGCACTGTGGTCGGTGAAAGCCGGATGCGGAATTTGTATCGACTGGGATTCGAACCCGGTTCATTGGAAGGTGAACGCTCTAACCCCCGAGCCATCGCGGATCCGCGCAATTCATTTTATTTTATTTTATAACCGTCGTTGAACAGCCGACCCAATTTTTGGGTTTTCCACTACTAATGTTCAACTCCGTAGCCTTGTAATTTTGATCCCAATCCAGAAGACAAGGGATTGGGAGAAAGTTTGCCTTCGTGGAGGACTTTTTGATGGAACTAACCCGCATTTGCATTGCATGGAGAGGAAGACGACGAGAACCTCCCACGGTTAGCCTGACGGCAAGGGGACTCTAACCCATGATCCGTCTACCTCTGAGGATATTTCAAGTCAGCACTGTGGTCGGTGCACGTCGGATGCGGAATTCGTATCGACTAGCCATCGCCGGGATCGAACCCTGATTCACCTCATTGGAATGTGAACGCTCTGTCGCCTGAGCCATCGCGGCTCGCGCAATTCATTTTATTTTATTTTATAACCGTCGCTGAACAGCCGACCCAATTTCATGAGTTTACGACTACTAATGTTCAACTCCGTAGCCTTGTAATTTTGAACCAATCCAGAAGGCAAGGAAACTCCTGGATCAGTACCCCCAGAGATATGGATTTGTTATGGGAACATGGAGGACTTCGAGACTCGACAGATTTAACGTGCATCATTCACTATTTACTACCGGCGAGGATACGAGGATTGAACCCATGACCTCTTAGACATGGGCCCAGCACCCTACCGACCAGGCTGTCCCGGCCTCGACGCAATTCATTTGTTGATAACACGACTGACATCCTGATTCATTTGGAAGTCGAATTAAGCTTATCTTTGGTTTCACTGACAATGTAAAACACGGATTGCTGAGTACAATCGTAAGTACGCTCGCTACGTACTGCTCGTGCATTCAAGATTATTTGTCCTCTGCATTTTGCCTGGTAGCTAATTTTCCCCCAGCTACTTCTAGGGCATCTTTTCAGAAATCCTTCATTTTGATGACCACACACAATAAGCAAGCAACTCTCTCTCGCGCCACGACAAATCTTACCCATATGCTTCACCACGCTGTTCCTGAAACGCTTTGATTCGATAATAAACACATTCATCACTATTAGCGTCAAATTTTTTAACGCTAACTGTAGCCTGTTCTGCGTAAAACATCTGAATGGTTTTGACACAAAAAATTTCTGTCAACGTGTTTTTTCTGTTGCGTATGCAAGGTCTTTGGCAACTTTGGCGCCATTTAGTGTCCTCTTACGTTCTTAAGTAAAGACAACTAGCTGCTTGGTTTGATCTGAAACGGAAACTTTTATTTTATTTTATTTTATAACCGTCGCTGATGAGTTTACTACTACTAATGTTCAACTCGGTAACCTGGTAATTTTGAACCCAATCCAGAAAACAAGGGAACACCTTTTAGGTATGGGAGAAATTAGCTTTCGTTGAGGACATTTTGATGGCTCTAACCCGCATTTGCGTACCAGTGAGAGGAAAACCACGAAAGCTTCTCGTGGTTAGCTTGACGGCAAGGGGACTCTAACCCATGATCAGTCTACCACTGAAGATATTTTACAACAGCACTTAACATAGATTTCAAAACTACTATATGTTTGTTTAAAGAGCTATCTAGAGTGAAAACGATGATGAAATATCTTATCGGGGATGAAGCAAACAGATCAAAATATCTTGGAAAAAATTTAAATATTCTCAAAAAATTCCTGAACTTTTCAAAATAAGGGAAGGAGGTGGATCTTTCCCCCCTCCCTAACTAACGCTTTACTGGCTAGATCTTGGTCTTAAGAATTTAGTGGACAAAATAGTGTCTCTTTGACTAAATAAGTTACGGATCTTTTATTTGGATTGACTTAAAGTGTTTCAAATCCGAGGTTTTATTAAAAATGTGAAAGTAAATGCGAATATATGCATAATGTTATTAAATAAATAGTTATTACAATGCATGAAAAGTCTTAATTTAAATTTTAAATAGCAATTTCTTCAACTTTAAATCATGTATACTGTAATATAAGTAATAAGGAACTTTGAATCTAATTAATAAAATTTAAAACCTTTAAATAATATTAATTGCAAATAAATTTTTATATTTAAGGACAAATAATTAAAAACAAAGGAATTAAATAATTACATTAAAAGAATTTTAAACAGAAATATTGCTAAGTAAAGAACGCATATATTCATCTTTCTTTACCATCATATTTAATAAACTATGTTAGTCATAAAACTCAAGAATAATAACAAAAAGCGAAGATCAATTAGACCCAGCTAGTTCAACAGGGTAATCATTTTTGTTTTAAGTAAGTACCATCTCCATTTAGTAATTCTAATTTTATTACTTGACATAAGCCATCTTTCAAAAAACTTAATTATGAATTTACATTTTTTCTACTCAAGTCAAGTCAATTTATATTTTATTGCTTTCTGAAAAATATTCAATTTGTACATATTTAGTAGTGAAATAAAAAGCCAATGTCTCTTTTCATTCAAGATGAGCATTGTGTTTCATTTTCCAATTATTTTTCACTGCGCTTAAAAATGCGAGAGCTTAAATTTCAATGACTATAATAAGCAAACTAAAACCCCATACTCTCGCAAATTACGGCAGCAATTTACTTGATTATAAAGTTTCGAAAATTAAGCATTTTTAAATATATTTAATAGGCGTTTTATAATTGTCATTTTTAAGATAACAGGAGGTTTTTTAACTTTTACTATAATTTGTCTCATAACAAATGATTTTACACGTAAAAATAGCATTTTTTGTATTAATTGGGAAAATTAAAACTGTCAGTCGCTTTTAAAATGCGACAGATTTTAAAATAGTATTAAATGTTTAAAATATAATTTTAAATAATCGTCCTTTTTATTTAAACATGTTTTGTATTTTTTTAGTTTGAATATCTGTAAGGGTTAAAATTTGAAGTTCGAATTAGATTTTATCTGCTGTTCTCTGTAATTTAACATTGAAAATTGATTTGCATATTTGCAAAAGGTGTTTGTCTTAGTAATGGGAAGGAATTGACCACCAGTCAATGCTAGTTTCATCTGTAAAGGACAAGCTGTTGATGCGTACTGCCATTTCGCTAGGAGGGATAATTGCTGTTCTGATTTGATTGATGATTTGTTGTGTGATTGATGATTTGTTAATTTGATTGATGATTTTTTGACTTAATTGATGATTTTTTTGACTTGATTGATGATTTTTTGTTTGTTATTGCAGCTTGAAGCTTCAGTTCTTTCATGTCTTAAGGCCTGTTTACACGATCTAAATTCTTGAATCCGAGAAATTGGAGGGATTTCTCTATCAAAGAAGTTGGATGATTCGTCGACACTATCCAAGTTCTTGAATGTCACTGATTCGTCGAAAGAAAAACTTGCGCATGTGCATTGTTCATATTCAACATTGTAAAATAATACTTATATAAGTTTAAAATTACTAAATAAATTCAAATAAAATCATAATAACAGAAATAAACCACAACAGATCAATTTATTTGGACTAAAATAAGTGAAAACAGACAACAAAATGACATAATTTTCTGCCTGCTTGTTGACATCACAAAACCTAAGACGCTGATTGGTTAATAGAGAAAAACACTTGGATGGAAAGTAGAACATGCTCTACTATAGTCCAAGAAGTTGGACCAAGTACTTGGATGATTGTTTACACGATCCAAGCTCAAAGCAAAACAAGTTTCCATCAATATCAATCAATCTCTGTCCAAGAAATTGGATCGTCTAAACAGGCCTTTAGATTTCAAATTTTATTTTATTTTTGATAATTTTGTGTATATTATAGCAAAGATTCTATTGTCTACATTTACGTTAAGTATAAATGAATTTATAGCATGGTAAAAGCAGTTTTGAAGTATGATAATAATAGGTATCAAAAAATGTCTCCTCCATCCCCCAAAAATGCTCTCTTGTATTTTTCCAATATTCAATTCCCAATCCTACTTACGAAAATAAGTATTATTCTTCATTAGGTAACTCAATTATGTAAGTAAAATGATGTGATTGAGAGCTGAAATGATTTTTTATGTAGATTGCTTGATAGTTGGAGATAAATTATGACTTAGATTTATTCAATGTTTTTGATAATCTAAATGATGGTTTTCATTAATGACCGCTGATCATGAATATTTTTTTTAAATTTAATATAAAGCTGTTTTATTTTAAGATTAATTCACCAAAAATTAAACAAAACTTATTAAAAAAAAGTTAAACAAAACCTTTCAATCATTGACATGAATTATTCCAAGAAACTTAAATAGAAAAATATATTTGATAGTGGAAATTTGTTTTTAAAAATGTTTCAACTAAGCAGGTAAGTTTGTTTATCATCCTTATTAAACTCAATTATATAAGTACAATATGACAGAGTGCTGAAATGATTTTGTATGTTTATTGCTTGATCGTTGGAGATAAATTATAACGTAAATTTATTCAATGTTTTTAATAACTTAAATGATGGTATTCATTAATGACCACTGATCATGGGTATTTTGTTTTATTTTAATTTAAAACTGTTTTATTTTAAGATAATTTCATCAAAAATTTAAAAAAACTTATAAAAAAATTTAAGCAAAACTTTTTTAATGATTAAAATGGATTATTCCAAGAAACTTAAATAGAAAAATATATTTGATAGTGGAAATTTGTTTTTAAAAATGTTTTAACTAAGCAGGTAAGTTTGTTTATCATCCTTATTAAACTCAATTATATAAGTAAAGTTATATGATAGAGAGCTGAAATGATTTTGTATGTTGATTGCTTGATAATTGGAGATAAATTATAACATAAGATTATTCGATGTTTTTGCTAACCTAAATGATGGTATTTAATAAATACCGCTGATCATGAGTATTTTGTTTTATTCTAATTTAAAACTGTTTTATCTTAAGATAATATAATCAAAAATAATACAAAAATTATCAGAAAAAACCTTTTGAAGCAAATCTTTTTCAATCATTGAAATGATTTATTCCTAGAAATTGAAATAAAAAATATATTTGATAGTGGAAAAAAAAAACTTTACATGATTAACAAATTATTGAGACGGAAAAATGTAACCAGTTTTGAATGTGTTTGAAAGAAGGCGACTGTTAAAAGGCCGTGAATGAAGAAAATAGAATAGATTTGAAAAAATAAAATAGAAAATTGCTAACGAAAATATATAGTATAAACATAATATATAGTATATATATAGTAATCATAGTATAAACATGCATACCAAACTACACCAGCCGAGGGATATGACGGTAATAGAAAAAAGTAAATCAAAACAAAATGATTTTTTTTCTAACCATTTCTACTACTCAACCATTGTTTAATAATCCATTAAGATTGTTTTAAAATGGAATTCAAAGCTCTCTTTTTGCATTCATTTAAAAAGAAATGTAAAGTCATTACAAATGATAAAAAATTTTAGGTTTCATAAGACTGTTTTCATAACTATAAATTATGTTTCAAGACATAGCTCGCTTTATTTTGATAAAATAATTGTCATATGCTATAAAAAATTCATATATATTTGAAATTTTGTAAGAAATAAAAGTACTGGCGACAAAGCAGAGAGCGAATCAAAATTGAAATCAATATTTGCAAATTTATTTAAAAATGTATATTATGGTACAAGTTTCTGTTTTTATTAAGACGATATTTCAAAACATAAAATATGTATGTTTAATTTCAATGCATTCTAATTAAAAACATAATTTTTTTTTTCATATTGATAGTTTTAATGCATTTTTAACAAGAAAATATTGCTTTAACTATGGGTTCTGTAAAATTCTTGTTGTTTAACCGTATAACAACAAAACTATTTAAGATTTTAGTTCTCTTTTTGATTCATATTTCAACAAAATATTGTGTCAACAGTAACTATATTGTTATAACTTAAGTGTTGTATTTTTAATTAATAAAAAAGTGCATTGTAATAAAAAACTGCAAATTGCTAGATTAATGTTTAAAAATTTAAATAATAAATATATTACTTTGAAAATAAGAGAAAAGCCAATTTGAGGTGGTGTATATATATAAAAAAAATTTACAATAAAAGGTTTTAGTTTTTATCAAATATATGTTTACGTTGAAAATTTTCCAAAAAAATTTTTTTTTAAAAAGGAAGGATTTTGAAATTTTAAATAAAAAAAGAAGTGCGCTAATTTTGTGACATAAGTGTGAATTATCCACATAATGATTCACCTGAACTTATAATAACTAATTTTGAATTTGAAATCAAAATAATGTCAAATAATGAAAAGCTTTATTAACACAAGTAAAAGTTATTAACAACAATATTATAGTGCATTTCACAAACAATAACAAGTTATCGTTTCTGTATATAATATACAGCGTGTTCAGTCCTAAACATTTGAATAACATGCTGATATGAGTGAGAATCATACAGGATAACAGCAGATAGAATTATATTTCAAATTATATTTCACTAATCCAAATCACAAAAGATAATCCTTACATCTTTAGAAATTGAATTTCGAAATTGAATCAACTCAATATCTCGTTTCTGGTGTGCGTGATGATTGTTGATCTAAATGTATTTACAATGAACTCATTAATCATAAAACATTGTACTATCTAGGATTTCGCTCAGTTTGTCAGATCTCAATAAAATTTACTCTCCTACTTTTTTTGCTAAAATAGTGCTAAACTTTTTAACATAAATCCTTGTTGATCAGTATTCTAAAGCTGTATACGCTTAAACATACAGTCCCTAGCCAAATTATTGGACGCACTGTAAGATTCTATGTAAAATTTTAATTATCAGGTGATACTATACAGCTTTATTGTTTTTATGCGACTGAAACCTGTTTGCGCTTTTTTACGTTCGTGTATCAGTTGGTTAAATTAGACGATATATAATATGAATTTGACGGTAGGATAAATTAGACGATATATAATATGAATTTGACGGTAGAATAAATTAGACGATATATAATATGAATTTGACGGTAGGATAAATTAGACGATATATAATATGAATTTGACGATAGGATAAATTAGACGATATATAATATGTATTTGACGGTAGGATAAATTAGACGATATATAATATAAATTTGACGGTAGGATAAATTAGACGATATATAATATGAATTTGACGGTAGGATAAATTAGACGATATATAATATGAATTTGACGGTAGGATAAATTAGACGATATATAATATGAATTTGACGGTAGTATAATTAGACGATATATAATATGAATTTGACGGTAGTATAATTAGACGATATATAATATGAATTTGACGGTAGGATAAATTAGACGATATATAATATGAATTTGACGGTAGTATAATTAGACGATATATAATATGAATTTGACGGTAGGATAAATTAGACGATATATAATATGAATTTGACGGTAGGATAAATTAGACGATATATAATATGAATTTGACGGTAGGATAAATTAGACGATATATAATATGAATTTGACGGTAGGATAAATTAGACGGTATATTATATAAATATAGAATATTTATTATATCAAGCATTATATTATTATATCATAATAATTAAATGAAGTTATTAGACACACTGTAGTTTATTAATAATTACATGATTTGCGCGAGTTTACATGCAATATTTTTATATTTAAACATACATGTAATGGGTTTTTATTCAAGAGATTTTTTATATACTTATACACTTCCGAATTGTATTTATTTTCGACGTATTGCATTACTATGTTAACCAATTAGTACAGGAGCGTAAACAAATGCAAACCGGTTTCATCCGAGTAAAAACAATACAGCTGTATAATATCACCTGATAATTGTAATTTTACATAGAATCTTATAGTGCGTTTAATAATATGGCCAGGGACTGTATGCTAATTATAAATGTAATGTTATAAACATGTAAACAGAATTGTGCAATAATTAAAATTTTCTTTACCTAGGTATTATTTACAATTAAACAGATTGAAAGCTAGGATGTTGTGTTGTTATCTAAGAATCAATATTATACTATTATTAATTACAAAAAGCTGATTCTTAGCCTTTCAAACAAAAGTTTCTCATGTTTTGTCCTGCTTTGTTAACCCTTGTCTATTAACCGTAGGATACAATTTATTTTTAAGAAAATTTTTTAATAATCCAAATCAAGCAAAAATATTTTAAGAAAACAAAACAAAAAATTATTTTACGAAACACTTAATAAAAAATAAACACTATTCCTTTTTTTTCTTTTTTTTTAATTTTTCCCCCTTTGTCAACAACGTGAAAAATAAAAAGTTACTGGATTTTCACTCCCAATTGAAATCTTTCTTAAACTGACAGCTGACCATAATAATTAAGTTTTTTTCTGCTCTTTTTCTTTTTCCTTGGATTATGAACAAAAAGTTTTAATTCAAAAAATGCTGAAATAACAACGATATATATTGAATGTGATTGAAAAAATATTTAAGTTGAAAGAAAAAGGAGAAAAAAAATAGGGATTAAAAACCATTTTCATTGAAACATTGAATTTGTGAGTTTAAACTGATTTAATCCGTTTTTTTAATTTTTTTTTTATTTCAGTTTTTTACTGCTCTGTCTGTGTAATCTCCTCTATACAATAGTGAAGCAATAATCATTGTTGTCAGACAATGCTACTAGACGAATTAAGTATAATTCCCAGATGTAGAAGCAAAATTGCTTGTAAATACATAAAAAGTAAAAAATAAAAATTTTATTAATGCAAAGTTTAAAGTATTAAACACTAATTTTGAAAAATATAGCTTGAAATAATAAAAGATTTTTTAGGATAATATAAAACGTTTATATTTTAGCAATTGGCAAAGCAAAAAAAAAAAAAACAATTATAAAATAAAATTAAAAAAAAAAAATTCGTAATATAAATTAGATTTTATTAGTAACGCGTTTTAAATTTCTGAATACTTTAATATTTTCTTTTTATTAATTCTTTGGTATTACATACAGAATTAATAATTAAAACAGTATTTGCAAATTGCGCATTCTTCTCAAAGTTGAGGCACAAATATGTTTTTTTCTAAATTTATCATTGTCCCACTGTGGACTGATCGTAAAAACACGGTTCCCAGTAGAACACCAAAATCAAGCATCACTGACTGCTGTCAGTAAGTGGGTGGGTGATCACTTTGATCAGCATGCATAGGGACAGAGGGTGCGCGGTGACGGTCCTCGATCTACCCTATAATGCTCGATTTTACGCGCAGGTCAAAAGCAGAGGAGTCATCCCCTCTGCAGAGGATCAAAATTTGCGATGGCATGTCTTCGAATCATCCTCGGGGATGTTTCCCAGACCGACGTCAATAGCCCATGTGGCAGCTCTAGTACGACGTAAATAAAATACCTACCTAGCTAAGTTTATCATAAAAAAATCAGTGGAAAAATAAAATTCCTGGTTTACTTAAATAACAGTAATGTTATTATAAATGAAAGCTAAAAATATTATTTTAAATATTTTTTTTATTTTTGTAGTGAGGTGCCATTGAATTAGGGATAGTAAGTTTATAGTGATTAAGGAAATAAAGAAAACTGAAAACACTGGAAATAAGAATACAGCTACCGAAGCTGACGTCTTCGGGGGGTACCAGCTCCGGAAGCCATAAAAACAAAATCTTTTCTATTGAGAGAGCCAGACAAATGTCAAAATTTGCTCTCTAAATACCCCGAAGGTTATGCAAAAGTCCAGGAAGAAATACAAGAAATACATGAAATCATATCAGAAGAAAAATTTTAAGCGAAATCTTGAAAAAATAATACAAAAATGAGAAACAAAAACTCACAGTAAACTAGCCAAACATCAAATTCATGAAACTTACTCAATATAAAAGAAACATTTGAAATAAATGAAAACAACGCCCCCTATTTTAAAATGCGCAGTAGGAAAAAAAAGGATAGGAAAGGTAAAGATTGCGTAACAGATTGCATAACAGATTAATATAACGCTGAACCGGGGCTGCTCAGTCAAGACTTTAATTTCGCCCTGTTACAGGGCGAAATTATGCACTGCTTCCAAATCCTTAAAATGAGCTTAGCACGCTCTGTTTACTGACTTCTCGACTAGCACTCTGATTCAGTGTGTTGCCGATTTGAGCTAATGTCTGGCTTCACTGGCTACACGCGACAAGGATACACATGTACAATCATATGTACATTTGCCCCGTATGCTCAACACTTAGGCCATTCAATTTCCAAAATCTTGAGATAAACACGTCTATAGTGTCTATAGTATACGTAGAATCCATGTATAGTGGGAAAAAGCTGGAATCCTACAAACTCAAAAGTACAAATAACTTTGATTGAGAGTGGTGTATGTAGCGAGAGTACGTACGATTGTGCTCAGAAATCCGTGTTATATACAGCCTGTGAAACCATACATTAACTCAAATTTGCCCCCTGGGTACTAGTCGTAGAATCAGTTAAAGGTCCATGCACTGTTAAAAAAAACTCAGATGGTATTATGACTGATTATAATGAAAATTTCAATAATACCTCAAAATATAAAGTTTACCTCAAAAAAGCAAAACTATCACATGAACCACTAAGTTCGAAATACTAGAATAGAATTTTTCTGTTTTTAATTAAGAGCAACTAACATTTGGACCAATCAGATGATTTGCAGCGTTTTATGAAGCTTCAATTCACTCTGATGACGATTAAACATTATTGCAATTGACGATTTGACGTAATTTCTCATTAATGAAACAAATTTTGAGCTTCAGTTTTGAAATCTTAGACAGACATTTTTTTAAAATCAGTCATTGAAAATTCTCCACAGAATTAGAATCCATAGATTGTTAACAAAATGCTGTTAGTATACAATAATAATAACCTGCACAGCATTGTAACGGAGGTAATAACAATAAACTTTTTATCAACTTACTAATTCTTTTAAGAATATTTGTTCGTTCTAAACTTATTAAGTTAGAACTTATTATTTTATTTTATTTTATAACTGTCATTGAACACCCGACCCAATTTCTCGGGTTTACTACTACTTATGCTCAACTTCGTAGCCATATAATTTTGAATCCAATCCAGAAGAAAAGGAAACTCTTAAATCAAGTATTGGAAGAAATTTGCTTATGTAGAGGACTTTTTGATAGAACTAACCCCCATTTGCGTTACATGTAGAGGAAAATCACGAAAACTTCCCACGGTTAATCTGACGACAAAGGGACTCTAACCCATGATCCGTCTACCACTGAGGATATTTTACGTCAGCACTGTGGTCGGTACGAGCCGTGTGCGGAATTTGTATCGACCAGCCATCACTGGGATTACCTCATTCGGAGGCGAAGGCTCTATCTCCTGAACCACCATGGCTCCTTAAGTAAGTTGTTCTAATCGAAGTTACTGGAAATCATTTCTGTTTTTGTATTGTTAGTGATTTCTTCTGAAATTCAAAATATTCACAAAGGAACTCGCCAAATTTCGTTGTATTTATTTACCAATTAAAGTACTGTTTTCATTTTTTCTTAAATTTAGTCTTTATTTTTATTTTTTTATTTTTGTTGACTCCAACATCTGTCGACTCAAATATTTTGGGCCTTCTAATGTTAATTAAACCAGTCTTACGTCAAATTCACTATCTGGTTCACATCCTAAAACAGTATCGAAATAGATACAAGAATAGAATGGAGGCCGAAATTGTTATGACATTTTAAAAATGGACAGATGATTTATGTTTAAGTTATAACTAAAAGAGAATTTAGTCAAAATATGAAGTTTTCGTAAAGGAGGGTTTCATGTGAACGAAACAATTTACCTTTTCTATTTCAGGTTTTAATAATATTATTTTCCAACCGAAAATAAGAGTTAAACGATGGTTTTTATTAGTTTTTTTCTTAGCGTTTCCGCTTTTATTTTATTAACTTACTTTTTTAGAAGTTTAGAAATATTCATCAAGCATTTTGATAGCCTATAAAGCGAATGAAATAATTTTATTTAAAATTTTTATGGTGACAGTAAATTTATCTTCCACATTTTGTTTTAATGCAACTAACTAATATATATATATATATATATATATATATATAATATTTATATATATATATATAATATTTATATATATATATAATATTTATATATATATATATAATATTTATATATATATATATTTGTCATAACTCTACAAGAAATCATCCGATTGACATGAAATTTGAATATGATGTACATTATTTTGTACTTAAACGATGGTAAAAGAATAATGGCGCAGAAATGAATATAAAGTTTAAAGTAGGGTATGGAACAAAAAAAGGCTTTATTTGACATATAGTGGCGTTACACATGATTGCCTGAAGAAGCGTAAGTACAACTGGCAGATGTTCCCTAGTATGGGATATGCCCTCCTCTTACTGTAATTGTTGCTTGGCATCGTCTCTCCATGCTAAGCACCAGATTATCCAGAAGTTCTTGGGGTAAACGTCTCCATTCCTCCTTTAACGCATCTTTCAGCTGATGGGTGTAACCAGGAGGATACTGTCGTGTCGCAAGACGTCTCCCTAACGCATCCCACACATGCTTTATGGGATTTAGATCTGGAGAGTAAGCTGGCCAATCCATTCGTGTGACATCTTCCCTTTCCAGGAGCTCTTGAACATTAGCAGTACGGTGTGGCCGGGCATTGTCATCCATAAAAATGAAGTCTGGTCCATTGGCCCCTCGTAACAGACGCACATGGGTTAGGATTAGCGGTCTCCAGTTACAGAACCTCGGTCGAAGATCTGAAGCTCAGTCTGCCCGTTCAACATAATGCCACCCAAGACGACAACTCCAGGACCACCGTAACGATCTCTTTCCGCGATGTTATTGGGATGAAATCGAGCTCCAACCTCTCTCCAGATCAACTGACGTTGAGAATCGCTTGTAGCACTAAAACGACTCTCATCTGTGAAGAGGACGCGACTCCATTGATGAGGTGTCCAGGTTTCGTGTTCTCTGCACCACACTAAACGGTGCCGCCAATGGTTAACTTTTAAAGGTATGCAGAGTTCAGGACGTCTAGCAAATAAGCCACCTTTGTGGAGGCGTCTGGCCACTGTAAATCTTGATACTTGTCGTCCTGTGGTCGTGCACAGTTGCTGAGAAACGGCGCTCGCTGACTGAAAACGGTTTCTTTTCGCCTGGAAGACAATGTAACGGTCATCTCTTGGTGTTGTTTTCCTTGGACGGCAACCACCAACCTTCCGAACAGCTGTACCAGTAGTTTTAAAGGAATTCCAAGCACGAGAATCAACACTTTTGATCATCCCGAACTCTTCGGCGAGACTGGTCACACTACGCCCCTCCTCAAGCTTCCCAATCATTCTTCCTCGAGTAAAGTCGTCTAAATCATTTCTTGAAAACATGTTTCACAAAACAAATCACTTGCACTTGCAGCGAATGTCTTCAACTATGGTGCTCTTCATCCTTTTATCACAGCTTTGACCTGCGCGCGCCGACCCACAAGGTTTACGTACACTTACATCACCTACGACGTTTTATTTCTAAAATTTGCATACAAATAATCTTTCTACTGAATAACGTGCATATTTTACTGCAATTTCTTGGCTATCTTATACTTTGTTGGGGAGCTGTGGCCGAAAAACCACTTGTTGCTTAAGTTTGCACACCAGTGTATATATATATATATATATATATATATATATATATATATATATATATATATATATATATATATATATATATATATATATATTTGTGGTTAATGCGGGCACTTGGGTCTATTTTCCATTGGCCTCAGAAATACCAGAATTGCTACTCTGTTATCGGTACCCAGTGAGCACACCTATGTCTAAGCCACGGTGGTTGAGTAGCGTCGCCCCCGTCATGCAACCACAAACCCGTTTATAGGGCGGGTTACAATCACACAGAAGAAAGGACATAGAATACAGAGAGAGAAAGAAACAACCATGCCCTGAACAGGATTCGATCCGGCAACCATCGGCTCCGCAGTCAGGTGCGCTAACCACTCGGCCTCCTGGTCGGCTAACTAATTAATATTGGCTCTCGTTTCGATCACCGTCGAAATAGCTAGTAAATAGTTTTCCTTTCTCAAAAAGAGTTTATTTTCTTTGATAACATGAGTTTTACAAAATAAATGTAAATGTTAAAATAAATGGTTTTTTTATTTAAATTTTAGTTGAGTTAAATTTCCTTTTGGTGTATTTGATTAAAGCTATGTAAGTTCATTTCGATTTAAACTATGACTTTTTCTGATAAAACTATTTCAAAGATTTGTTCTTAAAAAGTTAAGATTATCCATTACAAGTAGGTATTGCAATTTTATCATTTATTCGTTTGTTTAATGTAATTATCGCATGTGTTTTCTGAGAAAACAAAAATATTTGTCCTAGTATGTATGGTTAAATATTTTAATCTAGAAAAATTGATCCTGGATTATTGGGGTAATGCTCAATCTTATTTCATATCCTGGGAAAATAATAGTTAATTTTTATGAAGAGAAATGCCAGGTAATAAAACCATATGACTGGAATATTGATTGATATGATTTAATAAATAATTTGATGTAATAGTTTAGAGAATACGTGCTGTCCCTGAAAACAATTAGGCGAAATACTAATAAGTAATTACCTTTTTGTGAATTTCAGTAAATGGTAGAATTAACCGAAATAATTGGCTAATTATAAATATAATTGTAATTTTTTGATGTTAAATATTTCTTAACGTTGAATTTTACTTTCTTAATTGCGGGAACATAAAGTTTTGCGATTGCTTTTTTTTTTTTTTTAATTTATTAATAGATGTAATTATCTAATTATCATAAATCGATTTGTTTAATTCATTCTTTCTGCTGCCATTTAAAGCGTCTAAATTTTATTTATAACTTTATTTATTTATTTATTATATATTTATTTTATTTTTGAACATACTTAAATTTTAAATAGTTAAATATATGAATTTTTAATTTAATATATTAACTTAACCACATTCAATTTGTAATTTAAGTATATTTCCACTAAATTCGAAATGGGAAATTTTGTTGATTCGAATCTTAACTGTGCCTCTATTCTTTTTTCTTAAAATTTTAAGAACTATGCAGTGAGCAAATTATCATTCTTCTTACTGTGGCATCGTTAATTATATATTAGTCAGCTTCGTCAGGTGTTGAATACCTACGAAAATGAAAAGGTGAGAAGTATTATTTTCATTTTATTTAAATTCTCGCAAGTATTACAAATTCAATTCTTATATAGTTGTCTCAGCTGAATTTATTAGGCATCTTAGTCGTATATAGGTATCTTAGTTAGTTATAGTTGAATTTTGTATTTCAGTTACAAAGATTAGTTAATTATGTTACCTTAAAACAGTCGATCGATTGACTCATTATCGAATACTTATAATAAGGGACCTTTTTAATCCTGGAGAAAAAACTAAAACAACGACGGTGGCCTAAACAAGAAGAGAATGCCAGTATTAATTCGTTATTCTGAATTAGAAATGTAGGTGACCGAGACAGATTATTGTTGCCAATGAATTTTAAATTAAATTATTCAATTGGTTAAATCGAAGTTTATCAAGTAGTATATGAATATTTCAAGACAAATAGAAGCCTTAACGCTAAGAAAGGAACTAAGGAAAATCATCTTTCGATTTTTGTTTTAGATTTGAAAATAATCTTATTAAAATTTAAAATAAAAAAGGTCGATTTTTATAGAAAACTACAACACTTATGCAAGGATATAATTTTTTGAAAAAAAAATACAGTGTTTTTAAAATTCACCTTGTTAATTGTTTATAAATTTTTTCAAAGTATGTATTAAGCAATATTATGTAATGATAATTTTATCCTAAATATATCTGAATATTGTGTTATATCCTAAATATATCTGAATATTATGTTTGAGGAATCTACGTAGATTAATGTAATAATATTGTGGACATAGATATCATTTTAAGGCTTTAAATTTTTAATAAAATAAAAAACAATTCTTGTAACACTTATAAATTTTTTTTAAAATTCAAAATGCTTAATTTTAAAAAGTTCAAGTTCTTTCACTGGATTTTGCTTTCACTATAAAAAATTTTTTTTGTGAAATTCCAATGATATCTGAAAAAAATCGTGACGTTTAATTTTAATGACGTTTATATGACTTTTTTATTTATATTAGTTTTGACGAAAAAGATTAGAAAAATTTCTCACATGCACTGACTATGAAGTGACGTAAAAATAAAAATATATATTTTAGAATATATACATTTTAATATTTCAGCTTAAAACAAAACTTTATCAAAAAATTTCACGACAAGAATACATGTCTTGGTTTATTTGTAACTATTCTACTTTTAATCAAATAAAATTCTTAATCGAAAGCTGCAATCAAATATTTAAATAACTGTTTAAATAGTCCATTAAAGTAAAAGCAATTTTTTTTACTCTATAAATTTATTAAAGTTGAACACTAAGACGTAGTTTATATATAAAAAAGAAAACAAAGGCTTAAAAATAATTTAAATAAAAGCAGTTTTCAGTTTCAATTTAGTCAGAATTTAATTTTTTATAACAATTTATTTCATTTTCTTTGATTTTTTAAATTTTGTGCCTATAATCCTATTCTTAAATGCGTCTATCTTTCGGATTTTACTATTAAATATTTCACGAATTCTAAGACTATTTTCGGTACTCGTAATTAATACCGTAAGTGTTAATTTAGAAGGAAAAATTTCTAAGTGCTAACTTTGAATTTATGATAATCGGGCATTACAGTAAGTGTAAAATCTTTTAAAGAATGATTATTATGTTTAATAATTTTACGTATTTAGAAAATGTATTAATTTACTCGAAAAACATAATTATTACTCAGAAATCTATAGGTCGATTAATTTTATTTGATTTACATTTTTATAATGTGGTCCCAAATTAAAAAATCTATGAAAAATAAGAAAATAATGAAAAATATTTTTAAAAAAAGTATTTCTCAAAGTGTAAAATATGAATTATTTAATAAGACAATAAAATTTCGCACAATTTTAATTATTTTTCTTATAATTTATAAAAAATGGGCTAAACCTAAGATTTTTTTAGAAAATAATATAATTTTTTTTAATAAGAGATAAACTAGGAATTTTTTTTGACATGGAAGCAAAAAAAAATTTTTGTTAATTAATTGTAGTACTATAACTTGTTAGTGTACTAGACAGCAAAACAATAACAAATGTCAGAGCAGCAACGAGTGTCACATGTCAACCTGAACATTTTCTTGGCAACCTTTTCCATGCACAACCAAGCTAAATTATCAATTAATGGTGAAATGTATATGTCATTTTTAGATTTTTTTTTCTTTTGTAAGTTGAAAATTCTGTTATTATCATTATTTCCAACTCTTATTTATTTAATTTTTTATATGCATGTAACTAAAACAAAATTTTCAATAGAAATCCTACGCGGAGAAAAAGAAATTGATAAAATTACCTTTAAGTATGGTAATGACATTTCTTGTAAAAAATTAATAAAACCAAAATATACGGTATTTAAATTATGCATTTGATAACTTTTCCGTTTGTATGGTAACAATTTACCACAAAACTATAGCTTTTATTACCACACATTTAATAAAAATACAAAACTGAAAAATACATTTAACCGAACAAATGCTTTTTATGCCATACTCTAACGTATCAACGATAAAATTACCACATTTACCAAATTTTATTACATATTATAAAACAAAATTTTATTGTTAATTTTACAGACAAAGCGCTTCGTTAAAAATTACAGAGCTTTTTTTAATGTTCCCATAATGAGAAACAGACAAATTTAACCGTATTTTGATAGTTTTGACCATACTTTTTTCTAGTGTAGGGACAGCAGAATTTAATGTGACTTGAAAGATATGTCTTACGAGTTACGTCTTAACTAGGCTTTGCTTAGAGCAACTGAGAATCTAAAAACAGCGGAAAGTATTAATAATGTCGCTACAATAGTATAATTATCTTGCTCTTGCTGGATAATGATCACTAAGTCATGAATATCTCTAAAAATAAAATTGTATTTAAAAAAATGTATTAAAATCTTTGTTATTTGAACAAATTTAAAAAAATACACTTTCAAAAAAATTAATTTTCAAAAAATATCATATTTAATATTATTGATAATTTTTATAATTTCAAATTACTTATCGATTTGCGTATTTTTCAATTAGCTTGTGCTGCACAATTTTGATTCTTTTTATTTATTTTATTTGTCTAATCAACGGCATTCCATGTAACATTTTACTTCAGAAATGATTTGATTTTAGTTTTTATTGCATTAAACCGTTATTCATTGCTTTTTATTACGTACAATATCTAATATTACTTGGACAAATAAACAAAGAAAGACATCATTTGGTTTCCTTTCTTTTATTTTATTACATAAACGTTTTTACACAAAGTAATTAGTTTTTTTTTATATATAATTAAATTCTACGTTGAAATTTATCACTATTGTAAGAAACCCCCCTCTCCCTTGAGCATTTTATAAATGTTTCTTTTTTAAACTTTTCATGGTGAATAAATTAATCAGCTATTAATGTTTATAAAATAATGAATTAAGCAAGAAAAAAATTAAAATAAAAAAAAATGCTTCAAATATTTGGAGAAAAAAATAAAACATAAGCCATTGTTTTTAATTCATAATTGTTTCTTTTTTGCTCCAACATAACTTATTTTTGAAGAAAAAAAAACATATTTAGTAGGGAAATTTATTTTCTAAAAAAAATGTTTTAAAAAGACTGAAAAAGTGTATTTGTTATTTGTTTTCTAGAAAGGTGGAAATTAAGTGTATAAAAAGAATTAAAAATAACTGATAATGGATTTTTTTATTAATATAGTGCAATTGGGATTAGAGCATACTGTCATAATTTTCTTTTTAAAATTATGGAAAAATTAGCGGCAGCAGTCTGTCCATCCAATAAACCGTAAAGTTTACGCTAAAGAATATTTTTTACCTTTAAAACTGTTTACAACTAGTATTTATATAAATCCATGAAAACGAAACTTGAAGGTTTTTTAACCCTTTACAACCTTCAAGGCTTCAAAACCGTAAAAATGAAATTTAACTGGACATCGGAGCTAGGTATTTCGTTTGATAATGGACATTCCTTAAACTTTAGCATATAAGGAGATAACAGAAAATGAATGTATTTTTGATAAAAAATATTAATTCTAAGAAGCATATAATCTTATGTAATAGTTTTAAAAATTATTTTTGTTTTAATTACAAATTAAATGCTATCACCTTAAAAGCAGTATTTTTGTTCAACTCAAATTAAACATATTATAAAGAAAGAATACACAAAAAAGAAATGCACTTTCGAAAAATCTTAATCATACTAAATAAATGCTGTTGTTGTGTATTGTTGACGTATGCCTGTTTAGGCAGAGGGGGTGCAATTGTTCTAGTTTTCCAGTGGCGCCATCTATGGCAAGGAATTCGACTTCTGCCACATAATACGTCACACCCGCTTATAGTGCGAACCCATTCATACATCCATTAATTCATCCACAGATCGTGATTTTGACCTAAATCAGAGAACGATCAATCTCCAATCCAGTATCCCCAGAGGTATTGATTTGATATGGGAACATGGAGGACATTTGCGACTCGACATATTTGGTTGGTTGGTTCTAATGCCACTTGCCACACGGGCAAGCCTGCTTGGTGAAACCGAGCAATTTTAAGGCAGAGTGTGCGATTCTTGTTTTTCAGTGGCGCCATCTATGGCCAAGAATTCGACTTCTGCCACATCATACGTCACACCTGTTTATAAGGTTGACCCATTCATACATCCATTTATTCATCCACAGATCGTAATTTTGACCTGAATCAGAGAACGATTGATCTCCAATCCAGTACCCCCAGAAGTTTTGATTTGTTATGGGAACATGGAGGACATTGCGACTCGACAGAATTTTAACATGTATCAGTAACTTTACTACGCGAGTCTTCGGCCGGTGGGGTTCGAACCCCCGAACTCTCGGACATGGGCCCAGACTATCCCGGCCCTATACTAAATAAATAAATAAGAATAATAATCTTAAAAATTATTTAGATTCTAATTACAAAACATTTTTTTTTCTAATGCCCGCCTGCGTTACCATCCGCCAATTCAGGCATCTACAGGGTGATTTTGTTGACCTCTCTTACAGGGGCACCATATTAGGTGGGCCAACGTCGCTCCCACAGTAAGGACAGATAGTACAGAGAAGGAAAGAACATTCATAACTTGCCTGGGATTCGAACCCAGAACCTTTCTGATGCAAGGACAGTTCCTTGCCCCCTACACAGGCCGGTTGGCATTACAAAATATATTTTATCATCTTAAAAAAACAACATTTTTTACTCACAAACAAAATTTAAATCACTTAATTAATAAATTAATACGATATTTATCTCCGCATAATGCCACCATTCAAAAATATTGCACGATGAAATTTTAAAAACAATAATTTTTGAATAAATTTTTGATAGTCATATTTTTTCCGTCAGTGACTTTAGTTCAACTAGTCAGTGTTTAACTTGATACTGAAGCTTATATTAAAATATTTTGATTTGATCAAGTTTATAAATCAGGCAATATATTATCATTGTAAAGCTTTAATATAAAAGTATGAATGTGCGATAATAACGATTAGTGGGGAAAAAAGCGTAAATATGAATGTCCGTTACAACATATGTAATATATTATTCAAAATTCAAACAAGTAATGAAAAAATTGTGTTTTTTCCTCATCAAATAACATTGAAAAAAAAGAGAGATAGGAGAATAACTCTCACATGGAATAGTTCAGTTTTTATGACAGAAGAGTTTTCATTCTAATCAATGAAACAAAACATTATTAAAGAGAGAAAGCCAATTGTTATAATAAAACAGAAAGTTAATTAAAAATAAAAGCTAAACATTTCTTTTTCAGTTCTCTTTATTTCTTTATTAGAATAGAATTTTAAGACCTTAAAGTTTTATTTAAGCTTTCCAAAGTAACATGAAACAATCGCATTAATTTCACAAAATTGCTTTTTTCTATTTTCAACTTTTTTAAATATGAATAAACAAGCAGTTAAAATTATTTTTAAAAGAAAAAATATTTTATTATTTTATTTCATGAAGTTTCCATCATAAACTTGGTGATATAACGAACGCAGTTTTTCACTCAAAAACATCATTTTCGGCATAATTTACAAATTATGATTAATTTGAGTTTTGACACAGTAAAAACGATAAATGTCAATTAATAATATAGAACGGAGTTATAGCTCTTGCTTTTCAACGAGGTTACCCAGGTTCGAATGCCGGTGATGGCTGGTTAATTTGTTTATTGCAAATACCTCCTAGAAAAGGATAACTCTCCATCTTTTAGTGACGTCACAAAATTAAGGCTAAGTAGATACTCTGTATTTATTTTACACAGCTTAGTATGTATGATTTTATTTAATAAAAGTTTCTTAAGCATGGCTTTTAGCTATTCTTTCTTGATGAATTTTATTCGTAAACTAAACAATCATTGACAATTTATTGAAATAAAAAACTCGACTTCGTTTTTATTTGTAAATTATAAGTAAATTGAAGTAATTCAGTAAATTGTAAATTGAAACGAAAAAGAGTGGTATTGGAGTACTATTCAAATAAGTAATATTCATTTTCGATGGTATTTCCCATTCCCTTGAATTTTCGCTTGTTCATGGTTCTATTTTTTTTTTTTTTTTTGTATTTGCCTTTTTGAAAGTCAAACAAATACTTTATTATTCTATTTAATATAAACCAAATATACTACTCGTATATACAATATTAAAAACAGTTTATCGTGATTAAAAAAACTGAAAGACCGGTTAATTAAAAGTAATTCATGATATGCAAAAGTTACAACTATGTTATAATTATAATCTAACAAGCAACTTCTACATTTTCTTGTCTCGTAAAAAGACAATGAATTAATTCCCGTAGAAAGCCCTAACCAGCTATAAATTAATTCTAAATCTTTGTCTTGTTCAAACAAGTGAAGTAAGTATTCCACCCTTTGGGTTCTGTGAAAGAATTTCAACAAATCCATTGATACAACAATTCACGTCTTTGTTTAAAAGCTCTTCTCTAGAAGAATGAGGGTCATGAGATTATCCAACAGCGGAACATCCACTAATGCCACAATAAGGATCTGTAGCTTTATTTTCAGAACTTACGATAAAAGAGGGTATATCTCGAAAAATCTTTCATTTTCACTTAATCATAATTATGCTTTTGCTTAAGAATTCGTGAAAGTCAAACAAATTTTATTATTATATTTAAAATAAACAAAATATGCCATGTACAATATTTAAAACACCTTTTCGTGATTTAAAAAAAAAAAACGGAAATACTGGTTAATTAAAAGTAATTTATGATATGCAAAATGTTACAACTGTGTTATAAATATGACCTAACACGCAACTTCTACACTTTCCTTGTCTCTTAAAAAGACAATTAATTAATTCATAAAAATGTCTAAATCACAAAGATAGTCCTAACAAGATATAAATTAATTCTAAATCTTCATATTATTCAAACAAGTGACGTAAGTATTACTTTTGGGTTCTGTGAAAGAATTTCAACAAATCTATTGATACAACAATTCAGGTCTTTGTTTAAAAGCTCTTCTCTAAAAGAATGAGGGTCATGAGATTACCTAACAGTGGAACATTCACTAATGCCACTATAAGGATCTATCGCCTCATTTTCGGAACTTATGATAAAAGAGGGTATATCTCGAAAAATATTTCCTTTTTACAAAGCCAATATTTTAGAAGTACATTAAACAACTTAATTCTCGGTTGTAATGGATATAAAATGAGTAATAACCAGTTTAAAACACTAACAATCATTTTTACAAATTAGATTTCGTGAATAAAAAAATTTATTTATTTTTGAAGAAATAAAAAAATAGTGAATCATTAATATAAATGTTATTGAATAAATAATTAAACCTTAGTATATAAAGCGTGAAAGAAATCTTATTTTTTTTTTATGAATTAAATCATAATTATTAACAGTGATTTTATATATCAATAGCATCACAGTGTACACTGAGATTAAAAAGTATGATTTCTAAACTACCAGAATGTGGTAAAATGGGAATACTCTATGGAAACACCAAAAAGGTTCCGTACTTTTTACCGAAGCGCATTGGTTGGTTTATGATCTTGGTAAATTTAACAACAAAATATGTTTTCATAATATGTGATAAAATTTGGGTTTTATGGTAAAATTTGGTAATTTCATCATGATGCCTTATAACAGATGTCTACGGCGCGGGGAATGGTACCGGGTCGCACAAGAAACATTGAATTATTTCAATTTTATTATTAATTTATTATTTAAATTATGTCCCGATTATTTCATTACTTTCATTTAATTATTTCCATTTTATTAAGGTATATTTCTCTCGGGTTTGTAGGACTTTCTATGGACGAGAGGTTAAACGGAAAATGAGAGACGTCACCTAAGGTCACATCAATAACACACATGTTGATTTTGAAAGTATGTTTAAAGACAATTAAATGAAAATTATTAAATCAAAACAGTTTAAAATATAAATAATCAACGTCTCTCCCCTTCCCTTCTTAGCTGTCCATGGTAAAATCATCAAACGTTGACCAGTCCACGATGATTAAAAGGTAAGAGAGCACTGCCTTAGAGCATGGCATAAAAATAATTCATTCTATTAAATTTACTTTTCAGTTTTGTCTTTTTTACAAAATACGTGGTAATAACAACTATAATTCTGTAATTTTAAAAACCAGAATGTATGAAAAACTATGGTCAAAACTACCAGAATATGGTAAAATTTACCATGTTTCTGGTTTTATCGGGAACACCAAAAAGCTAGGTAATTTTTACGAAAGCGCTCTGGTAATGATTTTAGTTAAATTAATAAGAAAATATGGTTTTATAATATGTGATAAAATTTGGTAGGTTTGGCAATTTTATCATAATACATTAGTAATGGCATAAAACCATTTATTCAGTAAAATTTACTTTTCAGTAATGTAATTGCTACTAAATGTGCGGTAATAAGAACCACAATTTTGTGAACCTAAATTTCCGGTAAACCGTTACCGTTGGGAAGGAAAAATTACCAAATGAATGTTTTCAGTACCGCATATTTTGATTTTATTAACCAGAATTATGTTGATTTTCTCTTACCAGATATGTCATTACCATGCTCAATGGTAGTTTTAATAGAATTTTTTTAACGTGCAGTACTGTAGTATTTTAAGATCCATTTCATTTGTATGGATCATCATTTACATAATACCTTACATTTTGTGAATTAAAAAATTATATTTAATTATTTATGAAGTCAAAATAATGAATCATTTGAATAAATGTCACAAAATACATTATTAAACATTCTCAATTTAAATTAACATATATGAAATTTCGCAATATTTATAAACTAAATTATAATTATACACAATTATTTTTATAAATCATATACTTTATAGTAGTGTAATGATATATTTTAAGTATCCACTTGAATAATAAAGATCACCACTTTAATTTTATTAATGAGACTTTATAGCTCTAACTTACCTCTTTAGTTATATTAGTTACAAGACGACGACTTGTGGGATCCTGAAGAATATTGTTAGTGAATATATATTTTAATAGTGATTTGTGAATAAAGTTAGTGAATATATTTAAATACTTATAATTAGATTAGGACATCTTTCTGAAAGTATACCTTTTTATTATTAATACTCGAATATTTAAAGATAAAGAAAAAAAGTGCTAAAAAAATCAATAAAATTATGTGAAAAAAAAAGAATTAAGTGCAAAAGTAAGAACTAAGTGTAAGAATTAAGTGCAAAAAAGAGCCACCCTGAATAACTTTCGATCTAATGATCGGATCTTCACGTTCTAGGACTCAATCTTGGTCCCAATGGTCCAATGGTTCGAGGGTGTGACTTCGAATATTTTAATTAATTACTGCAAACAATATTTTAAATTACGAAATCCGTCGCAAAATCGTACTTTCTCTGAATAAACATTCATTCTTTTCAACAGATTCCGAATTCTGACCCTCAAAATATACAGATACTGCAATCTGGGGGATATGGTCCCCATAGTTTGGTCAGGAGAGCGGTCAAGAGTTTTGAATCCTTAATGTAAATTTTACTTCCTGCGTATTTTCCCATATCTCAAGAAGTTTAAAAGTTAATTGAATTTTTTGCAGACAGTTAAAAAATTCGTATATTCAAAGATAAATCCTCGCAAAAAATAAATTTAAGTAAATAGTTATTATTTTTTAATATTGTATTTAAAAATATTCGCAAAAAGTTGAATTGTGAGGTATTCAATTTTTTACATCATTTTAAAGTATCTAACTTCGATTTCTTTCAAAGTACATCATTTGAAAGAAATCGGTTCGATAGTTCCTGAGAAATCGAATTTTAAATGCAAGACTTTTTTAAAATTAGTTTTAAATTTTTTATTCTGTTTTTTATTCTTTATTTAGGGCAAAATACAAAATTTGATCGAAATCAGCCACAAAAAAATCAAAACCTTACAATTAATTTTTTTTTACTATTATTAAATAAAAAAATGAAAAATATTTACCAAAAGTTATTTTTGCATAGAAATATTTTTGGATTAATGATTTAAATAACTGTATGCAAGCAATTTTCAATTCGTTAAAAAAAAAGGTCAACATGGCGAAAGTAAAATTAATGGGTCTAAACTTTGGACCGCTCTCCTAACCAAACTATTGGGGCAATTTTCCCAGATTGCTGTTACCCCCTATATTTTTTTGTGGGTCAGAAATCTATATTTACCGAAAAAATGCTATGTTTATTCAGAGAAAGTACATTTTTGTTTCTTATTTCATAACTTATTATTTTTTGTGCATTGTACAGTAATTAATCACTGATTACAGGAGTCAGTTGTAGAAATCTGTCAAAACAATGTTTTTCGGAAAATCTATGAATGTCAAGCATATTTTTTAAAATGATAAAAAAAATTTAGATATCACTCTGAATAACTGAATAATTTTAATGAAGAGAATTTCACTTGCTAAAAGCCAATCTAAAAAGTTAAAACGTTTAGTTTAAAATAGGCAAATTAATTACTAATAACTATTATGAAGTTACAGATTTGGATAATTAAATCTCTAAATATGGATTTAGCAACAATCTGGAAAATATGGTCGAAATTGTTTAGCCAGAACACACAGTTTTGGTTACGTTATACAAATTTCAACCTTCACGTATTTCGACAGATTTCGGTTACATTTAAAATTGTTTATCCAAAGATAATTCCATTTATAAAATAATTTTTTATAATTATTAATGTTTTTATTATTCTATTTTTGAAATCTATCGTAATAAGCGGACTATCTTTGATCACATATCCCAGTGCAAAAGCGTTATGAAGCGTGATTCCTTTACACTTGAATACGACTAATAGCGTTATGAGCTATGTATGACCGGTCATAATTTATAAAGAATTGAGGCAAATTTTAAGAAACGTCTCCATGTTCTTAGTAAGAAGGGACACTTTAAGTGTGTTTTTTTTTCTTTTTTAAAAAAGAACAGAGGGGAAATTGCTGAAACGGTTAATAATGGTCGAAAATATTTTGAATTATAAGGTATACAAACTTTTGCATAATTTCAATAATAAAAAAAAAACGTGTGATAATGAAATTATCTTTGGATAAACAAACTTCACAACTACTAAAAAAAACTTTCAATTGTTTTAAAATTTTCCTGAAATATGGTAAAATATTCACAAAGTGAGATTAACGTGAAATTCTTACGACCTAACTCCTAAATAAACTATTTTAACCATATTTTCAAGATTGCGACTACCTCACATAGTTCGATAGTCAAGTATTCATAGGTAGTTTAGGTAAAAAGGGTAAGAGGGTAAGTTTATTCAGAGGAAGTACTTTTTATTTGACTCTCTGGCTTAATAGTTAGCACTATTGATATGGAATGCTTGAAGTTATGTTTTTAAACCGTTAAGATAAACATTTAATTCGTTAAAATCAGAAACTTATTCAAGAAGTACTTATTTATTTTGTTAGATCTCGATACAATTCTAGATTTAAAAAAATTCTTCTCTACAATAATTTTTTTTCTCCTGTGAGCACATCTAGATTGATTAATTATAATGCGTCAACATATTTTGAAATAAGAGGAAAACATAGTTTAAAAAGCCTAATTAAAATGAATTCTGATATAAACTTATCTAAAGAACGCATATTAAACTTAAAAATTGAATTTTAACATTTCTTTACATTGAATAAATTTGCAAATTTCTAATAAAGCAATAAATCCCATGTAAGTTTGTAATAAATCCTGAAGTATTTAGACAAATAAAATTTAAAAGAATACTATTTACTTTTCTATTACTTTTGATTTCGGGTTGTTCTAATACACAGTACACTAGTATCATGGAAAATTGGAAAGTTCCCGAGAATGTTAGATTCGAGAGGTTGATTGATAAGCTTGATCCGCCAATTATGAAAGATTCTTGTCGGATTAGCCAACAATCGATAAATGATGTCCTTGTAATGCAAGATGTTTCTCTCAGAGAACTGAATGTTATATGTGTTTGGGTTTGTAATACTGTTTGCAAGGAAATTAGTGAGAAAATAAATAGAAACGTCCATAAAAATTCCATTCTGGATGTTGAAATACTTTATTATGTGCTTTCGGAGAATTGAATGTTATATAGGCATTTGTATATATACAGTTTGCACTGAAATTAATAGACAAAAGAAGGAAAATTGTATAATAATATCTTTTCATAATTTATATTGAAAATTTTATTACATTTTGGCAGGGAGAACGGATTGTTATATAGGCCTCTGTACTTATTATACAGTTTGCAATGAAATTAAAAGACAAATAAAAAAAATTATAAACTAATGTGTTTTAATGGTTTATTTTAAAAGTTTTATTATATGTTGGCAAAGTGAGCTGAAATTTCAGATTTAGATTGTATTTAGATTTTTTATAAAATTTGTAATATGGAAAGAATGGAAACCTGCGCAAAAATTTCAATGTTGGTGTTTAATCATCTTAATTAATTAAATCTGTATTAATTAAATCTTTTAATTTGTAGGAAACTCGAGTAAAAGCTTCATTTTGGAAGTCGAAATATTTCTGAGAACTGAATGATGCATAGGCAGCAGGATTTAGTATACAATTTGTAATGAATACAATATAGAAATAATGGAAAAAAGTCTTTATTTTGCATTTATTTTAAAATATTTTATGAACGTATATAAAATGTAGACAAACATCTTCATTATATTTTCTTAGCTCTTAAAACGAATTTACAATAGGATTTTAGGGATATAAAAGAGAAATTTTCCGACAAATTCTTTCACTGTTTTTAATGAGCATGAATGTAAGAAAAGAGTGCAGCTTGACTTAATTAGTTAAATTATTTATAACCATGAAGTAATTATATTTTTGGGGAAAAAAATCAATTTCCTTGATGTAGTAAAATTATGAAAAACAGTTATACTTCTTAGATCAAAAATATATTCAATATTTTTCTTTGTGAATTATCTCTTTAGGGGTTGAAAATTTTTATATAAAAGAATTAATTTTTTAATTACACATAACTGAGTGCTGTAATTTAAAATTTTACTTCGAATTACATTAATTACTATGTTGCAACCTGATTGACTTGATTCGCTTGAAAAAAATACTTTTAGTTCTTTAAGGCACATTCCTTAAAATTACTTCAATGAAAATCCAAAGTTTGTGATAGTTCAAAGTGATCCAGTAAAACAATTTAAGAATATGTCATTTAAATGGCTTTTATGCATAAGAATTTTTTGATAAAATAAAGGCCAATTTTTATTTCAAAAATCATATTAGTACTTTAAAAATACTCTTTATTAAAAAGCATAAAATGTATTAAAAAACGTGCCTATGAACGTGTATACGTGTCTTCGCATTGTACACTGAAAAAACTGTGATGCGATATCTCTCTGAATGTAATGTTGAACAACTCAAAAAATAATGCTCAGGAACACATTATTTCAAGTTAACACAAAATTAAGCTTTCATGTATAAACTAAAGGGTGTACTTAAAACACCTAAAACAGAAAAAATGACACCAAAACCATTACACGCATCCACACTTTACTTTAATTATTTTTAGGTAACATCTCTTTAACTAACATCAGTAAATTTCTTACAATACAGTACGAATTGACTTTAGTTTATTGTTGACTTCTTCGTTACTATACGATATCTACTGAAACAAAAATTCGCCACTAAAATATGTATAGTGCTCCAAAAAAATGAACCTCCAATGATCCTCACGCTCTAGAACTCAATCTTAATAACTCGAGGGGGTTACCTAAAATATGCTAAGTTATAAGTGTAGACGATATTTTAAGTTACAAAATCAGAAAATTACGTATTTTCTCTGAATAAACATGCCTTTTTATTAACGGATTCGGATATCTGACTCCCAAAATATAGCTGCAATCTGGGAAATATGACCCCAATAGTTTCGGCAGGGAGCATTCCAAAGTTTGGACCCCTTAATGTTAATTTTACTTTTTTCATATTTCGATATGCCTCGAGACCATTTTCAGCTAATTGAAAAAATTTTGCACACAATTATAAGATTCTTTCATCCAAAGATGCGAAAATTGACTTTTAGTAAATATTTATCATTTTTTATTATTTTATTTGATAATGATCAAAATATTTTGAATTGTATAGTATAAAATTTTTTGCATCGTTTTCAATACTATAATTTTATCTAAAAAATTTGAGCAAAATCGGTTGAATAGTTTCTAAGAAATTGAATTTCTGAAAAAGTCAGACATTTAAAATTCAATTTCTCAGGACCTATTCGACCAATTTTGCTCACATTTGTACTATGCCATGTAAAATTATATTTTTTAAAATAATGAAAATAAATTTTTACCTTACAATTCAAAATTTTTTAGACTGTTATTAAATAAAATTAAGAAAATATTAAATATTTTATAAAAGTAATTTTTACATGGAACTATCTTTGTCTAAGCGAATTAGAATTTTGTGTACAAAAATGCTTCAATTCGCTTCCAAACATTACCAAATTTTGGATTGATCCTTTAATTAAACTATTGGGACCTTTTTTCCCAGTTTGAGGCAACCTCTTATATTTTGGGACACAGAAATCCGAATCTGTTGAAAAAAAGGAATGTTTATTTAGAGAAAGTACGTTTTCGCGTCTGATTTCGTAACCTAAAATATCGTCTGCACTCATTAATTAGCACCCCTTTGATCCATTAAGATTAAGTCCTAGAACACGAAGATCCAATCATTACATCAAAAGTTATTCAGGGTGCCCATTTTTTTTTTTTTTTGCGCATTTCATATATGTTTTTAATAGTGATATATATATATATATATATATATATATCATTTTTATGTGTAAATAATAGGTATATTTATATGTTTGTATTAATGTGCAATCTATAAAAATGTTCAGGTAATTAAAATTTTCTTTCCATCATGTCCTTTGTAAACTAACATATCCATCAAAGGCATTTAGTATGGAAAAAAAAATTGTTTTTGCTGCAAAAAGATTACACCTACTTTCATCAAGGAGAAAAAACTGGTAAAATTACTGTAGTGTATAACAATTACACTTTTGGAAAAAAAACGTAATTCTGGGTATTAAAACCAACATAAATGGTATTTAATATAATATATAAACCGGTAATATAAACGGCATTCTTTTGGAAATTTTTCCGCTCATATGGTAACGGTTTGTCTGAAATTCGTGTTTTTAAAATTATAGTTCTTATTACCACACATTTAGTTAAAAATACAAGCCTGAACTGTAAATTTTACCGAATAAATGGTTTCTCTACCATGCTCTAAGATATGATGCTCAAATTGCAGAATTTTATCACACTTACCAAATTTAATTGAATATTATAAGACCTTATTTTATTGTTAATTCTAACAAAATCCTTACCAAAACGTGTCGGTAAATATTACCGAGCTCTTTGGTGTTCCCATAGAACCAGAAACACGTCAAATTTTATCATATTCTGGTAGCTTTAATCATACTTTTTTTTTCTCAGAATACATTGCTTCATTATTCTAACGGTGTTACTTAGATTTAAAGAACACCGTTGCAAACTGATGAGATCAAGATAGTTTTTTTTTTTTTATACTTGAGCTCAACGAGTAAATTATTACCCTATTTAAAAACATCAGTTTCATAAATAGTATAATTATTGATTTCTAGAAATTATACAGAATGTAACACATACAATCCAGAAGCGTAATAATTAATTAATCGAATCAACTCTTGAGAATATATAATTTTCCCTTATTTGCTTTTTCTTTATTAAATAAAGTACTCATACACTTATCTCCATTTTTAATCGTCTCAAGATAGTTTCTCGCTTTATTCTTTTATTTACAATTCCTTTTTCTTGCACCCGTTTAATGCATGATAATATTTCACTTGTACTATCTTGATAAATCACTATATTGCTTACTCAAGCAATTAAGTTTAAGCTGTTTACTTAAGCAATTATTCTGTTTTGACGTTAAAAGGTGTTTGGAAAGATATTTAATTCAGAAAACAAAGTTTTGTTGAAGTTCTTGAATGTTCACCTTCACCGTAATTATCTTCTACTACATCAAAATATGTACTATGTGAAAGATGTATGATACGGACTCAGTATTTTAATATTATAAAGGTTTGAAGAAAGGTAAATTAAATCTTTCTGATACAGAAACAAGTCTGGTTTTTGTTCTTTTATAAGTATTACGATGGCTATCGGAAAGTGAAGTCCGATTTCTTATAAAACATAATACCATCACAGAATGCTCCCCAAAAACTTTATTTTAATTCCATTCTAGTTTCTACATTTTTCTGCATCGTTTCCATGTTTGTTTAAAGATGGATCATAACGTTCTTCAAGCTTTCGTAAACCTAAATCTCAGAATCTGCCACCTGTGAGGGTAGACTGGATTGGACTGCTTCTTTCAGTTCACTAACTGGGTAGTGGATCGCCAACTTTTGGGTAGTGAAATAAGAAAAAAGCATTTGGAACCAAATATGTAATTCTGATTTGTACAAATGATTAACCCATTCCCACCCAAAAGATATGGTTCGATTTCACGTGTGAAAGATAGAATAGGATCTGAAATTGCATGCAGATACAAAACTTCGAATCACCAACTATTTTCACAGTTAAGGAACTGGTCAACTGTAATAAACATATTTTAAGCAGAAACTGTTCACATAAGTACATTACTTCAGCAATACCATTGCATCGTTAGAAATGTTTCGGTAAAAATGGATAGATAATAATTTATTTAGTTTTTATTTCACCATATTCAAATAAAACAGTCAAATAACCATAAATAAGATGGTATTCAAACTGTTAACTGTGAGAAAAACCGTTTATTAACTGCTTTTATTTAATTCGGTTACACAACCAGAATTTTATCGCATCAACTACGTCCACCTAATAAAGCCATTTAGTTACTTGCTGCTGGGTATATACAATAGCCGAGAAGGCTAATCTGTAAATCGCATGATCGACAAAACGAGGTTGAGTTCAGCGTTCACACCACAATATTTTCGACATTCCCTTCAAAATATGAAGTGTTTCAAGTGTCCTGGACTTCCATATTTGTGACCCTGGACAAAAAAAATACGATACTCTCATTTACGCATAGATGGCAGCATCATAACTCTACTTAACACAAAAAGTCTAGCATTTTAACCACAACTTTTAACTCCAATGCCTATTACCTTACGAAAAGCCTAGCTCCAATGTTCAATTAAATGTCTTTCTTATGGTTTTGAAACTATGCTAGCTATAAATAGTTAACAAACCATATAGTTTTGTATCATGGTTTTTTAACCATACTAGTTGCAAACGGTTTCCAAACCGTAAAATCAGAAAAATATTTTTTACCGTGAACTTTACGGTAAGTTGGATGAAGGACTACTGCAGATTATTTTACTATAATTTAAAAATAAAAATTCTAACAGTGTGCAAATGGGGTAGTTTAACGAGTAATGCATTTTGTGAGTCGATATTCATAAGTGATTCAATGTTCGCGTAACATTCGAAGGGATACTAAGATTCAGATCTTAAATTAATTTAAATTCTTTTCAAACACTTATACCATAATACTTTATGTCCGATTATGAAAAACTGTAAATAGAATTTTATTCAAACATCAAAACCTTTTTTTCAGATAACACGGAAGGAAACTTTGGAATTTAAAAAAAATTATTTAAAAATGTTAAATTGTAAAATTATACAAGTAAAAAATTTAAATTTTATAAAATGGGATAACTTTTTAAAATTTTAAATCCATGTTACACTTTTAATGAGCAACGCGCAAAAAAAAGGATCGCCCTGAACAGTTTCCGAGTAGTTCCTGAGAAATGAAATTTTAAGTATCTGACTTTTTTGAAATTCAATTTCTCAGGAACTATTCGACTGATTTCACTCTGAATTTTGTACTTAATTGTATATTAAAATTGTGAAAATTGTATATCTCACAATTTAAACATTTTTCGACCTTTCTTAAATAATATAATCAAAAATAATAAATATTTACTGAAGTTATTTTTTGCATGGGATTATCTTGGAATAAACGAATTTTATAAATGAGTATAAAAATTTTTCAATTCGATTAATAAGTTCGTTATAAATAGCCAAATAATTAAAAAGTAAAATTAACAATAAGGGGTCCAAAATTTGAAATGCTCCCCTGATCGAACTATGGGTACCATATTTCCCAGATTGCGGCTACCTACTATATTTTGGAACACAGAAATCCGAATCAGTCGAAAAAAAGTCATGTTTATTCATAGAAAGCAGGGCTCGAAAAAACTCGGAAATTTTAACCGTCCCCGAGGACAGCTTGTCCAACAATGTACCCGTTCTCCTTTTAAACTTACCCGTCACTTCTAAATAAATAAAAATATAATTTTCTCTTATTTATTACAAACATTTATCATATAAATTGCACAATGAATTAGTAGTTATTAGGATTACAAATACTAGGATAACATTATACAGCTATAAAAGAAATACTAGGTTACTAATAGTAACCTAGTATTTATTTTATGAAATAATTTATTTCTTATATGAAATAATTTAAATGACAAAGGTCAAGTTATCTGGAATGTCAATTTATCCGAGGGTACTGCGTTTTTTAAATGAATCAAATATGACGTTTGCCAGTTCCTCAATCAATCTAATGATTTACAGGGGTTTGTGCTCAGAAATCTGAAAGGGGTTTTCCATTTAGGTAGATGTTCATAATTGCGTTTAACGCTTCTTGTTAAGACCAGTACGTAATGTTTTTTTATTTTTTTTTTTTTATTTATTAATTTTTTTTTTTTTTGTAAGTTCATTACTGAAATGCTCCTTTCAACCGCTGTAGTACTCCCAGACAGAGAAAACATCAATTCCACCAAGCGCAGTATGTTGCTGTATTTCTAGATTAGAGGGTCATTATAGAAGTGAGGCGATAGACTATTGTAAGATAACAAAAATTGAAAATGTATCACAAACTTTAACGGGAAAATGGCCGTACGCGCGGACGTCGGATTCGAGAAATTTGTTGTCCGCGGGGAATTTTGAACCGCCGAGGACGGGCGGTTTTTCGAGCCCTGATAGAAAGTACGTTTTGTGTATGATTTCGTAACTTAAAATATCGTTCTGCACTTCTTAACTAGCATATGTAAGAAGACCCCATCGATCCATCAAGATTAAGTCCTAGAACGCGAAGATCTGATCATTAGATCAAAAGTTATTCAAGGTGGTCCGTTTTTTCACTCTTGCGCAGTGTACATGTATTGTAATATACTGTCAAATAAAGTAAATAACTACCATTAACTTATTAATGAAAATTATAATAAGGATTAGTACGGTCCAGGGAAGAAAGATATTTTAATATTCGACTCAGATATAAGACTTAAGATAATATCCTGCAATAGTTAACACAAACAAAACTGTAAGCTTAAAATATTCTTAATTTGTGGTTCCCGTGTTCCAAAATAAAAGACGATACCTTTGTAAAACTACACAAAACAATATGAAAGAGAAACAAGTATAGACAAGATTTTGTTTCAATTTGTGAAATTTCAAGTCATGTGTTTTGAATATTAAGTAAATTGTAACAACATTTGTCGAAGATTTGCATATTCCTTTTTTTTTCATTTATTTATTTATTGTTTGGACACTCGTTGCTTTTAAATTATAAATTAATCTCAAGTTTGTTTAAACTTGAATTTCAACGTAACATTTTCAAATAATAAAAAAAAATTATAAAATTCATAATAAAACAAATGATTTTTAAAGTTAATAAATAATAAAATATAGATTTAAAATTATAATACGTTAATCAAAATTATAAACATAAGATAATTAACAAAATTATATTTCCATATTAAAATTATTTTTCCACATTAAAAATACCTGCTTTTATTCATCTATATTTTTATAATTCCTTTAAATATTTATATTTGTACTAATAGCGTTACATGTGTAGTTCTTTTATTTACGAATTTAATTAAAGTTTCATTAAAGTACTATTAAATTAATAAGAATTTAGGGAAAAAAAACACGAAAAAATTGCATTAATTTAATTGCCATTACACTGTTAATAGTTTTGGCCTACGTTGAAACACGTTATTAAGCAGATTTGATGCAACCTTAATATGGTATTAAATTAATCATTTTTATAATACAGATTAAACCATTTTTAAATTGATAAAATTAGACAAGGAAAATTTGCTACAGCAGAATTTAGCTTAAATGGAAATATGATTTAATTTAATGGGATTTAATTTTTTTAAGATTGCGGCAAATTTACATGATATTTTCTTGATGGAGAAAAACAATTACAGACCTCTTGAAAAAAATTTCAAAACAATATATTATAAACTTTGTGAATAACTGTTTATATTATAATTTTTATTCTGAAATATATTTGTAAAACAATATAAAACTATGAAAGGAAACTATAGTGCAATTTAACTTGAATGGAAATGTGGCTAAATGTAACACGTTTTAAGGTTGCAGCAAATATATATTACATTTTTCTGAGGTTGAATATACACCATTTGAAATATATTAAATGTAATATATTCTAAATATTATAAATAACTGATAAAATTTTTGAAAAAAAGGTTTTCTGTAATACATTTTTAAAAATAATTAATTAAAAATTTTTAGATTTAATAAAAATTATACACCGTTTGAAAAAAAATATTAAAAATAATATATTGTTAATATTATAAATGATTATTAATGTTAGAAAGAATTTTTTTTTCTGAAATATATTTTTAGTAAAAATGCATAATTTCTGAAAAAATTTCTGAAATACATTTTTAAAAATAATTAATTAAAATTTTTAGATTTATTAAAAATTATACACCGTTTGAAAAAATTTTTTTAAAATAGTATATTGTTAATATTATAAATGATTATTAATGTTTGGAAGAATTTTCTTTTCTGAAATATATTTTTAGTAAAAATGCATAGTATTGTAGCATTTTTAATCAACTTCGTTCAGTTTAGTTTTTGAAAAAACTAAAACTTTAATAAAATATGAAAGGAAATTTAGGCGGAATTTAACCTGAATGGCAATAGGACTAAATTTTAACACTTTTTTTTTAAGTTAGCAGTAAATTTGTATGATATTTTTCTGAGGGTGAATAAAAATTACACGCCGTTTGAAAAAATATTAAAAGTAATATATTTTAAGTATTGTATATAATTGTTAATATTATAAAGAATTTTTCCGGAAATATTTTTTTAAAAAAATATAAAACTATGAAAGTAAACTATAGCGGAAATTTATATGAAGGGAAATGGAACTAATTTTAAATTTTTTTAAGGTTGCAGCAAATTTGCATGATATTTTTCTCCTGATAAATAACAATCATACACCGTGTGAAAAAGTATAAAAGCAATATATTGTAAATATTATAAATAATTGTTAATATCATAAAGAATATTTTTTCTGAAATATATATTTTAAAAAATATGAAACTATGAAAGGAAACTATAATGGAATTTAACTTGAATGGAAATATGGCTAAAATTAACACTTCTTCAAGGTTGTAGAAAACTTACACGACAATTTTCTGAGGGTGAATAACAATTATACACAGTTCGAAAAAAATAAAAATTATAATACATTGATAATATAAGAAAGAATTTTTTTTCAAAAATATGATTTTAATAGAAATGCATAATATTGTAGCATATTTAATTTAAATTCTTTCAGTTTATCCTTTGAAAAAACTAAAACTTAGAAAAATATAAAACTATTAAAGGGAAATTTTAGCGGAATTTAAATTTAATGTAAGCGTGTCTAAATTTTAAAACTTTTTTAAAGTTGCAGCAAACTCGCATATTTCTCTTAGAGTTAACATTAATTTAACAGTATATACGGAATTACACTCCCTTTGAAAAAATATTAAAAGTAATACATTGTAAACTTTACAAATAATTGTTAATATTATAAAAAAAAAAAAATTCTGAAATATATTTTTAATAAAAGTGCATAATATTAAAGATATTTTTTTTAAATTATTTCATTTTAGTTTTTGAACTATCTAAAACAACAAACTTAAGAACCTCTGTATATTTTTTGTAAAAGCTCATGTTAGAAAAAAACTCTATTTGAAAATACCGTTATTTTATAGTTGAAAGAAAGAAGGAAGGAAGAAAATTTTATTGGAAAATATCTATATAAAAACTTATCGTTGAACATCGCAAGAAAAGCTGCACTCTGCAAAAAGGATTTATTGCTTTATTAGTGATACCCTCTCTGGGAACATTTTCTTTGGAAAATCAGTTTTTGGAACCAGGAGAAACTTTTAAGTTTTTGAGAAAGCAAGCACTCTCAAAAATGGTTTAGTGTTTTTTTAAAACAAAAAAAATGCGTCAATCAATACCTTTATAGATATATCTGACGAGAGACGGTAAGGGCATATACAGTCCTTGGCGAAATTATTAAACGCACTATAAGATTCTATGTAAAATCTTAATTATTAGGTGATAAAATACAGCTTTATTGTTTTTACGTGACTAAAACCGGTTTGCACTTTTTTACGTTCGTGTATCAATTGGTTAAATTAGAGGATATATAATACTGTCACACCCCGCTATAGTGAACCTTCAAGGGACCAAAATTTTTAATTCACTATAACCGGGAGTTCACTATATCCGTACTGCAAACAATTTTAACTAATTTTTCCAAACTCCACCCTTTTATTACACATTATTTAAATAAATTACCAATAAAAAGAAATACAGAAATGATTAAAAAACAATATATAGTAATAAAAAATGTGTTAACTTTTATTTTTTATTATTCTTGCGTACAAAACATTTAGGGGTGACCTTAATTTAGGGATGGAAAACTGAGATAGAAGAAGAAGACAAGAAAAAAATGCTTAAGGCTACATTCCACGTAATAGATAGTTTTGAAAATCGGTATATGTATTTTATGTAGAAATTTGAAAATTAATAAAAAATGAAGAAACAAAATCAGTCGAAGTCAGAAAAAAGTTCATAATATCCGATTTCCTCACTTCTTTTGGTTCACTATGTGCACAAAAAAACGAACATTTCGTTCACTATAACCGGGAGTTCACTTTAAACCGCATGTTTACTATAATGGGGCTTAACTGTATAAATATAGAATATTTATTATATCAGGTATTATATTAGTATATTATAATAATTAGACCAAATTATTAGATGCGATGCAGTTTTTCAATAATTACATGTTTTGCACGAGTTTGTATACTATACTTTCATATTTAAACATGCACGTAATGGGCTTTTATTCAGGTGATTTTTTGTGTGTCTCCTATCCGAATTTATTCTTAATGTATTGCGCAACAATGTTAACCGATTGATACACGAACGTAAACAAATGCAAACCGGTTTCAGCCGCGTTAAAACAATAAAGCTGTATAGTATCACCTGATAATTAAGATTTCGCATAGAATTTTATAATGTGTCTAATAATTTGGCAAGGGACTGTACAGTCCTCAAAAAAAAAAAAAAAAAAAAAGAAGGGAATCACCCTGAATAACTTTCGTTCCAGTGGTCGGATTTTCTCGAACTAAGCGTCAATCTTAATGGTTCCTGAGGGTGACCTCAAATATGCTAATTAATTAGTGCTAACTATTAATTGAAATACGAAATCAGGCACAAAAACATACTTTCTCTGAATATACATTTATTTTTTTAAAAATATTTGGATTTTTAACCTTCAAAATATAGGGGGTAGCCGCAATCTGAGAAATATGGTCCCCATAGTTTGATCAGGAGAGCGATCCAAAGTTAATGTGAATTTCACTTTTTGCGTTTTAGGTCATATTTTTAAAAACTAATAAAGCAATTCGAAGAAAATTGCACTCACTTATAAAACCCATTTACTCAACATGCAAAAATAATTTTTAATAATTATTTATAATTTTTTATCACTTAATTTCATTGTGGATTAAGAAATTTTGAATTATGAAGTATGGATTTTTTTATATCGTATTAATCTACGTATTTTTCTATATCAAAATCTAAAGTTTCAGCAGTTTTTATATGGAAGAAGCTGAGAAATTTAAAATTAATTATTTTTAAAAAAATAATTTGCCGACAATGAAGAAATATTTAAATACTGCGATTAATCTTCAAATGTGGTTAACTTACGAGGACTTGATTTACGCTCGCGTAGAGTAAAATTTCATTCATATATTTTCGCTGATAACCGATTGCTAATCCTTTTATAAAATTATAAAATATGATGTTTTTTTTTAGTTTTCTAAAAATTTATTCTGAATTCAATAAAGAGATTTGAATAAAAAAAAATTTAGTAACGAATGTTAAGTTTTATAACAGCATGTTTCTGATAGAATGTAATTATATATCAGCTTTTTTTTATTTTAATTGTTAGTTTGTTCCTTTAATAATTGATACAATTTCAATACTATACCCAAATTATGCATAGATTTACATTAATATGTTTATCAATTTTTTCAATATCTATTTTATAATTATTAATACGAATGCGTAGTCAAAATTTTTAAGCATCTTAAAACTTCTTTACATCTTTTATATCGCCTTAATTTTAAAATAAATTTGTAAATCATCTGTCTGCGCGTTTCGCAGAATTATTTTTCTAACTTTTAAATTAAATTTTAACGTTTCTCAAAATCTTGTTTTCTATGCTACCATATATATTATTTCACCATATATATATATATATATTAGAAAGAACTGAGGTATAAAAATAATAAGCCCTACAACTCTTCATAAATTTATAATAACTAATGCATATTTGGTTTTAGTACAACATTTTTATTCAAATAACGTCTTTAAAAAAATAGAAAAATGTAGTTCAACGTTCAAATTTTGAAATATTGGAAAATCAAAAATAATAATTTTCATTTTTCATTTTAAATTCAAATTTTATTTTCAAAGTATTAAAAAGAATACTATTTTCTTTGCCCAGAAAGCAGATCCAAAAATTCTCTTCTTGGTTGCCTATAGCAACAGAGACACACGATGTTATGACTTCTTGTCATTCATTCAGTTGCTGTATGGTTGTTTTAAATTGTTTCACTTTCTATGGCGAGGTAATTTGGTATTTTTTTAAACTTTCGCCATATATATAAATCTTTATTGCGACCCAATTTACGACTCAATTTTTTCGAAATTTTGTTTACCCCCCTATTTCAAAGGTCAGGATTCCAAATATGCAAAAAAAAATATATGTTTATTCAGAGAAATTACGCTTTTGTGTCTGATTTCGTAACTTAATTAATTGTTAGCACTAATTAATTAGCATATTTGAGGTCACCCCCAAGAACCATTAAGATTGACACTTAGTTCGTGAAAATCCGACCATTAGGACGAAAGTTATTCAGGGTGATTCCTTTTTTTTAGGACTGTACATAGTTTTTACATTTTGTTATATGTAGAATTACAATAAATGTATAATACAAGAACTTGTAATGCATTACTTATCACTAAGTATAAAAATTTTATTATACAGATCATTTGTGTATTAAGTATACTTAATATAGTACAAACAGTGAAATCATTCGATGCATAACGACCTTATCTTCAAATCAATTTACTCCATGAAATAGTTATAACACATAATCTGGATCACTGAGAAAAAAAGGTTGGTATTTTGACCATACAGATACTACAGAAATATGGTAAAATATATCGTTTTTCTGGCTCTATGGAAACATCTAAATATAGTTAATTTTTACTGAAGCGCCTAAGTAATTATTTTGATTAAAATAATAAAAAAATATGGTTTTATAATACGTGATAAAATTTGGTAATTTGGTAGTTTTTATCATGTTACCTTAGAGCATGGCATAAAAACCATTTGTTTAGTTAAATATACTTTTCAGTTTCGTAAATTTTACTAAATGTGTGGTAATCAGAATCACCGCACCGGAAATTCCGATAAAGTGTTACCAAATGAACGGAAAAAATACCAAATGAACTACAACATATTTTGGTTCTTAATACCAGAATTATATTTGAAACAGAAAATATCATTTTACAGTACGGTAATTTTACCCATTTTCTTTCCTCCGTGATAGATGAACAAATACTTCTAAATCACACCATCTCGTCAACTTTAGGAGAAATAGTTATTATTTGTTCATATGTATTGATATATCAAGGATCTCAAATTTTGTAAAAAAGTTTAAAAATAGGCATGAAAAGTAAGGTGTATTTTAATTACTTAGTCTCCACTACTACGCTTAACATCTCTAAAAAAATTGATCGAGTTCGGAAATTTTTGGATCGTTAATGGTTTCGTTTCATTTCGTAGTTTTAGGATGAAAGCTTTTTTTATTGCAATATTTAAACCACTTTTAAATTTTTGAGGTCCATACGAACCCTGCATATTTTATTCCGATTCTCGACTTAACATATTATCAGGTTGAAAACTTTAACCTGACCAATAGAACCCTAAATATTATCCGATTCTACACACTCAGGATTTGACGAGTATCAATATATTATTTAGTTGAAGAGAAGAATACAATACCACAACTAAAAACGATGGCAGAATGGAGAACAACTATATTAAATTTTTTCGAAAGCGATTGATTAAATCTGTACATTAGATTTTGTTTATTACATTCTTTTGCTTATTTTTCAAGATAAAATTCATTCTTTACAGCTTATTATAATTTTTTTTTAAATTTTAACTGTATGAAATGTGTTATTTTCCATACTTTAAATTCATTTTTCCTTTATTGGACTTTGAAATTCTTGCAACGGCAACTAACGAAAAATAATACAAAGTTTTTCAAATGAAAATATTAATCCGGAAGAAAAATATACTTAATCTAGATACTAATTATAATATACTAATTAGAAAAATTTATTAATAAGACTTAAGTCTGATTGAGAAACATTTAAAGAGCACGATGAATTATATGAGAAAACAAGAGAAAACGGCGTAGTTCGAAGTTTTAACAAGAAAAGTAAAAAAGCCTTAAATTAAACAGAACCATTAAATTTACACTATATAAACGAGTATAATATGTATCAAAAATATATCAAGGTAGCTTATTTTTATGAGCCCAAGCAATGTTCACTGTTACAATTTTCATTCTAAAATTATGGTAAAATCACTGGCAGCAGCCTGGCTATCCAATTAACAGTAAAGTTTACGGTAAAGAACATTGTTTATTTTTACGGTTTTGAAACCTTTTACAACTAGTATGATTAAAAAACTATGATTTCAAAAATTTGTGGTTTTTAGCCATTTACAACCAGCATGGTTTCAAAACCTTAAAAAAATTAACTGGGCTAGGACCTAGGCTTTTTGTTAGGCAAAGAGAATTGGAGAGTGCAGGACACTGGAAACTCTTCATGTGTTGAAGGGAATGGAGGATTGGTGTCAAAGCTAGGACTCTAACCCCTTTCTGTCAGTTCTAATACCGTCAGATTAGCCCGACAGATTAATGGTTATTAACCGTTTACAAATAATATGGTTTCGAAATTGAAAAAAGAAATTTAACTGGAGATTGGATATAGTTTAGTAGCTTAATGGTGCTTCCATTTATGCGTGAATGAGAGCTCTAATAGCTATGGGTCACAAATTTGGGAAAGCAGGATGCTGAAAACTCTTCATGACTTGAAAGAGATAGAGGAGATTTTCTGATGTCAACCCTGGGATTCAAACCCTTGTTCTGTCGGTCCTGAGACTGACGGGTTAGCCCTCTCGGCTATAATATGTAGCAGGAGAACTAAGTGGATTCATTTGGTGGGCTTAGTTGATGCGATAAAATTCTGGTTGCTTAACAGCATTAGATGAAAGCAGTTAATGAACGGTTCGTCTCATCGTTAACAGTTTGCATACCATCTTATTTATAGTTAATTAACGGTTTTGTTTAAATATGATAAAATAATAATTAAATAAACTGTTATTTAACCAATTTTTCCGAGAAATTTCTAAAAGGGTATATATATATATATATTCCACTTCTCTTCTAATTAAGAACTTAAATACAAATAAATTTTATTCTATAAGGTTAAATAAGCATACATCAGTAAAAAAATTAAAATAAAAATGTAATTTTGATTTACATTATATAAATAAATAAATATAATGAATAAATATCTAATGTATGTGAACGTACATAGAATTTTTTTTTCATTTTCATAATTGTTATTTGTTATTATTTCTTTAATCAAAAAATATTAATATCTCCGCATTTTGCCGGAAATAATGAAAAAATAAAATGCCTTTAATTTTAGTAGAAAACAATTTTTTCGTTTGAAAATTAAAGTTGATATCATAGTATTTTCCTTCTCTTTTATTTTTCTTATCCGTTCTTAGAATAAATTTAAATTGTCTGATCTTCTTTTTCCCAGAAAACATCTCAGTAAAAAATATGTGTAATCAGAGAATTTGCTATTGTCGGTAGAAAAACAAAACTAAATTCCAACAACAACTCTATTATGTTTTTGCATTTTGTTTTCCTCGAAAAAAAGATGTTATTTTTAAAACTTTATTTGTACAAATATACAAAACAAGTTTTAAATTTCCATTTTTCCTAAAATATTTTTTTTAGTTTCTTTGATATTTCTTAAAATCAAATAATTGTATTAAACACTAAAAAAATCAATGGTAAGAGACCTCTAATGAGTAATATATATATATATATATATATATATATATATATATATATATATATATATATATATATATTATCTGTCAAACGTAAATAACCCTCATTAAAACTATTTATAATTATCATTGTTACCGGCATTGAAGAACAGGCTCATATTGGATTTGCGTCTGTCAATAACCATCTCCGAAGCCTTGTCATTTTGAACCCAACCTAGAAGTCAAGGGAACTCTTGGATCAAGCACTGGAACAATCTCTCCTTCATGGAGGACATTTTTATAGAGATAATTCACCGCTTTAATTCACCGCCTTATGTAGGGGAGAGTCACAAAAACCTCCCATGCAATTCCCGGCGCACAGTGGTGTTTAAAATGTTTCTTTAAATACGCACACTGTTTTTTTGTTTGTTTTTTTTAATATTTTTAATATTTTTTAATATTTTTACCACTGTTTCACAGTGGTAAAAAATATTTTCTTTAAAGTTCTAAAAATATTTTTAAATTGAATTATTGAGTAAACTACCATGTGGAGGGCATTTTATATAATAAACCATAACTTCAATATTATTTCATTCAACTCTTTGCATATATTTCAACAGTTATATTGATTGTTTTTATGTTGAAAAATGAAATCTAAAGTAATTTCAAGAAAAAGCAACAAAATTTTGGAGTCTGATTCCAATTTTTTAGATAATTTTTAATTTATATTTCATTGTTCCAAATTGTATTTCATATAATATAGCGTAAATAGTTACTGAAATTCCAATTTTTATTTTTCAGGTAATTTAAATATTTTTTCACAAAATCCAATTGGTTTATTTAAAAAAAAGCTATCTTTTCTCCGAAATTTAGAGAAAAATATCCCTCCCACAGTTTAAAATTATGATTTATGGCTAATACTTAGGTTAAAGAAAATCTTTTCATAAATGTAGTGGCTAGAAGAAGTTTTTGATATTATATTCGACAACTTAATAATTTATTATATGTTTATGGATTTTACAAAGGTATTAAAATCTTTTCGAGTCGGCTGCTTCAAAAATTTTAAGGATACGACTCATGCAAGAAAAAGATAAAATAAGAGGGTTTTTTTTTAAATATTTTTTTCTTTTGAAAACTGGCTTTTTACATGAAATGGTCATTTTATTTCAAATGTATAAGATAGTCATTTAAATCAGTGGTCGAAAAAACCAAATTATTTTTGTAATTTACTACAAATACAACTACTTTATTTTTTAAAAGTATAATGATTACAAACAACTTTGGAATTTAGTAATAACTTCATTACTTCAAGGAGACGAACTTAAGTTAAATATAATGGAATAATTAAGAAATATTTATTCATGTTTACTTGAACCAGTTTGCTATTCCATAATTTTTTTTTTTTAATTTGTTCATTTTATTTTCAACTTTTTATGCCTTTCTAAGCGAATAATTAATTTAAGCAATGCGAACTTATCATATACTTGATTTTTTTAATTGTTTGCTAATTTCAATTAACTTTTTATCAATTTAATTTTAATTTCAATTAATTTCATTTAATTGAAGTTATTTTATTTCCTTTAAAAATTAAGTTCGTTGAAAATACATTCTTTTCCTTTTAAATAACATCAATGTTTCCCGAGTGTACATTCACACGTGAAAGTGTGAGCAAAGTGATTAATGATCTATATTTCGTAATGGCTATTTTAAATATTAGTTATACAGGATTCTAAATTCGTAATATATACGAATAAACATAAACTAACTACCACTAAAAGAAATTTTCCCAAAAAGCATAAAAAGTTGGCAGCCCTGTTTTATATTTTTGCTAATTATCAGAGCGATTCCTTGAAAAAGTGTTACTAATTTAGCAACCACTAGTTGGGTAAAAGTGCGTTTATGAATTCAACCACCAGCATCACATATATCTCAAGTGGCGATTTTTTGAATTTTTTTTTAGTTGAAATTCTTCCCCATGTCCTTAATAACCATTTGACATAGATGAGACACTGGTGTCATTTTTATATATTTTTTCTCTCACGCTCTAATTGCAAAAAATAATATATTTCGGTATTTTTATATTATAAAATCGGTCTAATAGTTGCTAAAAAAATTAGATGTAAAGAATAGATTTAGTAGATGAGACACTGGTGTCATTTTTATATATTTTTTCTCTCACGCTCTAATTGCAAGAAATAATATATTTCGGTATTTTTATATTATAAAATCGGTCTAATAGTTGCTAAAAAAATTAGATGTAAAGAATAGATTTAGTAGATGAGACACTGGTGTCATTTTTATATATTTTTTCTCTCACGCTCTAATTGCAAGAAATAATATATTTCGGTATTTTTATATTATAAAATAGGTCTAATAGTTGCTAAAAAAATTAGATGTAAAGAATAGATTTAGTAGATGAGACACTGGTGTCATTTTTATATATTTTTTCTCTCACGCTCTAATTGCAAGAGATAATATATTTTGGTATTTTTATATTATAAAATCGGTCTAATAGTTGCTAAAAAAATTTTTAAACTAGGGTAAACTAACCAGTGAAGGAACACTTAAGCTTCGCTTGCCTTTTAAAAAATCATATTAATTTCAAAATTCGTAATTTTAGTTAAATGACAGTGTCAACATATTTGTTACTAATTGTAAAATATGTAAAAAAATTGTAGAGAACTTACATAATATTTTTTTAAAGTTTCGGAGGTTCAAATAACAAGTAGTAAGAAGACCAAGTGAAGGAACAGCTCTTACCAGTGAATGAACACCCAGTAAAGGAACACTTAATTTTGGTTATTTTTTAATGTTGTTTATGAATTAATAAGCCATACACATATTTAAAAATAAGCCTATTCTTGGAATTATAACATATTAATACTTGGAAAATGTTAACTTTTTTTTTGTAATCATGAATTGAAAATTAAAGTGTCAACATATTAACACATACTGTTCATTCACTGGGAAATCTATGCCCAGTAAAGGAACATGCCTGTTCCCTCACTGATTAGAAGTTGTTTTTCGTATTTTTAACACACTTTTTATGCGGAACATCACTAAAAGTACAAAAAAGTTAAAGTTTATCTTTTATTTTCATTAACTTAGAAAAAAAAACAGTAAAGGAGCACTTGTTCCTTCACTGGTTTTTCATCGTTTGGTGATCCAGTGAATAAACACCCCCTTATCTCAGTACTTTATTATGCTATGATGCTTAAAAAAAATAAAACGTAACTTCAATAACTATATTTTGAATTCTCTTTTTCACAGTGAGAAAAATAAAACTATTACATGCAATTAATTCCACTTCAAACATATAAATACAAACACTCACCTTATAATTTTCAAAGAAACAAGGTGTTGCAGAGATAATAACAAATGTAAAAAATTTTTCAGAGAAGTCTATTTGACCAGGTAATCCAAAACATTGCTAGATGACTTCCTATTGTTTGGCAGTAAGCTATTGTTACCAATCAATCTAAGGAAAGACTTACAAATTCTTATTTTTAATCAATATATATGAAATGTTCCTTCACTGGGTAGTGTTCCTTCACTGGTTGGTTTACCCTATCTCAATTTTATTTATACTAAAATATAAAATCCAAATAATTTTGTATAGAAGATAATTCATACTCAAAATTTTATGCTGTGTTTAATTGATTTTGTTAATTAAAGAAATTTCAGTGATGAAAATTAGGAGTTACCTTTAAATGTTATCTTTAGATGTTACCGAGTTAGAAGTTACCTTCAATGCAAAAAAAAAGACACCGGTGTTTCATGTTGTATTTCACAACCAAAAATTTTTGAAAAGCTAAATATAATATTTTCCACCTATTTTAACCTGAATGAATACAAAAATGCTTGAAAAATATGCTTGATAAAAATTCTGCGTCAAATTTTAAAAAGTAAGCTATGCATTAAAAATATGTTTATTATTTTTAAATTAAATTATTTCTATTGAATTTCTAGGATTTACAGCAAGAATTTTTAGGTTTTTCGTTATTTGGATTCTTACTACTTTGGATCATATTTTATTATAAATATTTTTTTAAATCCTAAAATAAAGACATACATACTAGATTTGAGATGAAGTTAATAAATGTACCGTTAATCCTCTACAGAATTAAATCAGAACTTTTTAAACTATACAGGCCTTTATTTACAGTATAGTTGTATTTTAATTTAATTAAAAATTTATAATAAAAATAACTATTATTAAATATACTCTCAAAATTTTATTTAAATTATGGTTTGTGTAAAATGAAACACTTATTAAAATGCTATATACAGTGTCTTTTCACCTGAATTAATACAAAATAAGGGAAAAAAAGTATGAAAAATACGCTTAGTAAAAATTCTGCGTCAAAGGGTTAAAATTAAGCAATGCGTTAAAAATATGTTTCTTATTTTTAAATTAAAGTGTTTCCATTGAATTTCTTGGGTTCACTGAAACATTTTTAACTTTTTTCTTTATTTGTTTTTTTTTTTTTTTTTTTTTTTTTTTTTTTTTTTTTAAATTTATTTTTACTTCGAATCATATTTTATGAAAACAAAATTTAAATCCTAAAATAAATATATACACAATAGGTTTGAGAAAAAGTTAATAAATGTACCGTTGATCCTCCACAGAACTAAATCAGAACTTTTTGAACTATAAAGGCCTTCATTTACAGTATGGTTGTATTTTAGTTTAATTAAAAATTAATAATTAAAATAATGATAATAAAAAAATACTTTCAAAGTTTTATTTCAATGATCGTTTGTTTAAAATGCTAAAACACTTATTAAAATGCTAAATATGATATTTTTTACGTATTTTGACCTAAATTGATACAAAATAAGGAAAAAAGTATGAAAAATATGTTTAATAAAATTTCCGTTTAAAAAGTTTAGTCTCTTGATGAAATCTCTATAAATCAGTAGGCTTTCAGTAGGCTCAATTTAATTATGAAAAATCCAAATTTCACACATTTCTAATTATAATAGTGGATCTATATCACTTATTTTCCAAAATCAAATTATTCGTGCAATATTTCCACCATACATTTTAATTTTTTTTAAAAAAATAATTAACATTTCATTAAAATCTAATTATAAAGTCGGAATCGAAAATGTAAAATATAAAAAAAAAATGCAAGAAGTGATTTAATACTGCCTATATTTCAATAATATTTAATTTACTTTACATATTTTTTATCATTGTATTCTTCTCAGATACTTACGATAAATATTATATCGAGACATAATTATTTAAGGCCAACTGAAACTAAAATTACCTAGAAAATCAATACAATATTCATTTACAAAATGCTGTTTACTGAAAGATTATGTAACCTAGTTTAGTATAGTGAAGCGAAATAAACAATAGAGATATTCAACTCATAGAAAATTACTGGTCAGTTCATTATTTGATTATTACTTTTTCATCTATTTCATTTCTGTTGCTAAGCATTAATGAGAAAGTTTATGACACGTAAACACGCGATTTTCAGAGTAGATCACTTTTTTGATTATTACCTGCATTTCTTGAATGCACATGGTTGTTATGTTTTATTTTCCTTACTTTCAGAATTATTCAATTTAATAAAGAAATAATGATTTTTACGATGCAAAGGTACACATGATACATTCAATCAGTCAATTAGTAGGCTATCGGTTTAAACAACTCAAATTAATTAAACATTTCGATATTTTTTGATGAAAGCTAGATCAAACAAAATATTTTAAATGAAATCTCGTTGAATACGCGAGATTTCCTAAAATCCTGATTAATTCTTGCTCAATCCTGCTTAAACCTAACATCTTGCTTAGTTAAATCATTCTTCTTGTGCACCTTATTGTACAGAGAACAGAGTAATAGAGGAAATAGAGAAGCGAAAATCGAGGAATATTTTCATGGTGAGTTCTTACTGCATAGCGTGCTTGACTTTTTAGTTACCTTGGATTGACCTGATTTTTAAATATTTTTTTGTAAATATTTTAAAAATAATTTATTTTTTTAATTCTTTTTCGATTGCCAGGTGGCCGAGCTATTAGCGTGCCTGACTGCAAAGTCAATGGCTGCTGGTTCGAATCCCGCTCTGGGCATGGATGTTTCTCTCTCTGTGCTGTCCTCTGTTGGGTGTATGTGGCCCGCCCTATGAACTGGTATCTATGGAATTGTGGCGTGGGTAATGTTGCTTGCCTCCGTGTCTTAGGTTTACAGGTACCCACTGGATAACGTTAAACGAGTAACACTTCCGGCATCTTCCGAGGTTGAAGAACGAATGCTTTTGCCATTAGAAAGAAAAAACAATTTCTTTGTTTTTTTCTATATTTTTAACTTTTACCTCTCTCTCTGGCTGCACGCACGTGCAGGCATGTGTAGGTCTATGCGTGTGTTTATTTGTTTGTTTATTTGTTTGTATGTTGTGTGTGTTTAATGACAGTAAAAGTAGTATTATGGCAGAGTCTGTAATTTTCTTATTCGTTAAATATTTTTCTGTGTCTTTACAGAAATTCCATTTCTTATTTCTCCATTGAATTATTATCTTATATTCCCATCATTTAATTTTCTGAGGGTGAGGTAGATGTTAAAACAAAACAGTAAGATATTTTTAAAATGACTTTAAAATTCCTTACAAATCTCTTTTGTGCTTAGAGCAAAATCCTGCGCAAGAGTATAAACCTTTTCTAAATTAAACATTTTGATTTTTAAAAAACTCTAGAAGGATTACAAGAATTGGATTTTCATTTCAATAAAAATTTAAAGCCTTTAATTGAGATCTAATGTTGAAACACTAAATTTCTTGGTATTATTACATTAAGCTTTCATACACTACCCTTTAGTAATGACAGACATTTTTCTTTAAATTTCTCAAAAAATACTTAGGGATAAACATTCCTTGTATAATATGCTTTCATTTAAAAAAATCTATTGACTACAAATCAAGATAATATTATTAGATAGAATTTTAAGCTCTTCAAAACGCAAATTTTATTAATTATGATTTACGTTTGACTTACTCCCAACCACTTTAAAGCATTTCTTAGAATATTGAAAGAAAATTTTTCAAGTATTTTTTAACTTTTAAAAAATAATACATTTGCTTCAAAATAATGGTTGTTTAAGCCTTTTCTCTAAAAAAAAAAAAATAATAATTGTCTGACTCATTTTAAACCAAGTAAATGAAATCCCATAATATTCTAAAGTAAATAGTGATGAATTCAACTAATTCAGTTAACATTTGCGTACGACTAGAATTGAAATAATTGCTAGATATATTTTAATAACGACTAATGAGGTCCCAGAAGTCTTTCGCTTCCAGTTACGATCTAGAAAGCTTGTTTACTGTTATATTGTTTAAAACAATAACTTTACCTGGCTTAAAGATATTATTTGAGCCGTACTTTATTTGTGATGAAGAAATTTAAAAGGAATTAAAAATAATGATATTTTTAGCAAAGGATTATTGTCGTTAGAAGAATTAAGTAATAAAATAAATGCTGACATGTTATGAAAAATTAATTAGAAACATTTTGATTTCTATATTTTTAGTATCATTTATCTTAGACTTTTTTGTGTAACCTAATAACTGTGATATTAATTAGTTTTGCATATCAAATATTTGTGCTTAATCTTTTAGAAAAATTTCTCGGAAAAATTGGTTAAATAACAATTACCAACACAGTAATTAAATATCATTAATTAAAAATCACTAAAACCTCTAGATACCCCAGAATTATAATTCATGGAACACGAAATATGGGAAGTATAACTAGTTTTGTACTTTTTATGATTGAATTAACATTTTATGTCTGAAAATGAAATTTATAATTTTGATTTTTGAGACATTCCTTTTTCTAATGTTAACAAAATTATGTATAGATATAAATAAACATATATATATATATATATATATATATATATATATATATATATATATATATATATATATATATATATTAATTATATAGTGATATGAAGTGTTGAATATGTGACACACACATTTTGTTTGAAGTTACAAACAGAAACTAGATAGAGCTTGGAGCTTGTTAATGTTTTATAATAAGCTTTCCAAGTATTTTAAGAATTCTTTAAAAAAAATATATGCAAAAATAAAAGAATTATTTCATTTGTTTAACTGTCAACAAAAATAAATAGTTAAAAAGAAGTTTGAAATTTTAAAACAAAAAAATTAAAACTATGTTTAATAGTTAGATTGTTATAAATAAATTTGGCGAGTTCTTTGGTGAATATTTGAAATGGAAATTCCCGCCAGAAGAAATCATTAACTACAAAAAAAGGGGAAAAAACAGAAATTACTTACAGCTAAAGCAATCAAAATTACGATTAGTAGATATTATTTAAAGTTCTAAATTTAAAAGTTTAGAGCCAACAAATATTTTTGTGATAAAATCTCAAGTCGATAAAACGTTTGCAGCACGTAATTTTACTAAAATACTATGGACTATGGAGGCTGTTGGTACGGTAAATTCAACAGCACTTTGTTACTTATCTATTATTTTAAGTGCTCGAATTTTAAAAAAAATGGTATTTTGCATTTCTAAACTGACGCTTAAAGTCTGTTTTATTCACGAAAAATTTAGTCAAAACATCCTATCCTTCTCCTTTAGATGACGTCATTTTTATTTACAATTGTAAATGTCACCAGAGAGAATTGAAACATCATAAAAATCAAACCATTTGATTGGTCCTAATTTTAAATGCTCTTAGTAATAGTAGTAGTAGTACTTTATTTACGTAGCACTAGACCTGCACAATGGACTATCGAAGACGATCTGGGAAACATCCCTAAGAATAATCCGAAGATATTGCCATCACAATTTTGATCCTCTGCGGAGGGCGAAGTCGAGCTCTTTACGGTAGAACAGTTTAACGAGGACCCATACCACACATCCTCGGTTCCTCCGCGGACAGATCTGAGCGGTTATCCACCCGTACACAGAACGCTGCCAGTGATACTTGACATAGGTGATCTACTGGGAACCGTGTCTTGTGGTTCTCTGTGGTACTTTGTGTCGTACTTTGTGGTTCATATGATATTTCCTTTTTTAAAGTAAAAATAACATTTTTATATATCACGGAAATCTTCCGTAATCATCAGACGTAACACCACATGAGTATTCAGGTTTTTTTTAAAAGTGTATAGTTCAAAATTCGGAAATTTTATTATCGGACAATGGCCAGTAACCTTAAAATCATATAGCCATTATTGATATAATAAAAAAAAAAAACTTGTATTTTGAAGCATTTCTCAAATTACGGTAAACATTATAGGGTTCATTTCTAAAACGGAGAAAAAATTTCCTGATCTCTCTAAGTTAGTACATTTAAAATGTAAGTATTGTATATAATATTTTTGATAAATAGAATTTTGGGTGTAAGTTTTTGAATCAATAATGCAACATAAAATTTATGTTTAATAACAAGCATAAAATTGCTACAAAATAGTCTAAAATAATTATAATCATAATGATGAAATAATAATTGGAAGAAGATGATTTGAAAGTAGATAATTTGAATTTGAATGGAGAACACGGGATGCATTTTCGGAGTTATAAATGTCAACCAATGTCAATTAACCAAAATATTTTTGGTCTCCATCTTCATATTTACTAACCCTATGTTACTCCCATGACAGTTAATTTTGCCCCATACTCCTAACTATTATTTCTTGTTACTGTTAACTTTAGGTGAAGGAGTTCAAATAAAAAAATTGCATAGAGCTGTTGTTACCGTAGGCCATTAAGGCACTGTCGATTGTTCTTGTTAACCAATGGCGCCATGTATGGTCAAGTATTCAACTTCTGCCACACCAATACGTCACACCCGTTTATAGGGAAGACCCATTCATACTCCCATTCATTAATCCCCTGATAGTAATTTTGACCTGAACACGAGAACTATCAATCTCCAATCTTTTTCCCTAGAGGTATAATTTGCTATGGGAACATGGATGATTTTGTAAACCGGCAGATTTAACGTGAACCAGTCACCATTTACTACACGAGGAGTCTTTGGCCGGCTGGATCCGTTCGCACGGGCGTGAGTTCTGCGCCCTACCAACCAGGCTATTCCGACCTCAGAATGGAACTTAAATGACAAAATAAATCAAAGTTTATTGTGAAATACAGAAAGAATATACAGATAAGGTATACAGATTGAGTATACGCATACAGATAGAATATAGCAAAAAAATACTTTCCGTAATTAATTCATATAATAAAAAAATAAATACTTGTTGAGTTCTGAAAACTTACAGGAAAGAGGCTCCTGTCCTTTCTCAAATAATCAATTCAATTTAATTAAAATCAGAAATAAATTGGTTTACCATTAGAAAGCAACGGCATGAAATTGAAACTAACAGCATTTGATATGTTTAAATGCAAATATAAAAGGATTGCTAATTATAATCGGAAAGAAATTATTTTAAAGAGACTTTAAAGATTGCACTTTAAGTTTCAATTATAATTGGTGGCATGATAATTTGATTTCCATTGGGAAAATGCCTTTAAGTCCTAAATTAACCAAAGAATTAAATCAAACATTTAATTTCCATTAAGTGAAGTATTTTTTTAAAAAGCTTAGAGAATTTTATTTTATCACAAATGTTTTTACTTACCTTGCGTAGAAAACAGAATCTGTTGTTTTCTCGCATCCAAGACAACGCAGTAAATGCTTCAAAAAAGTTTTCATCGGAATCGGGGACCCTAAAAAAAAGTTACTAATTATAAAAGTGAAAGCTTAGTTCTTCAGAAAAATTCTTTAAACCTTTGTAGGGAATTTATTCATTATTTACATTACATTTTAGTAGAAAAATTGTAAAGCCACTTAGAAGGACAATGAATTTTCTCAACTAAAAAAGTGTATTAAGTTGAAAAAAATCTTTAGCTATGTGCAAGCTATTATAACTACAACTGATTTAAATTAATTTTTAATTGAAAATCGGCACCAAAGATCAGTTCTGTGTTCTTAATCTTCTTTGCTTTTTATAATCCATGCAAGGAAAGACAAAAACAGTGATCAGAAAAAAATTGTTTTGACAGTTGTTGGAAGGAGTATCCTGGACAACGTCGTAAAAATCCTCATCAATGGATGAGGATATTTTAGGGCGGAGATGATTATAAGTTCTTCTATTCAATTTTTATAAAAACCACAGAAACAATGGGTGCTACAAAAAATTAATTATTGCAAAAAAAAAATATCCTTAAAATAGTATAAGATACTTTTTTCTATAGGTATTGATTAAATCAATAAAGAGTAACTAATCTGATGTATTAGGAGTAGTTTTAAAATATCTCAGAAACTTTTAGTAAATAAAGTTTAGCATGCAAAATAAAAGAATATGTTTAAGTCATTTACATTTAGATAAAATATAGTTTCACAAAAGATTATATTTATACTCTGTTAGTTTATTTGCTAGTTTCCCCTATTGTAAGAGATGGGAAATACTAGATTTTTTGTGTTAAGCAGCTTTGGGATGCTGCCATCGATGCGTGAATGAGAATATCGCTTCCTAATAGTCCAAGGTCTCAAATTGGGAAATGCAGAACACTGGAATCTCTCAATGCGTTGAAGGGAATGGAATAAATATTGTGGTGTCAACGCTGGGACTCGGACCCCCCCCCCCCCCCCCATTCTGTAGGTTATTCCACTAAAAGCTTTGTAGCCTGGAAGTATCAGATTCGAATCCCACCACAACCTTGGATGTATCTTCGCCTATCTCTAACTTGCACTCTCCATTCTTCAACTTGACATGGGGTTATAACCGTTCCTTATAACGAGCTGCTGATATTATCTGCATACGTATTTGTTGCAATAAATAAACGAAATAAAAATTAATACAACAAATGTGAACGTTTTTTTCTGATCTATATACGAAACTATGAGAATCTTTATAAGCATATGATGCTTGATTCATACATCAAAACCCAAATGGTTCATCACGTACCATTTTTGTGGGAGAAAAGTCATTAAGTTTCTTTAAAATTCTTGGATATCCTGCTTCCTAAAGCATCAAAAGCATTGAGACTTCTAGAAGGTAAAGATGCGTTATGTCTTCCAAAATGATACAAAGATCACCAAAACAGACGCCAATCTAGCGATGGTCCCTCTGTTAATGACAGTTCATATCCATTACCTATAAGCTTAAAGGTGCATTTTGGATACGTTGTAATCAAAGAATATTTACAGATTCCTTATTCCCAGCCAAAAATATAAAAGAAATGCATTTTTTCCCCAAAAAGGCATTTTGTTCGTCAGCGTAATACAAATAATAGTAATATTTTCTATGTATTAATATTAATGCATGATCGGACGAAACTGATCGATGTTGGATGATATAAATAGTTTTTATGGAATCAAATAAAGATAAATTACGATACAATTTTAATGTAATGTTTAACAATAATATCATTTGTTTTATTTAATAATTTACATAAAAAAAAACGTGAGAAAAAAAACGTTTTTCGCTTTTAATTATCAATTGTAAATATTGTATTTATAATAATTATGATGTTTTCGTGAAAATTTTAATTCTGTATCATACGTAAAAGTAAGCATTTCATTTGTTCCGTCTAAATGCTCTAGAAATCTTGTCAAAGTATTTCACTTTCCATTTACTCTTACTGTCGTTCCTGATATAGGACTAAATAGGTACGCATGAAAGACGACGTAATCCAATCGAATCAACAAAGTCAGTTCAAGTTTCAACTGCATCATCAAATCTTGTCTAAAGGTTGTATTCGACGACACCTTACGATGCTCTTATTTAATAGTGTATGTAAATAGATCTTAATGTTACAATAACGTGAAATAGCTAAGATAGTACTATACTTTCTATCAATATATAATCTGAAAAATTAAAAAAAAAAAACATTTTTTAATTTTAAAATTGCTTTGAAGCATAATTCTGCATGTAATGTATTTTAACAATATATCATCATTTAGAAAAAAAAATATTAGTTTATTAAAAATGATTATTGTGTGACTATGAATATTATAATGAATGATGAAAATGAAGTTATGCAAAAGAGAGCTTCTCACTAAATTCATAGTATATAAATATTTCCAGTTCTAAGACTTTATCATTTATGTACGTAATAATATGAATTGCTATAAATTTATAAATGGCTGATTTGAAAAGCACGAAACTAATTAAACGAAACCTAAGGATCAAAAAACAAAAAATTATACAAAGTGCTCTGTACTTACCACCCTTGATATACATTTTAGAAGCCTTGCCAAAAAGTAAAAATTATCCACGTGAGTATAAAAGATCACAAATTAATATGTATGGGAGTAAAAGCAAAATTGTTGTCAAAATCTGACAAAGCACTGTTGATGAAGTCCGGTTTAGAGATTTAAAAATATCGAAAACAGTTTGATTGCTGGAGGAAATTTTAAGGGTATAATAAAAAATAATTTATAATAGCTTTTCTCCTCCTTTTAACCTTTTATTTCTTCCAGCCATCAAGCAGGTTTTGATAAAAAATTATAACAGGTGATAATAAAAAATTTGATAATAGTTTTTCTCCTCCTTTAAGGTTTTTATTTTTCCAGCCATCAAACAGGTTTTGATTATGCACATGCCTTCTTTAATAGTGATTTTTCAGTTTTTAAAAGCAATTTCCCTTTTTTCCAGCTGAAATATTTGATAGTTACCTCCTCCAATGAGCATATAAATTTGAAATCGTTTTTAATAAGGATTCTAGGGTAAATAGCGTAAATAATTAATGTTTCACAAAAACAACTCTTAATTTGTTATTTTATTGTCCTTATAAAAAATGGAGAAAAAAATGTAAACACAATGTGTGTCACAAATTAATATTTAAGTAAGAAAAAAAACTCCGTTGAAATCTGACAAATTAAAGAAAAAAAAAATAGTAAAACTTATATAATAAACAACAAAACAGGTTTAATTAAAGGTTGAAACTTGAAGGTGTTTCTAATAATCATTTTCAACTCCTCTGTTTCCTTCCACAATTAAATCCGTCTTCTTGTTTATAATTTCTACCTTCTTGTACTGTGATTTGAAAGATTTTGATACACTTTTGTTTTTTTGTTTTTTACCTTGCTTTAATATTATTGTGTGTCACCCATTGCGCATGCTTTTTCTGTTTTTATTTTTGATAAAGATTCTTAGAATATATATTTAGGTAAGTATTTACGGAGCACTCTGAATATACGAATAGCTATAGAAGAACGTAGATGAGGAAATATTCTTTTCTTCGTCACACCAATATTCACAAGAAAGTGCTTTTTTTTTTAATTCCCTAATGAAATCACCATTAAATTGTTTATTACAAAACAAAAAAAAAACGAAAGAAAACAATTCCAAATGTAGATAAAATAAACCTTCTAACTTTAAGAAAGAATTAAATTTTAAATATACAGCATAATTTTGAAGTCTATCGGTAAGATTTGTGCAAGTTAAAAGTTTGGCTGACTTAGAAGTTGTAACTTCAAGAAAAATGCTTATTCAGTTTTCCAAACGGTGTTTTGTGTGTATCATAGTTAATTGCTGACTTATCAATTTATTAATCTTGCTTAAATAAAATTTTAACGAAATTTATCAGTAAAAAGAAGAATTTTTGATAAATTACTGAGTTTTTTAGAACAGATTTAGACTTTTTTGAAAAAAAGAGACAAGACCCTGTAAGAACCATGTTTTTTTTTTTTTTTTTTTTTTAAGGAGAACTTACCATTGTGTCCAAAACTTAGTCTGCCCTAGTTTCAATGAACATTTTACTAAGGAAATATAACAATCCTATTATGCATCAAATTAAAAAAAAATTTGCTGATCAAGGCTTATTCTAACAGTATTTTGTATCGTCGTACTTTTTAGGTGCATTAAAAACAATGTTTTCGAGAGTTTTTCAAGAGGAAACTCATGTTTTTTTTTTCGAATTTCCATACCCTCCTCGAAAATGCTGTAACGAAAGGAGCATTGTGACGTCTTATTATTATTTTATATATATTTAAGTTTTTTATTCGTTTTAAAATCTAGGTTTTCTCTTAAGTGTATGTTTAATTTGAAGGTAAAATTTCAATTCGAGTTTATAGTTCTCAAACTGAAGCATTTTTTCCTTGATTAAAGAGTTTTTAAGAACATCTTAAGATGTTAAATTGAATTTACATTTTTTTTTTATCTTGATGGATTATATTTTTAAGTTTAAGTATTGTTCAAGTATAATTTCGTTCAAGTTTGCATCATTAAAGCAGATGAAAACTTTTACCTAAGAACTTGCAAATATTAATTTCAATGCTTAAACAACCTTCAACTAAGTTTAATATTTAGCAAAATTATTCTGAATTGAACCCTCAAATAATTAGCTGTAAATACAACAAAGTAAGCGGAAATACATACGCTTTGAAGGCAAAGTTAACTAAGCTAATTTAATTTTATACCACTCATTCTACTACTTAACCATCTATGACAAAAAATCTTGTCTTAGAAATATTTTTTCTAAAATGGATATTATTTAGAGGTCTAACTAATGTTCAAGTTTAATTTCGTCCAAGTTTGCATCAATAAAGCCGATGAAAACTTTTTCTAGAAAACTTTCAAATATTAATTTTAAAGCTTAAACCACATTCAGCGAATTTCATGCTTCATCTTACTGAGTTATTCTAAATTGAACCCTCGAATAATTAGCTGTAAGTGCAACAGAGTAAGAGGAAATACTTACGCTTTGAATGTTAAATTAACTAAGCTAATTTAATTTTGTACTATTCATTATTTTACTACTCATTATATTACTTTACCAGTTGATTCAAATAATCTCGTCAAATTAGGCTTTTTTAAACAAGAAGTTTAATTTTTTTTTAAAAAATATACCTAAGATTTTAATTCGTTTTAAAAAAAGGCAGATTTTCCTTTCAGTATACGTTTAACTTAAAAATAATTTTTTTTCGAGTTTATGGTCCTCAAATTGTAGTCCTTTTTTTTATTACTATTTTCCTTGATTAAATTACTTCGAACAACTTTTTAAGATGTTAAAGAGAATGTACAGTTTTTTTTTTTTCTAAAACGAATTATAATTAGAAGTTTAACTAATGTTCAAGTATAATTTGCATCATTATAGCCGATGAAAACTTTTTCCAGAAAACTTTCAAATATTAGTTTTAAAACTTAAACCACCTTCAGCGAATTTCAAGCTTCATCTTACTAAGTAATTTTGAATTGAACCCTCAAATAATTAGCTGTAAGTGCAACAGGGAAATACTTATGCTTTGAAGGCAAAGTTAACTGAGCTCATTTCATTTTATACCTCTCATTATTCCTTTTGGATGTTAACAATTACATTAAGCCCCGAAGGGAGAACCATATCTTGGTGAATTCTCTTTGGGATATCGCATAGTCTTGTCAACAGTTTTGATTCGTATAAAGCACTTTCGAGAATTGATATAAAACATTCGCTTGAAACTTTAATCTTTCGAATGAATTGTTGCTCCAAGGAATTTGAAAACTTTTCTTTTATGGTTACTGAAGTACTTTATAAGGATATGAAATGGAAGGATGCCAAGAGTAGTCAAACGTCTTCTTTCAACGATTATTGTTTCTGTAAGTTCTATTTATTGTTGAAATTGGAGCACTAATTATTGCTTACTTTCGTCAAGAGCAAACTTTTTTAATTTAGGTAAAAGAACGCGATTTTATAAACAACAATAAAAACCAATCTTATAGTAAATTTCTTAATTATAAAGTGGTGAAGCCATCGATAAATAAACTAGTATTGAATTAGGAAATTAAAACTTCCAAACTATTTTAAATTCATGCGTTGTTTTGAATTTTAACCAAAGTAGACGGGGTTAGTGTAGAGAAATTGAACATTTCTGTTATTTATCACCCAAACACTCTCTGTGAAGATTCATAATTATAAAGTGGTGCAAGCTATCGATAAATACACTAGTATTGAATCATGAAATCAAAAGTTTTAAACCATTTTAAATTCATGCGTTGTTTTGAATTTTAAACAAAGTAGAGGGGGCTAGAGATGATAAATGGAATATTTCTGTTATTTATCACTCAAAACGTTCTGTAAAAATTGGCTGATTGGTAAAATTCTGTTACCATTTCATATGTAGTTACAAAACGAAACGTCAGTTTTACAAGTAGTACAATAAAAAGCAGTGTTTTACGGTGGAAAATTAATTTCTTCATATTTCCCTCATTGCAACTTTAGACATATTTTAGCATCGTTTCTAAAAATCTGAGATATTACATTATGAATGAACATTGACTAAAAATATCATTTTACAAAATGAATATTTTATTTTGAATATAAATATCCAGGCTTCGGCTTGTTTTAAAATTAAAAGTATGTATACAACCTTTTCATTATTTTTTTAAACTACAAAATTTTTTTAAACGACAGAATTAAATAGAATTTTAAAAAAAAATCTTTAAAACATTAAGCAAAATATTTAGAATACATGTGAAATACATGTGAAATAAAATATATAAAACACATATGAAGATACCTTTGAACACCTCAAATTTAATTTTTTTAAAGTGTATAATATTTTTTATACATATGTATTGTACGTTTACAACTAAAATTAACTTTATTGTTTGAAGTTTTTGATGATGGGTGACGCTGCTCCACCGCCGTGGCTTCGCCACCGGTGCCCACTGGTTAACGAAAAGAGAGTTCTGGCACTTTCTGTGGCCAATGGACAATAGTTCCAAGTGCCTGCCATTAAAAAAAAGTTTTTGATGAACACTTAACTGAATATGGTAGTTTTTAATTATCATTTTCTTTTATTAAAAATACTTAGTTATAATAAAGTTTTTTAACGATATGTGAGGGTGCATTATTGAATATCTAAAAATACTAAGCAAGCACATGCAGCACGGATATGAAGTGTACATATAGACTTATCATGGGGCACCTTTGAACAAAAGTTTCTAAGTTTCTAAAAACTTTATATATATTTTTTAAATTTAATCAGAAAATTTTCAGTTCTAGTTTTGAGAGTTAATAAACTTTACAAGTATTTTAAATATCCTATTAAATTTTCACTACTTAATTTTTCTTTTAAAAAAAATGCATCAATCTTTATAAGGTTTTAACATGCATTGTTTTAAAGATGGAGAAAAAATCTTTCAGCTTTAAATGAAATTCAATATGGCGAAAATGTGAAATCAAGTCTTCGCGTTCTAATTAGGATAAAAAAAATTTTTTTCTACTTGAAAGATAATTAATTGTATTAATTTTGTAAGTTAAAGAAAAAACGCTCATGCTTCCTTAGATTTTACCCATTTAATTTTAGTTGTAAAATATTTTTAAATACAGTTTATGAAAAAAAAAATGACACTGGTTAGCTTCGGTTTCTACAAAAACGTTTCTATCCAATTATTAAAATTGAAAAATCACAGAGTGACTATTAAAGAGCAATATATAAAAAAAATCATTATAACTTTTGAATCATGAGCGAGATTTAGTTAATTCAGTTCAGTAGCCGAGAATTTTTAACCTTTTTTTAAGAGCTGGAGGTATGAAAAAAAGAAAACCTTAATAACTTTTAAACCTTTGGAAGTTCGTTCAATTGGGCTCAGTTAGCGAGATTTTGAAAAAAAAAATTTTTTTTTCATGAGCAACTTGAAAAAAAAGGAACAAATGTGATAACTTTTGAACCTGTTGAAAATATTAATTTAAACTTTAGCGATTAAGCTGAGGATAGGATGAAATTTTTTTTCGCATGAATACTTTTACTGTTGTCGTTTTTTTTGGGTGGGGGAGTATTAAACTACAGTAGTTTTGAATCTGTCATTCCCACATCATTTATATTATTGGCAAGCATATCTACCCTTCATAAACTGAATACGAATAACTGTAATAAAAAACTTGAATATATTTTTTAACTCAATATTTTCCTTTTTTATTTATTCGCTCGGCTCAATAATTGTTACCCTGCATAATGAGATGCTTTGCATAGAAAAAGTATACTGGAATCTCGTTGTAGGAAAAAAGAAATGTTAATTTTTCAAAAGCTTCAAATTTCATTACAAAAAACGTTTTATTACTATTTAATGATATCTCTCGAATCAAACTATTTAACGAGCTCGTTGAAAAACCTATAATTATTACTCATACATATCTAACTTTAATGTTTAGGCTTTTCATTACGTTAAACGAAAAAAAAAATTATGTCAAAGCTAAATATCAATAAATAAACCGTTATAAGACGCGTGCATTTCCTAGTATAATAAAGTGTGAGTTATTTCCTCAATATTTCGTCTTAATTTGAAAGGCTTCTTCAAAAAAAGACAACTGATATGGCTTCCTCACAAAATCTATATTTTTATCCATTATTTCCAAGAAAAAGCTCAACTTAATGTTTACTTAGAATAATGATATTGTTAAGAAAACTTCATGTTTAAAAGTTGAGTAAACATTTTCCGAAAAAAAAAGTAATCAAGATTAAAAAGTAAAACAGGAGATCACTTTTCTTAATTTATGTTTTCTTCGCAAAATTTAGAATCATATTGTCTTCAAAAACAATAATGATGAAATTTCATTCAGCTAAATAACATTACATGTTGTCAGCGAACCTTTTATTTTCGACAAAGCTAAACTTACACGATTAAGAGAATGGAACTTGATATCTGCATTTTAAAAATGAGCGTTTATCAAAATAACAAACTAAACGAAGACATTTGATTTTAATTTTTAACTACTCTTAGAAATATTGTATTTTAAATAAATTAAATTGCTTAAACAACTCAAGTGTTATGATTAAATATATGAATAGTAAGTATGATGGTAAACGGAGCTTTTCGCTACTTTTCCCGCCGCTATTAACAAAATGAAAGAATAAGTATAATTTCAAATAATTTTAATTAGTCTATTTGTTTCTAACTGTTTCAAGCAATTAAATATAGAGTTCAAACAGATTTCAATTCTGGGGTTAGTTAAGTCATTGTAACGTTTCAATTGAGCATAAAAGAATCATCAGCATTTTTGTCTTTTTTCGGCGAAAAAGAAGAGCAATTTCTCTTTAAAATTTCTAAGAAAATATATATTAAAACTATTTTCTAAACATATTAGTTACATCTATAAAATAATTTGTTATCCAAAAATATCTTACTTTATCTTATTTTGGCTTTAAGGAAATTCAAATGTTAGAAAAAAAAAACATTTTTTTTAATATGATGATTCTAAAAAGAACACCATTTAGAAATCTTTTTTAAAAAATTTTATTTTTAGCATTAGCTGTTTAACAAAATAATGCAAATCCAGCATTTTCCTTATATATCAATATATTTTAGTGTTGTGCTAAAGTTTAGAAATAATATTAACAAAATTTTCAGCACATTTTTCAGTATTATCCTTTTTAAAAGGGTAACTTCTTAAAGTTAGCGACCGAGAATAAGTTTAAACGTCAAAATCAAGTTGTATGTCCATAATTTCTCGTTCATTTAAAAATCAAAGCAATTAAATTTTGTGATGTGCAAGAATACACATTTACTTTTCATTACTCAAATAAATAAGAAACATTAAAAAAATACAATCAATAATTTATCTTTATTTTTCAAAAAAAATAGTATGCTTAGTAAATAGTCAGCTGTTTTGAACCTTATAATTTTGATCAGTAGAATATTTTTAATTTCATATTAAGTTTTAATTCTCTGCTAGCTCACAAAAATTTATATTTTCTTTGAATGACATAATTTAAAAAGGAATTTTACTTTAAAGGAAAACCTAAATTAAAGTACTAAAACAATTGATTGGTAGATTAATGGAAAAATAATATATGTGGAGGCGTAAAGTATAAGATTTTGAGAAATGTTAAAATTTAATTAAATAGTTGGTAAAATAACTCTGCGAAACACGCTCGTTATTTATTTTAAGATTAAGACGATATATAAGATGTTGCGAAATTTTAAGATGCTTAAAAATGTTGACTTGGTATTCGTATTGGTAATTATAAATATATATTGAAAAAATTGATAAATATATTATTTTAAACCTACGCTTACGTTTGTATATTATTGAAATTGTATTAATTATTGAAATTGTATTAATTATTGAATGAACAAATTTAAAAATAAAATTTAAAAAAAGTTTATGTATAATCACATTCTATCTGAAACATGCTTTAATAAAACTGACATTCATTGAATAAAATGTTTTTTTATTTGATAAAATGTTTTATTCAAATCTCTTTGTTAAATAACGAATAAATTTTGACGACTAAAAAAGAAACATCTTACTTTATAATTTAAAAAAAAAGGATTAGCAATCAGTTATTACCACAAAAGAATATAAATGAAATTTATGAAAATATGAATGAAAAATATTAAAAGATCTTACGCCAGTCAAGTTTCACTAGTAAGTTATCTACATTTAAATGTTAATCACCGCATTTAAATATTTCTTCACTGTCACCAAAATTATTTTTTAAATAATTCAAACTTTAAATATATTTTAAAATTTTTAAATATATTTCAAAATTTTAAATATATTTCAAAATTTTAAATATATTTCAACATTTTAAGTATATTTCAAAATTTTAAATATATTTCTTCAAAATTTTAAATATATTTCAAAATTTTAAATATATTTCAAAATTTTAAATATATTTCAAAATTTTAAAAATAATTTATAGTTCAGAATGTTTTTATCCACAATTAAATAAACTAATAAAAAATAATAAATAACTATTAAAAATTATTTTTTGCATGAAATTATCTTTGGGTAAAAGGGCTTTATGAGTGGGTGCTATTTTGGTTTGAATTGCTGAATTAGTTTTAAAAATATGACGTTAAACTCAAAAAGTGAAATTAACATTAAGGAGTCCGAAATTTGGATCTCTCTCCTGACTAAACTATGGGGACCATATTTCTCATATTGCGGCTACTCCTTTTATTTTAAAGTTTAAGAATCCACATATATATATAAAATATATAACTTGAATAAGTTTATTCAGAGAAAGTATGTTTTTGTGTCTGATTTTGAAACCATTAAGATTGAGAAAATCTGATTATTAGAACGAAAGTTATTCACGGGGATATCTTTTTTTTTTCTTTTTTTTTTTTTTTTGGCTCATTGCACATTAGATCAGAATCTGAACCACTAAGACACGGTTTCAGAAAGTGTACATTTATCAAACAAGTTGTTCTTCAGTAAGAGGAAATGAACCCCGGCCAAAGCCTAGGTAGGCAAAGATTCTACCCACTACACTGAATAAACGACTGTTTACCTATGAATTAACTAATAATATTTTAAACATATTCTCTTTCAAACATCTGATAAATCAGATTTCCCGAACATGTGTGAACTCGGAACTCGGTTATATACTTTCGATTAAGAGCTTACGCAATTTGACAAAGATTCTTCCCATTTTGTATTTTTACCTATATAAAAAGCCGGAAAACTAAAAAATGTATTTGTTTTCTTGCATTCTATAATTTTAACAAATAAATAAATAAAATATTTGAAAATTTTAAAAATATTTTATTTTAACATAATTTCTTCTCTTTTCTTTAATCTCTATTATTTTCTATTTTTCTTCTCTATATTTTTAACTTCTATACAGTATGCTCTTGATATCTAAAACTTGAAGAGACGCTAAGAAATTTCGAGAAAGCGAGTTTTCGAGATAACAAATTCAGAACTAAATATGTTCTCAAAAGTTGAAAAATATATTCTAAAATATTACTCTAAAAAGTAGAGTCATGAAATATAAGAATAACTACTATTAAATATGTATGTAATAATAGTCGACTATACGTCTAAATACAACAATGATAATTTTATTTTTAAAAGTAAGACAAAGTAATTATGCATTAAATAGAAAGGAATTGGTTTGCATGAAACTTACTTTGTGATTTTTCCGAAAAAATTCAATTTTATTTCGAAAAAAGTTCGACGCAATAAGGTTTTGAGAAGAAAATCTTCGACATAGGAATTCAAATTGACGCTAGGTGGATATATAATAAAAAGAAAAATATTTTTTGACATAACAAGGTTTTCGAAGTACAGAAGTTCGAAATATCGAGAGTGTTCTGTATGTATATATATATATATATATATATATATATATATATATATATATATATATATATATATATATATATATATATATATATATATATATATATATATATATAAATTTAAAACAACTTTTATTTTAAATTTTAGTAAAAGATTTCTAAATAATAGAATGAAAGAAGGAACAGTGGAAAAAATTTACTCTCCTTTCTTTAATTCCTCGAATTGATGAAATGAAAAATAAAAACTTAATGCATCTTGAAATTGCAAATGTAAACATAAAGAATACGTCTTGCAAAAATAACTACCTTCTATCCTTTTAATAAATAACATTCCCTTTCTTGAGAATTTCTGATAAAATAGTAAACAGACTTATTATATTTCAGAGCAAAAACATGTTTTAGGAAAAGATTATGGTTCACAGATCCTACGAAATGAATGTTTACTTCTAGAACTTTCTGAAACTGTTCTCTTTCTGTACTTGTTTACAAGAGGCTCAAAGTTCCGCTCCGTGCTACATATTTTATTTCTTTTAAACAGGATTCAGAAAATGATATTAAAAATACTTGAATGAATGGTAATTCAAAACTTGATTAATACCACTTAAGTTTGAGGAAAATCTTAGCAATTGGTAGAAAAGTTTATTTGTTTGAAATTTCTTTTATCGGAGATTCGAACTTTGTAGAAAAAATTTACAAAGTTTAAAAGAAATCAGAACTTTAGAAAAGGTAAATAATTCATTTGAACATAAAATTTACTATTTCTATATATTTAATATTGATACTGGATGTTTGAAAAAAATTTGAGCAATAGAATTCAATTTGATATTTGAATTTAGAATGTTTAAGTACAATTGATTTTTATTTTCATAAAAGACAAAATAATCGTAGAATAGAGTAGAAATAGCATTCGTAAAGACAATATTGAAAGTACGGAGCAAAGTAGCAAATAAAAAGTATTGTAATGTAATGGAAGTATGTAATACAGTATGCAGAAAGGAATGACATGGAATGCAAGTATAAAATGAACTAGCGTGTAGAAAAGAATGAAATGTAATGCAAGAATAGAATGGAGTATCGGGTAGAAAAGAGTGAAATGTAATGGAAGAATGGTATGGAGTAGCGTGTAGAAAGGAATGATATGCAATGCAAGTATATAATGAAGTTATCACGTAGAAAAGAATGAAAAGTAATGGAAATATAGAGTAAAGTGGCATGTAGAAAGGGTTCAAATGTAATGGAAGTATGGAGTAGAGTAGCATGTAAAAAGAAATGAAATGTTATGCAGGAATAGAATAGAGTATCGTGTAGAAAAGAATGAAATGTAATGGAAGTATGGAATGGAGTAGCATGTAGAAATAAATAAAATGGTAATATAAATTGGAGTAGCATGTAGAAGGAAAAGAAACATAATGAAAATATAGAATGGGATAACATATAATATGAAATAGAGTCACATTTGGAATGGAATAAGGAAAAAAATAGTATAATATTTTTTTTTTTAAAAATAGAACTTTTTAAAAATAATTTACTAAGTCTGAAACATAATTTAAAACTGTAAAAAAATATAAAAAACTGATTTGGAATAATATCAGCTATTTTCGTATATTTAAAGTGAATGCTGAATATTTGATATGCTTTTTAGCAAGCGTTAGTCCAATAGTGCCCAATTAATAATAACGTCTGATTTAAATATTATGATTAACTTTCATTGTAATATATTTACAAACTGTAAAATTTTAACACTATTAAAAAATATAAATAGTTCATTTCACATAAAACCTACTATTTCCTTACATTTAATGCGGATGCTGGATATTTTACAAGTTTCTTATTAGTAGAATTCAATTTAATTCGTGAGTTTAGATGAATAAATATATTTATTTATGTTTCCCTCCTCATGTAGTAACATTAGAATGTTAGGAGAAAAATAATAGGCTCTTTTGTAATAAAACTTCAATACTTGAAAATATTTTGAGTTTAACTTATGATGAAAAAATAATTTACGTGGGATTATGGAGTATATATAGAACTTTTAATTTAAAAGTAATGCAAAACATCAATTAAACGAAAATTCATCCAGAGTACTTTGTTTTTAATTTTGTGCACAAATAAAATTGTCTTTATTTTAGTTACAAATAAAAATTTATTTTTAGAAACAAAATTCGTTTTTTCCCATTCATTTTATTTTGAAATGATGCGAAATTTAAAAGAAAGCCGTGTAATAAATTATGATTGCAAAGCTTTCTTATATTTTAACATGAATAGTTTTAAATGAAGTGCTGAAGGGATGAAGCTGCAAACACACGACATCAAGTGAACTTGAATAATTCTTGATAATTTCAATTACTTTTTATAATTATAATAATATTTCAAATTATCATTAAATTTGACAACTTGAGTAATATGATGATAATGAAAGAAATTTGAGAATTAAAAGAGAATTAAATAGGCGATTAAGTTAGCATTAAAAATTATATATTGCCAAAAGCAGAAAAAGATTATGTCTTATCTACAATCTTCCATTTGGTGAAATCTATGAGCTCCTAACATTGATTAAAACTTCTAGTGAAGTAGTGCTTGCCCTCACGGCATTTTAATTTGCTGCTAAAAGACAAATTTTACGAGATTACTTATCGACATTTTGCCCCCCAAAACACTTAGAAACTTCAACTCCAAAAATTCTGAAAGACTGTTACTTAATTTCCTTATCTACTAAGATCTGCGACATTTAAAGAATTGATAAAATAAAATCATGTTGTAAGGACTAACGGCATTTCAATTTGCTGCTAAAAGACATGTGTTGAAAAATTATTTGCCAACTTTTTGTTGCTATATACACTTATACACTAAGAACCTTTTTCAAAAAAGGGGAAAAAACTCAACCATTATCACTCAGATATTATCACCTTTATCCTCTAGGATGAGTGAAGAGTTGGCAAAATGAATTACTGTTGTACGCACTCACGATTTTTTGATTTACTGCCAAATGAAAGGTTTTAATACACTTTAAAACATTTTTCTACTTAAAAATACTCAAACATTATAACTTTTTACCTTGAGTCGCGATGGCTCAGGGGATAGAACGCTCGCTTTCCAATGATGCGAATTGGGTTCGAATCCCAGTCGATACAAATTCCGCATCCGGCTTGCACAGACCACAGTGCTGACACGAAATATCGTCAGCGGTAGACGGATCATGGGCTAGAGTCCCCTTGCCGTTAGGCTAACCGTGGGAGGTTCTCGTGGTCTTCCTCTCCATGTAACGCAAATGCGGGTTAGCTCCGTAAAAAAGTCCTCCACGAAGGAGTTCCCTTGTCGTCTGGATTGGGTTCAAAATTACAAGGCTACGGAGTTGAACATTAGTAGTCATAAACTCATAAAATTGAATCGACTGTTTAACGATGGTTATAAAACTTATTACCTTCATCCACAAACATCTACAATATTTAAAATAGTCGGCAAAATTAATTGATGTTATACACACACTATGTTTTAGTTTGCTGCTAGTTTTCTGAGATTACTTGTTGACTCTTTGTTGAATTTTTCTACATCAAAAATACTTTAATTGTCTCTGCCTTTATCTACTAAGATCGCGATAATTGAAGAATTAGCTAAGTAAAAAACCTTGCGGAGTTCAACTTCTCTTTCTTCGAGAAATCGCAATTTTTTCACTTAGAACCATTATCCACTAAGATCTTTAAAAGTCAGATAGTTAGGTTTTTTCTCATTAGTTCACCTTTAGTCTTTCTAGAAATATTTGATACAAAACTATTTGCTTGTGTCTTGTTGAATTCAATCATTTTTAAAGACTACTTTCATCTGTAACATTTTTATTCCTTTTTAGCTTAGATATAGATAGATTTGTTAAAAGTTTTTTCGACAAATTCAATCTAGATAGATTCTATTTATGATTGCTTGATATTTCGAGTACTTTTTTATTTCGTGACATAAAGTCCTGGGAATCCGTTTTACTTTGGTTATCAAAATTCATCGGTCAATTCTTGAATCTTCCAATCCTTCTGTCAGTTAAATGAATTGTTATTTCAGCAAATGTCTGAAATTTTATGACAATATTTATATAATCAAGCCTACTCCTATCTGATTCGCATTTAAGATATTTTCTTTTGTGTTCAATAAGTTTATTAGATCTTTTTCAAAGAATTCTTCTCATTGAAAAGTAGTTGTTTTTATCTTTCTGGAATGATGTTTTTGCTGATGTATTTTGCGAACTATTTTTTATCAAAATATGTAGAGTGGGCGAAAAAAATTTTAAAACTGGCCGTCCTGAATAACTTTTGATCTAATGATCATGGATCTTCTCGTTCTAAAACTGAATGCTAATGACTCGTTAATGTGACTTCTAATATATGCTAATTAGTTAGTGCAGGCGATATTTTAAGTTACGAAATCAAATACAAAAACGTACTTTCTCTGAATGAACATACCTTTTTTTTTTCAACGCATCCGGAGTTATGACCCCAAAAATATAAGGGGTAGCTATAATCCGGGAAATATGGTCACAATGGTTTGGCCAGAAGAACGGTAAAAGTTACGACCTCTAAATCATAATTTTACTCTTTGCGTATCTCGCCATATTTCAACTTTTTAAGTGAATTAGAAGAATTTCGCACACAGTTGCAAAAGGAAAATATATATGATAATTATGAAAGATAATTCCATGCGAAAGGTAAATTTTATTATTTTATTTTTTAATGGTTGAAATAATTTTAACTGTAAGGTATAGAATATTTTACATCATTTTAAATAATGTAATTTTACATGACACAGGTGATGCAATTTACTATAGTATTGAAACAAATTTCATAGTAGAACAGAAATTAAAAATTTTAAAATTTCCTCAAATTTGAGCTGCAAATGCCAGTTTTTCAGAAAATAACATTGAAAAAATAATTTAAAAGTAATTAATAATTAAAATTATTTTATCGTAAATCCATTTTTACCGTAACTTTTACAGTAATATTCATTTAATTAGAGTGACTCAGTAGTTTTAGGATAATTATCACTGTAAAAATTACAGAATATCAGATATTTTGTTAAATTTTACGGTAAGAAGTATCGGCACCATGAGTGCTGGTACTTTATACCGTAATTTAATTTTACAGTGTATGAATGAACTATCTTTGTAAAAAATGTGAATAAGAATAAGTAGTTTCATTCAAATTCATAAAAAAACTAATTTCAGTGTTCATGATCATGATGTTAAATTGTCTTAAATCAATATAAAAGTTCACAAGCTTGTTTTTCATGTTAAAAACATAAGAAATTCTTCTATAAATACATTGTGGTAAACATGCATTCAAAAAGAAATGAAATTCTTTGATATATAATAAACTTAAAAATAAACGCTAATTTTTTCCCAGTTTTCAATCTCCTGTTTTGTAATTTTTTCGTAAATCTATGAAATGACTTTTATATATTAAATTAGAACTGAATAGGCGCCTTTTCAATAGGACTGCGGAGTAAACTCGTTTTAATACTACTAAGGGTAGAGACTTCAGCAAACATTTCTTTTCCTTACGCTTAATAGAACCAAAATGTTCCAAGATGTGACAATTCTTCTTTCCACTCCCCGGTTGGAACAATAACGTTTTTAATGTGTAGTGCAGCCAATGTTATAAAGCTATGCCATTGGTTGTAACGCATACAAAAATTAATATTTTAATCAAAAATACTTTGTAAGCATGTATCTGAGACTGAAATACGACTGCACCAAATGTGAATGCACAAAAATAGTTTTATTCAAATTGATAAAAAAAAAACTGCATAAAAAAACTGTAATTTCAGAGTGTTCTTTTTGTTGAATTGCCCTAAAACAATGTGAGAGTTTTTTAAGTTTGTTTTTCATGCTAAAAAGGTAAGAAATTTTTCTATAAAAACCTTATTGTGATAAACATGCACTTTAAACTAATAAAGTAATGTTCACACTAAACAGCTATACCACTGTTTTGTATCACACTTAAAGCAGGAAAAAAATATATATTTTATCAAAAAAATTTCGTAAACATGTATCTATGACTCAAATATCTTTGCACCAAATGTGAATGCACAAAAATAGTGTTATTCAAATTCATTAAAAACTGTAACTTCAGAATGTTCCTAATGTTGAATCGCCCTAAATCAATATGAAAGTTCATAAAATTCTTTTTCATGTTAAAAGCGCAAGAAAGTTTTCTTTAAGTACCTCATTGTGGTAAACATTCTTTTAAAAAAGAAATGAAATTCTTCGATTTATGATAAAACTTAAAAATAAACACTTATTTTCTTTCTGCTTTCAATCCACATCCACTGTTTTGTAATTTTTTCATAAATCTATGAAATAACTTTCATAAACGTAAAATAAAAACTGAATAGAAGCCGTTTAATAAGACTGCGGAACAAACACATTTTCATACGCCTTAAGGCAGCGACTTCAGCAAACCTTTCCTGTTCCTACGCTTGATCAAATCAGGATGCGTTTTCTTCATCCCCTCACCCCTACACCTAACAAACTCTTGTCTCCTTTTAGACAAGAGTAAATAACCCTAGAAGACAATTTTAAATTATAAACTCATTCAAGAGTAAGAACTTTACATGTGCACAAGTGACAAATTTTGTTTCTTTGTCAAATATTTGAAGTGAGTCTCAGTATTCTAAGGTAATTTTGAATACCAAAAATAAAGGTTGTTCCCAAAAAAATATTGGCTATCAAAGAAACAAAAGTTTGTTGGAAAGTGATAAAGAAGAATCTATTACTATGGTGCTATTTAAATCTCGCTCTTCGGCATTCACATCTATTTACACGGAATATTATATTAAAAATTCTAATAGAAGAAACTTTAAATTTTCTTTAAAAAATATTACTATAAAGCCATTTAGGACCACGATTGCTCAGGGGATAAAGCATTCGCCTTCCAATGAGGCGAACCGGGTTCAAATCCCAGTCGATACGAATTCCGCATCCGGCTTGCGCCGACCACAGTGCTGACGTGAAATATCCTCAGTGGTAGACGGATCACGGGTTAGAGTCCCTTTGCCGCCAGGCTAACCTTGGGAGAGTTTCTCGTGGTCTTCCTCTCCATGTAACGCAAGTAAGGGTTAGTTCCATAAAAAAGTCCTCCACGAAGGAAAATTTTCTCCCAATACTTTATCTAGAAGTTCCCTTGTCGTCTGGATTAGGTTCGATATTACAAGGCTAGGAAGTTGAACCTTGGTAGTCGTAAACCCATAGAACTGGGTTGGCTGTTCAACTATGGTTATAAAATAAAATATAAAGCTGTTTAAATCAAACTCTTTAGCATTCATATTTATTTACACATAAATTAAATATTACGTTAAATATTCTAATAGAATAAACTTCAAAATCTTCTCTAAAAATATTGAAATGTTAGACAAGTATTAAATAAAGGAATGTCATGCTTATTTTTAAATTTTCTCTTTCGTTACGCACTCTGTAGTACATGTGGAAATGCTTAATGATTTATTTTTAAAGTAATAAAAATCTTAAGCTGCAAGAGTTTAAAGAAGTGTTGATAAAATCACTCTTCTATGAGGTGTCCTCGCAGTAAGTTGCCTTAGATTAATATCAGGAGAATAATGTTACCACAACTGGAGATGAGGTTTTCCAGAGACACTGACCTTAAGAATGCTATAATGTAACATTAACTATTAGAACTAAAGCCCCATACTTCTATAAACTATATCTGGAACTCTTCGAAGAACATTGACATTGAAAATTATGTTAAAACATTAACTTTGTGAACCAAGCACTGTACTTCTGTAAACTAGAACTGGGAAACTTTGAAGAACATTGACTTTAAAAGATGAAATCGAAACATTAACTGAGTAAACTAAATCATAATACTTCTCTAAACTAGAACTGAAACTTTTCGAGAAACAATGGACTAAAAATGATATTAAAACAATAATCTTGTGGATACCAGAATTTTGGAAATGTGTTAGAAAATATTTTGATTTATATTATGAATAGTTTTCAAAATAAAGGAGAAAACTATATATATGCATATATATATATATATATATATATATATATATAATAAACATACTTTTTTCACGACGGATTCGTATTTTTGACGCCCAAAATATAGGGCAAGCCGCAATTCGAGAAATATGGGAGAAATATGGTAACAATAGTAAGGTCAGGAGTGTGCTCCAAAGTTTGGACCCCTTAATGTTAATTTTACTTTTTACTTATTTCGCTGTATCTCGGAAATTTTTTAAGCGAATTGAAAAATTTTTGCACACAATTATGAAATTCGTTTAAATATAATTAAATCGGGTAATTTAACTGCGCTGTTAAATTTGCGTTTAGTTTTAGTGACAGGAAACGTAAATTTTAGGTAAAAGTTAATCCATAAATAATAGTTAAAATTAAAAAGTTAAGAGTTCATCACGCTCTATGTATAAGAATTAATTAATTTTTTAAAAATTTTTCCAAAAAACATGGGAAATAAAAAATATATACATCTTCTGTTCCAAATTAAAAAAAAAATTTTTTTTTCGTTTCTTTTTTTTGTTGTTAAACCTATCTCCAAAATTATTTATTTGTCTGAAAACTCTTCCTTATGTATCAAAATTTATTCGAAAAAAAATATGTATATATAAAATGCAATATAAAATAAGACTTTAAAACAAATAATACAGAGTTTTAATTCATGCAAATATTTGTCTAATAAATTGAAATCTTGTTGATATTTTTTTAAAAAAAAAATCATTAAAAAATAGGAAAAAAATAGAAAAAGTATTAAAAGTCATTAAAAATAGAAAAAGTATTATAAAAAAAACTGCATGAATTATTTTATAAATGAAATTAAGGAATACATAAGTACGCTATATATTTATCTCCGTTGTTGAGCAACCGACCCAATTTTGAGTTTACGACTACCAATGTTTAACTCCGCAGCTTTGTAATTTTAAACCTAACACAAAAGACAAGGAAACTCCTGGATCAAGTATTGCGAGAAATTAGCTTCTGCGGAGGACTTTTTGATGAAACTAACCCACATTTTCTTTATAAGGAGAGGAAACCACGAAAATCTCCCACGGTTAGTCTGACGCCAAAGAGACTCTAACTCATGATCGTTCTACCACTGAGGGTATTTTACATCAGCAATGTGGTGGATGAGAGCTACGTGCGGAATTTATATCGACCAGCCATCTCGGGGATTCGAATTTGGTTCACCTCATTAGAAGGCGAACGCTCTTTCCCCTAAAATATATAAAATTAAATGTAAAATTTATAATTATTACCATACTGAAAATGACCAGTGTAACTTTATAGGGTATACTGTAATGACCATCCTCACTTTATAGTTTTTAAATCTTTGTCAAAAAAGTCAAAAAGTATCTAAGTTATTTGCAGTAATTATTATTTAAATTATTACATTTATCAACTCTTCTCAGTCTCCTCATTACAATGAAACAGGTTTTGTATTTTTCCATGCTTAAATATCAATTTCAAATTCCTACACAGTAAATATATCGGATCTAATTTCAGTATAAATTATTGGTTTTCTGAGCCCAGCATCCTTAAAAAGTTTATAACGTAATTTTTACAGTAATACTTTTATAACTTCAGTGGTTCAAAGATTTTACATGTAACCGTAAAGATTACAGTATATCAGTTTTTTTTTTTTTTGTTTGCAAAAATTTTAAGGTTAAAAAACATTTTACGGAAAAAATACTGACACCTGTGTGCCGGTTCTTTCTGAAGTAATTTCATCGGCAATTTATTACAATGTAATGCGCATACTTTATTTTTTATCATTTTTTGATATGGAATTTTTAATATCTAGTAAGGGCATTAAGAATATTTTGCATTAAGAATATTTTGTAAAAAAAAAAAATTTTTAATTTATTATCAGTCGTCATATTTTTAGGGTAACAATTATGCTTTTTCAATAAATTTTTTTCAAATAAAAATCAATTTTAAAATTCTTATTTATGTATTCAATCATCTCATTTTTAATATAAAAAATACAGTAGTGTTCCTTAACTAAAAAAGATTATTTATCTTAAAGGAAATTCTGAATACAAGCATGATATAAGATGAAGACATTCTCTTTTATTTGTTCCAATATGGAGACATTCAATTATTTCAAGTTTAATGACTAAATATAATTATTTTACGAATGATACATGATTATGTAATTTGTAAAGAAATTCCATCCCGCGATTCAAGATAAAATGAAAGTGAAGCATCAATAATCAAACTGAAACATTATGTAATGAGAATTGTGAAATTCATTGAAATTGTAATAAGATATTTGCATATTGCATATTGAAAGTATAACATTTTTGCATATTTACCGTATATAGGTGTCTAATAAAAGCGCAAAAACAAATATTCCTTTTCATTTTTGAGTTGGAATAATTTACACGAAATATTTTGAATTTAAAACTTTGAGATAATATTCCACACACAAAATACAAATTAACAGAACTCAGAGACTAATTAATGAATCTTTAATTTTTTTAAAATAATATTAATTTTTTAAAAATAATAAAGGTATTTCGTAATGAAAACACTTAATATACATTTTTAGAATCCTTCCTAAAAATAAAATCATATAACATACACTAGGGGAAGTAAACTATCTTTGAAGCGAAAATAAAAATAACAAAAATCTATTAAAACATGTCGAAACACTACAAGGAGAAAAAAAACTCTGGTAAAATTATAGTTTGTTTACGGTAAGAACTCCCCCCGCCACAAAGTCTTTGCCCTCTACTTCCATGGAAAAAAATAGCGCATTTCTAGGGGGGGTAGCTTCTCTTCTCTTAACTCTAAGGCTAATACAATATATCGAAGAACAAGGCTCCCTTTTTTTCACCGACCAGACAGAGTTAAAACCTGTCCTAAACAATTATTTGAAATAGTAATTGTTTATTGAATTACTTGAAATAGTTTTACCTCGTTACCATAGTCACCGCCATGGGTCCAGACGAATGGATAGGGGAGTTCTTACAATTAGACCAACTATACCGAATAAATGGTTTAAATACCGTATATTCCAAAATATACGACATTTAAACCATTCATTCGGTAATATTTCTATTCATAAGGTAACGATTAACCGGTAATTCTGGCATTCGAAATTATTGTTCTTATTTCAACACATTTAGTAAAAAATACGAAACTGAAATGTAAATTCATCCGAATAAAGGATTTTCAAATGTATCATGACAAAATTGTCCCATTTTATGAATTTATCAATTTTTTTCATACATTATAGAACCATATTTTATTGTTAATTTTACCAAAATCATTATCAAAGCGTTTCGTCTAAAGTTACGGATATTTTTGGTGTTCTCATTGATCCAGACCCATTGGAAAGTTTATCTTATTCTAGTAGTTTTGACCATACTTTTTTCTCGTTGTAGTAAGGAATGCAGGACTAAAATCATCAAAATCTGTTTAATTTTCCCAGAAAACAGTAATAAGTTGAAATGAGATTATTAGAAACACTTCCAAGTTTTATAAGGAAATCAAACTTTTTTTAATTTTGTCGTCGCGGATTTATTACTAGGAATTGGGTGGATTTTTGCAAGGATTCTGAAAACACATATTAAGGGTGGTTATTTCAAAACACCCAATATATTAAATCATCACTAAAATATCAATTGATTGTGGATATATACAATAATACTATTTACTCCAAAAAAGCTATTATTAAAATGTATATAACTTTTTCTCAATATTTAAAATATTTGAAGTCTATAAATGAATATTTATATTATTTTGATTTAAAATATTTTATCTCTTTATAAATTGGTTTAATATTTTATTTCTCAATTCCAAAGACATTTTTCCGAAAATGTCACAAAAGATGTCAGTTCAAAATAGTAAGCTATTTTTCATCTGAAATAAAGATGGAATAAAATTTTTAGAACTATTTCAGCATAATATGTTCTTTGTCGCCCATTAAATATTTTTTCTTTCCAAGGAAATCCTAACAAATTGCCTTCATTCGCATTAAATTCCTATTTGTAGTTTTCCGAAATTACAGAATCGTGGCTGCTGTTTTGGGAATTTTCAACTTAGTAACAATAAGTATTTCTTGTAAAATTTCAAGGTAATAACTAGTTTCTTGTTTAGTATAGTTAGCACAATAAAAGATGTATTTGCATTAAATTGAAAGCTTCTTTGAAAGTTGCAGACAAGAAAGTGCTTTGCAAAAGATTGTTTGATAAGAAATAATTAAAAAAATATTTAAATTATATATTTCTATAATTAAATATTTCTATAAATATATATTTCTATAAATTTCTATAAAAATTTCTAATATAAAATTTCTATGAATGTAAGAATAAAAATTTCTTATAAACGCAGGTTTTAGCGTCCGCTATTATACTAATATATTTTTAATTATATATTTTGTTCTTTCTAAAAAATAACTCAATTTTTTATTTATTTTCTCCTAGATATTAACTTATACCTAAAAATATAGATTAAATGTCTATTTCGCGAATCATATTGTTCAACAACTTTATCTGATGAATCTTTACGACACTTAAACACTTTTTAGCATTAGTGAGAACCAATTTTTTTCTTTTTTTATAGAGTATTCTAAAATTCACGCAAGAAGTAATTTTGAAAGAAATTCGCAGGTTTTCCTTACAAATTGAGATTTTTTATTTGCATATTTTGTTTTTTCTAGATATTATCTTTTATGAAAAGAATGTAGATTAAATGCTTATTTCATTATTTAACTTCTTCATTCCAAGAAACCCCAAAACATTTAAACAATTCTTCACAATAACGCGTACATTTTGTATGATTCTGTACTTTGTTCTTTACCAAAAAAATAACTTAATTTTTTATGCATATTCTTCTATATATTAACTTATACGCAAAAATATAGATTAAATATCTATTTCATGAATATTGTTGTGCAACAACTCTAAATGATAAATCTGTAAAACACTTAAACATTTTTTACGCTAGTGAGAGTATATTTTTTGTTTTTTTTATTGAAAATTCTAAAATTCAAGAAGTAGTTCTGAAAAAAAACGCAGGTTTTTAATTGAAAATTGAGACTTTTTATTATTTTTTCTAGAAATTATCTTATAAAAGTATAGATTAAATGCCGATTTCATTGTTTAACTTATTCATACCAAAAATCCATAAAACATCTAAACAATTCTTCAAAATAATGCGTATATTTTATATAATTGTATACTTTTTTTTACCAGAAATATAATTCAATTTTTTATATATTTTCTCCTAGATATTAACTTATACGCAAAAATATTGATTAAATATCTATGTCATGTATAATGTTGTGCTACTGCTTTACGTAATGAGTCTTTCAGAGTCATAATGAGAGAGTTTTAATGAGTCATAATGTGTCCTAAACAATTTTTCACGTTATTGAGAGCTTATTTTTCCGTAATTTTTTTAATTTTGAAAGAAATAGCTGGTTTTTAAATAAAAAGTGAGGATTTTTTATTATTATTAGCCCTGAGCTGTGAGAGCAGTATTATTTTGTTCGTAACATTTTCTGGTACAATTTGCACAAAATTCAAACCTTGTGTAAATTTTAGAACTATTTTGTTTTCAAATAATTCGTTTTGCCCACAACTCTACTTTGGGAGTTGAGGTCTAAATTTAAAAATATCTCTGCTTTTTAGATAATCCTTGGAATTAAGAAAATTTTAAGATGTTTTATTACCCAATATCCCACACATTTTAGTTGCTAAAATTTATGGAACAATAATTTCTTCTTCTATATATAATAATACTTACAACCATAAATCTAAAAATATGAGACTAATGCTTCAATTTATTTAAGTACCTGAACCTTTCAGCGTCGACTTATTTTTGGAAGTCAATAACTTGATACTTTATAATTATAAAGATTGCAATCTCGTTTATTGATCTCATAAGTGATCAGTTTTTAAAGGAATTAAAAAAAACACACAAAAATGTTGGCTTAAATTTCGGCGTTTTTTTTTTTCTTTTTTAGTATTATTTTTATTAATCTTGTTACGAATTCTAAGAATCTAGATTTTTTGCTGAAAAAAATAAATTTTTATTTTTCTATTAAAATGAATACCAACAAAAGAAATTTAGATTGTTATCGTTTTTTAACAGTAAAAGAAAATAATGCTTATTAAGTTTAAAAAATTATTTTTCTAATACGCTTATCGATATATAAAAATGCTCTCTTATTTTGAAAAATATTTAATCTGAAAATAACATTTCGTAACTTCTTACCGGCATTTGAATTAAGGTTATTTTCAAATCATTAAATAATAATACAATATATGTTTTTGCATTTTCTACTTCTAATTTCATTTATAACATTTTAATAAAACCTTATTGTACATAGAGTTCGCCAATATGAAACTGTCAAAAAATAAAGTAATAGAAAAAAAGGAAATTTTGGGTCACAGATTAATATTTAAGAGAGATAAAAAAAAATTTAAAAAAAAACGTTATCAATATTTGCCGAAGCATTATTGAAGAAGGCAGGCTTTATAAAATTTTAAAGTATCACAAGTTATTGTTATTTGTCTCGTCTCGGTTTCCTTTGATAATCGAACAGAATTTGTCATTTATAATCTTTACCTCCTCGCTAATGACTCCTTCAGTATTGGTAACTCGTTCGTTTGAACATTATTAATGTCAATTCGTGGCCCTCAATAAATATTTTAACTAAACTTTGGCAAGAATTAAAAAAATATAAGTCCTTTGTGTACTAATTCAGCCATTAAGAATCTGGATTAATAAAAATTGAGAAAATATAGCATTTTTGGCAAGTTCAATTCTGAGTTGAAAACTTGGAAAAATTCAACTTATGATTAATAAAGTAAATTTGTTTTTCAAAAATAAACATATTTCGACAAAAATAAATTTAGCACTCCTTGTTCAATGCAAAACTATTAATGATTTTTATCTTTTGATTATATCATACAGATTATATATTTTGTATTTAAATATAAGATTGGGACAGGGGGCATGTGTTAACATCGGGATAAAATAGACATCTTGAATAAATTTTTTTATTGGTAAAATTTTTCGTGTGAGATATCGCAGATTGTCAACATTGATGTATAACTTCGATGTGCAGTTCCATAATCACAAACTGAATTGAAATTTGTAAAAGAAGGTTTTTACGATGCAAAAGTAACTTTCAAAACTTCTCTTTACTCTTTTATTAACATATTTTATTTTCAGAATTTCAACAAGAGGTCATAATATGTTACAATTCATACTATTTTTTTACCCATCTTGATATTAACTTTTGCTGACCACCCAGTATTATATATATATACATATATATATATATATATATATATATATATATATATATATATATATATATATATATATATATATATATATATATATATATATATATATGTATATATATATATATATATATATATATATATATATATATATATATATATATATATATATATATATAACAAAAATTTAGCTCGGAATCTTTATATTTTTCCACTTTTTAAAGGTTTTAAGAAAATTTAAAGGTGTTGTTTTATCAAGTTAGTGAAAAAAATATAATTCTATATAGATTAATTAATGAAGAAAAGAAAGTTGTTTTATAAATATTTATTTTCTCCCATACATCAAACTAAAACATCAAAACAGAAAATAGTCCCAACATCTTTTTTGCGAGTTGTTTTCATTGCCCCAGTGGGGGAAATATCGTTAAACCATGTTCTCCATATGTTATCGATTCAGACCATTTCATCATCAAATTAAAATCCTTAATGCTCAACTCTTAAACACTCTTCACTTAATTTGGTTCCATGCTTTCAAATAAATCAAAGTGAATAATAGATTTCAAGTGTATTGATTTGCGTTCAAACTTTCTTTCTCAGAATAATGAAATCCTCTATTACAAATCAGTACTTTAATTAAAATATATCAATATTTATTCTCCAATAAGACTTAGATTGAAATTAGTTGAAATTTTGATTTGATATATACCTTTCTGAGTCGTATTAAACGACTATTTAATAACTTATCGAGTTCATCCACACTTGACATGTAGTGTGGGATTATTTTGGGCGGAAAAAAAAACTTTTTTTTTAATAAACAAATTTATGGAAAAACGAAAAAACTTTGTAATTCCGGATATATACCAGAGTGTAGGTCATATAAACGTTCAAATCACATTTAAAAAAGAGTACATGAGTTAAAAATTATATTAAACATGGCATTTTGACAAATTTGCAAAAAGTGCCTACAGTATCCCCCGCTCTTTTATAAAAAAAAAAATTATTATCTATTAATTAGGTTCTATTATTAGAACTTAAAACCAAATTGAAAATACTGACATAGCGTAAATGAACATGCTAAGTGATTTTTCATATCTTAAAATGTGTAGAAGATATCTCTTCTGTTAAAGACTTCATATATCTAAGGTGGATGTAAGTAACGTTACCCTGTTTAGACCGACATATCTAAGGTGGATGTAAGTAACGTTACCCTGTTTAGACCGACATATCTAAGGTGGATGTAAGTAACGTTACCCTGTTTAGACCGACATATCTAAGGTGGATGTAAGTAACGTTACCCTGTTTAGACCGACATATCTAAGGTGGATGTAAGTAACGTTACCCTGTTTAGACCGACATATCTAAGGTGGATGTAAGTAACGTTACCCTGTTTAGACCGACATTAAGTCTTTTCTGGCAAACGGGTGTGAATGAATTTGATGTATACGTTAGATGCCCCATGGGAAAAAGAAATCTTTAATAAAAATATTAGTTACAACTTCGACCACCGCATGAGGAAAGGAGCGCATAAAGAGCAAAACACTAATTGAAGATGCAAAAATTAATTCAACTAGATTATATGTTCAATGTACAGTATATTTTTGTGAAAGACATTTTCACCCTCATTAATAGACGGATGATAGGTTAAAATCCCATCGCCGTCAAGATAATGATGGGAAGTTTTCGTGGTTTTTTTTCTCGGTGTAACTCAAATGTGGGTTAGTTCAAACAAAATGTCATCCACGAAGTTGAGTTTGTCCTAATGCTTGATAAAAGATTTCACTTGTCTATTTGGTTGGGTTCAAAATTACAAGACTACGCATTTGAACATTGATCGTTGTAAACTCAAAATTGGGTTGACTGTTCAACCCCGGTTTTAAAAAGACATGTCCAGTGCCGTGGTAACTCAAGCGCTAGCGAAATATAATAGCGATATCAATATAATAGCGATATCAAGCGGTATAAGAAAATAATTGTCAAACTTTTTTTAATAATTATCTAAAAAAATTTTTCTATTATTTTAAAAATTTGAGTCATGGTATCTTATTTATCGTAAACTATATAATGCCTAATTTCCTGCATGAAAATTACGTATTTGCTTAAAATAAACTTAACATCTCAAAAATGAAAATTCCTAATTTCTTTAAAACTTTTTTTAACATTCTTAGAATGTACATAATAACATTTTTAGTAAAAATTGAGAAGCCATCTCATTGAACTGAAAATATAAAAAAATTCTGAACAACAAAAGCTGCTTTTCAACGAAGTATTTTATTTAGAATATTCTAAACTCTCCATCTTCTAGCATTCCAATCTTGTTCAAGACTTTATTTATGGCGTTTATCAATTTTTTGAATATTTTCCATCATTTATTCGCAAAACAAAAAATTATTTCAATACTGACAAGAAATATTTTATTGACTATGACAATCACGTATTTCTTAATGTTTGAAAGGAAACAAATAAACGCAATTTCATATATGAATGCAAAATATTTTTTGAGCAGGTAAAATAGTTTAAAAAAATGGGAAGTTTTTTTTTTAACTTATTCTACTTTGTTACATTTTATAAGTTTAACTGTTTATCTTTCGCTTAAACAAATAAGAAAATAAAAAATCAAAAACCTCTTCTCATTGTTTAAAATGCTTAATTTTACATGACACACAGTCACAAATTACATGTATGTACAGTGTACAAAAAAAGTGATCATTTTGAATACTTCTTTCATCTTGATCAGATTTTCAGATACTAAAATTTAACAATAATGATTGAAGAATTAATCAAATTTTTAAGCATACGACTTTTTTAAAATTAGATTACGCAGAAACAATATTTTCTCATTTTAAATCACGGACTAAAATATTATATAATATTTTTGTAGACATTAAAATATGAATTTTTTTTTAACTATCGTAAAATAAATTAATAAAGATAATTAATGAAAATAAATAATAAAAAACAATTAATAAAAATTATTTTTATAAATAATTATCCTTGGAAAAACGAATTCTTCAATTTTGTTTTTAAAAAAAATCCGAAATTCACTTGAAAAGTTCTCGAAATAAAGCAAATTACGTAAAAAGTAAAATTACACTGAGAAAAAAAGTATCGTCAAATCTACCAGAATATGATTAAATTTACTGTGTTTCTAGCTCTATGGCATCACCCAATAACCCAATAACTCGGTAATTTTTAAATTTGCTTTTTAGTTTTTTTTTTTTTTTTTTTTACTAAATGTGTGACAGTAAGAATTTTTATTTTAAAAACAAGAATTACTAGTAAACCGTTACAATATGAACGATAAAAATTCCTAATGAACGGTTTAAATACCGTATATTACTTTGGTTTTATTAACCTGGAGTATGGTCCTTTTTTACCAGAAATGTCATTACCATATAATACGGTAGTTTTACCAGAATTTTCTTTGTGCAACATTAAGGAGTTCAAACCTTTGACCGCACTCCAAACTAAGCTATTGGGGACATATTTTCTATATTACGGCTACTTCACTCCTTTTACGATTCAAAGATCAAAATACGTCGAAACAATTTATATTTAATCAGATAAAGTACGTTTTTTGACTGACTTTATATCTGGTAATATCATCAGCACTAATTAATTATCAAAATTTTGGGATAAGTCCTTAAACCATAAAATGAATCTTAGTACAAGAAAATGTGATAATTAGATAAAAAGTTATTCGGGATATTCTTATTTGCGCACTATACTTTTGGTACTTCTTGTATTAAGCGATTTTATTTTTAATATAAATTTACAAAGCTATGATTTTTTTTTCAATGGATAAAAATGTGCAATATTCGTAAAAGTAAGAATATATATTTTTAAATATGACAAAAATAAATATTGCAATGAAAAAGTTCTACTCGTATTACTTAATTATTGCATTTAGAGATCAATAAGACGTAAATGATTTCTACAGTTTTCAAACAAAGGTCATATAAACGTTATACCAGCATGCGTGTTTAAAACTGCCAAAGACTAAAGATATAAACATCGATGATTTAGTAGTTTTACAGCAATATTATTCATATATGCAAATCATAGTTTTGTCTAGCGATACAATATGAAAGTGAGTTATGATGCCATATAGTTTGAAACGAAGTTAAAAGTTGCACAAAATTTATTTTGAGTTGAAGAATCAAATGATTTTTTAACTTTAACAGCACAAATTGCTTTGCTTAATAAAACTTTTAAACTTATGAAAGATTTGAGTTTTGTTACACTTTAACTTAATTGGAATAACTTAAAATTCGTTGAATTTATTTTTCCGTTAAGATCTATTTTATTACATTTTGTTATTCGAAATAAAGTAAAATTTGGTGAATGACTGGCTTATATTTAATTACTGTTTTTAAGTTATAATTGTTTTTAAATTGTAAGCTAATATTTGCTTATTTTATTTGCTTGAATACCCGATTTTAATATTTTAGCAATGCCAGATATAAAAGAATTTATAAAAACTCCTAATATAATACGTTCAAAAAATAATTTTACCAAAAATTAATTTTGCGCTTAAAATTCGTCTTAAGTCCAATCAATTGCACACTGTCAGAATTTTCATTCTAAAATTATAGTAAAATAACTGACAGCAGTCTGTTTATCCACTTAACCGTAAAGTTTAATGTAAGGAACATTTTTCACCCTAACTGTTTCAAAACCGTTTACAACTAGTTTGGTTTCAAAACAGATAAAAGGAAATTTATTTGGACATAGGAGTTAGGTAATGTCAGGCGATGGACATTGGTAATAAGTGGTGGTTGAGTTGTCAAATGATCCTTGGAATGTGGGATATTTAGTGTATCTGGTGGTGCCATCTATCGTGAGCAATGGGAAATACCAGACTTTTGTGTTAAGAAGTTTATTGGTGCTACCATCTATTTTTTAATGAGAGTATCGTATTCTAATAATCCAGGGTCACAAAATGGGAAATGCAAGACATTGGAAACTATTCATATATTGAATGGAATGGAGAAAATATTGTGGTGTCAACGCTGAGACTCAAGCCCTCGTTCTCTCGATAATGAAATCGATGTCAAATTAGCCCTTATGGATCTAACACATACCCAGCTGCAAAGAATTTAGTGGCTTCATTAAGTGAACCTGGTTGGTTCGATAAAATTCTGGTTGCTTAAGGGTATTAGGTGAAAATAGTTAATAAACGGGTTTTCCCACAAGTGACGGTGTGAATGCCATCTTATTTATTATTATTTAACTGTTTTGTTTGAATATGGTAAAATAACAATTAAATAAATAGTTATTTAACCATTTTTTTCGAGAAATTTCTATCAGAGCAGTCATTATGTCGGAGAGAAAAAAGTTAGCCAAAATTTATTAAATAAATAGAGAATTTCTATTTCGTTATAATTTACAAAAAAATTATTCTCAAATGTTGCTTGAATTAAATATTGGAATTAAGTGTAAATCATGTAGTAAGTATACAATAGTTCTTAAAAAATCCTTTTTCTGAAAAAATTGGGTTTTATTCAGAATAATTTTTTAAATTACAAACTTAATAAATTCTGTTTCATTAAGGGGGGACCAAACCCTGAATATTTCAAATATTCGAAAAAAAATTCATTTTTCGAATCTTTGTACCCTTCCTAAAGTCTGTCTAGAACGATTTCTCGGTACCTAATTTCGTTTGGAAGTTATTCCGGAAAATAGAGAGTCGTCGCTAAGCAGGTAGAAGGCCCGTTCGGCCGAATTAGGAGGGGCGACATTCTTTTTGTGTCTCATCCATTCTGTTGACTGTATACAGAAACTTATTGTAGGCATTTCATTTATCGACCATTATACATATGAAATTAAACGTTTTCACTTACCATAAGTCAAAACTTTAAACTCCTTTTTCTCAAAACGCTGTTTTTTGACCTGGCCTAACGTTTTTCTCATGATCTATATATACAACGAAATAAGCTGTTCTTTATTTTAAATTACGTAAAAATATATTCTTTAGAAATTAGCATAGGATTTTTTTTGATATTTTTATATTTCGATTTTATATTAGCATTTTAATGAATATTTTTCTAATGAAAAACTTAACTTTTTTTTAAGTTGCCGCCATTTTGGTAATTTTGAGATTATCAAAAAACCGCTAAGCAACTTTTTAGATATTGTCTTTATGTTTCAGAAAATGTAAACAAAATCGTTTTCCTATGTTTCAGGACTTCTAAATCCATGAGGCCAGTGAGGTGCTACTTTTTGATGACCAGCAACACACGGAGCTGCCACCAACTTATTTTTTATTATTTTGTAAAAGAAAATTTTTTAAAATAGACTTAAATTGTAGCTAAATAACATTAAAAAAAACAAGGAGTCTCTGCATTGTCTCTATTACTTAAAAAAAATTCAAGAAAAACGTTAATATTTTACCATCTCAGGGTGGGGTCCCCCCTTAATATCAATTTTGGCATACACAAACTGCCATTTGATTTTGTATTTCCTTTTTTTATTAATTCAAATTATTATTTTTTAGATATATATCTAAGCGAATTCGTTCTAATGCAGTAATGGTTTTAAGAAACACTGATGAAAATCAGCTGAAGTTTGATACAATATCAAACTTCAAATACTTGGTTTCACTGAACTCAATATAAATGCTTTTGGTTGAAAAACCAATAGCCAAGTCGAAGGTCGTTGCATTTTTCGTTCATTATACCTTCACAGTACATCACAAATATTGATTACAAACGTAAAAGCATTTGAAAAATATGTTTGATACACTGAGAAAACTGACTAAACTACATATATTTTAAAATGGGAATTCAAAATCTTCCAGAACAGAAAGGATTTATCTAGTTTAACAAAATACTCTTTTACCTGTGTTTTTGAACAAACAAATCGAAGCAAATGGCAAATCATGAATATCAACAACATAGCAGCTTTATATGTAAGCTTTTTTCAGCTAGAACATGGCTGTTCTGCTTTATATTCTACTCTTTGTATCACTTTTAACAAAATTTATACTGATAACTGAGTATATTTCATAGAGAAGGGAAAAACATCAAGTATCATACAAACAAGTATCAAAAGTTTGATTAAAATATAATAATGGATTTTTAATAACGTATTTATAATGTTGCACACTTTGTTAAGATTTTTAAGCTTTATCATTAAATAATGCTTAGTGCTTAAAGGTATGTCCAATGGACTAAATCATCAATATTTGCTATGAGTTAAGCCAATACCGGGAAGTCGTACTATATGTATATATATATATATATATATATATATATAAGTATATATATATATATATATATATATATATATATATATATATATATATATATATATATATATATATATATATATATAAGTATATATATATATATATATATATATATATATATATATATATATATATATATATATATATATATATATATATATATATATATATATATATATATATATATATAAAGTTCCAAAATGAAGATAAAACAAAGGTAAATTACAGGCAAGAAAAAGAATTAATTAAAAAAAAAAAAGGATTAAGTATTCTTAATTAATTCTTTTTCTTCCCCCAGATGTTTGTTATTATTATTATTTCCCCCCCCCCTTTTTTTTTTCATTTGTCTGTAATTTACCTTTGTTTTATCTTCATTTTAAACTTATCTAAACTATGAGTTCTATATCAGCTTATGCGCAATAAATGATACTTATTGTTTTTCTTAATTTTTTTCTGGTTTTTTTGTATTTATCTATTTTGCTATATATATATATATATATATATATATATATATATCACAAGTATCGATTAGAAACGTAATAGTATTTGGAAAAAAAATTTGACTCACTGAGAACGCTGACTAAATTACATACATCCTAAACTGTGAATTCAAATTCTTCTAGAATTGAAAAATCTGATGTAGTTAATCAAAAAACTCTTTTGCATGTACTTTTGAACAAACAAACTGAAGCAAATGGCAAATCATGAATAATAACAACATTACAGCTCTATAAGCGAGCTGTTTTCAGCAAGGAGATGGCTGTTTCGTTCTGCTTTGTATTGTATTTTTTGTGTCACTTTTAAAAAAATGGATACTGATAACTGAGTATATTTCACAAAGAATAGGGAAAGAAAGAACATGAAGTATCAAAAGCTTGACTGAAATATAATAATGTGTTTTTATTAAGTATTTGTAATTTGCACACGTTGTGCACATTTCTAAGCCTTATCATTAAATGATGCTTCGTGCTTAAAGATAAGTCCAATGGACTAAATGGTCGATATTAACTAGGCTTCAAGCCATGACTAGACTATATATATAAGTAATAATTTATAATGTGAATGAAATTTAAAAATTAATTGGAAGATCACTGAATCACTGATATAAAACTATAACTCTCAGGACGAACTCTAAGAAATGAAATTCTACTTTTCGACAATTCAGCAATACTTGAGCTGTATTTTATTATTATTGAGAATTATTTCGTCACAAAATCACGTGATTTGTAATGAAACGCGAACTATCAAATCTAATATATAACGAAAATGCTTCCTCAACTCAAAACCTCATCGTAGTGTATAGGGGGAGATCGTTATCTAGAATAAAGACTAGAAAATCAAAAATGAAGTGACGAGCCGACCGGGCTGTATGATGGTCAAGGAGAACATCAATAAAATCCCCGGTTCGAATCTCGCTACAGGCATGGGTGTAATTTATCTTTCTGTTCTAACAGTTCTTGTGATGTTGAGGTGAAATTGATCCACCTGTATGGTGCTCACGATGAAGTGATTCTTGGAGAAGTTAATACATCCGGCACTGCAAGTTTTTTTTTTTTTTTTTGGAAAAAAATGAAATAACGAAAGATTTCTTCAAGTTTGACGAAATCAGTTCTCTTGAAAAAGGAAAGATAGTTATTTCGTGAATTTGACGAAAATTTTGCTCGAAGTATTTTTCTACGGACCGATTTTGTCAAAAACGAAGAAAGTTTCGTGATGTTTGAGTATCCAATTTTTGCAGTGTGGTAGTAATATTTGAGAATGTATATTTATATAAATTCAGAAAAAAAAATTGGCACAATTTATTTAGATTGTAAAAAAAAATAGACTTAATCAAGCTGACGCTTTGATAAATATGAACTTTTAAAAGTAAAATATTGAACTATAATAATGTTCAGGTTTTCTGAAACCTTAATATGGTAGAAAATTCAATCATTCTATCGTATTTCTTAAATTTTATAACCCCATACTATGGTTTAACTTGAATTAAAATACTGTACAGTTTTAATTCTTTATGTAGCAGCAAGTTTACAACATAACATGATTCAAAATACCAACATCATGATTTATTTTTTAGCCAATTTTTCCGGGGTTGTAGGTATAAGTTCAAATACTGATAAAAGAATAATGTCTTATAAGATATCTAAATACATTCTTGAATTAATTACATTTCATAAATTGATATATTGCCATGTAATTTTGTTTAGTTGCTGTAGGATATGTTTATTAAATGTTTCATATACTGAGAAAAAAAAGTATGACTAAAACTACCAGAATATTGTAAAATTTACCATGTTTCTGGCTTTATGGGAACACAAAAGAGCATCAGTAATGATTTTAGTTAATTAATAACAAAATATTATTTTATAATTTGTGATAAAATTTAGTAAATTTGGTAATTTTATCATGGTACATTAGAACATGACATAAAACCATTTATTCAGTTAAATATACTTTTCAGTATTTATACAGTATACTTTTCAGTAGTATTTACTAAATGTGTAGCAATAAGAACTTTAATTTTGAAAAGCAGAAATTCCGGTAACCGTTATTATATGAATTGTAAAATTGCTAAATGACTGGTTTAAATAACGTATAATCTGATTTTATTAACCAAAATAATGTGTGTGTTTTTTATTAGAAACGCCAATATAGTAATTTTACCAAAAACAAACTTTACTATGTAAATAAAAGACATTACAAAAATGACGAAATTACATCTGAAATCATTTTGATGGAAAATAAAACATTTTCGTGTTGCTTTGAAATCATTTTGAACATTTCAGAAGCCTTAATAAAACATTTTGTTCGATGTCAAAAAACTGATATTCCTAGGCTTTAGAGGCTTTGTCTTAAAATGTTTTCTGCATTTAAAATGTTACTTATGTTCCGTACTTTTGACGTTTTTTAAATAGTTTGTGCTGAGTAAAAAAATACTAATGTACAACGTGCAAAATAAAAAATGGATCACCCTGAATGACTTTTGATCTAATGATCAAATCTTCAAGTTCTAGAACCCAATCTCAATAGTTGAAGGAGGTTTCCTCAAATAAGCTTATTAATTAGTGTAGACGATATTTTAAGTTCCCTAAAAAAACATATCCTTTTTTTCGACGGATATTAATTTCTGATCCTCAAAATATAGGGGTAGCCGCAATCTGGGAAATATGGTCCCAATAGTTTAGTCAGGAGAGCTTAGACACCTTAATATTAATTTTACTTTCTGCCTATTCCACGATGTCTCGAGAACTTTTTATGCGAATTGAAAAAATTTTGCACACAATTATAAAATTCGCTTTTCCTAAGATAATTCCATGTAAAATATAACTTTTAGTAAATATTCATTATTTTTATTATTTTGTTTCAAAATAGTCGAAAATATTTTGAACTGTACAATTTTTTAATCATTTGAATGGCTAAATACAAAATCTGAGCGAAATCCGGCTAATAGTTCCTGAGAAATTTTCTAAATTGTCCGTTTATTTATTTTTTTTTTTCATTTATTATTATTTTTTATTTATTTTTTTTTTTGCTCTCGGTACAGCAATGAAGCAGTTTTTCAGTTTTTCTGATGAAACATGGTTCACTGATGTACCCAAACATTTTTTAGCAGATAAATAGAGTAATAACAATAATAGTCAAAATTTAGTTAACTTTTTTAATTAGACTAATTTTTATGTCTAAATGCTCAAAATTTAGCTTGAGTAAATGCAGCTTAATTCCCAATATATATATATATATATATATATATATATATATATATATATATATATATATATATATATATATATATATATATATATATATATATTGGGAATTAAGCTGCATTTTTTATCCTAAAATTATGTTTTTAAATTTTTTTATTTTCTGCTAGTGTCTACAAATAGGAATAATGTTTAAAGACTTAAATTATTTATTATCTTCAATACCAATTACTTGTATCCGTTTTAAAAGTTAAACATTGTGAAATTTGAACTTTTTTAAGAGAACTCGTAATATTACCTCCGTTGTCTGCTCTTATAAGATTGGTCACATTTCACGTTTCTTTTGACTCAGTTGTAGTTCTTTTTGGTATTCTGAAGGAATCTCATATTACCTACTTAACAGTCGACTCTCGCAATGTTCGAAAATAGAGAAAAAAAGAACTTCTAAGTACGACACTGATTCTTCTATCGTAATTACTTCCGACATTCCCTGCTGAAAAAGATGTTCGAAAAAGGGAATTCCTCATAGAAATATGTGAAAGTTATGAAAAAATGATTTAGAATTTAGTCGAAGTCTTCATTTAGTATTAATAAACCCTTAGAGCTAATGCGAAGTTCATTATCTGACAAAAAGATGGGAAATATTGCACCAGGAATACCCCTTATATCATTCTTTTCTATAGAATCTTTTTTAAATTTAAAGCTTTTTCTTAGATATTTAGAACGGTTCTATTTCTAAAAGGATTATAATATTTCTTAAAAAGGATCGAATTTAACTTTTAACGTTGTGGTAATAAATGTAGAATAAGAAAATGATTTTTCTTTTTGCTTTTGGTCTTAGGATTAAAGTTAGCAACATTGTTTCAAATATCAAAAAATTCGGAACTTTTCAAGGCATTGCTATTTTTTTAATCAAAAAGCATTGCAGAAGTCAGAGTTTAATTATTTTTGTATACTTCAAGTATCCTTATAATTATTTTAAAAAACATATTTTTTGCTTAAAAAGACTTGGGATAAATAACTCTGTAAAGAATGTTTTATTTTAACTGCTACTTCTCATTATAAATGGAGAAGAATTACATTTTGACCTGACGATCGCTGTAAAATATTGCGAATAAAGTTTCGGTGAAAAGTGCAATTCACCGTAAAATCCATATTTACTATGAAATTTTACGGAACAAAATATTTATAATCGAAATTTTTATAGTAATATTTACTGTAAAATTACTTTAATCACTGTAATGAAATGAATATTAATGTGAAAATTACGATATAAAATTTTGAGGTTAAAATGGATTTTACAGTAAAATTTCTCTACGGATGATGCATACAGGGTGTCAGTATTTTTTACCGCAATTTGAACAGGACATTTTTACAATGCAGAAAACGAACTGTGTCTCAGTTTCTACCCTGTCAACTAATGAGTTGTTTCTTTTTCTTTTTTTTTTCCCCTGTAACGGCAGGTGCTGAACTTTCGTTCTTCACCTTGGAAGATGCCGGAAATGTTCATTTAGCGTTACCAATTGGGCACTTGTAAAACTAAGACACGGAGGCAAGCAACATTTCCCACGCCATACTGCCACAAATACCCGTTCTTAGGGTGAGCCACATTCACACACAACAGAGGAAACCACATAGAGAGAAACATCCATGCCCAGAGTGGGAATCGAACCCGCAGCCACTGGCTTCGCAGTCGGGCACGCTATCCTCTCGTTCATCTGGCCGGCAAACTGATGAGCTGTAGCTAGTTATACGCAAGCATTTATTGCCTTCTCATTTGGGAACATTTATTTCCTGAGAATAATATACCTTAAAGACTATACTGATCAATAAATGAATTTTAAAAATTAATTCTAGTTCAGATATTTTATTTAAAAAATCTTAGTGCACAACACATTTTTAAAAGTTTTAAAAATGTATTATTTGAAATTTTTTGTTTTGTTGTACCATCAGCATGTACACAAAATGTGTTCAAAAGCCTTTCGAAAAACATTTTGTGACGTTTTTAATTCTTTATGTAACGGAAATTATTTTGTTTTAATAATAAAATATTAAGATTTAATTTTATTGAAATAATCCAAACTTTAATTTGTTTTCAGATTTTTCCATTATCATTTTTAAAAAAGGCTAATACTAAAATTGCTATTTTTTATTTTGACAAAAGAATTTTCTTTCTCACGAGACAAATTAAAGTAAAATATTTATAATAAGCATTATTCAATTTTCATGGATTAATATTTTTTAGTTTTTTGTGACATGTCAATTAAAAATTGAAAAACTGTAAAAAAAAATTTATGATAGTAAAAGAAAAACAATCAAAATCTCCATCATCGCTTGGAATTCGATATAGAAAACAAAACTAAGTCTTCCGCACCGCATTTATTTCAGATGAGCACATCTTTTTCATCATTTTAAAGAAAATTAATTAATCACTAAGTTTTCAAAATGTTTGAGTTATGGACATTTTCAGTCGAATTAAAAGCCAACTTACTTTACTTTCGGCTTTTTTTAATACATAATTTTTTGAATTCTTATTGCAAGAAAATGGAGAAATTTAGACTAGATATTTTTATTTACAACAAATGAACAATTAATCTATCATATTTTGAGTTTTATCAAAAATTAGAAAAATTTTTAAAACTTTTTAAGTTTTAAAAAAACATATGTCCCATGGAAGATATATGAAAATATTTAGTTTACTTAAGACATAGTATTACAGCAAAAAACAAACATTTAAAAATTGTCCAGGAATTTACACAATACGTTTGTCACATGACATAAATATTTCTTGCGAAAAAACTCGATCTATGATTAAATATTCTAGGAATATATTTTTAGTAATTAACAGAGTCGCTCGAACCGACCACATTTATTATCTATATTTAAAAGAATGGTTGAAAGTAACTCACTACAAGTTGTGAAACAACTGTAGTCACTACCCTTTTTCGTAGCTTGTAAGTGTGCTACTTTTTTAAATAAAAAAAAGTAGTATAGTGAGCGGAGAGATACAAAAAAGCAGTAATTTGTAGAGATTCCTGGCAAGTAGTTTAGTAAAGAAACATGGCTCTAATGCCACAAATTTTTCGAATTTGATTTGTAAAATTTTTCGCCGATCCGTCAATGGATGCATTAAAAATGATCATGTGGCTGGAACTGATAATTAACAGAAAATACTTATTTAGAATCGCGTATAACTAACATTTAAACTAGCCATTACGAAAAATAAATAATTAATCACTTTGATCACTCTTTCACATGTGAATGTACACACATGAAGCATTGATGTTACTTCAAAGGAAGAGAAAGTATTTTCTATGTACTTAATTTCTTAGAGGAAATAAAAGAACTTTAAACAATTAAATATTTAAGTATTTGATAATATCGCATTTTTAAATATTTCTTATTTATTTCGTTATATTTTATGTAAGTTCATCTCCTTAAAGTAGAGAAGTAGTTACTAAATTCCAAAGTAGTTTATATTCTCTATATTTAAAAAAAAATTGTTGTAATAAACTACATTTGAACAAAGTAGTTGTAGTAAAAAACAAAAATAATGTAGTTTTTCCGACCACTGATTTAAAATATTATCCTCCTCAGGGGCCGGAGTTAAGTAACGATAAAACAAAAGCGTTATTGGGATCTAACAAATTATTACCAAGAAAGATTAGATCAGAAAATCAAAACTTGTTTGTTTGCCGAAATAAAAGGCTTTTATTAGGCACACCTCCAAGTTTAGGAAATGAAACAAAACAGGCTTTGATCTTTTTCATCCCGCATTTCTGACTGCTGATTTGATAGATTTCAATATGTAAGCTATTGAAAACTTCATGAATGTTATTGAAATCTAACAAATTACTACTCAGAAAGATTAAACTGGAAACGTCAAAACCTCTTTGTTTGCCGAAATAAAAGGCTATTATTAGGCACACCTCCAAGTTTGAGAAACGAAAATAGGTTTTGATCTTTTTCCTCTGGCATTTTTCACTACTGATTTGATAGATTTCGATGACATTTTTATTGCTTTTCCGCTTAAATACTATGCTGCAGTCCCTCATGTATGTTCTTTTTTAAACTTATTATGGGTGGTTTATATATGGGTGGTTTTTAAGTATATATTATGGGTGGTTTTTATGGAACATCGACATCATAAAAATGGATTCTCAAATTTCATGAAACTTTCTTCTTTTTTGACGAAACCGTTTCTTGGTATATGCTCCGAGCTAACATTTCGTGAAAGAAATGAAATGGCTATCGTCATTTCTGCGAGGAAACATTCGTTAAAATTAAAGAAATATTTGGACATTTTAATAAGCAATTTCCCGCAATGTATTGCGATGAGGTTCCGAATTGAGAAAATATTTTAGTTATATATTTGATTGTTCGCTTTTCGTCACAAATCAAGTGATTTCGTGACGAAATGATCAACATAATTAGTGAAATACAGCTCAAGGTTTGCGGAATCGTCGAAAAGGAGAGTTTTATTTCTGAGGGTGTAGCCCGTTCTTTGTAATAGAATTTGGGAATCAAATTTATATATATATATTATTTTGAAAATAAATTTGCACGACTACGAATAGATACAGTACGATTTTTTACTACCGCGTGTTATAGGTGAATTTATAAAATAAATGATTTATAAAAGGAAATCTTACTGGAAGAAATTGGTTTTTGAAAATTTTTCGGAAATGCTTATTTTTATAAATTATGGAACTGTTTTAGTATTTTAAAAAATGCTACTAATTCTCTTTAAAATAGTGAAAATTTATAATTGTATCCTAATATCAAGGCGCGATAAGATTTAGCTTTGATTTTTCTTCTCTTTGGGCTTTAAATATTGCTGAATTTTTTGTCCATGACCGGTTTTCACTTTTTTTTTTTTTTTTTTAATTTGAAAAAATTATATCTCAAAAAATTAGAATAAATCAATTTAGATACATAGCAAAAAATTAGGATATAAGTATAAGAAATATTTTACTTTAATTTGATTTCTGATTTTAGTTTGTATGCATAACTTTTGTTAGAAGTAATAAAAATTGGAATTTTCAATTATTTCAAATGCTAACAACAAAAAATACAGAACATGAATACTTTTATTTAAAAAAAATTAACTTTAAAAAACGACAAGTTCATTGATTTAAAAAAATAATTAAATTAAATAAAAAGTTAAGTTAATTAATAAAATTAATTCCACCGAAAATTTACGAGAAAATTTTTTAAATGATGCACTCATTTTGCACACATTTTACCTAATTCATTTTTTTCCAGTTACTTAATATTTCAAAACTGAAAAAATATGTTTATTTTAAAATTTTAATGTAAACATTTTGCGTTTTTTTAATCTGAAAATCCTTAAATTTCATATCATTAAAATTACTTATTCTTAAAAGTTTATATTTTTGAAATTATTTAGCCTTAAAATTGTTTAGCCATGAAATTGTTTTATCATATTTTTTTTTTCTTTTTTAATCTTGAAATCTTAACACTTGGCGTTTGTTTGTTTTTTAAATAAATTGTTTCTTTTTTTTTATTATTTATATACTATTTATTATACACATTAATCAAAAATAAACGGATATCACAGATTTTTTTTTCTTCCTAAAAGCTGAGATTAGTAAATGAAAGTGAGCTCGGATCAAATCCCTTTTCACTTAAAGTAGTTTTTTTTTAATTGACAATAAAAAGTTTTTTTAAAAAAAAAAAATTTTAAATAAGTATGAATCCCAATTCTACACTAATTCCCTAATTAAGAAAAAAAAATTTAACTTTGCAATATTTTTCAGAAAATGGGTCAGATATGATTTAAAATCTGAAGCTTCGGTTGTCCGTAACATTCAATAAACTGGCCAATAATTTTACATGAAAATAAAAATATTTCATTTATTTACAAAATCTTAATTTTTCTTTATTTCACAGAGAAAATAACTGTTTCTGGAAATTCTCAATCATTTTTTGCAATCTCAAAGTTAAAGCTGTTCTTCATAACGCTATCATCAAATGAAACAACTCTTTAAAAACACACAGACTATGCCTTTTTTATTTATTTATTTGAAAAAGAAAATAAATAACATTTATCGGTTCTGGTACCGTTACTGAATCGTATATAAAATATTAAGGGATGAGGTCAATTATTTTCTTGAGCTCAGAGTTCTCGAATTATGAGTTCTTGAATTTCGTAACTCTACAGTTATGAGTAGAATCAAGATTACAAGAATCCAAAAGTAAACCTTTATCGCCACAGACCAACTGCTTGGATAGGATGAAAAGAAAAAGACAAGAATTGATAAAAAAAATCTCAATATCTCTTCTGGATCAATCTCCATAAAGAAGAGAAAAAGTAGAAAAGTTTCAAACATTTTATTGATCTGTTTCATTTTAAGCTATAAATTTATACAAACAAAGTAATATATCTTTTTCTTGTTTTTATGGCAGCTGGAAGTGATCAGTAAAAAAAACTTCATTACCGTGCAAATAAAAAGACATACAATATTAACACGAACACTAGAACTAATTTTTGCAACTGAAATCGAATATTTCTAACCATAATCGGGTATACAAAACCAAATTGTTTTTTTTTTTTTTTTTTTTTTCAATTTTGTTGAAAAAGATTTGATTATTGATTCAAAATATAGAATAGATGAAAGATAAGGGGACATTTTCGTTTTTTGATTCTGTCTTTGCTTTTACATTATTAGAAATCAAAATAAAGGGTTTTTTCTATCATCTACAAAACAAAAATAATTTTGAAATTGAAAACCGACTTAGAAGAAACGAGTCCCCTAAGTTAAAGAGTTTTAAAAAAGTTTTTACAATGAAAATAATAAATAAGTAAATAAAAGTAAAGTGTATAAAATAGAAACCCCGTTAGCTTTAAAAAATTAAATCACAAAAAAATATAAATTTTGAAACCCATATAGTATTTCATGAGGATTTTGTTGCAACCATGAATAACAATCATAATACAAAGAACCAAACATGGTAAAAATAATCAAGGTTTCTTAAATTAGGTGGTTAGGACATGTATTTCGATATATCGATGAAAATCCTTTATTAAAAAATAACCCTTCAAGCACCAAAGGGAAAAAGAAAAAGATGAAGACCAAATCAAGATGGTTAGATTCAGTAGAAAATAGGTTAAAGGACTTTAGAGTTAATAGATAGAGAAAAATAGCATCAAATAGATCTAGATGGGATAAACATACTGAGACGAACTTGGCCGGAAACCGGCTCTAGTGCGTAAGAAGAAGGAGTATAGTTGCTCAATATTAAAAATTTTAAATTTTCATAACAGTATATCGTATTCATTGATAATAGAAATTTAGTGGGAAATTAATACATTTTTAACAGTGTACTATGTATAATACCGTTAAATAGAACAATTTTACTAAGTTTTTGCTTCGAACGATGAAATAAATGTTTCGAAGTTAAAATCAGTAATAAAAAATTATTTCCTTAAAGGATGTCTTAAAAAACTATATTGTTCATTTCTGTCTTGTTTCCAATAATTTATTTACGGCGTAAAAAATTTCTCATTTTAAAATAAAGCTGTTAATTTATGCGCATAAATAAAATGTTTAATAAAAAAAAGCAATTGGCTAACGAGATAAACAATTATTCAACTCAAAAGCAAATTTAAAAAAAATGCAACCGATTAAGAATTAAAATAAGAACAATAGAAAGAAAATAGTTTCAAGTTATTCACATTTAGCTAAAGATTAATTTTTAATTGAAAAAAATCAACCAAAATTATATAAAATGTTTAATTTTTTCTCTTTTATTAAAACATCTAAAATAACGATAAGCAACAAAAGTTTAAAAGAAAAAGAAAAGCACAAATGTTTAAAATCCCCAGAACAGTTCTAGAGATGTAATGCGAAATAAAAAGAACTCAGTTGAATTCGAAAAGTTTCAGTTCATTTGTGTTTTGCGAAAACCTTTTCTTTATTAAAATAAAAAACAACTTAACGAATAAGTAAAATATGAAAGCATTATTTCTAAAACAGATGCGGCGAAAGCATTGCTTATAGAATGAAATTTCAGAAAAGGCAAAATAAAAGAATTTTTAAAAAGTCAGTACAATTAATTTAAAAATATTAAATAAATAATCATTTATTAAAAATAATATTTGACTTAAATTTAGAATTCTTCCATTTTTAAATATATATTGCTGCTCTATGGGCTCTGAAAATTTTAATAATGAAGTTAAAAATTGCAATAAATTTTCATTTTGAATTTACTAAATAATACTTTTAAAGTGTAAAAAAAATTCTCTGTCCGTATCCAAGCAATATTAAAATGCTCATAGAAGAAAAGAAACTACACAAAATATAATCTTGATTCATTATACGAGTACTATTAAGTCTTTTCCATAACTAAGATACTTTTAAAAAAATGGAAATTGTTTTATGCCATATATAAACCCTATTTATAAATAGCGTCTTTTACCTTTTTACCATTCCATAAAAAACTTTCTATAAATGCAGCACTTTTACTAAACTAAGACTGAATTTTGTTCCATATAAGTTCCTTTTCAATAAATGAGACCACTTTAAACAAGGCGGAAATAAAAGTTTTATTTTTATAAATTACTTAGCAATAAATGAAGTATTTTTATTAAAATCGGATGGATCAGATACCGTATGAAAAGCTTCAATATAAATGTTATAATTTAAGCAGATTTGTATGAAAAATTTATTTAACCACATGGAAATAAGAGGAAACACTAGGCTTAAAATTACCAAATAATACTAAACTTTTTTTTGTAATGTGATCATAAGTGACAAGTATAAACAAATATTTTCATCTTTAAATTAAAAACAAGCTTCATTTCTATTTGAAACTTAAATTTACCTGTAAAAACTGTGAGATAATATCTCTTTTTTGAATTTGGTGTCGAAAAATTACAAATGATTGTGTGAAGGAGCGTTTTTTAAGTTAACGCCAAATTTAACGTTCATTTATACTTTAAAGATAGTAGTCAAATCTAAACACAATATTTGAGAAACTGTACACCAAACTCAGCTCATTCACACCATTTTTGAATTACTTTCATTTTCGAAAAAATAAATTTTGTCATGCTCCGGATATAGCTAGTAGGTTACATGCTTTTGATATAGTCAGTAGGTTACATGCTTCGGATATAGCTAGTAGGTTATATGCTTTTTGGATATAGCTAGTAGGTTATATACAATCCAAACCAAGAAGGAGGGACTTTCTTGCTCTCTTCCATGCTGCTTATCATCAACAGAATCAAAGGTTTTCTGTTTCAAAGTTATGTTTTTAGTTATGTAATAGGGATAATTTTTACGTGTATCATTTCTTACTGTAATTAAAAATGTTAGTATTATCGAATACTAAAGATAATGGCAGCTAATTTACGCCAAGTAGAATAAAAAACATTCTTTGTTTCACTACTCTGGGAGCTATCCTTGGTTCTCGGAGTTGCGAAACACCAAGAGCGAAGCGTTACCTAAGTTGTTTCATTACACTAATTTGAGGAAAAGCATACTACACCAAAATTTTTTACAACTGTACCCTAAGCATCATTTTTTCTTTGTTTAGCAAATGTGTTAAAATAATTTCTTATAAAAGGTTTAAAGAAAGCAGAAGAAAAGTCTCCATTTCCAAATAACAATAATAACGTCAAATGAACCACCAACTTTTCCTCTGCTTTCTTTGAAAAAAATTATAAGAAATGCTTACAAGAAATCAAAGTTTTAAATAAAAAAAAGAAATATCTGGCAAATCAACTGAGACTTTATCAACTTGATTTTTAAGTTCCACTCAGAATTTTCCTTTGTTATTTTTACGGACAAAATCATACAGCAATTTTTTTTTAAAATTAGTTGTTTTATTTTCCCCGAAGTACTTTTGATGGAATTAATATCTTAGTAAAATCATACTTTATCTATTTTTGACAATAGCAAACATAGAAAAAATAACTTATTTATACTTAAAATTTAATTTACAATCTAACAAAGTACAAAAAAATTTTAAATTAGCAAAGTTTGTAACCTTCGCTAAAATCAACAGTTTTCTCCCAACAGTTGCTTATGAATTTTCTTTTCGACTATATATTATCTGGCAAATGTATGGCCCATGGGATTTCTCAAATAATTGATATAGCCCTCTGGCACGAATGTTGAAAGTGCCAATTAGAAAATATCGTAAGAAGAAAACATAGCTGGTTTTAGTTGGTCCAAAATAAATTAAATAAGCTAATCAGAATGCTTAAAAAATTACTCCAAAATAGTTTTTTCTCCCATAAAAAGCGTAATTCTTAGCAATTCACCTTATTCATAGTAATAAAAAAAATTTATATCGTAATATTTTTTGTGCAGAAAATGAAAACAAGAGCTACTTCTCTTAGAAAGTACGTATTATTTAAGACTTAAAGAGAACAAACTACTCATAGCCCCAAATACTTCGAATTTCAAGTACATTGCTTTCGTAGTTCAAGGATCAAAATGTAAGGAGGATTACAAGTCAGGAAAAAATATTTGACCCTAATCCTTCTCATATATGATTTTTGCTACAATCCTACTACATATTCTAGTTTTCAATGAAAAACCGGTGACGGTGGTTTTAAATTTTATTTCTAGGGGAATCGCTGGAATATGGAGTATATTGCTTAAAATTCAGTATTTGTATCAGGTAAATATTGTTAAAAAAGAATTTCGAAGTTCTATTGCCTATGAAAGTATAATAACCACAGTTAAAGGGCCTTAAACTCGGAAACAAAACTTTAGTTTTAAGCAATATGAAGAAACATGCGAGGTTTAACTAATTTTTTACAAAACTATTTCTATTCTTTCTTTTTTTTATTTTTTATTAACGTAATAAGAATTTGTTTACAATACTTGATAGCATTTAATGTTTGACATCGTAATTATTTTTTGAATCTTAAACTTCCCTTTTCGTTAACTATTTTTTAAGAGTGTACGATCTGGGACAAAACTTTCTACTTAAGTATGATTTGACCCACTATGATAGACGTTTGATCAACGGGAATTAAAAGAGTTATTAAAACAAATAAAGCAATAATTAAGAATTCCAAAGGAATATCAAAGACAATAAGAGCGTCGGAAAAAAAATATCGTTCATCTAATTTTTGTTGAAAAATAACAAATTTGAACTAAAATTATTACAAGAATATAGATTAAATCAGTATACTTAGTTGTCTAAAGCTAATCTGAGCTATCCAATTCTGTTATTATTATTATTTTATGCTCTTAATATTTTTTTTTAAATTTGCAGCGTTTTTTCTTTCCATGATGTGTGTCTTTTCTTTTTTCAATTTTTGACACTTTAAAAATTTTCACCTCTATATTTTGGTCAGAGACTGGCAAAATTCTTTGTCACTGTTCAATAAATTTGTTCAAATAAATTTTTACCCGTAACGCAAACATGACCACTAATAACTGCCAGTAAATTTTTTCTCTTAAAATATATGGCTACTCATCGCTAGTTAACTTTACGTTTGTAAAAAGTCCGTTCAGACCTTGACATTATATGACTGAGGTGATTGTTCGTCAAATCAAGGCGAACCCTGGAACGAAGCGAAATAGTATGGAGCTGTCATCTAACAGAGATTTTATTTTATTTTATAACCGTCGTTGAACAGCCGACCCAACTTAATGGGTTTACGGCTACTAATGTTCAACTCCGTAGCCTTGTAATTTTGAACCCAATCCAGAAGACAAGGGAACTCCTGGATCGAGTATTGGGAGAAATTTGCCTTCGTGGAGGACTTTTTGATGGAGCTAACCCGCATTTGCGTTACATGGAGAGGAAGACCACGAGAACCTCCCACGGTTAGCCTGACGGCAAGGGGACTCTAACCCATGATCCGTCTACCACTGAGGATATTTCACGTCAGCACTGTGGTCAGTGCAAGCCGGATGCGGAAATCGTATCGACTGGGATTCGAACCCGGTTCGCCTCATTGGAAGGCGAACGCTCTATCCCCCGAGCCATCGCGGCTCATCTAACAGAGATTGACATTTTTGTTGCCCGTCGTTAACAATGTAGAGGGTTGTTCTGTGTCGTTGGCTTGGATCACACCGAAAATATTTTTATCCGTAGCCTTATGCTCTAAACACCTTGGTAAAAAAGTGCACACATCCGAATTGAGACAGAAAGCTTTAAATAATAACCTCATGAATTAATTGCCAGCTCTACTAATCTTGCTGAAGTTAGTTACAACTCATTATTGAGTTTAGTGTCAAGCTCAAAATTAAAACAGCATATACTAATTTTTGAGCAAAATGCATAGTCTCAAAAGTGACGCATCATGACAAGCATCATCATTAAGTTCACACTTTATTAGTTTATAACGATCATCATTTTAAAAAGAAAATCTAATTAGGTAAAAGTTAACTGCATTTACTTTCGCTCCACGTTTATTTTACGAACGAAGAATGCCTTACGATCAGTAAGTAACACTCTCTTACCTTGTTGCCATCTTTATTTACAAATGTAGACAGATTTCCAAAGCTGTTTCAATTTTGAGCTTGTCACAATATTCAATAATGAGTGCACAGAGTTTTCAACCACAGGACACATTGTCACATGTATGAACAAGAGAAGTCGTGCGCTAAGTTGATTTATAAGTTTCCTCGCTCCAATCAGAACTTTTTCGTAAAGTACTAACATTTAAACAATTTTATTGAAATGATTTGTTTAACTATAATGTAAGAAAAAGAATAAATGGTACTTTCAACATAAATAGTTGAAATTGCAACTTATTTAGCTATAATAATTTTTAATGAAGGTTGCAAAGGTTTATTGACAGTTTTTGAATAATTAAAAATAAATGTAGGCCCGAAAATAAATGAATATGCTTAAATTGAACATGACCAAATCTCTTCAAACTACTGAAAAGATGAAAAACAAGCATCTTATTGACTTGGTTTGACGCATTATAGTTATTTGCAAAATGTTATATATTTAAACGGATTACGGATCCCAAAACTTTAAACGCAACTTTAAATTTTGTCATCATGTTTGCAATGCATATAGTTTTCGTTGCACGCAGTGATTTTGCTCTACGAAAATAAAACTTATCCTCTAAGATTTAACTTATTTTGTGATTGTTTTCTGGAACTCAGCCATTTTATGAAAAAAAAAAAATTTTTTATAATTCCTTCGTGCAACGAAAACTACATTCAGCTTAACATACATGTAGCTTACTACAAACTACATGTAGCTTAAGAAAATCAAACTTTGATAAATTTTTTTTATTTAAGAGTACAGCAAGTTATGAATGATTTTAAAAAATAAATAATAAACATTGTATTATATACGCGCAAAAATTTTAATTTTTGTATTTGTAACATGATAAACTTAAGAATGCCTTAACGAAATGCATTAAGTTTGTTACAATTGTTGCCTTTCTTCTTTTAAAATCTATAAAAAATCCTTAGGCTTCTGTGTTGTTCCTCCTTAAAAAATTATTTTTAAAAAACAAAAAATGTTAGTTAACAAGAAATTCTTCTAATAATTATTTTCAGATATCATATCTTGTATCTCCAAACCTAAACAAGACAAATATTTTTGTTTATTTTTATTTTCTTTTGTACGGAATTCTTTAGGAGAACATACTATTTTGTCTACAAGTGAAAACTACCAATTTATCTACGGGTAAAGAAAAATTTTTCAGTTTCTTTTTTTTTTTTTTTGTTTTGTTTAATAGGAAATTTTTCAATAAATTACTAGCAGAAATTAAACCCTTTTATCTCTATGTCTAGACTGCCATTGTACATGTAAGTAAATATTTCTATTGTTAAACAAATGATTATTTTAAAATTTTTATCTTCTATTATTTTGCAGGTTTTTGTATTTCTGAGAAAGAATTGTTGGGTGCTTTAAATTAAACAAAATAATATTTCGATTTTTAAAGAAAGGGCTAAATCAATGGAACAAAAAATGGGAAGGAAAATATTATCTTCCAATAAAATAAAAAAATCCATTGCAATTCAGAATTACTTTTCATCGAAAACTACTATTGGCTAGTTGTATATCGTAAATGTCATTGTTAACTTATCTAAAGTGCCCCCAGAACGAACTAAATTTATAAAAAGACAACTTAAATTTTTCGGAGAATAAACTTCTTGCCTTATGATCCCAATATCACCGCTTAGTTATCACCCGGGACCGACAATCGGTCTCTGAAAGTTCACGTTAAGACCCATTTATAATGATTACTGATGCAATTCGTTTTCCTATTCCTTTCAGTAAATTCTTTGGAACTCTGCCCTCTATACGAAAAAGATAAATTTGAGAAAAATTACTATTTAAAGGTACTTACCCGATAAAAAATGGGCACTCAGAATTCATGAAATTTTATTGGCTGTTGACATAACCATTTCTTGAGAAATGTTTTAAACACAGTAAAAAAATTCGCTTTTCAGTTACCACATTTTTTGATATTGAGGTATACTAAATACATTTTAAGTACAGAACTGTAGTTATCGAGTAAGAAATAACGTAAAATTGACAAAATAACAATTGTTTGAAAGTATTAATGCGAATATATAAATTAAATTGTGCTTATTTTTCAAGTTAAATTTTTTTTCCAAATTTTTTTTCAAAATTAAATCTAATGCACGTGAAAGTATGTGTTGTCGGTAAACATTTGAATAAAAAATTTATTAATAAATAAATAGAAATATTGCGGTGAAAAAGTAAATAAAAATTTTACTACATGCGTAGTAAAACAAAAAACCAAAAACACAACATCAAAAATGGTGGCAACTATACGCCAAAAATCTTTACGGTGTTTGAATATTCTGTCAAATAACAGAAATTAATATCTTCTCTTGTTTGCGCAGAGGAATTTCGACAAAAGCATTAAATTTACAGCAATATATCGATTAACACAATTGATTAAGAAATATAGCATGAAATAAAAAGATTATGAATAAATGAGTATTCAGCCATTAGCAAAAATCAAACTCGGAAATAAAAATATGAGAGTTTTAATCCCCGTACCATCCCATCATACACGGGAAGTGGTTTTAAAAGTAGATTAAAAAAAATTGTTGGAGAGCTTTCAGAATATACTGAAATGACACACGCGTAAGGAAGCAGTATCTCAAAATATTTGATAGTTCACGTTTCATTGAAAATCTCGTGATTTTGTGACGAAATGAAACGAAATAAACCTTAAGGACAGCTTCATCATCAAAAATGAGGGCATTATATCTTTATTTTATTCACTCCCATTAACACGTTCTCCAATTTTGATATAATTTAACAAGTTATTTGAATTAGGACGTGATACTTTCTTACATGTGATATGATAACAAATCCAATAATATGACTCATCCAATGATAACAATTTTAATCCAAAGTTACACCCCGTGAAAACTGTTGGGGTAAGGAAATTTCAAAAATTTTAAAACGTACCCTCCTTTTCTAGAAAAAAGTTCCCCGACCCATCAAAGCTTGAGTGACTTTCAGGAGTTGATTGAATTTGATGTCTTTAGCTAGGATTTTCCAAAATTTCGAATATATTTTTAAAAATAGATTTCGCAAAACAGGTTTTTTTTTCTTTTCAATCTGACATGAATTTCTCAAGGTATCTCCATTAAACAATTTATACCCTATTTTCCCTTTGCGATTGTAACGACATCAGTGATACAAAATGCAAAACCTTGTAGGTGGAATTTTGTACCATTCCATAGGTTTCTCAAAAATGTGAAATAGAATTTTTTATTGTTTTCGATCAGCCGACAGAACTGTGTAGAAGTCAGGGAACTGACCTTGCATCGGATATGTTCTGGTTTCGAATCCCGGGCAAAGCATGGATGTTCTTTCATTCTCTGTACTATCTGTTCTTACTGTGGGAGCAAAGTTGGCCCACCTAAATTGGTGCCTGAAAGAGTGGCCAACAAATCTGCCCGGTAAAATGCCTGAATTGACGAAATGTTAACACAAGTGCGCATTGGAAATAAAAATATATATATATATTAAAAAAAAAAAAAAATTCGATATGACATGAATTTCTGAAGATATTCCCTTTAAACAATTTGAACTCCATTTTCCTTCTGTGATTGCAGCGACATCTGTGAAACGAAATACAGAATCTAATTGGTCGAATTTGGAGTCATTAGATAGGTTTCTCCAAAATATCACATTACTGCAATTTTAAAAAAAATGCTAATTTTGAAATAGGTTTCTAAAAAAGGTTTTGTTTTACGTTCTGACATAAATTCTCAAGATATTCTCATTACAGAAATTGTACCAATTCCCCTTTAGCGATTACAGTAACATCTGTAAAACAAAATGCAAAATTCTGTAGGTAAATTTGGAATACGTTTTCCCAAATAAGTCAAACTTGTAAAAGGATGTTCTATTAAAAATTTAAGAGTTAGTCCCCATTTCCCCGTTGGAATGTAATCAAATTTGGTATTATCAAATTAGTTTGTTAAAAATATTTCATAATTTTTTTTTTTTTAGACTTTTGATACCATACGCATTTTTCGATATATATTTTATTTCTTACTTCTCGGAAAAAGCTTGACATCTTTAAAGTTAAAATATGTGTTCCCCTTAGCAAACATAATCATTGAAATTTCATTCACTCACTTCTTCAAAGTTGAAAATAAATTTTTTTTTTAAATAAACAAGATAAACCCAGGCATTCACAAAAGTTTTCCTCTCACTTTTTCAATGCCTCACTAAATCGCGGGTCGACTCCCTTTAATAAAAAGAATAATATGTGCTGAATAAAGTGAAAAAAAAAATGCTCATAGAATTGCAGATCAACCTCATATTTCCATGTCTAAACATATCGATTTTTTTCTCCGCAAAACTAGTGATTAAATGGTTCTTTGAGTTGCCTAGGGACGTATTCAATCATAAAAAAACGAAAAAAAAAATTTAAGTACTTATTTTTCTTCGTTTATTTTGAGAAGCCGAGGTAAAAAAAAAAAAAATTGATTACGTTTAACAAGGCACAATTTGTTTTTAAACATAAATGTTTATGTATTCAAGTACAGATATAAATACACATAGACATATAGACTAATATGTAGAAGGACAAATGCTTTTCAGCGTACATATACTAAAGATATATATGCTACTTTGATTCGCATTCGAACGGACAGGCTGGATACCGAGTAATTGCAGGATACCTTGTTCCTCCGGGCATGCTTAATTTCAAGTAACTACACACTGAGAAAAAAAGTATGGTCAAAACTACCAGGTGAATCACAACAATGGCTGGTAATTACGAATTCCTCATCTTCCCACAGTGCTGACGTAAAATATCTTCAGTAGTTGACGGATCGTGGGTTTGAGTCAGCCTAAACGTGGGAGTTTTTCGTGGTTTTTCTCTCCATGTAACTCAGATGCTGGTTAGTTCCATAAAAAGTCCACCACGAAGGCAAATTTCTCCCGATACTTTATCCGGGAGTTCAATTGTCTTCTGAATCGGGTTCAAAATAACAAGGGCTATGGAGTAGTGCATTAGGAGTCGCAAGACTGAAAATTGAATCGGCTGTTAAACGACGGTCATAAAATAAAATAAAAATAATATAAAATAAGCTACCAGAATATAGTAAGATTTACCGTGTTTCTGGCTCTATGGAAAGACCAAAAAGATCAGTAACTTTTACCGAAGCATTTTGGTAATGATTTTAATAAAATTAACAATAAAATATTATTTTATAATGTGTGATTAAATTTGGTAACGTTATCATGATACCTTAGTGTATGACATAAAAATCTTTTATTCGGTTAAATTTACTTTTCAGTTTTGTATTTTTTATTGAAACAAGGGTAATAAGAACTATAATTTTTAGAGCAGAATTTCCAGTAACATATGAGTTACCATATGAGCAGAAAAATTACCAAATGAATGGATACCATACATTTGTTTTTATCAACCAGAAGTATGTAGTATTTCTTTACCAGCGATGTCATTACGGAAATTGGACCATTTTTTTTTTTTTTAAATTCTGAGTATGCTGGCAAGAAACCTTTAACTCACATTCGTTACCTATAAAAAGAACTCATTAAAGCGCAGGGTTCCCCAAGTGTGCCCACTATGAAATAACCAGCGTCAAATAGAGTTGCATGCTTTATATGATTAAATATTTAATATTTGTAAAGTAAAAGAAATTCAAATCTGTAATTTTATATAACTATCGAAAATTTTAAGAGGGATTTTTCAAAAAGTATTATTTTAATGAAATTAAATCACATAGAAATTTAAATAATATAGTCAGTAAAGATCGATTTTTCAAATGTATCAATTCGCAGAATACTGGCTTTCTAAGCATCGTCCAGAATTTTTGCCAGGTGTTATGGCATTCAAAATTTCCAATTTTGAATACTTTGCAAAATCAATGATGCATGACACTGTTATTCAACAGTTTTCATCACAAAAATAGTAGAAAGTTATACCAAAAAAAGTGAAAAAATTTCTAGCTTACAAAATTTCTAGAATAATAGAAATTTCTGCCAATTCTTTTTTTTTTCTTTGCACTCAGCACCAGCATCCTCTCCCTCCATCGAAAGACACTTTTCAACTTTCGGTTTGGTGTGGAGTAAACTACGAAATAGATTAGGAATAGATAAAGCGGCAAAACTCGTAAAAGTGTATCGCCCTCTAACAGAGAAATGTAAACACTTTGAATCTGAAGTATGATAATAATAATAATTGAATAAATTGGTTCTTTTTTTAAGTTATTACAATTTTTAACTATTTGGAGAAAGTTTATCACATTTAAAAAAATAGTTACCCATTCTAAATATTATTTTTAAGATTTCATTTGAATATAATTTGTTCTGTTTCTTTCAATCATATGTTCAAAAAAGAATAGAAAAGAAACAAAAAAATTTTTTTACTAAGTGATACATTAACAAATTTAAACAGTTTTATTTTCTGGTTTTTAAAAAATAAGCTAAAACTTTTAATATATGGTTTTTTTTTATTATTTTATTGATAATTTGTTTTGTGAAATTAAAAATATAATGTTAAAATTATTTGTCTAAAAATGAAGTTTTTTTCCTAAAGTTAAATATTGGAAAAAAATAGGGCAAGTAACTAATACTCTTTATAATTATACGTAATTTTAATTTCACTTTCTATTAATCTTAATTTAAAAATATGAAGGACCATAAATATTTATTTCCATTTTATTTTTTATTAAAGATAAAAGTCAGATGAAATTTTAGTTTTTACTGATTATAAATATATACTGATTATAAATTTATAATAGATAATACATATATACTTAATAAACATATTAAATAAATGTGTGCGAAAACAAAAAGAATAATGAACTTGTTCCTTTTATATTACGCCTGCATTTATATTTTATAATGCTTGAGTTAAAAATTGTGAAACGTTATGTATATAACAATAAAGAAGATTCAAATATATATTAGTGATAATGCATTATTTAAACTTATTTTAATTTTGTTATATGTATTTTATACTAAATTTTTGGATTTATTTCTATTTTCACGCTTATACAACAGTATTTAATAAATAAAGATATTTACACTGTAAAACTTTAAAGTTTATGTTTAATAAATGAAAACATCCAATTTTCTCCTGGTTTTTTAAATAAAACCCAATTTCCCCCGGGTTTTTTCAAATAATACCCAATTTCCCCTGGGTTTTTTCAAATCCTGCTTTAAGTTATAGAAAATTAAAAATCCCATAAATTTAGAAAACATTCTAAGTTAAAAATGTCAAAGATATCATTCTGTCTTGGCCAATTATAAATCAGAATTACGAAGAGAAAATGTAAAAGGATTTTTACTGATTTTTTTACTGTGCATTAAAATTTTTTAAACACTTTCTGCTTTTAAATGTTTATTTTAATAAATTTAGTGCAGGAATAAAAAATGTTCAAAACAGAAAAATTTTTATAACTGCAATTTTCAAAGAATAGATCTTGAATTCTGTAAAAAGGTGAACTTGACTGTCAATTAATCTTTTGAGTGTGATTCGCAAAATATACATTATGGAGCATAAATATTTTATTTGATACTCTGTCCATTAAAAAAATTTTAAAAGCACTACAAAAAATTTTACTCAGAATTCGCGTAACTTATTTCATTTTTAACGAATCTGTTTCCTGAGAAATGCTCCAAACAAACGCTTTGTAAAATCGCAGGAACTACCATCTTCCCTTGTTTTAGAATACGAATTTCGTTAAAGGCATTAAACTTAAATTTGATTTTTTAATGTTTAAAAATACTATGAAATATGCAGTTTTAACTCGTTACATTTTCACTTTAATTTAAGTAAGTTAAAAACGAATTAATAAAATAAGAGACTTGTTAATACTTAATTTTTTTCATTGTTTTCTAATATTTTGAATCAAAAGTGTAGTAATAAAACCTACATCAAGAGTATTCTTAAGTTTCATTTGTTATTGATATCCTTTACAAAGACATCTGCAAAAGATAATATCGCAAGTATCTCCCTTCTCAAAATAGCCTACAAGCTGCCCCCATCAAATCTCCCCTTTCCGTTAAAATAATATAACATAACAGCAATCTCAAACATTTCATTTAACTCCAGTACTTAGAGGATATTAAGACCACATCCTGTCACACTCAGAACATTTCATCTGTGTTCTTTTATTTTGGGGACAAAAATACGGAAAAACGGAAACATTTCGATAATAGAATAAATTCTTCAGACAATAATACGGAAATGATTCTTTGCATTGTTTTTCCTTGGAAATACGTGTGGTGTATTTTGAAGGATGCTATTGCTCTGTAAAAAATTTGCTTTCAACACTATAGATCATCTAAACTCTTACGATATGAGACATCTAGTCCTGTCAATATTTACTTTTCTCAAAGATGATTTTTTCGAGTGGTTGTGAAAATACAATTGAATGTAAATTTTAAATTAAATGTAATTGCAATGCAATGTAATGTATTTGTAATGTAATTGTAATTGTATTACCTGAAAATTATATAATCTAATACATTACATTACATGTAAGGTAATTGTAATGTAATGTAATGTAATTGTAATGTAATGTAATTGTAATGTAATGTAATGTAATTGTAATGTAATGTAATTGTAATGTAATGTAATTGTAATGTAATTGTAATGTAATTGCAATGTAATTGTAATGTAATTGTAATTGTAATGTAATGTAATTGTAATGTAATGTAATGTAATTGTAGGTAAACATATTTTATTCAGTTGTAGGTAAATATATTATAATGAACAAAAAAGAATAAGCAGTTGGAGTCTAGTGAAAAAAACACTTTTTAAAGTTTAATTCACATATGTAACATTTAAAATCTTGAAAAACTTAATAATTTTTACAATTTAGGGAAAGTTTATATTTTTTGAAAAGGTTTAGAGAAAGGTCAAGTGTATTTGTACGTATATCCAGATAACTGGGATAGATAGATTAAACATTGCCTTTTTATTTTATTTGGTTGGCATAGAAAGGGGTTGACTAATTAACCCTTCTTTAAACATAGTAGAATTATTAGCATGCAAAGCTTGTTTCCTTAGAGATAAAATAAAAGCATGAAATTTTAATTATCAGGCATACCTTCACCTTTAAAGTGTTAAAGAAATTATATAAGCGCAAGCAAACCTTGCGTCAGTAATGGTCATGGAATCTAAAATAAACCTCGAGAATTTATCCTTAATTTGATTTCTTTATTTGCTAATGATGATTCATACAAGACTTCAGAAAATTTTTCTACACTTGTTTTGTAAGAAGATTCAATCTCGATTTAAAAGGGTGATATGAGACAATATTATAATGACAATATTATGCAAGCAGAATATGCACCTCATAGCGCATAAACTAGCATAGTTAAATTTAGCAATGTTTCAACCCCCCGCGCTCCAAAAAAAAACATGAATTTTGTGAGTTTAATGTTCTTATAACATATCATCAATAAGTGTTTGTCTGGACCATACAGAACGCCTTTATCAGACTCCTATATTTTCGTTGGCATGCACTGTATTCTACCGGGTTGCAGATCTGGCTTCTTTGCTGGAGGAAGATACGCGGTGCTCCCAGCATACAAGGCGATTAGAGCTGCTTCTTTTACTAAACTAGAACGTTGTGTTGCCATTTCAAACACCCTTGACATCCATTATGCTGGCAACTCCTATGAAATTCTCGTTAAAGATCATCACCAAATAATTGGCAAATTAGATCACTTCTTAACCCCTTAAGAAGAAGGATAAATACCTTCAAAATTTGTTCTCTTTAAAGGACGAGAAATTAGCACACATACAAATTTTCATTGTTTATCTTGAGAAACTTGTATATGCACATATAGCTCTAAAGATATATTGCATTTTATATTAAAATATCACGTTTTTTGTTACGTTAATTTTGATGTTATGTTATTTTTATGCTAAGTTAAATAGACTAAAAAAATATATGTAGTCTTCAATATTGCAGAAAATAGCATAAATTTAATATATCATCAGTTTTATTATAATCTAATATAAAAAATTTATATTTTTCAGTAATAATTGCATTTATATTTTTGTCTTGGGAAGTCAAATAAAATAAAACTAACACATATGTGTCTATGAAAGCACATTATTTCTTCAAATTTTTAAGTCCTGTTTAATCTAAAAAATATTTTGCATCCTTTTACAAATGCTCAATGTCTATGAAATGTCTTCAAGAAGTTAGCAGACATATAAAAGTTACGCTTTCAAAATGGCTATCAAATGTCTACGAAAATTCTGTAGATATTAAAAGGTAAATTAAAGCCTTCAAAATATCTTCATATATATCTTTTTCTGAGAGGAAAATTCTGAAGATACTTTTGTGGGGTAATTTTACAGTTAATATTTTCATTTGTGCTAGCATAATTTTACTGGGAGCTTTATTTTATGGAACAGTTTATTTTACTTACTGGGCTAAAAATTCAAGTAATCCATCAATTAAGAGCAAAGCTGTATTTTTAAGAACAGCGGTTAAGAACAGTTTCCAGTATTTTAACTGAAATCTTTTTACAGAGTATGTACACCGAAGAGCCTTTACATTATGACCACCCTGCTAATAACATGTAGGACCACCTTTAGTCCTCAAAACTGCTAGCACCCACCGTGGCATTGATTCCACAAGGTGCTGATAGGTAGTCTGAGGTATCTGGTACCAAGCGCCCACCTACTGGTCCTGCAATTCCCTCACATTGCGAGGGGGTAGCGTGGCAGCACGAATTTGGTTTTCCAAGTAGGACCACAAATGCTCTATTGGATTAAGGTCAGGTGAATTTGGAAGCCAAGACATGACTTGAAAGTCACTGGAATGTTCCTTGAACCAATGCATGACGATTCGACTCTTATGACATGGTGCATTATCCTGTTGGTAAACACCATCCCCCGCAGGAAAAGATGTTGCCATGAATGGGTGAACCTGGTCTGGAACTATGTTCACGTAGCTTACAGACGTCAGGGAATGTTCTATGAGGATTATGGGTCCTAATGTGCCCCATGAAAACATTGTTCCTGTGTGAGAAACCATGAAAACCTGGGTGAGCCCATTGTTATAGATGGAGGGTGGTCATAATGTAATGGCTCTTCGGTGTATAGTTAAAGCTGCCCTACCCAACCCGATATAAAATATCTGTTAGTTAAAGAGAATAATTTTAAATGTAAAAAAGATAAACTAAGCAGCTTAAAATTCTAATTAATTGCATGCATAATTATAAAATAGATCTCTTTTTTTAATGAAATTCTTTTGTTGAAATTAACTAAATATTTCATCGATCTAAAGTTTACAATGCCTTAAAACTGATCACTTAATAAAAAAAAAGGTAGTAATATAAATGAAAATTTGATTAACATAATGCAGAATATTTTAATTTAAATTTTTTGGAACAACTAAGTGTAATTTTGAAGTTACGTTTCCTGCAACAATATTAAACGTTTCTCGTTGGTACAATATTAAACATTTCCCGTGTAAATTTAATTAATTGAGTTGAAAAGTACGTTTTTCCACTTCCAGTTGACCCACTAACAATCATCGTGAGTGGCTGCTGTAGCTTTGGAAACTGCACTTTTATCTAGAAACTTAGTAATATCTAGCAAAATGTTTTAAGATGTTTTCCATTAAAGAAATAGAATTTAAACATTCATAAGAATAAACCTGCCTTAAAAAACTTATGAATTTGAAATTAAATGAATTTAATCTCCTTTAAATATTTTATCTTCGGTAATTATTTTTAATATGCGAAGGGAACAGATATTTGTATCATTAATTCAAAATTCTCAGAAAGATATCGCTTTAACAATTTTATCAGCCAAAATAATGAATGTAATTTTCAGAATTATTCACACTTCAATGATAACAAATATCTAAATAGATATGCGATCGTTAGTGAAATAAAATCTCTTAATTATAAAATAGGCATAGAAACATTTCAAAAGCAAAAACAAGAACTCCTAGTTAAAACTTTTAAGCAATTATTTTTCAATATTTAAAAAGTTAACGTTTGAATGAACTTAAGGGTACACAATACTGCTGTCTGTTTTTAAAATAATTGTTTTTATGAATACATATTTATTTTCTTAAAGAAATATTTTGCTGGCAGTTTATTGATCTGTTATTCAAATAGAGTTTTGTTTACTTATACAAATTCCAAGCATTTGGCCACTAAACCACTAGCTGTAGTCTTGCTTCCCAATACTTACAGCAGTAGAAGTGGAAGAGTTTAATTCAATGCATTCGTCAATATGCATAAGATTCATATGTTGACTCGAGTTAAATAAAATTTGGAGCAAACAAGAGAGTTCTTTACCCACATATGCCCATCCACAAAAATTTCATTTAAATTTTATATTTTGCCCCGTATAATTATATTCTTAAAATTATGTAAAAAATTGTATACCTTACAAGTCACATTTTTTTCGACTTATATTAAATAAAATAATAAAAAATAATAAATATTTACTCGAAGTTATCTTTTGTATAGAATTATATTTGGATACATCAATTTTATAATTTAGCGTAAAAAGTTTTCAATTCGCTTTTAAATTTCTTGCGATATAGCGAGTAAAATTAACATTAAGGGGTTTAAACTTAGGATCGCTCTCCTGACCAAACTATTGGGACCATATTATCCAGATTACAGTATATTTTGGGGATCAGAAATTGGAATCCGTTTAACACTAGAAAGACGGAAAATTAGTATATACCTATATTGCCTAAAAGCAGTCAAAATGACTGGATTATGAATGCGTAAATAAATTTGTTTACAATTAATTTTTAACATTTTTTATATTATTTACAGTTATATAACAAGTTATTAGTAAATATTAACAATAAAAAAAATTTATATGTTGTACAAAAAGTCACAATGTTCTAAGAAATTGTGTCATTATATACATCATTGTTTTTCTAATTGAAATTGAAAGCAGTCAAAATGACTTCCTTAGGCAATCTAGTGTTAAGAAATGGTCTGTTTATTCAGGGAAAGTACGCTTTTGCGTCTGATTTCATAACTTAAAATATGGTCAGCACTAATTAATTAGCATATTTGTGGTTACCCTCTAAGATTGAGTCCTAAAACATGAAGATCCGATCATTAGATTTAAAGTTATTCAGAATGGTTCGTTAATTTTTTTGCACACTGTGCATATACACTTTTGTTACGTGCCTTTTTAACTTCAAAAAAAAAATAATGCGCGTTACTTCGAATCGAATTATAAACGTTTATATTATTTAATCCTAACAATAATCCACTACCACTTTTTTCTTTCTTGAAAACAGTAACTGTCCTTTTAAGAGGACTGGGTTTAATGAATGGGTTTAGATGAGCATAATGCGGAGACCTCAGATTCAAATATAAATATTTAAAAAGTTGATAAATAATGTTAGACAGATATATCTAGATTCTGAAAATCAAATCATTAAAAACAGACTCTTGTGCTACCACTTTTTATTCTCTAAAAAAACGCCGTCCTTTGAAAAGGACGCTAGGCACAAATGGGTTAATCAATTTTAAAAAGATGAGTGTTTAAACAATAGTACCCAGATAAAGGAAAAAATAACGCTACTGCTTTAAAACAAAGGAAACGGCTAAACTTGTGAGACACTCCCAAGTCTTTCCCTTAACTTTATAGGTAGTACTTTATACTTTATGTATAAAGTACTACCTATAAAGTAAATAGGTTGGAAATGAACCTCTTCTAGAATTCTACTGAAATCAGGAGTTTTTGCAGTTATTCAATTAAACTAGTTGTTTTTTAAATATCAACCAAATCAAAATATAATAACTATATATTAATGTTTAATTTCAGGGGAAAATATCTGGCATAAATAAAATTAAAGAATGTGAAACATAGGTAAAAATGTAGTGTTTCCACATTTTGCGAAGGAAACTAGGAGTTTGATCTCCATCAAGTTATAACATTATTTGAAAATTTCGTCAACAATCGGAGCAAATAACTGAAAAAAAATTATAAAATAATATTTTTTAAATGTAACAGCCTTTTTTTCAATGTAACATTGTGGGGCAATCTTAGAACAAATTTAACTAACATCTGAGCAAAATTTATCAGTTAAAATGGTGTGGTATATAACAGAAAACATTGCTTTAAAGATTTTTTAATTCCAGCATGACCATCAGTTGACAACAGTATAACCAATTAAAAAAAAAAATTCACATTTCGTTTATTGGTCTGTTCCCGTAACACGAAAAATAACTCGATACTGAAATAATTAGGGGAATGATGGAAGTTGCTTTAAAAATTTTAATTTGGGGGAAGTATGGAAAGCTGAAGTTTGTCCCCTCTTTAAAAACCCCAACTTTTAAAACGATTAACCGCAATTTTTAAAAAATATTTCCAGTATTCCACTAATTATTTCTGTATTCAACTACTAAGGAATATGCCTATTCAATAAAACCTAAGCAGGGAGCAACAAATTCTAAATTTCTATCTCTTTTAATTTTTTTATCGAGTTTTCAAATCTTCAGTCACTTAAAATTTTGAAAACAAATATTTACGAAACTTCAAAAAATAATCCCAATAACAATTTTATATTCTTTGTACTTCATCGTACTCAAAAAATATCCTTGCCGCAAAATTATAAATTAATATTTATCCTTTATAAAGGTAAATCCTAACAGATAAACTTTTCATAGAAAAATTCTTTTTTGATACCAAACAAACACTTTTTTTATTACAGTAATATTAATAACTTTTAATATAAAAAAATTTCTGAGAAAAAATATTTTTCGCTTCGAAACAAGATCTTTTTTATAACACTAATATCAATCCCTTTTAACACAAACTTTTCTGGGGAATTTCTTATATATATATCACTAATATTAATTCCTTGTAATACATAAACTTTTCTGGGGGAAATTCTTTTTCGCTACGAAACAAAATATTTTGTCTTTCTGCAAAGCTACTCAAACACCACTAAATGTAATTAAGAAACATAATTTATATTTTGATTTGAACGAAAAATTATTTTCTTACTGTGACTTCCAAATAAAAAGTGTTGTTATGTCTAGACAATTCCTTCATTCTTGGCAATGAAGTGTTAACAACTTCCCCTAATTAGAGTTTAATTAATACTGTGCCTTTCTGAAATTTTGACGAAAACTCGCATAATTGAAATGCATCTCATTAATGTGCAAATGAAGAGAAAAGGTCAAACAAACTCTGCGTTTTGAGAAATTAAAGGCAATGTATATAATATTTGTATTCAGAATTTATCAGCGGAAGTTATAAACATTTGATGAAAATTGCTCTTTGAATCGAATCGACATGATAATTAATATAATCATTTCCTTAAACTAGTCTAAATATTAAAGTATTAGTATTATTACCTAGATTTACTGGTTGATAAAATTTATAACTTTATAAATAAGCGATTTTTATTGTATGGTAAAAAATTATTTTTAGTAGAGTCTGTAGTTTTGTACAGTGTATTGTTGTACACAGAAGTTAGGATTGACTAAAGAGATAGGTTTAGAAAGGTATAGATACAAGATAGAAGTCTAACGGCCCATAGCTGAAAAATTTAATCAGCGTTTGCGCCGCTGTATTGCTGTAAAACGTGGTCACTTAAAAACCAATTAAATTTATTTATTATTAAAGCTCTATTCTTATTATTATTTAATACATTTTATTAAGTAATTTATTTAATAAAGCTACATTAAAAATTGTTTGTAAGGGGTTTTTTCGCTGCATTCTGCATTTTAAATATATGAATAAAATATGTATGTATTGATTGAATAAAAAATCTATTAATTTAAATGTTAAAAGTAATAGTAGCGATTCCATTACAAAGAAAACCCTATTGTTGAAAAAAAAAATTATTATTATGATCTTATTTGCGGAAAAATTTTGCAGAAAATAGGAAACACAAAATTTTTCACCTCAATTAAATAAGGATTTGGGCCAATATAATAACATTACATTGCTATAATTATATTGTATTATGTAATAAAATTATACAGCTTTAGATTTAGAGCTTTTTGATGTGATAGAAAATAACATTATTTGTCATAAATTGACATTGAAATGCAACTGAAAATCATATATAAAAAAGGTTGGAGTTGAGTCAAGGCTGAGCAGCTATAAGTTATTATTAAGCAGTGCTAAAATACTATCGATATAAAATGGAATAAGATAAAGAGCACTCATAAAATAATATGAATATATAGCAGAGTGTTCTGTAATTACTACTCTAAATCAGAGTCCTTCTAAAAGTCGTATTCAAAAAGTATACAGCTTAGAGATCACAAGCTAATATTTAAATGAGAAAAAAAACAAAAGCTCAAACTTTTTTTTCCAATGCCTACCTGTGTTAACATCCGTCAATTCAGGCATATACAGGATTTTGTTGGCCTCTCTTTCAGGGGCACCATATTAGGTGGGCCAACGTCGCTCCTACAGTAAGGACAAATAGTACAGAAAAGGAAAAAACATCCATGCCTTGCCCGGGATTCGAACCCAGAAGTTTTCAGATGCAAGGACAGTTCCCCGCCCCCTACACAGGCCGGTTGGCTAAAGCGCAATCTAAATCTATCAAATCGCAAGTGGAGATGACGGCATAAAAAATTTTAAAACCAGTTTTTTTACCTGATGATACTCCGATGCATTTCTATAAATTACCTTTCAATCTCTTCCAGTTTCTATCCATAATCGAACTGTTTTTAATGTTTTCTGATCTACTCTCCTCAGTTGGGACTTTTTAGCATTATTGTTTTTCCCTCGCTTAAATATTAATTTAATGTATATACTTTTCGATTTCCTTTTTTAACACGGATTCTAAAAGCATAGATTAAGGGTAGTAGTTGTAGAGCACCCTCTGTACGAGGGATTTTTTATAGTAATTGAATGTCTCAAAAACGAAATAGTGGGGATCAACATAAATGGAGCAAATATACTTTTATCTGCTCTCTTCTTTTGTACTATTTGAGTTCATAATACTTCGTGTAGCAAAAATAAAATTTTTCAATTTTTTGAAGAAATCGTGGATTCTATCAAAGTAAAAGTAAGGATTTAAAAAGGTATTCTCAAAATATATTTTTATTTAATAGAGATGCTGACTTCTGCAATAAAATTTTTAAAGCTACAGTTCATTTTAAACTGTCGTATTAAGTGAAAGCAGAGAAGAACTTTTAAACATATCTCCTATTTAATAAATAATAAAATGAAATCTCAAATGTTTCGTAACTTACAAGTAGTTTCTGTACTATATTAAAACCAAATAAGAGTCTTGATGTACCTTATTTTGTTTTAGGAAATCGAGAAAAAGAGCATAATTTTTTGAGGAAATATTAACATTTTAATTCTTTTCAAAGCCTTCATTTACCTGCACTTTCATCATATTCTTTCATTTCTTCATTTACTCCACTTATTCAGATTTTTAACTGTTCTCTAATTCTCTATTCACTCATTCATATTTGAAATCTTTTTTAATTGTCCATTACTCACACTGATAAAATTATATTCTTAAAATGTATGTGTTCCCCCACTAAAGAAAAATCAAAAACCGTAAGCAAAATGCATGTTTATTATACAAGAAGCATGTTTTTGTGTCTGATTATTAGTCTAATTAATGTTTTTGTGCCTAATGCATGTTCTCGTTTCTGATTTTGCCTTTCAATATGTTATATAATAACCAATTAAAACATAATGAAACGAATAAGTTATATTTCGAATACACTGTGAAAAATTCCGGATTAAAATCCGGTAAAATGTACCGGCACTCAGAGTTCATTATTCACACTCTTAAAATTACATTCTTAAAATGTATGAGCTCCCTCACTGAAGAAAAATCAAAAATTTTAAACAAAATGCATGTTTATTGAGGAAGAAACAAGTTTTTGTGTCTGATTACAATTGTAATTAAAATTTTTGTGTCTGCTTAAATTAAGCCTTTCTATATGTAATGTAATAACCAATTAAATCACAATGAAGTAAAAAGGTTATAGTTTGAATTGACTGTGAAAAATTCTGGATCAAATTCCGGTAAAATGTATCGGTACTCAAGGTACGGGTACTTTTTACCTTAACATGTCACGGAACAAAAATTTGGTATACTGTAATTTTTTTCAGTAATAGTTACCGTAAAATCACTGAATCAATCTAATTATATAAATTGGATAAAAATTCGGGATCAAATTACGGTAAAATGTACCGGCACTCAGGGTACCGATACTTTTTACCCTAAAATCCATTTTTACTGGAACATGTTAGGGAATAAAAACTCTTTCACACCGAAATTTTTCGAATACTGACTACCGTAAAATCAATGAATCATTTTGATTAAATAAATATTACTGTAAAAATTACAGTAAAATATGTTACGGAAAATGGATTTTACGGTTGATGCAGCCCAAGGGGCCGGTACTTTACAGACATAGAATACTTTATAGAATTTTTTTACAGTGTAGGTAATTTAGAGAAAATTTAAATAAAATAATAAATTTAAAAATATAAAGATCTTTTTCCTAAATTTTCTCTCACAAATGCTATTACCAATAAAATTTGTTCTCACTTCATTCAGTTGACATTCGAATATCGCATGTCATATTTGAATGCAAGCAATGACGCTTTTTGAAAGATTGGTTTTATTTTTATTAAAAGAAAGAATATTAGCCCCTTCCAACTTCGCCCTCTTTTTCTAAATGTATTGCTAATGAAAGCACGTGGTCACCACGCCTACTCGTGCATGTGTCTATTACCAGGGCTCTAGGGATATTCGTCAATCGATTATTTTTATTGTTCTTTACTATGGTGCGAATCGATTGTCTCTGTCGTTATTCCCATATGCGATGAAAGAAAAACAAACTTCTTTATTGGTTTTCTGAATTCCTTGACTTCAATTGATACTTCTACTAGTATTACCTGGTGACTTTCTCACTTGAATGAACCTACTTTCAAACATGGTGATCCAAAAAATACAACAGAATGGCAACAAACTGTTTATATGAATCATTTAACACTAATTTTTTTCCTTTTGAGAAATGTTTTATTAGAGCAGATGGGAATTTTCCCGAAGTAAATAGTTAATTTCTTAAGTGTAAATCGATTGCTTGAGTTTCATTTCAACTTTTGAGAAGCCATTTAACGCTATAACGATTAATTCGAAAATATATTTGAATAATAAATTTTAAGTATTTTTAGAAAAACATATTAAAAATTTTCCAACACTTTAAATTGACCAGGGTTTTTCCGAATTTTGTCCGCGCTATTAATTATTTTTTATCAAGTATCACAGAAACTAAAGTATTTCTTTTGAGTAACTGCTCTTAATGCCCGGTTTAAAAAATATTCAATCTGAAGAATTAGAGCCGCAATCCCTCAGGGGATAGAGCGTTCACCTTCCAATGCGGTGAGCCGTTTTCGAATTCCACCGATGGCTGGTCGATACGAGTCCGCATCCGGCTTGCACCGACCACTGCTGGCGTGAAATACCCTCAATGATAGATGAATTATGGGTTAGAGTCCCTTTGCCGTCAGGCTAACCGTGGGAGGTTCTCGTAGTCTCCCTCTTCATGTAACGCAAATGGGGGTTAGTTCCATCAAAAAGCCCTCCCCGAAGGCAAACTTCTCCCAATACTTGATCCAGGAGTCCCCTTGTCTTCTGGATTGGGCTCAAAATTACAAGGCTATGGATTTAAAAATTTGTATTCGTAAACCCAAAAATTGGATCGGCTGTTCAACGACAGCTATAAAATAAAATAAAATCTGAAGAATTAAAAACGATATATAGGTAGGCTTTTTGATTTAAAAAACGTGTTCGTCATATGAAATATATTAAAATAGCAACAAATTATTTACCTGACTCATATAAGACTATTTCCTCGATTTCAATAAATACTCGTACTTGTATTAACTGATGACTTTCTCACTTTAGTATTCAAACATGTTGCTCAAAACAATACATCAGAATAGGGATAAACTGTTTATATGAATCATTATGTTTTATTTGAGCAGATGTGGTAATTTTCGCGACCACTAAATAGTTAATTTATAAAGTGCAAATCGATTGTCATTTCATTTTTGTCATTCATTTAATACCTTAACTATTAGTTTGATTGTCATTCATTTTAACACTTTAACTATTACTTCAAAGATACATCATCTGAATAATACTGAATAAAAGTTTAAAAAATTTTAAACAATATTTAAAATTGACCAAAATTTTTCCGAATTTTGTTCGTGCCATAAATATATCAATCTTAAAATTATATGGATCACTTAAGATTAATTTTCTTTTGGGAAATTTTCTATTAGAGCTGAGAATAAATAGTTAATTCATAAAGAGTAAATTGATTGCTTGAGTTTCATTTCCCTTTTGAGAAGCCATTAAACATCATAGCGATTGATTCAAAAATACATCTAAATAATAAATTTTAGGCATCATCAAAAAAACACATTAAAAACCACCAATGTTTGAAATTAACTGAGTTTTTTTCTAATTTTGTTCGTGCAATAAATTTATGAATCATATAAGTATTACGATTCATTTAAGACTATTTTTTTTTCCTTTGGAACTTATTTTATAGGAACAGAGGGGAATTTTCCCGACAAGTAAATAATTAATTTGTAAAGTGTAAATCGATTTGCTTGAGTTTCATTTCACTTTTGAGAAGCCATTTAACACCACAATGGTTAGTTCAAAGCTATATCTGAATGATAAACTTTTGGTAACTTTAAAAAACTGATTAAAATTCAATGTTTGAAATTAACCAGAGTTTTTCTGAGTTTTGTTTGTGCTATTAATCATTTTTTACCAAGTATTACAGAAAATACAGAGTGACTTTTATTTGAGTAGCTGCTTTAAATGTCTGATTTAAAAAGACTTTTTGGTCTAAAAAAATTTTCAGCATCCAAATTTTTTTTTTTCTTTTTTGGTTATGGCGGGCACTTGGGTTTATTTCCCATTGGCCTCAGAAATGCCAGAATTGCTACTCTTTTATCGGAACCCAGTGAGCACCTATGGCTACGCCACAGCAATGGAGTAGCGTCGCCCACGTCATACAACCACAAACCCATTTATAGGGTGGGTTACATTCCCACAATCACACAGAAGAAAGGACATAGAACACACAGAGAGAGAAGGAAATATCCATACCCTGTGCGGGATTCGAACCCGCGACCATCGACTCCACGCTCAGGACGCTAACCACTCGGCCACCTGCTTGGCTCATCCAAAATATCAACAAACTGTTTATATACATATATAGGGTGCTCAGGATTATTTTATTTTATAACCGTCGTTGAACAGCCGACCCAATTTCATGGGTTTACGACTACTAATGTTCAACTCCGTAGCCTTGTAATTTTGAACTAATCTAGAAGACAAGGAAACTCCTGGACCAGTACCCCCAGAGGTATTGATTTGTTATGGGAACTTGGAGGACTTTGAGACTCGACAGATTTAACGTGCATCAGTCACCATTTACTACACGTGGAATCTTCGGCCGGCGAGGATCGAACCCACGACCTCTTGGACATGTGCCCAGCACCCTACCGACCAGGCTATCCCGGCCTTGCTCAGGATTATTGGGACAAACATTGATGGAAGGTTTGAGGGCATTACAAGGATTGATATTTGAATAGCAATGTCCATGGTCGGAAACATCTTCGTTCGCTGCTAGGTGGTATAGAGCGCAAGATGGATTGGGCCTATTCTCCTGCCACCACTCTCTCCTTGATTAAGCTTCGTAGATTTCTTTCGTTGGGGTGCACTGAAAAAATGCTGTCTACGCAACTCCCGTGGATTCTGAAATGGATCTGATTGCAGGATTCTTCTGATCCTACAATCGAGATCGGCTGATATTTGATGGATTGGTGGATATCCATGACCATGCATGTGTTACATCATTAGGTCATGGATATCCACCAATCCATGACCCAATGATGTAACACATGCATCGCTGAGAAAGGTCGTACCTTTGAACATCTTTGAATCACTGCATATGTAATGAAAGATTATCTCTTTTCTGTGCCTCTTCGTTTCTTTTACCTGCGAACTGTACAAAATACTTTACCAAGATGTTTTTGATATTGGGTTGCAATGCAATTCTGAACCCTTGAGGTATCCCCGGCAAACATTCTGGGAAGGTATCCCCTTAACGTTTGTTTCAAAAATCCTGGGACTCCCTGGATCTATATCATTTAAGCCTTTTTTTTTTTGGCCTGATAAATATTTTATTAGAGTAAATGGGAATGTTAACGAAAGTTAAATGCCTAATTTGTAAGATGTAAATCGATCAAACTGTTACATCTTACTTTCGAGGAATCGTGTTACCGTAAAGCAATTACTTTAATGAATTACAGTAACTCAAAAATAAGTTTTAAATTACATTAACATTAAATAAATTAAAACTATCATGCATCTTTAAAAATTTACCAAATTTTGAAACTGACAAACATTTTTCTGATTTTTATTCGTGCTATAAATTATTTTCATAAATAAAAACACAGTGCAAAGAACTTTTTATATGAATCATTTAAAAATGTTATTTACGTTTCGGAAATATTTTATTAGAGAGAAAAATGCTCAACTACAGGTAAATAGCTAATTTGCTAAATGTAAATCAATTGTTTGTGTTTCATTTCATTTCAAGAAGCCATTTTATGCTTTAAAGGTAAATTTGATAAAATACGTCAGATAAAGTTTTGATAACTTTAAAAACGATAAAATTACTTTCCTACCTGCTGAAATAAATGATTCTCCAAAATAAAAAACAGAATTAAAAAATTCATATAAAAAGTATACTATTTTCATCGTTCATTTTTTAAAAACATATATCTTCAACAGATTAAAAAACAAGAGACACATTGTTAGAATTTTCATTCTAAAATTATGTTCAAATTGGTGGCAGCAGTCTATCCATCCAATTAACAGTAAAGTTTCCGGTAAAGAACATTTTTATCTTTACGGTTTTGAAAGAGTATACAACTAGTATGGTTAAAAACCATCAATACAAAACTATGCGGTGTTTTAACCATTTACAACTAGTGTGGTTTCAAAATCGTAATAAAGAAATTTAACTGAACATTGGAGATAGTTCAGCAGATTTTTGGTGTTGACCTGGGACTCAAACCCCCGTTCTGTCGGTCATGAAATTGACAGATGAACCTTCTCGGCCCATCTCGGCCTAATATGTACCCATCTGCAAGGAACTAAGTAGCTTCATTACGGGGATCTAGTTGGTGTGATAAAATTCTGGTTGTTTAACCCTATTAGGTTAAAGTAGTAAATAAACGGTTTTTCTCACAGTTAATAGTTTGAATACCATCTTACTTATAGTAATTTGACTTTTGTTTGAATATGGTAAAATAAAATTTAAATAAATTGTTATTTAACCATTTTTCCGAAAAAATTTCTATCAGTGCATATTAAAAGTATTATGCATCTTTTATAATTTAACTATTTTAAAATAGTGAAAGATTTTTTTCGAGTTTCTGTCCATGCTACGAATTATTTTAGCTAAGCAGTAAACCATAAAACACGCTATTACTCCTGTGTATCTGTTTTCAATGTTTTCAATGTTTTCAATTTTCAATCATTGAGACAGCTTTTACTATATGCTTTTAGATTCCCTATCAAAGATTGACGAAATAGTAGAATCATTTGGAATTTAAGCATGAAGTAAACAAATAAGCTTTTAAAATCTTAGGGACGCATAGGATTAAAGAAGAATGTAATATATACCTTCAAGTTTACCTCTGCAATCATACACAATAAAGATCTTAAAACCTTAATTAATTCCGTGTCCTTTTGCAATTGTGATTTGACAGATTTTTTGTTTTTTTTATCTTAAGTATAAATTTGTAACCCCCAATGTTTTCTCGTTTTTGATGAAAATTCTAAAATTAAATATTAAGGGTAGCCTGTATAGAACATTTTGTATAGATATTTGATTACCTGGATCTTTTATTAGAAAATAAATATTTGCTTTTTTCAAAAACAAATATAATGCGAAATGCTATTAAAATTATAATGTTTAGTCACTAAGTATATATACAAAGAAAATGCCTAATTATACTTTTCAAGAGCTTTCAATTTTAGAAATCTTTTAAATATGTCATGAGTAACATGTTTTCCCTTAAACTATCAAATAATTTTGACATATTTCAGATTAATTCACAAGCACGTGGAAAGTGCTTTAAGTAGAAATGATAATAACCTAACAAATTACTTCTCAGCGGAACAAATGGCATGTATCTATCATACTTCATAAGAATGATGAAAGTACTTATTTTCTAATTAATAAAATGGACGCTCAAAGGGAAATGATAAATCTTTGAGCTCTAGTTAGTAATACTTTATAATACATAGTAGTCTAAATAATAAATCTTAATTCAAGAATTCTTAGTGCTTTCAAAAATGGATATAATTATAGATTCAATATTTTTGACTGCTGAATAGTTATTGCTATCGTTAACGGCTGTTTCACTTCAATTTTGCTGTAAAATATATACATATTTTTTAATCATTGAATCTTTATCAAATGTTAAATTACAAAAATAAATGCATTGCAGGGCAAATAAATATTTGAATGAAAAAATAAAAACTTCCTCAATATGAATGATCAATCACAGAATAAATTATATCGTAATAACTGCTTAAATTGTTGGCGTAGTTTGGAAGTTGTTTCTTACAGCTTTTATTAAGATATAATAAAACTGTTTTAATTTCTATTACACCGTAAGAAATTCCGGAGCAAATTACAGTATAAAGTACCAGCACGTTGAGAAATTTATGCGTAAAGTCCATTTTATTGCAAAATCCATTTTTACCTTAAAATCCATTTTTAACGTAAAATATTGCACATTAGTTTTTACAGTAAAATTTATTTAATTAGAGGAGTTTAGTGATTCTACGGTAAATATTATTTTAAAAATAACACTATATATGATTGGTTTTAATATAGTACACCATATATGATGTTCCCGGTAAAAATAAATTTTAAGGTAAAAAGTAACGCCATCCTAAGTGCCGTACAAAAGAAATGCAGCTGCCATTTCATGTGTAAGGATACTTTCAGAAAATATTAAAAGTTAATAACTGCTATGTGAACGCTCCATAAATGCATTACAATCCATACAAAAATCCATGCATACATTTTTTTGTTATTTTCAAAAAATAATTTTAATATTAAATTCGTAATTCCATTTAGTAAATAATATTATCTTATTAGTAAATAAAAATTTATAGTCATGTTCAAAATTTTTTTTTTAATTTACCTACACTCTTAGAATATTCTGGGAAAAATGGTTAAATAACGATTTATTTAATTGTTATTTAACTACATTCAAACAAAGCAGTCAAGTTACAATAAAAAAATATGGTAATCAAACTGTAAACTGCGCGAAAAATCTTATATTCACTGTTTTTACCTTATACGGTTAAACAACCAGAATTTTATCCGTACAAACTCGGCCCACTTAGTTCCTTGTCGCTGAAATATATTATAGCCGAGAGGGATAAACTATCAATCTAACGACCAGCTGATCGGAGGTTTGAATCACGCAGCAGTTTTTCATTCATTCCATAACAACGGGAAGAGCTTCCAATGTCCACAATTGGTGACCCTGAACTGTGAGAATACAAAATTTATTCACGCAAAGATAGTTGTATGACAGAGCTGCTTAACTCAAAAAATTCTAGTATTTCCCATCTCTCACGATAGATGACGCCTCTAACCAAACTATTTAAGCCTCGTTCCACGGTTCATTTGACAGAACATGACTGAACTTAATACCAATGTCCATTATCTTGCAAAAAGCCTAACATAACCTAACGTTAATGTTCAATAAAATTTCATTTGTATGGTTTTGAAACCATACCAGTAGTAAATGGTTACATAACCGCATAGTTTTGTATGCATGGTTTTTTAACCATACCAGTTGCTAACGGTTTCAAAACCGTTAAGGTAAAAAATGTTCCTAACCAAAACTTTACGGTTAAATGAACGGACAGACTGCTGCTGGTTTTTTTTAACGTAATTTTAGAATATAAGTTCTAACAGTGCATATTTTGATAAATGAAATTATCAAAAAAACAATGACTTCTTCTCCTTTATTAATTGACCACCAATCTAAGTTGACAACAAAAGCAATGAGCTACAATTGCTCAACTTACACAGGTTTCACTGTACAATGGCATCACCAAAGAAAAAGGAACTAAGCCAGTTTAATTTTTGTAAATGACTATTTGGAGCAATTTGACATCCTTAAATAATTACATTTTTAAATAAACTTAAAATATCTTTTTTTTATAATTTTTGAAGATCCTTCAATAAGGAAAATAATATAATCACAGTTTAAACTTACATAATTACAGTTTAAAACTTACTATACTGTCTTATTACGTTACTGGCTTATAACGTTGCTGTCTTATTACGTGCAAATAGAGTAAACATTTTTTTGAAAAATATAACCACCAATAAATTTCTATTTTCTGTTTTCCATGTAAATGAAAATCATTAAAAATCAATGAACAATTCTTAAGTTTTGCACATTCTAGAAGTCCAAATAATTCAGTATTGGAGTAAATTTTCAATTATTTAAAAATTAGCTCACGAACCAGTTTTATTTTCACAAAACTATCATTTTTCTTCATTTTGTCATAGAAAACGAGAACTAAAGAAAGATAAAATTTAATCTATCAATCATAAATAAATGTTACAAATTCACAACAATTATAAAAATAGCATATTATTCTTCATAAATAGCATATACTCTATATTCTATTATAAATAGCATATTATTCTTCATAAAAGGGGTTTTTATTATGAAGGAAGATACTTCAAAGAACAGCTTTTAAAATATGTCCCGTCATTATTGTATTTTTAATCACAATATTTGTTTTATTTTCCTTATGCATGCGAGAATGAAAAGAATTCTCGCTTACACGACAATCTAATTTTGCAACTTAATTTTCACAGGCAATCTATTTTTGATCCCTACCCTGGGTATGGATATTGACAAAAATTAAGAAAGTTTTTTTTCCAAATTTAGTTTAACCTAAACTTTACGGTTAGTTTTAAAATTATAAAAAAAAATAATTTCCTTATAGAATTAATTTTAATTCAGTTTTCTCTTTTTCTATAAGCCTTTCCGTATGGATAGATTTTAAAGTTCAGATATTTTTTTCCAATTAATGTTAAAATAATTATTTTACCTTCTTGCGAAGAATTTTTTTTTAATAATTTTTTTGATTAGTCATATTTTTTTTTTCCATAAAGATAGGTTTGAAATTCTTAAAAAGGTTTTAAAATATCAATCCACCCTATTATAAGGCATTAATTGCCTTTGATAAAATAAAACAAATTGCAAGTAATGATTGCATGTAATAGTTGCAAAAAGATGTAAATCTTAGTTTTTTAGCTAACGTATGCTAACTATTAAAGAAAACTTTTTCAAAATTAGCATTCTCTTTTGACACATTCGAATTTAGATCCCTCAAAATATGGAGTAGATGTAGAAATGTAGCTTGAAAACGTGGAGCAAACGGCATTGTATTCAAGGGAAAAATGGAAACATTAAATTCTTACTGTAATTTATGTCTATATTCTTACATTTATGTCTAAGTTCTTACTGTATTTTTATGTCTATATACACAACTAATAACGTAAATCATAAAACACTCATTTAATTCTCCTCTATATTTTAAAATAGTTTTAAAAATACATTGTTTAAAAAACAAAAACAGAAATTTAAAATTAAAAATTTATACAAAAGTGAATAAGAAAAATATAAATAATTGCCTCTTAATAATTGATCAAGTCCTTTAATGCTTGATATTTAAGAGAATTTGTTTTCAAAGTATTTTGCGTACGTTTTCAAAACATTAATATTTTAATTTATTTTTTATTTATTTATTTTTTATTTATTTATTTATTTTTTATTTATTTATTTTTTATTTATTTATTTTTTTTTATTTATTTATTTTTTTTTATTTATTTATTTTTATTTTTTTATTTTTTATTTATTTATTTATTTTTTATTTCATTTTTTATTTATTTTATTCCTTTTTTATTAATTTTTTATTTATTTTTATTTATTTTCTTTTTATTTATTTTCATAAGGATTTTTAAAAAAATTTTATTTAAAAATAGATTTTTTCACATCCTGCAAGATTGCAATCTTTTTAAACACAAAACTTAACGTTTCAGAAAGTTTTGAAAGAATTATACCTTGAAATTTTAATTTCTATAGATCTTTTTCAACCATTTGTTTACATATTTTAAATTTAGGTGAACAAACTTTTATGAAATATTTAAATAATTTAAACTAAAATGAGACTTTTTGAGCTGCAATAGAGTACTAAACTCAGATTTTACTCGCATAATGATAATAAAGTTGAAAATAATGTGAAAACATTTTTTATTTACAATAATCTCAAAGAAATAACTTGCAATATCAGCCATATTTCGACAGCTAATAAAGTGAGTCAAAACTATTTGCACCTAATTGTTAAATTACTTTCCTAATTCTTAATTTATCCTTTTTTAAGAAATGATAAGTTTCGTAACTTAGTAACGAAAAATAAATTTAATTTTGTAATCAAAATACGAAATCTGAATTATCCGATTAAACTATCACTAACTATACAACCAATTTATTTCATAACTTGATTAAAGATTTCGTTCGTCTCAAAAATATACAAACAGGAAATAACAGTCGACATGTTTCAAGCGCTGAAAAACAGGTGCCCATTTTTAAGACTTGTCGGACGAGAATGCGAAGAGACAAAAGTGATTTGAAATATAAAACGTAACGAAATAAACAAAACGAAAACGTGTTTAAAACGAAGCTATCTTAAATAAAACGAAACGTACTTTGCGATTCATATTTCAAATCATTTTTGTTTCTTCGCATTCACGTGTGGCAAGTCTTGAAAATGGGCGTCTGTTTTTTAGTGCTTGAAACATGTTGACTATTAACTCCAATTTGTATAGTTTTAAAGTGAATTAAGTTTTTTTTTTTTTTTTTTTTTTTTTTTTTAGTAATATTTTAACGCTTCAAATTCTAGAGATTATTTATTCAATTCCTTTTATATTTACTATTTAAGCAATATAGCATGTATGAGATTGGAAAATGCCTAAAACATAAAAAGGATTTAAATTATGTCAAGAGCATGAAAAACTCATTCTTTACAAGCAGAACTTTATCGTAAGTGGGAAAAAGTGATTGCGTATTTCATTTATTCTGATCTAAATCTTAACGATATACCTCAATTGATATCAAAATAAAAAAGCATATAATATAGGCATTTAGTTTACATAGTATTTCTTAAATTGACTGAGCAGCAGTTGAAAATCAGAGGTTGTGGACAATCTAAGGAAGCATTTGAAAAATTTTAATTGTGTTAACCAAAAAGAAATGCGTTTACAATTTTGGCCTTATTTCGACAACTGATAACGTAAGTTAAAACTATTTGAATTTAAATGTTAAATTACTTACCTAGTTGTTAATTTATTGTTTTTTAAGGAATTATAAATTCATAAAAACTAAATTGAGTGACTGTAAAAAAAATATAATTCTATTACCAAAATACGAAATCTGAATTATTCGATTAAACCATTACTAACTATATAACCAATTCATTTCATATTTAATATTTTAACAATATATCTATATAAGAGATTTGAATATGCCTAAAACATAAAAAGGATATTATGATGTCAAGAGCATGAAAAACTCAATCTTGACATGCAAAACTTTATCATAAGTTGGAAAAAATGATTACGTACTTTATTTATTCTGATCAAAATCTTAACTATATACCTCAACTGATCTAAAGGAAAATATATATTATATTATATAGACTAATATATATATATATATATATATATATATATATATATATATATATATATATATATAAAGTAACATAGTATTTCTTAAATTTACTGAGCAGCAGTTGAAAATCAGTAGTTGTGGAAAATCAACGGGAACATTCATGCTGTGAAGGCTGTCAGAAACAGCATGCCATCATTCGATGAAGCTTTTAACTCGGCTGGATGCATTAGAAATATTCACCTCATGGAACAAAAATTGCTTAGATTATTACATTTTTTATTAATATATTGATTTAAAACTGAAAAAAGAACTTATATAGAAGTAATAAAAAAATAGTATTGATTGGTAGTAACTTCTTTGTATATTACTAGATAATTTTGTTTTAGAAACGTTAAAGAAAATAATGTTCATTTTAATTTGTGTTTATTTATTTAATGTATTTATTTGCATTTAATTAATGTATTAATTTAATTCATTTAATACATTTATTTGTACTTATTTAATATATTTATGGTACTAAGTAAAAAATATATAATCAAAACTACCAGAATATGGAAAAATTTGTCACGTTTCTAGTTTTAAGGGATTACCAAAAAGCTCAGTAATTTTTACCAAAGCACTTTGATAATGATTTTGATTAAATTAACAATAAAATATGGTTTTATAATATATGATTTTGGAAAATGTGGTTAAATTTGGTAAGGTACCTTAGTACATGGCATAAAAATCATTTATTCGGTTAAATTTACTTTTCAGTTATGTATTTTTTACTAAATGTGTGTTAATAAGAACGCAATTTTGAAAACCAGAATTTCCGGTAAACCATTACCATATTAACGGTTTAAATGCCGTGTATTTTGGTTTTATTTACCAGAATAATGTTGTTGTTTTTTTCAGAAATGCAATTACAATATAGTAAACTTATTTTATCAGAATTTTTTCTCCTTGTCTATTCATTTGTATTTATTTCATTTATATAATGAATTTATTTCATTTATATAATATATTTAATTTTAATTTATCGATGTGTTTTTTTTTTTTTTTTTTTTAGTTTAGAATAAATTACTGCGATAGAAAAATCGAAAGCAGTGTAATAAATCAAAGATAGTTAAAATAATTTACTAAGGGCTATATGATAATTACAAGACGAAGAATTTTTATTTATTATAGCATCATTTTTTTTTTATAAACGTCAGATTAAATAATTTTACTTTATTATATATTTAGTATTCAATATTTTTTCCTTTAGTTAGAAATAAATAATGCTATAAAAAAACTGAAAACGTGAGATTGTGTTATTAAGTTATAAATGAGTTTGACTAAGAGAAATATTATATTTACTAGACGATACATTTTATAATATTAAAACATAATTTTGTACTAAAAAAAATAATTTCTTTTAGTTTGTTTTTTTTTCGATATTTTTTTCGCAGTTTAGAATAAAAATGGCAATGAAAAAGTTAAAAACAGTGTTGGATTGAGTATTCTATCAGTTATGATTATAACATACTACACTGTTAGATCTAGTTTGCTACTAACTAGATTCTTTTCCAAATGGAGGTTGATCCAGATTGACTTTTAAATGTGTTGCGGACAGCCGAGACCCACTTTGCACTAAGTGAAACACACGCACGCACACTAAGTCAACACACACAGTAGCCGTATATGGGCAAGCAAAAATCCACACAGTATCGTTAAAAAAAAAAACAGCTTTATTACGTGACAGTGACAGTCCGCCTCATTCAACATTGGATCTTTGTTTTATGAGGAACTTTACGGTGGCTCATTTCAGAAAGTTTCTGTCACAGGTAAACCATAAGAAACTCTGTTAAAAATAAAGTCATTGCTTATTTGCAAGAAAGTCATGCACTAAATTCAATAACATTAGTGCATAATTGGAGCACCTCCGCACATAGCTACTCCTGCGACGACACTTCTGAGGTCTACGTTTGGAGACAATCGTGTCCAAAATCGATGTTTTCGACACGAATTGCCCCCAAGGTCTCCACACCTTATGACTTCCGGTTGTGGGGCTATTTAAAGTCACGTGCATATAGAGCTATGCCAGCGTCTTTGGCTCAGTCAAAGAAGCTATAAGCCACCATGTTTCAGGTATATGCTCTGAAATCCTTTTTAACGTTGAGAACGCTGTCTTTCATCGTCTGACGGCAGGAATTCTCAATGATGGGAAACACAATGAATAGCTATAATGTTAGAACATTTTTATTGTTTAAAATTAATTGTCTAATATAACTTTATAAGTCCATTTATTCAACTGCAACGCCATCTTTTAGTCAAAAATGTAACTAAAATATTAAAACTAATATATTTTTCCTTATTATAATAAATCCCCCGTGTTTCTGAGCATTTCTGAGCAAACCGCATCATTTTATTGTTAATAGTTTAACAATTATGAGGTTTTAAAAAGTAAACAGACTTTTGGATCACCCAGTACGTACGCTGCTCTGCTAAATCTGAGTATACTTCTTACACCGTAAGTTGTTTTTCTGGTATAGCGTACAACACCCAGCAATTCCCAGTGTTCTACTTCTTACTCTGTGAGTTGTTTTTCTGGTATAGCGTACCACACCGAGCAATTCCCAGCCTTATACTTCTTACTCCGTAAGATGTTTTTCTGGTATAGCGTACCACACCGAGCAATTCCCAGCCTTATACTTCTTACTCCGTAAGTTGTTTTCCTGGTATAGCGTACCATACCGAGCAATTCCCAGCCTTATACTTCTTACTCTGTAAGATGTTTTTCTGGTATAGCGTACCATACCGAGCAATTCCCAGCCTAATACTTCTTACTCTGTAAGATGTTTTTCTGGTATAGCGTACCACACCGAACAATTCCCAGCCTTATACTTCTTACTCCGTAAGTTGTTTTTCTGGTATAGCGTACCATACCGAGCAATTCCCAGCCTTATACTTCTTACTCTGTAAGATGTTTTTCTGGTATAGCGTACCACACCGAGCAATTCCCAGTGTTATTTACGTATTCAAAGAGCTGGACGCCTTCTGTTTTTAACATTCTTTGGCTTTAACCCTTCAAATTCAATATTATGACTGTTATAAAATTATTTTTAAACTAAAATGTGAAAGAATGCTAGCAATATTATAAAAAACAAGGCAGAAATATGCTGAAATCTGTCTTTAATACTATCCAGAAAAGAAATATTTAGAAGTAAACAAAACATTTGTTGAGACATCTTTTTTTAAAAAAAGCTTTTACTTTGGATTAGATTTGAGATACAAATTTTCTTTCATACAATTCTAAAACCAGTGGGAGGTAAAATAAAATATTTATTTCTTTTATACTTCCAAAAGTGCATTATTATTTCTATATTCCTATTTTTATTATTTATTTGTACTTCAATTTAATCAAATCTGATTGGATTGAAAATTTAAGCGCAATTAAATCTTAAATTTATTTTGTATTTTTAATAGCATTCTATTTACTATTATAAATATGTGTATAAATAATCAGAAAAATTACCTATATATATATATTTATATTTATGTAAATGAATATTTATATTTTCGAAAAGTTATTGTGAACATCAGTATAAAATAAACAGTAAATAAAAAATGCAAAATAACTATAACTATTTTTATGGTAACGCAAAAATAGTTAATGGACATATTTAGGACATATGTAAAATGCTAACACATTTAGTGTGATAATTTGAAATTTCAATTGACAAAACTTTCCTAGTTTTTAGATGATAATTACAGCAAATGTTTTAAAATAGCATATTTTTCTCAAACATGTGACAATTTATCAATAAACTAGTTTATTATGTAGGCATAAGCTATTTGTCGCTGAGAAACTTTTAAATAAACCTTTTTATAATTTCACTTTAGGGTTTCCTCTCACCAAACTTTCGATAAAATTTGTTTTGTTTTTTTCTATCTTTCGTCTGTTAAATATGCAATTGCTGTTTATTTTACATAGAACAATGTACATACAATTTAAATTTGATACTCATTGATGTATTTACATAATTAGATTTGAACAGTATTTGAGGCTAAATGAAGTTTTATTTGAATAAGTGACACTATAAACTTAATATAAAAAAAATACCGCTGCTTATAATATAAAACAAAGAAATCAGTTGTGGACCAGCGACCAATTGGGGATCAAGTTATCGAACATCTCAGTAACCAAACTCTTAAAAAAATTGTGCAAACACAGGGTAAGCTTAATGCCACGCATATATAATAAGCTTAATTGTTCATAATTCAGCTAAAATGCATTAAATTTCGATTTTTCTGGTAAATGACTAAGTAATTTTTTTTTCAATCTGCATCTTCCGTTTTCTGTGTCTATTTATTGTTCCAAGCGACATCATGTTACTTTACCAGGAACATTGAATATTTAGATTGAAGTGTTATATAAGTTCATTGAAGTCATTTTAACAAGTCAGTAAAGAGTTTTGCAATAAATATCCTGATAAAACAGTACTCAATAACTTAATGTTTCACTAGATCATGGTTTTAGAATGACTGAATCAGTAGGTAACGAGAAAAAAAGTCGACCGACCCTCCATTTTGGACGAAGAGAAACTCGAAACTAGGTATTCACGTTCGCCGACAAAAATCACAAAAAATGGCGACAAGGATTAAAAATTAATTTCCGTGTAATTTCCGATTTGAACTAGAAGTATTGCCTTTTGAACACTTTGTAACATCCGAAGTTTGTCTTCCAAAATCTATTGAAATGAAAAAGTTTCGATATTGGATAACATTTACTGTAACATCCCATGATTGACTGAGAAAAATCAAATCATTTATATGTTTAAACGGAGCCATGGTAGCTCAGGGCATAGAGCTTTCGCCTTCCAATGAGGTGAACCAGATTCGAATCCCAGCAAAGGCAGGTCAATACGAAATCCACACCCGGCTCACACCGACCACACTGCTGATATAAAATATCCTCAGTGGTAGATGGATCATGGGTTAGAGTCCCCTTGCCATCAGGATTACCGTAGGAGATTTTCATGGCTTTCCTCTCCATGTAACGCAAATGCAGGTTAGTTCCATTAAAAAGTCATCCACGAAGACAAATTTTTCCCAATACTTGTTCCAGGCGTTCCCTAGTCTTCTAGATTGAGTTCAAAATTACGAGGCTACCGAGTTGAATATTGGTAGTTGTAAACTCAAAATCGAGTCGACTGCTCAATGACAGTTATAAAATATAAAATAAAATAAATTTCAAAGAAGTACTTACACGAATCTACATACTTACACCCTCAGAGCTTCGTTTTACTATTGCTCCGTGTTTGGAGTTTGAAGTAGAGTCAATGTGGAAATTAATAGAATTCCACAATAAAATTAAATTGTTTTTGCCTGGAATTCATTTCTAGTTATTCTACAGTGGAGGAGAGGTAAAAAGCTTGCGGATTTTAAAAGCATTTTAAGTTTTATAAGCACTAAAATTTAATGCATGATTCACGTTATAGTAAGTTGCAAAATTTTATATATTTATGTGTATTATTGATCGCAAAACTCTAAACGCAATTTACTCTAAACTATGTTTATTTTATTTGCTATACCTCTATCTAGTACGTGTTTTAACAGATTTACTTCAAATGTTAGCACAATGTTCAAAATGAATATGGTTTTCGATGCAAGTAGGGATTTTTAATTGGGTTGACTGTTTTGAGTAATTCACAAAAATGTAACTTATTTTACAAATATTTTTTTTATTTTAATTTTTTTTTCAAAACACCTCTATTTTCATTGAAAAGTTTATTTTTAAATAACTTTACTTGCAGAAAAAACTACATTCATGCAGTTTAAAAAAATCAAAACGGAATCGCAAATTCGGATGATATATTTAAACTTATGAATACAGCAATGTACGGATAATTTAAAAAAATAAGTTTTTAACATTGTATTGAGTAAGGGACACTATTTTTTTACATTTTTGCATTTGCAACATGATAAAATAAAGATTAAAATGTTTACAAAAGGATAAAAAAAATATATTAAGTTTAATTACAATAATAGTTGCAAAATTCATTAAAATAAATTTGTGCAGGATTGTATTTTGTTATTCCCGCTAAGGTCTTCAGGAAAAAAAACTTTAGAAAAACAAGAAAACTACAATAAATAATACTGGATGGAATGAACCCAATTGCTTAAAATGCAGCTTATGTCTTACAATATATATCTTAATAATATCTATTGCAGAAACTCAGAATAGAAATGCAAATTTATGACATTGAGAGCTATTGCGTGTTTTGAAAACATATTTATTGTATTAAATTTATTTCAATAAATAATACAAAATGAAATATATATGATTTAATATAAGTTATAGCGATCAAAGTTTTGAATAGAAAAAAACGCACATGCTCAAGTACATATTTACAAAAAAGATTAGATATAATGATTCAAATTTGGCAATCTTTCCTCGCATTTGGAACCCGTGTCAAATGCATGCCCTGACATCATATTTGGCTTTGATTCATAAAAATAATATCAATTGTTCTTATTACAAAAGACTGCATGTTATAAAATGTGTGTGATAAAACTCGGCTTTAAAAGCTCAATAATGTGAAACTCCCTGAATAATAAAGTAAAAACTCATTTTGACTAAAACAAAGCACGTAACTTTTGTAAATCGTAATAAATTTTCTCCAAAAAATTAATTTAAAATGAACCAACTCAAATATATATATAATGTACTTTTGTATGAAGTTCTATAATCACTGCTGTTATTAAACCTTTTTAGAATTTATTCAAAAATTTTGTTAAAAATTATATAGAAGCCGCAAGCTACTTTGTATGGCAGAAAAAACAACGAGAGTTTTTAAAATTAGTTTTATTAACTTGTGAAGAAGACGGAAACAAAAAAAGAGTAAAATTGATGTGATTACCTGACGAAACTTTGAGTTGTTTTTAATAACTGTTTTTCAATTCCCCAATGTTTCCTCCGGGAATAAAACTGATTTTAATGTTTTTCATTCCGCTTTCCTTAGTAACGATTACTTTGATTTCAATAGCGTTTTGGTTTTTTCATAGTTATTAGTTTTGGACTCCTAATATATACACTATTTTTTATTTAATTTAGACAAGATCTCTAAAAATATATATTAAGAACGGTCATAATAGAACACGCTATATGCAGGGCAGTTTATCAAGATCGAAATCATAGTACAGGAGGGAGGGAGTAATAAATCACAATACAGGTCTAATTGCATGAGAAAACAAACAACTATTATAAACAACTTCAAGTTCTAATCTCGAATTAAATCTGTTTTAATGTTTATTGCATCTGCTGACCGCTATAGTATATGATCAGATTTCGATGGCATTTTTGTTTAATCATTGGTTAAATATTAATTTGTGTATTTTTTTGGTTTCATTTTCGATAGAGAATTAAAAAAATACATAGTAAGAGCGATCTTTACAGAGCACCAAGTATGTTCTTGGAAAGCGGATAAATACCACTATTTTTATTTCTCAACAAATTTTAATATATAAATCTTTTCAAGTCTATTTAAAGAGAATTATAAATTACTTAAAGGTTGCTCCAAGAAAATGCCAATAAATGCGAGAAATAAATTAATCAAACTTTTACTTGCGATAAACGAAATGTTATGCTTGAAACGAATTGATTGAGCTTAACCTTTGATGTTATTTTTCCAACGTTTTGTTGAAGCTATTTATTTTATTTTAAAAGAATATAGTTGAGAACTTACAAAACTTTTGGGATAACCTTAAATTAAAGAGTGTAAAAGTCTCCAAAAATCCAAAAATACATCTGAAACTGCGTGCAAGTTTATAAATTTTTGCTATCCTTTATCTAAATGAAAATCTACCGCGTAGAGAAAAAAAAAACTTCGGTAATATTACCGAACTATATGGCAAAAAAATATGTGGCGAAAAGTACTATAATTCAAGCAATAAAATTAAAATATATGGTATTTAAACCATCCATTTGCAAATTTTTCAGTTCCTATGATAACGATTTACCGAAAATGATGGTTTTCAAAATTATAGTTCTTTTTACCACACATTACAAAACAAAATAAAAAATACAAAACTAAAAATTCAATTTAACCGAATAAATTGTTTTTATGCCCAGCTCTAAGCTATCATAATAAAATTACTAAATTTTTGTATACAATATATATTATATATATATTATATATATATATATATATATATTATATATATATATATATTATATATATATATATATATTATATATATATATATATATATATATATATATTATATATATATATATATATATATATATATATATATATATATATATATATATATATATTATATATATATATATATATATATATATATATATATATATATATATATATATATATATATATATATATATATATATATATTATATATATATATATATTATATATATATATATATTATATATATATATATTATATATATATATATTATATATATATATATATATTATATATATATATATATATTATATATATATATATATATTATATATATATATATATATTATATATATATATATATATTATATATATATATATATATTATATATATATATATATATATATATATATATATATATATATATATATATATATATATTA